>OX439051.1:45452658-46052658 GCA_949317995.1 Acholoe squamosa | reverse complement strand
CCTCTCGTGAGTCATATGGTATTCAGGACTGCACTGAAGGGTGTTCTGACTGCTGATTGGTTTAGAATTAGACAGAAGAAATATTGGTAAAATTATGAAAAAAATCACAGGTGTTCCCAAATAGTTAATAAATGGAATAGTAGGTGTGTTTTTATATTATGCCAGGCCTTAGGGATTTTATGAGGCATGCAAAAGTTAATCTGGCCAATGGAGATTTTTAGGCCCAAAATAGGGTAGAATGGCACTCACTGCACATATCATTCCCTTATTTAAGATTTTCAGGGTTAAGCCTATCCAACATTCTGTCAGATTGTGTATGAGGGATGAGTTAACCGTGCTATGGTTGAAATTTTTACCAACGAACATTTTAGGCGGCTGTTTTTGTGTGTTATGCTATATAGAAACATAGAGGAAATGGATTTAGTTCCACGTGACCTATAGGAGGTATGGGCATTTTGCCTTCATATTTCAGATCACATTTTAAAGTCATTTTTCTGTTACAGCAGGGCTGGTTTTGTAGGAATATGACCAAAATAGCCACATAAATGGTGTATAAATGAGAAAAACCTTAGAAAATGTTGCTTGCGGAGATAGGGTAATTTCCAAAATATTGCAGTTTCTACAAATTGCCCCGAACACCACTTTTTCTGGACATAACCCACCAACAGAATGAAATTTTCAGCTGAAAATTAACTTTTAGTCTTATTTCAATCTTTCTAGGGCTTTTTATGCACAGATGTCCATTTAGGGCCTACCATAGGGACCACTAGCAATTTGGTCAGGTTTGCGGTGTTCAGTCAAAATTTCAATGACCGAGCAATTATCCAATTAACAAGTAGTAATTTGTTCATGAGTGCAGATATTGGTACAATGTTGATAATAGATATTTATAAATGCATACAGCAGAAAAGGCACAGCTAAAGAAATGATCCCGTGATAGGATATCATCTTATAAAAGTTGGATTAATCATAGGCCTAATATTAATCATTTTTCAGCAATTATATGATATTTTCCATGATTTTGTGATTTTCTCTGGGGAATGCCACACTATATCTTGCAAAAGCAATGCCCTCTTCATCACCATGTGACTGCATTCAATACATATATGCAGTTTGGCAGCTCTAGAGCTTTCACTTGTCTAGTGCATGAGTCTTTGATGATAAAAGTCGCTGCTCGGAAACAGCACTGAAAACCAGTAGGAATTTCACTGTGATCTACACATATGGACCCGCTCATATCTTGACATTAAGAAAGGCTGTTACCACCTCACTTCAGATTTTGATAGGACAGAGTCTGAGGTTTCATGGAAAAATAGTTTTAGTTTAATCTGAAGACCCCCTGCCTAATTAAGGTTACGTGGACGTAAATGCTGCCCTCTCGTGAGTCATATGGTATTCAGGACTGCACTGAAGGGTGTTCTGACTGCTGATTGGTTTAGAATTAGACAGAAGAAATATTGGTAAAATTATGAAAAAAATCACAGGTGTTCCCAAATAGTTAATAAATGGAATAGTAGGTGTGTTTTTATATTATGCCAGGCCTTAGGGATTTTATGAGGCATGCAAAAGTTAATCTGGCCAATGGAGATTTTTAGGCCCAAAATAGGGTAGAATGGCACTCACTGCACATATCATTCCCTTATTTAAGATTTTCAGGATTAAGCCTATCCAACATTCTGTCAGATTGTGTATGAGGGATGAGTTAACCGTGCTATGGTTGAAATTTTTACCAACGAACATTTTAGGCGGCTGTTTTTGTGTGTTATGCTATATAGAAACATAGAGGAAATGGATTTAGTTCCATGTGACCTTATCTCTGAACATGTAATTGACAAAGTGGTATTTAGATGAAGAGTTTTCCCTGAAATCTAGGAAGAATTTGAGAGTGACAATATGCTAATGTCACAATGTGTGTAGGTACAGTACTCACAGTTTGTCTGTTAATCCATGAAACCCTATGATTAATCCATGTAAATGATATGTATCCCCAATAATCAAAAGAAATATAAGTAAAAAATAAATATATACAAAATAATTACTTCTATGTAAAATAATTACGAAAAAAAATCACTCCAATTATAGATCTAGTTCTATAGGTACAGACAATTTCGGACATTTTTTTTTTTTTTTTTGCATTTTAGTCATATTCATAATTTCTATCTATTTCTATGCATAAATCACCAATAAATCATTAAAAATTGGATATTACTGTGACTATTATGTGTAGGGTATGTAAATAGCCTGGAGAAGTAGCCTGCAGTGTGGAAAAAAATCATTTTCAGACATTTCTGGGCATTTAATCATTATTATTCATCATTTCTATCAATTTCCATGCATAAATCACCAACAAATCATGGAATACTAGTGCAGATGGGTCAGTAAATTTAAGCAATGAGAGGTATTCTAATGTGGGATCATGGTTCCTTAAGATGGGATCATCGTTCCTGGGGAGGAGAAAATGGGATCATCGTTCCCGTGGGATCATCGTTCCTTGGGATCATCGTTCCAGTAACCCTATGACTATGTCAAGAGGCAGCTGTCAAGACTCAAGATAGGCACTTACCTAGTTTTTCAAAACTTTATATTATCTATTCTATCTGCATACTATTGGATAGATCTCAAGAAAAGAAGTGGATTTGCTTTTTGAATGAAGTCTCTATCTTAATTCAAAGTGATATTATGACCATCCAAAGACCACAAAATGACCCCAATATTCTGCCACAATAAGAGTTTAATCAGGGTTCAAATTTTGTGATCATGCTAGTTGTGGTCAGAAATGCCTGGAACACTTAAATCAATGTTTCTTAGAAGATATTAACAATAGGAACTTGAAATAAAAACTTGAGAAAAGGTCATTAAGAGGTGGTTCCAATGACTTATGGCCTGACCTTGATCTAGGTCAGGTCAAGGTTTAAGGTCAAAGGTTAAATTTATTTATTTTTTTTTTCTAAATGAGTAAACATTTGTTAATATCTAGCTAGATGAATGATAGAATCAATGATCAGCTGACTCTTTTTCAATATTTGACCAAGAAGGTCAAGTTGACCTAAAGGTCAAGGTGAAGGGACATTTTGTGATCCTGCTTGTTGTGGTCAGAAATGCTTGGAACACTTAAATCGCTGTTTTTTTTAATGAGTTAACATTTGTTGAGATTTAGCAAGATGAATGACAGAATCAATGAATTGTTTCAATATTTCATCAAGAAGGTCAAGTTGACCTATATAAGGTCAAGGTCAAAGGGATATGATATAACCAACATTTTGACAGTCCACATAAAACCATAACAATCAACCATAATTTTTTGCAAAAATATTGAGATAGGAACCTCAAAGTAAGAATAGAGATCATTTGATATGTGGTCTAGCATTTGACCTTGATATGACCTTAACCAGGGTCAAGGTCATAATAAAAGAGGTCAAAGTTCTCAACAATTTTCAATGTTTTGATGTAATGTTAGTGTGAACCCAAAAGTTAAAAGTAAAGATCACATAACATGTCAAAATGTGTGGGTTGCCATTTCACCTTAAAATGACACTCTGACTGATGTTCATACTTCAAAGTATAGCCCTACTAGTCAGTCAGAGAAGTCCTGGTAGTCAGCCCTCCAGTAGGGGCCACCTCCAGGTGGCCCCTCCAGTGGTGGCTATAGGTGTGCTGCAGTGGGGGAGGTGTTAGAACTAATCTCTCACTCCCCCTCACAGAGTTAATAGGTCATGATTTTGTAGTTGCTTAAAAAACATACTGCTGCCTATTAGAAAGAAGAAAACTAGACATTTTCTAGACCTTATTTAACCAGGGAATATGTGAGTGCCATTTTTAACTATGTGAGATGTATACTTCATACCTTAAAATGCTCCTGAACTTAAGTTTTGAGTTCACCTTGGAGAAACATGATTTTTTTTCTTCAATTTATTAAACAAATACATGTATATTAAAGCCCTCTTCAAGCCCGTTAAAATGATACCCTTATTGTCCAAATCCACCTGTAAACAGCTTCAGAATCAATAAGTAAAAACATGTCAACTTCAGCTGCTCCATTTTTGCTAAATCACACTTTTAGCCTCTGCGCACGGCAGACCCGCGCACAGCAGTTATGTCAGTGCCTACTCAAGAGGGTCTGAAGTAGAAGATTCTTTTTCTGCCCCCCCCCCCCGAAAAAAAAATCTTTCAAGTTCCAATCACTCCCCCCATTCCACCGTTAAGAAATCAGGAATTGAGTTTTAAACATTGGAGAGTACTTGCATTTCCTGTACTTACCCCAGCATTACAGCCAACATCCAACACAAACAATGGGTCAGTGTGAGTGTCAGCCAGAGTGTCGGCAGCACGCGAACTCTTCAGCTTTTGCAGCAGGGCCTGAGTTGGGGGCAGCAGGTCCAGTCTCTTCTCTGGTGGATTAAAGCTGTAATAGTTGATAAAATTCCCAAACCTTGCAGTCCCGGGCTCCCTTTCCTTATCCATTATTCTTGTGTTCAATATGGACAATGGTTATCTATTGAAACTTGCAAAAAAAAAACCGCAAAAATTTCACTATTTTTGACCACTTTTATGAAACCGGACGTTCAATTGAAAATGGGTAAAACACGCGGCCGACGGAACTTCAATCTCCCAGCATAGCCTTACCTCTTAGTTCTGTTCCGCAAAGCAAAGCGCCCTCTGCTAGGAGATTGATGAAACTTATGCAGCCAAGGTGTTACAACGAGACAAGTCACTTCCGGTTTGAGCAAAATGAAGACGACAGAAGAGGTAAATATGATATTTATAGGATTTATATCTGTTGTATTTGCAATGCATGCTCGAAATTACTTGGATGTTAAAGTACTATAACTCATTCTGTTGTCAGCTTATTTGTTTCCCCTGTTTTACGGAACAAATCCATTCTAAAACTGACCAGAGTCTACAACTTTCTGTCACTGTTCGGAACACTGTTCCAAAGAATACTGGTAGGCACTTCAACAAAAAAATTAAACTGAATACAGAAAGATCCCTGTGACCGCATTTTATTGAGGCCATTGAGATGTTTTTAAATCTTTTGGAATTTTGTTTATATCTTGTATAGAAACAGAGATACAGGGCAAATAGTACCATAAAATATTGAGGCAAGTACCACTATAGTAATGCTAGAAAAGGTGTTACAATATCTGTGATGTGAGTTCAGCTGCACAGTGGGCCCAGTGTGTGGCAGCATGAACTGGTGGTAATTTTCTGTGTTTTCACTTGATAACTAAGGTAAAGGAAAGTAATGTTCTAGTGATCAGATCTAAATAGAATTTAGTTTTCTATGATATTTAGAATCATAGCTTTCAGTTGATATCTTCCATCCATTTACAAATTGATTCTAAGTAGTAGTAAAATGCTAATAAAAAATCATAACATGGCTGCTCTACAGACAGCCATTTCTTTTCTATTGTTTCCTATTTTGGTCCTCTCAAAAGTATCATTGGGCAAAATCATAAATGCATGAAATTATACATGCTGCTAGTTTATTATGCATTTTAACTGTGTCTGATATTAGTAGTTTGGTGTCTCCAGTGGTTGATATGTTTTTCAAAGCTTCAATATTACCTTCATACTAAAGTCATTGTAAAACGCTTAATAATTGGAATTTTTTCTCCCAGATTTCGCTGGTGGGTAGCTTGATATCTATACTTTAAGGATAACTATTAAAATACAAGAAAAAGACCCTAATAGAACCCTAAATCGGCGATATCGGCAAGGTCGCGATTGTCAGCCACACTCCCACCTGGCAGAAAGTGTCAACCCAGTGTGCCAGCTTTTCTCACCCTCCACAGTGGCTTTATCAAAGTGCCTAATACTGGACACCTCGGAAGCAGACATCTGGTAGGTCGGCTAAACGATTTTGAAGGAACAGAGCCACAATATTCTATCATACCTTCTCGGAAAGCCTAAAAAGTCAGGGATCTACAGATATTTTTGTTTTGTTGATAGACAGACTCCTCGAATTTTTATCGAATTTCTTGAAAAAAAAATGAAACATCAATATTTCTTGTTTTTGGTGGATTGTAACTAGTGATTGATTCTGGCACTTAAACAAGATTACTGTCTACAAAAACACAGCTAACGTATATCCATAACCTTCTTTTATGGATTGCATTCTTTGGAAAGAGTTTTCTTTGCCAGATTTGAAAATAACAAGCCAAAATTTAGTCTGACAGCTGCACCACTGGCTTCCGATGCGCCATTGTTTACAGCCACACCCACGTGGTAGGCCCGCACTCACGATGATTATTTTTTTGCAAATATCTTTATACCACATCTAATCTATCATCATTTGTTGTGTAAAATACAAAATAAATATATTCTAAATGATAGACTAGTTTTAGAGTGATAGATTGTTGTGATTAGTGCTGTAGAGAAGATCTGCAGCTGTCTCAAATCTGGCGCCATTTTCATTACGGTGGTGGCCATATTGGATTGTCCTCGCCGATTTTGAGAATTATGTTCAAATATCTTTTGAATACCACTTTTTTATCTCAAAAACATGACATCTTTAGTGAGAATCACAATTATTTGAAGGCTTGGTAAGGTCGAAATGGGCGGATCATACTTTTTTCCATATGAAAATCGATTTGGGAAGTTTGTTTAAGCTGTAATTTTTGTTCTCCTTGTTGTATCGGGCCGGTAAACAATGGTTCGCAAAGGTCAGGTCAACTTCTAGACCAATCAGGTGTCAGTATTAGAAAATCTCATGCATATTCATGACAATTCACGGTTCTTTTTGGCTTATTTACGTCAGTCAGGCTCTGCGCGCGCCATGCTGCATCGACTGACCCGCCCCCATGCGTCCCCTTGCCGCGCTACATCTGGGAAGCAGACATTAGGACACCTCGGAAGCAGAGACATCTGGGAAGCAGACAAACCATGATAATATCCCTCTCATCTTATAGAATTTGAAAGCCTACAACCCTAGTGATACTGTCCCTACGCCGTAGAATCATGGAATGGCACAAATCTGTATTAAAATTGTTAAAATAATTATTTAAAAAAAATGATTTGCTTCCGAGATGTCTGCTTCCGAGGTGTCTCTGCTTCCGAGGTGTCTGCTTCCGAGGTGTCTTTGCTTCCGAGGTGTCCAGTTACCGTTCCAAACTCAGTCTAGTCTCAGACTCAGACACTGAGACTGTCACTGTGTGAGTGACAGACGACTTTTGTTTACACTATTTTTATAGTCTCTAGTCCCAAAGATAAGCGTCTTATCAGTGGCGTATTATGTCATAAGTATGATAAGACGCCACTGATAAGACGACTATGACAAAATGCTTAGGGCATCCTGGTACCCTTGAGTTGTGACAAAATGCTTGGGACATCCTGGCAGAGGGGAGGGGAGAAAACCATGATAACATCCCTTTCTTCTTATATAGAATTTGAATGGTCGCGCCATCTCCTCTCTCCTCTCTGTCCCCTCTGTGACAGAGGGAGGACAAAGTGTTTCTCGGCCCTCGGTGCTCCCTGTTATGTAGCATGATCAAACTGCTACACTGGAGCCCTGCTTATAAGTCAAAAGACTGTCATGACCATAATAATGCTCCAATCCCCTCAACATGGAGGGAAGGCCATCTTCTCTGTCATTGCTCTCTACTGTTTTATTGGATCTGCTTTGACTCTTATAGATACATGGAGAATTTGAACATTTAGTGGTGGACATAGTACTTAAGCATTTAAATCTGTCCCCTGGACAGTATGGCGCGGTCCGTGTGCACGTGACACGTTACCTTGGCGACTTACTACGATACATAGTTACCGTCCGGACGAATAGAGGGAGAAAGAATGATATATCTGGACAGATTGTATATATTTCAGAAGAGTTTTGACTTAAACCCAAAAATATATAAAAATAAATATTTGTGTAACTTTTTTAAACTTATATGGGATAACCACAAAAGTGTGTACTTTTAGGATCTTTAATCAGCTATTTATTATCTATTAGCCCAAATTAGCCCAAAGCTAAAGAGTATAGGAGAGTTTAGTAAAAAATCCAAGAATTTCAGGTCTGCTTATCACACTGCCATTTAGAAAATTTTGACTTTCCAACTTGATCTATAATACTTATCTTAGTTCCTTTTGATGCAAAATATAGCCCATTAATCCCCAAACTGTTGTGCTTACAGTGATGTAATTGGCTACCCTCTATGATCATTCAATCCAATTTAATTTAAGATTAAGTAAAGCAAGGTCTGAAATGTGTGAGAACCAGTGCAGCCTGTGCACAGTGGGCAGGGACTGATAAGACCCACACTGGCTGGAAATCCACTGACAGAAAATATTATAAAAAATTCCACCTTTAATCCCTCATAACTTCTGTTCTAGTACCATTATAAAGACAATTTAAACACCATTAAATTACTCAAGTTGTCAGCTTCCCGGTGATGTAAAATTATCCGGGTAAATCCAAAATAAAAGTTTGGCATGTTTTCCCTACCCTTTACCATCTCCCCTCTCCTCTCCTTCCCCCCTCTACCATCTACCCACCCCTCTCCTTCCCCTCCACCATATCCTCTCTCCTCTCCGTCCCCAACACTCCCCCCCCATTTACAATCTCCCCTCTCCTCTCCACCTCCCCCTCTTTACCATATCCTTTTGCCACTCCTTATCCTCCCAGTTCGCCGAAGCTGAACCAGAGGCAGATCAGCAAGATGCTGATATGCCCGACGTAGTGGGTAATTAGAGGGGGTTGTATCCACGGCATTGGGTATGACCCCAAGGAGAAATGAATGCCAAAAGGCTACCGGGGGTAATCCGATGGAAGATTTCGAATTAAAATTACCTGGAGGTCGGGTGACTGTGGGTGCGCACCCTAGCATTCCGACAGGGGCCGGGACCCTAGTGCCAATTTGTGTGGTGGTGGTAACTATGAGGCGAGTGGCCGCACTGGGGAAGAGGAAGGATGGATCAATGAGTTGATTCGAGTGTGTGGGACACGCCTTCCCCCAAGTCATCCGTGTCTGGAGTTTTTAAGAGGACTCGGATTGAATCTTGGTGATTCGGGAGACTTTCATCAGTTTACCAGTAACCCATCCCCACTGGGAGGGAGACGGTGGTATATACCCGTAACTGTGGAAGGCCGGGTAGGAGAATTCTTAGTGGATACTGGAGCTAGCCACTCCTGTGTGTCCAAAAGATTCTTCGAGTCGGTGGCCAGCAGTCATGAGAACCTCAAAACGGAGGTAAATGCTTGCACGGCCGACGGAAGCAGTATGAGAACTTTTGGGAGGACTTTTATGCCTATCCGTATAGGAGGCAAAGAATTCGTTCTTTCGCCTACTATAGCAGAGGTTAGTGACGATGGAATCCTTGGTCTGGATTTGCAAGCCTAAACGGGGCCATGTTGGATCCGCGGGATGGAATGATGAGTATCTGGAACCCCTATGGCTTGCATGTACAATGCATGTTGAGACAAGTGTCTTCAGTAGCTTCGGTTATTCATACGGTAAAAATCCCTCCGGGTACCACTTGTGACGTCCTTTGCAGCGGATCAATGGCCCAGAAGGGTAAGACAGGAGTCTTTGAACCCGATACGATACACTTATCGAGCATCAGGTTGGACTCAGTGGATACTTTGGTGGCGAATGCAGCTTGGACTGTACTACCCATGACTAACTGAACCAGTTCTGTGATTTATTTGAAACGTGGCAACGGTGTTGGGGTGATGAGTGTGGTAGAACACGTCGCCAAGGCCAAGTTTAATAAACCATTGAACCCTGTTAGTAAGCATTCATTGGATGAAGAATACGGAGTATAAACGGCACCTAGGCATCTCCTGCGAAGGTATGAAGATGCTTTCGGCAGGGAGGGAGGACCCGTAGGTAGAACCGATTTAAGGTGTTGCACACTATCGATGTGGGCGACGAAAGACCTTTTAAAATACCGTATCATAGGCTTCCTCTGAAGAAGAAGTTGATATGTGAACAGGAAATACAAAAACAGCTGGAGCTAGGGGTAATCATGCTGAGCTCGATCCCCTGGTCCAGCCCTGTTTGTATGACCACAAAGAAAGACAGTACAATCCGTTTCTGTGTCGACTGCCGGAAACTGAACAGTATGACAAAGAAAAACTCGTATCCTCTACCAAGGATCGACGAGACTTTAGATAGCTTGGGTGGGAACCAATGGTTCTGCACCCTGGATTTACAATCCGGGTATTGGCAGATACCGATGCATCCCAAGGACATGGAGAAAACTGCGTTCTCTAGCCACCTGGGACTATTCGAGTATAATGTCTTACCTTTCGGATTGTGTAATGCACCCGCTACGTTTGAGGCTATGATGGAATCCCTACTCAGCGACCTGCTGTGGAAGAAGTGTTTGGTTTACTTGGATGACGTAGTGTTAGGCAAGTCATTCCAGGAATGCCACGCGAACCTACAGCTGGTCTTGGATAGGATTCTAGCCAACGGCCTAAAACTCAAGCCTAAGAAATGTAATCTGTTTAAGAAAACAATTACATACTTGGGAAGGATCATAACCCCCAACGGGGTAAGTGCAGATCCGGAGAAGCTTGAGGCGGTGGAGAATTGGGATAGATCCACGAGTGCTAAGGAGGTTAGATCATTTTTAGGATTTTGTTCCTATTACCGTGATTTCATACTGAATTACTCTCGTGTAAGTTTTCCCATGCAATGCTTAGCTCATTGGACACCGGGTAGGGCTCAGGAACCCTTCCCTTTTTTAATAAAATAAAAGATTTGTTTAGAAACACACCGGTACTGAAATATCCCACTCCCGAGGGATATTTCATACTAGACACAGATGCGAGCAATAATGCTATAGGGGCGGCACTCTCTCAGGTCCAGAATGGAGTCAAAATCCCATTAGCATTCGCTAGCAACACGCTAAGCAAAACACAGCGTAATTATTGTACCACTAAAAGAGAACTCCTCGCGGTAGTGGTGTATACGAAGAAGTATAAGCATTTCCTCTGGGGAACTGAATTTACTTTGCGTACTGACCATTCGTCCCTGGGGTGGCTTCTTAATTTTAAAGACGCCGAGGGGATGATTGGAAGATGGTTAGCTCACCTATCCGAGTTCAGATTAGAGCACTGGCCAGGGATGAGGGGTGACCTACTTCGGTGGATTGCAACTTGCCCTGATTGTTGTAAAAACAAGCCAGGACCCAGCCTGGGCAAGCTACCCTTGACCCAGGAACTGTTCCGTGTCAGGTTTGCTCGAGTAGCAATCGACATCATTAGTGGATTTAAAACAACGCCTAGAGAGAATACCTGTATGATGGTTCTAACCGACTATTATACTAAGTATACTCGGCTGTTTCCTCTCCCGAATCACAAAGACGCTATATGCGCCGAAGCGTTTGTAAAAGGCTGGGTGCTACATTTGGGTGTGCCCATTATGATGCACAGTGACCAAGGCAGAGAGTTCGAGTCAGAGTTATGGCAGGAAATGTGCCATTACTTCGCAATATGTAAGACCCAAACCAACCCAATCGGATGGCCAGGTGCAGAGGTTCAATAGGACTTTAATACAAGTGCCAAAGCCCCTGGTCAATAGCCACCAGGAGGATTGGGATGAACAGTGTGAGTTTGTAGTACACACCTACAACAACACCGTCCATTCATCCACTAATTGCACCCCAAACCTATTGGTGTTCGGCGAGGACATAATTTTGCCCGCCGACTTGGTAAATGGAGTGGTTGGAATCGACACAGAGGCTCCTTGCACTGTGTTGTTTGTGGAGTCACTTCGGGATAGATTTAAGCATGCATACGAAGCAGTTTGTAAAGAACTGCTGAAAAGTGCTAAATGGCAGAAGGTGGGTTATGACACCAATACAAGAATAATACGTTTTAACGTAGGGGACAAGGTACTAAGGTATTACGAGCCACTCAAGAGGTTGAAGCTCGTAACGCCTTGGGAGGGTCCGTTTAAAATTGTGCATCATCATCTCTGAATCTACAGTGATGGTGGAGGATTGCTACACTGGTAGAAAATGGACGACCAATGTAGGAAAGCTCAGACCCTGGAAGGGATGCAAAGCGGCAGAGAGGGAGTTCGGTTACCAACAGCCAGAGCCCGCTATAAGTAGGCCTAAGGTCGTGGTACCCGAAAAAACGCCCTAGAGGTCGGCTTAGGAAGCATCCGGAGGCGAAGGTAGCTTCTAAGAAGAAGACAACGGGTTGGAAACGGCCTAATCGTAAGGAATGGAAAAATGTCTCGCTGAGTGAAGGCATTACATGTGGGAAGGGCCCCGCCGTGGCTGCACGGGACCCGGAGAAGGCTGTTATGTAGAGCCGGGAGAAATAAAATGCTGACCCAAGGCTTTAGACGCAGACCTCGGTTGAGGTCCGCCGTTACCTAACTCAGTACACAACGAGCAACTGTGTGTAGTTCGCCGTAGGGGAATAACATATGTATAGCGGCTGGGGCCGTCAAACGTATGCTCACTGGGTAGCCGTATCCCATGAGTGGTAATCGGATTAACCGGTACATTCTCTTTATAGTGATGTATACACCACCAAGCTCCAGATTATAGCACCCTGGTAGGGTGAGTGAGTAATAGATGTTTAACGCCATTTTGACAGCTAAGGTCATATTCATGGCAAGAACGACATTACACAAAGCACCCTGGTAGTAGCACCCTCGTATACTGAGCCGAACCTTAGTTCGATACTAGTCCGCTATGGTGCGCCACGGGTGTGGCGGGAAAGCGTGGAACTAGGTCACCGGATAGCTCACAGCGGAATCTCATGAGACGAGAGGTTGGACGCCATATTGGTTATAACTAGGGCGGCATCGTGGTGGTCAGACGCCACTGATTTTGCTCAGGTTATTTTGTGCCCTCCAGCAGCTTATAACTGTGTTTCTCCCTTTATTTTTGTTGGACGAATCCTTCGGGAGGAGTCCAATGTTATAACTGCCAATTTTAAATTGGAAGTTCGTTCCGCCCTAATGGCACAAGGTACGATTGACGCTGTGCGTCAAAGCGCCAACACTGAGTTGGGCGAAGACGAGGCCCCAGTGGCCGAGTCTCGGGTGGAGGAAACCATGGATTCCTCGGATGCTGGCCTCGTACGGGAGCCAGAAGTGGAGGAAGCCGCCAACTGCCTCGCTGCCATGTCTACAACGGCAACAGACAGGGAGCGGATGCCACCTCCACCTAACCCAGGTCCAGTACCTTCAGCGTCTGGTTCGGCAAACCCTTCTGAACAGACGAATCCTGATGCGGATGTCCTGGACATTCCGTTGTATCCTCCGGGATTCAAAACCACTATCCCATGCCTGGCTCACGTGGACGAAGGCGAGGGGATAGTGTACACGAGGTGGGGGACCTATATCCCCATGCACCCATCCATGTTTGGATGCGGTCCGTTGGCGGTGGTGCCCGGTGAACCGGAGCCTATCCCAGATGATTTCAAATCACTGGTGAATCACTGACCGAGTCTGATCTCGAGGATGAGGACCTTCGGATTGCGATCGAGAGGTCGAAGTCCGAGATGGAGCCAGGCGCCAACATACCGGAGGCGGCTGGTAACATCTCGGACGAGGATATTACCTGTCAGCAAGCTGCTGTGGAAGCCAAGGGCCGTGAGCTTGATGCCCAGCAGAAGGAGCTAGCTGCTGCCCGCCGGGCCCACCGCAAGCAGCAGGCCCAGCTCCAGTCGAGTGTTACCTCGGACACTGACACTACCGTCAGTAGCTGGAGGAGCACCCGGGGTAAAGGCAAAGAGTCTGGTAAGACGGATTCTAGCCCGGAGCTCCAAAGCAGCCCACAAAAGGGAAGAAGAAAGATAAGAAGAAGGGAGCGAAAGCGTCTCCGGCCGTACCTGAGCCCTCTCCTACTAAAAAGGGGGACAAGGGTAAGCCGAAGGCTTCAGCTCCTGCAGCCACCGCAGCCACTTCGGTAACTGCAGCACCCACTGTCACCACCAGCGGGTCGCCCGCTGTCACCTCGGTTGTGACTTCGACTGGTACTACTACCACCAGCTGAGTCCAGCCTAGAGGGGTAGGCATCTACTCGAGCAGCGAGTCGGGGAGCGAAAGCGACCCGGAGCTGCCCGAGTCAGCCAAATCTGATTTGGAGTCCGTGACGACGTGGGAAGAAATGACCACGGACGTCCCTAGAGACGAGAATCAGAAATGGATGTGGAAGAATGCAGCCGAGGGATTTAAAGAATGCGTCTCTAGTTGCTTCACGGATTGTGCTTATGACACAATCCACTACATGTGCCCGGGTGCTGTTAACAAAGACGGTGACAGTGGCGATGAGGAATGGATGAAGACCGGCCCTCACGACACCCCTGTTGGTAAATTCTACCTAATTTGAATTGACCAGCTCAAGTCCAAATTGGGTATGGTTTACAATTATAAGTCCAGCACAAAGGTTCAATGGGCTATGACACAATGGGGACCCAACGGCAACCGCAGCAAGTGCCCATTTGAGTCCTGCCAGCTCTCACTCACTGGAGAGAAGATCTTCGAGACGAAGCCTTTTGCCAGGCATATTGTGGAGTTTCACATGCACCATAAGCCCTTGATGCGGTGTGTCCCTGGAGACCGCCCCAGCATGCTGTGCGATGGCACGTTCGAGACCAACCGGCGCCAGGACCTGGCTCTGCATCTGCAGAAAGCCCATGGTACCGGCCTGGAAAAGACACGCAAGCGTGCAATGAAGTGATTCAACGAGCTTCTGGCGAAGTGGGCTTCGTTGACACCTAGTGAGGTGAGAGAGTTCTGCGCTTGGAAGAGTGGCAATGTGGCCATTTACTTTGCCGTGAACCCCTCCGGTTCTAAGTTCCAGTTGCCCACCGAGGGTCATCTGAAACTTAAGAAGTGGCGGGGTGACGATAAAAGAGAGAAGGACAAGCAGGCTCGTTTGAGGGGGGCCGCTGGGGCACAGTCTTCAGCCACTTCCACCTCCAAACGAACCCGAGCAGACTGATCCGTAAGCCCCGCCGACAATAAGGATCAGTCAAGACCAGCCAACCCTGCTGATCGTCGCCAGTCGGGACAACAAGTCTCGGCTCTGGACATGCCTGGCAACCAGACCCATTGGGTGGTTAGCCAGGCTGTAGCACCACCACCTGGCTACACAGCACAGCGCCCCCCGGGTGTAGACACTAGGAGTCAGGAAGACTGTAGCACCTTCTTCGGTTCCAAAACCGGCCACAATGCTTGGTCGGCTGGAGATGAGTCGTCTTAGCAGCAGCGCCAAGCATACGAAGAGTACATGGCGAAGTTCCCTGCCATGGGACCTGCAGGACCCGAGTCAGTGTTCCTGACCTCCTCAGGTCGACCGAAAGCTCGGGGTAGAGGCTGTGGTGGATGCAAGTCCACCAGATCACTCCCCGGCTACGGCCGAGGAAGGGGAGGTACCACTGTTGAGGGCTCTGCAGTCCCTAGCGCAGGCGCTCCGCCTGTTACTGTGCCATCTTCAGCACCAGTACCAGCTGCTACCTCATCTGAGGGCCCTCAGGTCCCCACCATGGGGTTAGTGGCCAGTACCCTAGCAGGTCTTCAGGATCCGGACACATTCGTCGACCACCAAGATGAGCGTACCTGCTGGATCCAAAATGACCTGATGGCCGAATGGCAGTCTTTGCATCACCAGCAGTCAATTGATTACTGGCGAGACATGACCGAAGCCACCTTCAACCTGGTCTTTGAGAACAGAAGAGGGAGGAAGATAAAATTAAGGAGAAGGAGATAAAACGGGTTGAGGAGGCCTACAAATCCTGTAAGGAAAAGCAGAGAGAAGCCGAGAAGCTTAAAGAGTTCCACGCTGCTGAGAACTTAAAGTTCTTCCTCTGCTTCGGCAAGCACCTGGATGACTGGGATGGCACCGCGTCGTCTCTGGTCATCCCCTCTGATGCTGGTGCTGAGGCAGTGGGGGACAGCCCGTCTGAAGGCAAGGGTGCTCTAAGCCTGCTTAGCGACACGAGCACCGATGCCCTTAAGCTTCTCTCTGTGGGAAGTAGCAGCTCGGCTCCCGAACCTAACCCGGAGCCAGCTGGAGACGAGTCCGAGGACTTGTAAGTGTCCATCTGCCGGCCTCCTTACTTCGTTCCTCAGTACCTGAGGGTAAAGGCATACTATATGCCAGAGATTTATTTCTCGGAGGACTACCCGGATCAGACGGACTGGAATGACGAACCGCAGCTAAGATGGACGCCACACGAACCATTCATGGATTACCATCCGAAAGGGGGCTCCATCTTCCCATCCTCACCAGGGCACTACACACAGCAACGTGGCTTGCCACCACTTGTATGTCGCCGAATGGAGCTGCAGAAACCAGTCATTCCAGGTTCGCCGGAAGTTTAGTTTTATTGTAAGGGTGATCCTACTACCCTGGTAGTACACCTCTTAAATTCATATCACTGTGTATATATATATATTATTATTATTTATTTTTGTTACTCTATTTTCATAACTAAACTCAAAAAAAAAAATTCGGGTTACCTTACCTCTCGGGTTTATTATATTCATATTGTATATAGTATGTTTGTACCACACCATATTATATGTTTAAAAACATGTCATTAATCACGTCTTATAACTATAATAACTTTGTAACATTGTTACCTTAATATTCCACCATAGGTTGATGGTGCATAAGGCACCACCTCCTATTTATGTTATTATTTAGTTACATCGGGTTATATATGACGATGCCTATTATTATGTACATATTATTTATAATGCCCCTTAATGTTATATAAACATTTAATAATAGACTTACCTATGTATATACTGTCATATAACTTTAACAATAGGTATTTGTAACACCTACCCTAGGTAAAGTCTAGGGGAGGTGGTGTAGGGGCCGGCATCGTTATGTATATATTAGTACGCTTCATCCGAGAGATGTGTTTGTGTGATGCTCGTTCCTTCTGTGCCAACCAGGTGTCGCTTTGCGATACCCGTTTGGTACAAGAGGGGGCAGCACCACGCCTCGCATCCAGCTCCTACTAAGGAGCCGGATGATCCGCAGAAGAGGACTGGACCTAGTCCAGTCCAGACGTGTTACTTCTCAGCAATAAAGGCCTACCCGAGCAGGTAGGAAGTTCTGGGGCTTTGCCCAACCCGAAATACTCGTGTTGTGTTGGTATCTCTAGAGTTAAGCGAGCCAAAGAGCCACCCAACATATAAAGTCGATATGAACCGTTACACTGGTGCCGTGACCAGTTGTTTCGGGGTGGAGCGTGGCCAGAAAGCCGCAGAATACTCAATGCGAGTTCCTCCAGCCCAGGGCTTGAGGGATTCGAAGAGGATGGTATTGCCTTCCAGCATCTTCTGTTAGACTGGAAACCGGGTCAACAGTATGTGTATAACCCGGATTATGTACGAAGAGTTTTCTCGACACCCGGTCTATTAGACAATCCCACCACTATTGGAGATGGGATTGTTAAACTATACCTGAGTACCCCTAGCCAGGTGGCTTCAGATACTGGGGTATTAAGTGGATTGGTAAAACCCACCCGGTTAGACTTGAGCGATTGGTCTCAAGTAATAACTAGTAGACACGAGTTAGAAGCCGGCATCTCGGTGAGCGCCACTAGGACTTTAGAAACCCCTAAGGCTCAAAGTCCAATTCAAAGGACGGAGATGCCTAAGGGAGGGGGAATACATGGGTCTACCCGACCAATGCGGGAGACACCATTAATGACATCATCGGATCATGAGAGCGATGAAGAAGGGGATGGTAAGGATCCAATGGGATCTGCCTCCACTCAAAGGGATACTACCCGAGATACATTGCTGAGAAATACGGAAATGTATACATTGGGACTATCCCTAGACGAGGCCTTGTCGGATTCCGTATTTAACCCGAGGGGTAGCCGTAAGTCCAGACATGGACGTCGGATAGGCCCCGGCTATAAGTCAACCTCGGCTTATTTAAAAGCCAGGGATCAGGTAGAGCAGCAAGCTAAGAGGCAGCATGAACAATTCATAGCTGCACAAAAGAAAATAGAAGAAGAGACCCGAGAACGAATCAATAAGCTTCGTTCTATCGAACAGGAGGCGATTCTAAAGGAATCCGACCTTAAGTATCATTTGTCGTCTCTAGCCCATCGGGTCGAGCTAAAGACAAAGGATGAAAAGGAGAGAGAAAGTAAGTTGGCTGACCTGGAAAAGGAGGAAGCCAAGAGGCGAAGAGCGATTGATAAGGCTAGAGCCGAGGAAGTCGCTAAAGCTCAGGATGTAAACAGATTGCAATCTGAGTTGAGCGTAATGGAAGATAAGTTAAAAAGACTTCAGCTGCGCAAAGCCGAAACGGAATCCAGACTGGTATCAGAACAAGATGAGATCTGTAAGGAAACTACTGAGTACCAAAGGTCTCAGAAGGAAAAGAGTGAGAAATATTGCTTATTAAAAGATACTTTGAAGAAGGAGGCGCAAGCCGCCCAAGCAGAACGTAACCGAGCGGTCGCGGACAATGAGAAGATCCAGTCTGAACGCTCAGTTAAGAGAGGAACAAAGGAATCTGACCACAGACGTGGCGACATTGACCCTAAACAAGTCCGCTATAGAAAGCTACTTGCAAGAGAAGGAGCATACAAATGCACCTCCAAAGAGCTCGGATCCTAGTCCTGTCCTGTTTCGTCAAACAGGGTTACTTCGTCTCCTGCTCGACACCCAAGCAGCCGACAGGTGCATATAGCCCTTTGGTGAACGACAATGCATCTCGCAATGTTGATCAAGGGGGGTCTATGTTAGGACCCAAGATCAGAATGGTCAGACTAGTAGGGTTCGCATTAGTGAAGTCCCGATAGTCCATAATTAGCTGCAGTGGGTGGTTTCTTCTGTTTGTCTTTCTTCTATTTAGGCTTAGGGCCTTCAGTAGAAGCACTCTTGGTCCTGGTGGACTTGGTCTCCAGGGATTTAGAGTGAGACCTCTTCTGATTGTCAGTTTTGGTCTTTTTTGTCTGCATCTGTGGTTTTTGGGCTGGGGCCTTTTTCACTGCAGGTTTGGTTTCTTTATCATCCCCTGACATATCGGCAGGATATGTCAGGGGATGATAAAAAAAGGGGGGAAAAAAGAAGAGAATGTTGATTAACGTTTGCTTATGGGTAGTCGGACTAACATTTGTTGAAAACATTGTTTCAATGTTAATTTGAGGTTTTTAAAAAGCTATCATTTCATTCTTGTTGTTTTTTAAATGTTAAAATAATAATATTCAGAAAATAACGTGTTTTTTTTCCAGATGACTTTTGGTCAACATTGACCATCATTCAGAACATGGACTCAAAACAACATTGACTTAACTGGTCGAAAAAACGTTGATTCAACATTATTTTATGGTTCAAAGATGTGTCCATAGGTGGCAGGAAATGTTGTGATGAGATTTTGCTGGATGTTACAAATAGGTATCTGTCTATTCTAAACCAGACCTTATTATCAAGATCCCATGTCTAAATATATCTAGGTAAAAGAATATCCCTGCATCATGGTCCATGGTGTGGTAGACACCCTTATTGAAACATTTAGAGCTACCATAATCTCCCGCGTATAAGACGCGTCCTCTACGCCAAACAAATGCCTGGTGCGTCTTATAGGATTTTTTTTAAGTTGGGGGTGCGTCTTATACGAGGGGTAATTTTACTATAGAACAGTACTGAATTTACAAAATTGGTACCTAAGAGGTGCGTCTTATACTCGAAATAACCATTGACAAGTTAGGGGTGCTTCCTCTACGCGCACCGCGTCTTCTACGCGGGAGATTACGGTAGTATAATCCATTCCTGTTGTCTTACCTTATGAATCAATATGTTGCTCCTGTAGCACATGGGCCACATGATCCCTTTGCAAAGGGGGTTTTGATTAAGATAAGGTTGTTTCAACGTTGATTTAACATCATGTGATACATATTTTCTTGAAACTTCAAGCAGTATCATAACGAAATTGTTATGATACTGCATGTGTTAAATCAATGTTTTTGAATGTTTATTCAATGTTGGTTTGAGTCCACAAAATAGATTAAGCTGAACCACCTTTGAACATTGTTACAACTTGGAAATGACATTCATTAGACGTCAAGATAACCTCATCTTGTTAGCTGGGTAACCTTATCAAAGGTCCTCTCATTCCCTATCCCTATCTGATGCTGATGGCAAGATTTTATCATGCCCCCCCCCCCATATTCATATATCCTAGATCTGCCACTACATAATGCACAATTCTAGCAATTTTAAATGTCCCCTCTTCCTAAAAGGAAAATTCCAAAACCTGAACAATAACTCTGAATAAAAGGTCCACAAATTACTGACTCAGCTCTCAGAATCCATCAGAATACACAGTATTCCAGAGGAGCGTAGATATGTTATGGCTGTCCTTGATATTCCTTGTAAGTTTCAGAATCTTCCAGGGGGTGTCCCTAGACCCCTGTGCATCTTTGATTAATTGGCATATTGGATGTAGGTCTAAATGATCTGGATATGAAAGTACATGGTACCACTTTGGAAAACTACGAGAGTCAGAGTAAGTCTCTAATGAACGTGGTAAGAAGTACGGCTTACAGGCGAGAATTTACAGTAATATTCATATGGAAAAAAGGTAACGACCTCACGAAACCCATGTTATTTTCTCTTCTCCAGGACTCAGAAGTGTTTGAAATTACAGACTTCACAACTGCCTCAGAATGGGAAAGGTAATCAATAAGTTTTCTAGCCGTGTTCTTCAATCATAGAGGATATAAATGAAAGTACTATCAGTTCCCCCAGCATGTTCTAATTTGGCAGGAGACAGAGAGTCACACCTCGTCCCCTGAAGAATGTGGGTCACAAGTAACGAGTCTATACCTCCCTCTCTTAAAAGAAAAACGCTCCCTTCGTTTGTTTTCCTGACTGTTCATATTTAATGAAGGCCCTGAATTGACAAATATCAAATGATTTCTCGGACAGGTTCATAGCGAGACTAGAAGAAGTTTTCCATGAGTGGAAACTAACCTCAGTACTATTTAATACTCCACTGGCAAAGGTATGTTTTTCAATGCTTTCCCATCTTAAAAATGTTTCTCATGAACTTTAAGATAAGTCTTGTACAAAATGTTTCCCAAATAGTTGAATATTAATCTGCAGACTGAAGTGCTAAACATTGTAGAGGTACGTTAATATAAACCATAGTGGGGGGTACCGTCTGGCGTGGCGGGTGAGTCCAGTCATTGGGTGTTCCTCAGGTTCCGGATAGGTGGCAGCATCGATCCAGGCCTGTGGGGACATCTGACGACGAACACCTAGGTCCATATATAAAGACCGGGGCTCAGCCGCTACGTCAGAGGCCCTCCTGGCTCTGATCATGTAGTATCTTTATCTATTAGCTGCCTTTGTACCACCTTCCGGATAGCCGTGAGTGTTAATGTAATAAATCATCCGTTGGCATACACTTGAATTACCGTCTTACTCCTTCTTTCCTGATCAGTAAGGCCCGAACCACCGAATTCGTAAGACTAAACCATTACAACATTATACAATTTATGGCATCATATATTGAAAAGAAAAACTATGTGTACTGGAATCTTTTATTTTCAAAATATAAACAGCACAGAAGTTTACACCAAAGCGCCATACACAAAGCCTGCAACAACAGATATAAAAATTGGTGAATACTTTCAGGGAGAGTTGACAACAGGGACATGGGAAGAACAAACAGAGGTCCTGCAGTTTGCCGACTTTAAGTTCCATGTGACCCACCACCAACTTAAGCAGAAGGACCCGTCACCAGAGCCTACTGCCGGCGGCGAGAAAGAGGATGTTGGTAAAAAGGTATCACAGAATGAGGACGGAGCACTGCACCGCGACGCAACCTCTCAACCAGACCATGACGAAGGTAATGGTTGTGATCCAACTATTTTTTAAATGTGCAGTAAAGAATTCCAGGTCCTGAAATCAGTGGTCTGAAATTATGATATATATAATACCAAAGAACCAAACTCCACGGTCAATTTCGTCCTAAGAAAAACAAGTTTGTTTATTGGCCCAGGTCCTCCTGGGTCATTGGCGGCACCTTTTCAGCAGTTTTCAGTCAGTCAAGATGGCTTTATTTATGTGGGAATTGCTTTTATAAAAAAAGGGGTCTGGAAATTAATGGAAAGTTGATGCATGTACCTAAGATCCTTGTCTGTCTGTACACGGTAACAATTCCCAAAAAAGAAATTTTTTTACTTATGAAAAAGGCTGAAGAAAAAACCTGACATGTTTGACCTAGTTTCTCATGAAAACGAGGCTCCATAGGATAGCATTGTCACTTGTGCGATAGATTTTCGCGATAGATATAACACGTTGGCTCCTATGGGAATTGCCAATTAAGCGCTTTCTTTCAGCAGGTAAGGGTGGATGACTGTTCATATAATGCGATAGGATCAAGAAAACATGGTTAATTTTTGTATAGGATGGGGTAAGACCGTTTATATACCAAACTTGTAAATCGGACCGTCATGGTTTTGTTTATTGACGGATTATCATATATCTCTCTACATCAGTCAGATGTGTGTTGAGCCCATTTTTCATGATCAGATTGCACCTTCAGGTAAACCAGCGACCTTCTCTAGGTACCCTCAACCTTAGAGACCCATTGAACCTAGATCAATTTTTCCACACCCAGTCAAGTGCAACACTAAAATCATGATACTATTCTTAAAGCCTAGACAGCACAGAATGACCCATGCTAAAGAATTGACTATTTCTGGAGTCTCAGCTTGTTTTGATAGAACTCACCTCGATTGGCTCCCCCTTAATGACCTAGACATGCCCATGTCAGTGCTACAAAAATAGAATAATATAATCTATAGAATGCTGGCTAGTTGTTGGATTATTTTTATTGTTAAGAGTTGTGCAAGTCTACTTATATTGTTACGACTGATCACGTGACAGAGGGAGGACTTGGATGGACCTCTGAAGGGTAGATTCCATCTCAATGATTTATCTGAAGGTAGCATTTCAGATTTTCTTTATATTAGAATGAAATAATCATAAAATAAATACAATAAAATTCATTCCCATTTTAATAAGCATTTATTCCTCAATCGTCATTGTGCCATCTGCTACTACAGCAATTCAGTGCGTAAAAATTATTTGGTAATTGCCATGTACCAATGAATCCTTATCTTTAGTACTGAGTCCTTCACCAGTCTCATTTTTTCCTCATTGTATTACAGATATTTTGAAGACAACTCATTTTATCATTCTGTCTGTTTGTAAAAAAAAATCTGTCATTACAGCTTTGCTGTACTCCATCAGAAAATGTCATTTAAGATCATGATATCTACTTCTAAAAAAAAAATCCGTCATTACATCATTACTTTACTCCATCAGAAATGTCTATTTCTGATATATCATCCATCATAATAAAATATCAGAGAATTTGAATTTAAAAATCATTACCTTTTACCCCTCGTGTCTATCGCACTTCTGGCTAGGCCGAGTTGGGGCATGCGCAGGAGAAACGATCGATTTAACTTGAAATTAATGAGTTTTAGCATGTAATCTATGCCTTTTGGGCAATATTAATCAAATTGAATCGAATACATCCCCTCAATTTAATGTTAAACGAAAAATAAAATCTGACGACAACTTCCGGCAAGGAGGCGGGTTGCGCATGCGCACAGAACATCAAAATCCAAAATGGCGGAAGGCGAGACAATCTTATGGTGCCATCGAAACTGTTTGATTATAACAAAATGGAGGAGAATTACAGTGTCTCATGCCTTTTTATGGTTAATATATATTCTTCTTCAACACCTCTTGATACAGTGGAATGTTTAACTCACGAGAGCAGTTATTCACCAATGAAAATGATGAGCGATAATGGGTGCATCCTCCATAGCCTTAAGCATTAACGACTTGGACATACTGTCACTTTAGTTTCAAGACACATACGGTAGGTAGTGGAAGACCTGGGCCAGTTGTGCATTGCACGCCTTAAATCTTTCTTTTTTTAGAATTTGACCTAGGCCAGTTTATGAAATCAACTCTATTTGGACCTTCATTTACTGCTGGCTATAGAAAGACTGATTAGAGATTATCAAATCTGTTTACATACTATTGAACCAAGTGACAGATTTTCACCAATATTTAACTTGAGTTTGAATCTGGTCAAATTAACGGTATATTGATTGAAGTACACCTTTTGTATTAGGAGCAGTGCCGCTGTGTTGGCTGGACATGATGTCGGTGGAGAATGACTTCCCATCCCGGGCGCACTGCTTGGTGCGGTGGTATGCACTGCGTCAGTTTGTCATCATCTCACCAGCTGTTACCACAGACAGCATCAACACAGAGAGTCGTATTAACATCCTACTCTCCTCTATCTCCATCTGCCTCAACAACATTGGCTGGTTAGTAAGACCATTTCTTACATAGTTTATAGATGAAAATTGTCTAGTAATCTTTATCTTTTGAAGATCATGTTGATTTTATACAAATCAACATGAAATTCAATATATTTGACGTGTGTGTCATTTTTTTGGCTGGCAGTCAGGTGCCGGTGTTCATTCAGGCGCACCAGAAGTGGCGCAGGTTCTATGTCGGTCAGTGCGAGACGACCGGTTTCCGCACCACATTCGAGATGGTGCATCTTAAGAACGGACCGCCCCAATACAGCCACTTGGCCGGCCTACTTGACGTCTTTAAGGCAAAACTGGTCAGTTAAAATTTACTTTCATTTTGAAAATTCGTACCAGGTAGTTCTATAGTGATTGAGGAAGAGTGATATTGGAATATTCATCCAGGAAAGATTTCGATATAGCCACCACAATAGTTGCCAGGCAGGACTGAATAGAATTATCATCAAAAGTTGCGTAGGATAAGTAGATAATATACTGTCCAAAAGCATGATATAGAAAAATCAATTTGTGTCCTTGCAGAGTTCTCCAGCGACACCCCACCCTCCCGTCTCCGTCTCTGTTAGGTTCACCTACGTCCTCCAGGACTGGAACGCATACAACTGGTCGCAGGCACCTCCGGGTGAGTCTTAGTCAAGGCTAGCAATATATCAATACTATATCCATGTCCATATTTAACTGAAGTGGGTGAGATGATAAGACAAGATTCTAGATTTTCTTTTTTTAAATATCATAATCATAGCAAATTTTCACTCAAAATATAACAAAATGGGAAAAAAATGTTAGGATATACCCTTATGATGTATTTCAGTGGTATGACGTCTCACTACTTTGAAAAGAAGTACAGATAGTTTGAAAGTATAGTAAGCAATAGAACTGACAGAGTAGAACTAATACTGTTAATTGTCTTTTTTGTAGATATTGATTCGGTGATGGGGGCAGAGGTTGGATGTACAGAGTTTGGTGAGCTGCCATTCGGAGCATGTGAAGACCCTGTCAGGTCAGTGACTTCTCTCAACGTCGGTTTATATTTGACTTTAACTCTTATTTGCCTTAATGCATCATGACCAGTGCTCGTGAAGACGTATGATCATGAAACATTCTTGCATCATGCCGACCCTACAGGATCGATATCCTCCTGAAGGGTCGGCATGATGCACTAATGAAGTACTGGCAAGCAGACCCACCAGTACTTCATTGTAATCACACCCTATATCTGATTCTTTCTGTAGTGAACTTCACCTGTCCACCACATGGCCAAGTCTGTCCGAGGATATGATCGTGGACACAGATGTCTACTCGTGAGTACATTGTACATGCATCTTTTCTAGTTTGTCGCTAATAATTCACCATTTCTGAAGTATCGTAATCTCCCGTATATAAGGCGCACCTCACGTATAAGACGCACCCTGAGTCGATGGAAAACCTATAAGGTGCATCTAGGGCCGATTTTTGAAGGTTCAGTACTTTTCTATAATAAAAATACCTAACTCATAAGATACTCCCAGAATTTGGGATGGTTCTATAAAGTGCAGGGAGGCTCTGATTCACGTATAAGATGGGCCTTATACGTGGGGAGATTATGGTATATTGCAGACATTGCAGACCCTTCCTCCTGTATCTGGTGCTGAGCCATACTTTGGTTGACTTTGCAGGGACCTTGACCCGCTCCAGGCACCTATTTGGAATGTGCGGGTGAGGATGACAGAAAACATCCAGTGTTTACTTGGTAAGATGTTGATATTTTGCACTCGCAGCAAAGGGTTTGGGTGGCTTTTGTGGTATTAATGCTCTCTCTTTGGGAAAGAGCAATGAGACACACTTTGGGTTTTATTTGCGCAGAATTCCATCCTATGAGTTATATGCGTAATGTCTCACATTAATAGCCCATTTTTTTAACCAACTGAATAATGAATATAGATAAAGGTCATATTTGATTTTATGATTTTGACAATATTTCCTCAGGAGATTATCTGGAGGAGTTCGTTCAGCTTTGTAGACGCCATGAGTCAACAGATCAACTCCTGGGTGGAGTCATACTCGATGAGCGCCGAGCGAGTGATGCGGGTAAGTTTAACGACAGAAAGGTATCACATTTCATATTAATGATGAAACTCTGATATTGAGTATTTTTGTGTTTTTCCCTGTCATATAGGAATGCTCGTGTGATGGTTGTTCCCCTAGTGCTGAAGCGTTTTACTAAAGTTTATGATCTCATTGATACATTTTCCAAAAGTAAAAGCCCACCCCATCTTTGAGGAAAGCTATCAGCCAGTCTTTAAAATTGAAGGTTTTATACTGTTCTATATGGCTAAATACTAACTTGGGGCACATTCTGTGAACCGCAGTAAACATGGTTTGCCTATAAGCTGCAGCTTATACACGAGAATTTACAATAATACAATGCATGCATACAATTCTCAAAAATTTGCTGTGAAACTGATGTTCCAGAGGGTGATATCAGTCATGCGTTACAACGACTGACAGAACCTGTTTCCTACAATCTTCCGTCCCTCGGCACAGTCGTCACCAGGGCAACCAGCAAACTCCAGATACGCCCGGAGGAGGCACCCATAGCGTCAGACCTACTCAATGAAATACTTTTGGTGAGTTCTAAATTCCTTTACTTAAAGATTACTATTAACTAAGGTGAAAAAAAGGCCCGCTGTATCCCACACCCACTTGCCTTTAGGCATAAGGACATGCACTTGGGCAGTCCTAAAGATTTTGCACGAGCAACAAATGTTATCTTAAATGAATAAAAGCAGATGCCAGATATCCATAGACATTACGATGTAGTACTTAAAATGTCTGTCAATGGTTCATTTAGCTTCTCAGGTGTGGAACCACAGTAAAAGAAAAGGCCACAAGCAAATGATAATACCCACTTTTTTTCAGTTTTTGTTCCCTGATGCGCGCAATGATACGGACGATAAAGCAGGTTCTAACCCAGCATCGACAAACCCAACCCCGTTGGCCACGCCAAATTCAGAGTCACTCCCCAGGATGGAAACCTCAACAACATCAACCAGCTCCACTAACATTGGGAATCAATACAAAGTTGGTGTTGTTCTTACTCATAAAATTTAAATCAGCCTCATACCTGTATACTATCTTACAATAGAGTTTGAAAAAAAATGAAATACTCGATAAAATGTAAAGAGAAATGACATGAAATTGATCAATGTCTCCTTATGGGGAGAGGCGGACGTTTATGAAGCATTAACTGAATATTGGACCTTGCCTTCTTATATATACTCAACAGACTAAGAACAAATAAGGGTTAAGAAGGGATGATGATTATGTAAAAATTAATTGAAATCTTTCCTCAACACCATGGGTAAGACATGTTCTTTATATTTCTCAGGAAATGTTCCGACAGTTAAAGTCTGCACCCATGTCAAGCCTGACAACACGTCTTGCAATCTGTCTCTGCATCGTTAACCACAGTTATGGCGGCCTGCGTGCAGTCGCGCATCTCTGGCAGGAATTTGTGCTAGAAATGCGCTATCGCTGGGAAAATACCTATGAAATCCCTGAGTAAGAACATTTGACTGTAATAATCTTCATAGATGAATGTTGTAGAATGCGATAGGTCTGTGAGTCCAATCATAACCACGATTATAGATTTGTATGTGAAGATTTTCAAAATCAGTGTCAAAAGTATTGAGTGCATTTTTTTAAAGTACAACACTTGCAATGTCAATTGTGAATGTTCCCATAATGTCTGATTTTTCTCACGGGATTAAAGTATATGTACCATATTTATATTTTTCGAAAGACTGGAAAAGTAAATGACTATACAGCCATTTATACTTTGCGTAGAAGGTGCACCCCTAGTTCATCCCAGACCTATAAAGGACACATTGGGCTTATTTTTGAGAAGATAAGTACAGTCCTATAGTACGATATCCCCGCCTATAAGGCACGCCCTGACTTCGGGCAGATTCTATAAGGTTCTATACGCGAGGTATTACAGTACATTTCTGGATGAAATAACATTGAAAAAATCTTTAATATTATTCGTTTCAGTCTTGAAGCTGGTTCGCCAAACATGGGCTGCAGCCTGCTCCACCAGAAGTTACAGGTGAAGATTGCATGTTATTAACACTTAACCCCCTAAGGACCACTAATGTATTCATGCATTATGACCATGGGTCTTCATGATGCACAAATGCAGCCCTGGTGAGTAACATCATGCCAACCCTACGGGGCTGATACACTTCTAGAGGGTCGGCATGATGCTCCCATGAAGTGCTGGCGAGCAGAATCACTAGCAGTAAGCACATTATACATGCATCATGACCATATGGGAATGATGGTCGCTTTGGTCGTCATTATATGGGAATTAACCATGGCATTCAATTTTCAAGCTATGTGTATTGCTACAAAACTAGTAAAAGTGGATGAAAAAAAATTGAAACATATATGAAACAGTTGTAAAAATTATTTTTTTCTTCTCCAGATGTTGAACTGCTGTATTAATCACAAAATGAGCCGACAGTCACTAACTGATGGCACTACTTCACGGCCAGACTCACCTGACGGTGCCACTGCTAGTTCTGACATATTAAGTTCTAGCGATGAAGAGTTCTTTGATGTAGATGAAGATGTCAGCGAAAAATCTGTCGGACGCAGAAACCCTGTCAAACGGAAAGACAGCAAAAAAGCTGCGAAGGATGAGGCAAATATAAAGAAAGCCGAGGAAGAGAAAAATGATGGAGAGAAGGAGGGGATCAAAGAAGATGATGTAGACGCACCTTCATCAAATTCTACCGAGGCTGAAGTAGAACAAGCATTTAAAGTACGTCTATTTGTTAGTCATTCAAAAAGATTTTTTCAGCTTTAATTTATCAAGTGCTAGCTTAATTAGGTGCAACATAATGATATACATTACCTTTGGTATAAAGCGACCTTGAGTGTAAGACTGCTGCTAGACTTGGTGTCCCCCCTCCCACAATTAATAAAAAAAAGTTTGTTTTAGTAAATCGATTTACTCTTTACTTGAGGACTCATGGACCCACCAAGCAGAGGGTCGGCTGCGTCCATATGAGAACATGATGTTAATATCAGGAGAGAACAAGCTCTACATCCCCGTCACCCAGCAGCCCGCACCAATGACGGAGGATCTGCTCGAGGAACATGCCGAGGTGCTCGCCAGGTATGCTAACCTCATAAGTTGTTTATGGCATAACATAGCGTACATTTTCAGATATAAGCGGCATCTTATGCATAAGCCACCCCAAATCTTTGGCATCTCATATAAGCCCCATCAAAAGTTTGACCTTTTAGTAATACATTATATAAATTTAAGCGTCATGCATAAGTTGCACACTGACTCTTGCCCTGAGACCACAACACTTGCTTTCTGTTGGCTGTATGGGGTCCTTTGGAACTTAGGTTGACTTTAGAGGGCCAACATTTGTGCATCATAAGTGAATAAGAAAGAATTATAAATAGACAGTTTAGTGCATTTGCATACAAATATACGCAAGCATACATGTTCATAGTACGGTATTTATGTATTGCAGACTCGGGACATCACCAGAAGGTGCACACCTCAGGGCACGCATGCAGAGCGCGTGTCTTCTCTCTGATATGGAGGCATTTAAGGTGAGACACATTTTATTTGGTACATCGCCCATTTCACCTAATCGGGTCCATTGTCTTGGCACCAATGATGCACCAGAGCACTAGGGAGTAACTTGTTTGTCCTGCAAGCGTGTATCGTGCCGAACTAGAAAGGGCATGACGTATAAATACACTATGTTGCCCTAAGAATTCACCACAGACAACCTTCATAATTATGTCCCAGGTATACAGGCTTGCAATAAAAATTATCACTACCGTAAACTCCCGCGTAGAAGACGCGCTGCGCGTATAAGACGCACCCCAAACTTAGCACATGCATTTTCGCGTATAAGACGCACATTTTAATGCTGATATTTGTAAATTCAATACATTTCTATAGTAAAATTACCCCTCGTATAAGACGCCCCCCCAACTTGAAAAAATCCTATAAGACTCCCCAGCATTTTGTTTGGCGTATAGGACGCGTCTTATACGCGGGAGTTTACGGTAGATTCATAACCCAGACAGGCTGCGGAGTTCACTTGGACCATACTGAAATTCACAAAATTGTAGATCCTATTCTATAGTGAAGACTTTCCACCGTACATAATTAATTCAAATATTTTTCATACTGTTCTATATGTTGTTCTACATGGTAGGCGGCTAACCCTGGATGCACGCTTGGTGACTTTGTACGGTGGTACTCACCCCGAGACTGGGTGGAAGAGGAGGAGACAGATGAACAAGGCAACACCACCATAAAAGGTACTTTTACTACATATTGTATATACATGCTACTGGTAGAAGAATTATCTATTCACCTAAGGATCATCTTTTTAACATTTTCCCTAGGTAACTGTAGTGGTAGCGTCATGCAGAGAGGATCCATAACTCTAGCCTTTTTCGAAATTTTGTACATGAATATTTTAAGAAATAGACAAGTTATTCTGTTAATACATGGATTCCATTCTCACCCCATGGAGAAATGGGTTGATCTTTTATGCCTACAAATCCCTCTCAGCAAACATGCCATCTCAAGACGGGTTTTATTCCAAAAAAGGAAGATTTTGTTTTCTCTCAGTATAATGATATACCCCCAGCTATCTTCATTTCAGGAAACCTAAGTCAGCGGATGCAGATCCCAGGTAACATGTGGGCCGAGGTGTGGCACAGTGCTAAGCCCATCCCGGTGCGCAGACAGAAACGGCTGTTTGACGATACAAAGGAGGCAGAGAAGGTGCTACACTTTCTGTCTGCCATGAAGCCAGCGGATGTTGCAATGCGCCTTATGCCCATGTTAATCCATGCGGCTATTGTCAAACTGCTTGAACAAGGTGGGTATGACATTAAAAGATCAAAATAATGATATGATACAATAGGGGCTGGATGGGGATGGCATGTAAATCTACGAAATGCCCATGTGGATTTTAAGACATCCATGTCCCATATTATAAAGTCCCATGTCCATTTCTAGAAGTTCACCGATATGTAGTAGTTTGAGTTTCAGGAGTGGGCTTGTTGGTACCTTCAGAGGTATAATATTTGCAACAATTACATATGGCATAAGTCTTTAAAGTGAAATGAATTACAAAACATTAGTCATCATTTTCTTCTTACTTATTTACAGAGGAGAGCTCAGTGCCCACCATCAAACAAAACCTTGACATCATCATGTCTAAAGCTGCCAAGGTGATGCGCGCCCCGCGACTGGAGGCACGCAGGTTTGAGGTCAGTATTCACATACAAATTCATCGAAACACAACGGAGTACCAGAATTATACTGTATCGTAACGAATATAATGAAAATGAATGTTACCCTACCTATGAAAATTGAAAAAAAGTCATCAGCCTATCCCAATTCCAGGTGGATCCTTGTCGTTTGGAAACTAAGAATATGTAGGGGTTCGTTCCCCCGTCGGGTGCGCAGAGCCTTCAGAGGGACTGTTCACTTGATTGTGTCACTCCCCCTATGTATACCATACCGATCCAGGATAGTTGGAAGGTAGAGGATGTCAGGCCAGGGGAAGTAGCTCAGGGGTAGAGCTTCCGTCTCGAAGTTGGAGGGTCCCGGGTTCGAGTCCCGGTTTCTCCATAACATTTTCCGCTGACCACTACAGTGGTGGAGAAACCAAGTGGTCCTGCCTCGCAAGGGGGACCTTTAGAGAGCTCGGTACCTGGGCCAGTATGGTATAGACAAGCGCTTCAACTTGCTAGTGCTGGGAGACTTGGAAACAGGTGGCACCCACAGTAGGTCCTGGGAACAGGAGTTCAGAAGTGCTGTGTGTGACTCAGTACTGGTACCGTTCAGACTGGACTGGAGGACCGGTTCTGGCAGGATATGGTTGAAGCTGGTTGGGAGGAGTGTAGGGGTTCGTTCCCCCATCGGGTGCACAGAGCCTTCAGAGGGACTGTTCACTTGATTGTGTCACTCCCCCTATGTATACCATACTGATCCAGGGTAGTTGGAAGGTAGAGGATGTCAGGCCAGGGGAAGTAGCTCAGGGGTAGAGCTTCCGCTTCGAAGTTAGAGGGTCCCGGGTTCGAGTCCCGGTTTCTCCATGACATTTTCCGCTGACCACTACAAATATATGATTTTTTATTTGACTGCACAAATTTGTATGACCTGTCATCAGACCACACAAAAAATGAAGCATAATATTAAAGAAGAATAATCGTTAAGATTTAGTTTTAAAATGTCAATCAAGGATCATAAAAGATATAAATGTATTCCAATCTATTCTCAAAAACAGGAGTTGATAAAACAGGTAAACTCAGCTGAGGTTTTACTCACCCGGGCACAATCGCTTAAGACCAAGCTGGCCGAGGAGGAGCGCCGTCTCCACGAGGGGTCACTGTCATCTTCACGGTCTACGATAAAATCTGGTGACAGCGACAAATGGCCGCTGAGTGCAGATGTGACCCAGTTTGTAGCAGCACTCCTGGAGCAGCCTGAGGTTCATATACTGGGAGCATCTCACGGACCTGTTGGATCTGTTGTTCATGCATTATTCGCCTCAGCACAGAAGGTGAGGACGGGCAAAACAGCAATGATTTTGGTAGAAAAGAAATTGAATCTTTTGGAATGTGACCTTTTGATATTCTTCCCAAGAGTCAAGTACATGGAAGTTTCTCTTCAATCGATGCTGCCAAAAATTTGTGGCACAAAATTGTAAGATTTGAAAAAAATGCCAGGAAAATGGATTTTTATAATTTAGTGGAATATCAAGAGAAATAGACTACAGAGCAAATCTATCATTACCCAGTATTTTCCATTCTCACATGTAGGCCGCTGCAAACTTCATGCTAGAAGATGATGAAGAAGTCGAAGGACAAAATTCACAACACAGCACGGCTGGTGATTTCCCAGTTCCCGCAGCCAAGGAATACATTCTTCGTACAACAGTACCGCGACCTGCCCCATGGTCTCGACCTTCCCCGCAGCGACTCTTCGCAGTCGTCGTAAAAGATGATTTCCGGTTAGCAGGCGCCTTTAGCAATGATACCACATTCCAATAGTGTATACTGATAAAAAAGTTTACGTTATCTTCTGATATATTCCTCTCATGTGTTGCATATTCTTAGTGATTTTCTTGTATGAATATGGTATTTGAATGTAGCTTTTACCTATTTTTTTTAAACAGGAATAGTTCTCTCTTGTAAATTACTAGGTGGTGTTCTGTATGGCCACATTAAGTTATGCCAACAAGATTGTGTGTGTAAGATGGCTATTGATATTATTGTAAAACCTCACATATTAAGCCGAGGCTTGTCTTGAAGTCTGTGTGTAGCTAATATGCAAGGCTTTAGCTATATAGACTGAAATAAGGAATGGCAACCCTTTCAGGTGTGGCTTATAGCATTGTCCGATAGTCAGGGTGCGGCTGATAGCATTGTTCCAAAGTCTGGAAGCGGCTTATAGCAGGGGTTTAATATTATTTCCTTTTTGTTGAAGCTTGTACATAGTGTGTATGATATACCGCTAGAAATGTGGAGTCATCCTTGGTAGATCTTATTCCAGGTTGTATTTAAATGTGCACAAATCTTGCTTCTCTGTTCTTAAAATGTGTTATTTTTTGGCTGTTAATGTATAGTCAGAACTCGTTATGCAGTCAAGAGTACCGTTATAATTCGCTGAATGCCCCTTGTTATGGTAATTTCAATATAGTTACTGATAACTTATTTAGTGTAGATAAACATGATAAATAAGAGGTTTTATCTACAAATATGTCCACAATAATGTGATAAAGCATCACCACCAAAAATGAGGTTTTACCTCTTCTTAGAATACTCAGTGTACTAAGTATAGAACAAAGGAATAATGCGTCGTGTGATCTAAGTCCAGGGATGAAAGTCAGGGAGCCCGAAAATCCCTGAAATGGTCCAATATTGGCCCAAAAACCTGGGTTTTTGTATTGTATGTTTAGGGCCTTGGAACTTCAAAATCCCTGAAATCAGGGAAATCCCTGAAGACTTTCATCCCTGTAAGTCTGTATGAGTTATATTATGATCATTTGATAGATACAGTTAGAGTGGTAAAGTGAGTGGGTGAGTAATAGATGTTTAACGCCATTTCGACAGCTAAGGTCATATTCATGGCGAGAACATTACACGATTTCACAAAGGAATGTGTCAGTGCCCACGCATATGTGTACCACACACATCCTGAGGGGATAGGAAAGATGAGAATTAGACCCTTTTAAGTGGGCTAGGGAAGCCGGGACAGGGGAATGTGTCAGTGCCCGCGCATATGTGCACCACACACATCTGAGGGGATAGGAAAAAGGAGATATAGACCCTTTTAAGTGGGCTAGGGAAGCCCAGCTTAGGGAGTGGTCATTATTTATCAAGGGGGGGGGCGTGGTAAAAGAGTGGTAAAAGTTGATTTACTATATGTTATACCTGTGTAGGGGCAAGGTATATACTAACGTCTGATAGCTTATGAAATGGCCAGTCCCTGAGTGGGGCGTCCACTCGGGTCTGAGACAGTTACGCCTGGGGAATGGTGGCGGCCCTGTTCTCGGAGCTTCTCGGCTTAAACCTGAGGGTCGCCACCCAACCCCTGTGACTTGACTATAATATATATATATATATATATATATATATATATATATATATATATATATATATATATATATATATATATACTCAAAGGGTTGGGTAAGCTATCAGATGTTAGTATAAACCGTGCCCCAACACCTGCTTATGGTAAATATGTATTATACATACTGGAGGTTATGTAAATAATAATTGTATTGACCTATACAAGCGCCGCAGCGTTTGTTGATTACAAAAGGTGATATTCCTGGCCCTTATTTTAATGGGTATTTAAATGTGACCCATTCTCTATAATAGATTGTCAATAAGGAAGTCAGTGACAATATATACCAGTACATTAGGATTATATGGTGTAAAGTATGTACATGTATATATATAGTTACTTAACCTTTTATTAGGGCATATAACTTAATATGTATTAGTGCACCAATGGTTGGCACACGGAGCAGGAATGCAGTCCTAGCAAGACTCCACACCAGTGCTGTATCCATGAGTCGTGCCGATCCTACCACGTTATCACACTTCCAAAGGGTTGGCATGATGCGAGTCGACTCACGGGAACAGCATTGGTACATCATGGCGACCATGGAGACCTTAAACGGTTACGAATAAACAGAGCCTTATTCACCCCTATTACCCTAGTTCCAAAAAACAGCTGTAGTAATACCGGTATGATTCTCGTTGCAAAGACATGCAATTTTATTTCAGGGATGTAAGTCAGGAATAGGCAAAAATCAGGAAGCCATACGGTACTTGATATAAAAGCCCTCTATTTTTCACAAATAGCCCTCCTTACCACTCATGTAAGGAAAATAAATGTCATATAAAAATTTCAGAAATCAGAAAATCCTGAAGTCTTACATCCCTGTTATTTTCATGCTAAGAAATGGTGCTAGAGTGGATTGCGGTTTCATTGATTTCAAAAGCAACTTCTGGGTGGTGGCAATAAGAAATGTTGCAACAATATTTTGCTATGGCTTAGGACTAGTATGCCAAATGTAACGTGTCACAAGTTATAGACTTCAGTTCAATTGCATAGTATGAGGCATATTTTCATCCAAGTTGTGGTTCATGGTTTGAGTTAAGAGTTGCTTTATGGCGAGCAATTTATGTGTATAGCTTATTAAACACACAGTACCGGTATTAAACACATACTAGAACATGCGTATAAGTTGTACCTTATACGCAAGGTATTACGTTATGTAAAGAAAGATGTCGAAGCATGTATACCTTAAGTGGCTTTGTGTGCATGTGCATAGAAATGAAATGTTACTAAGTCTTGCTTTTTTTCTTGATGATTAATGAATCTAGGCGCTGAGATGAAACCGCCACATTGTCTTCTAAGCATGAATAAAATATGTACATACAGATCTTTGCTTCATTACACTTTTTCGATCAAGCTCTGGCCTAGTCTTGATATTCAAAAGAACACTGGTCTCGTGGAAGTGTAAATGGGAAGAGATTTCTTGAAGATTTCAGAGTCAAAGTAGTATCATAAAAAAACACTGAACTTCTATCAAAATCGGCCTGTAGGATTCCCTCACCGTCTACTCCACAGATGCAACTTTCCCTGGTTTTTCTTTTATTTATTTCTCAAAAATTTGAGAGATTGCCTTCACAATTGGTTAAGTCATCCTAGCTTAAGTTTAATGACATCATATTCTAACCCAAAGAATCATCAGAGATAACAAAATCAATACTTCTTGAATAAATATTCAATAGGATCTCTCCTTGTTTCACAACAAAGGAAACAAATCACTTTTAAGCACAAGAATATTGCAGAGGCATATTAATATCAAGGTAGCCTGCAAAATTAGAGAAAATGAATACTTTCACAGCTGTCATTGAAAATCAGTTTGGGGATGATTTTATCAGAAATATGTTCAATAGTTTAACAGGCTAACATTACAACCTTAAGAATTTATTTATTTGAATTTCATACCGAGGAAGTTCAAGGGGAGTTCCCAACAGTGTAAGTCGACGATGGAAAATGTTATCAACAAACTGCTAATCATAATTGGACAATATGGTCGCATGATGCATGAGTGCAGGACTGGCGAGGTGCTCACCAGAGCTGCATCCATGCATCAACTAACACCATGTGATGCATTCATACAGCCCTTGAAGGGTTGGACACATTTTTTATGCAAAAAATGCCTTTTAGAATTACATGCAAATTATTATTCTCCTTTGAATCTCAATTTCACAACTCTTAATGTCTTAAGCTTAATATTTACAAGAAAGCGAAAGTGGTTACCCACTACCGTAATCTCCCGCATAGAAGGCGCAGCGCGCGTAGAAGGCGCCCCCCCCAACTCAGAGAATGGCTTTTCACGTAGAAGGCGCACGTACCTCTTCTGGATCGATTCCTGGAAAAACCCGCGTATAAGGTATCAACTCACAGGGGGGCTGTTTCGCGTAGAAGGCGCCCCCTCCCCACCCCCCCACCCTCACTATTGTACACCTCCCGGTCTGCCGCGGTGCTGGCTCTATGAGTTCAAGCTGTCATCGGCACACGGTCGGCTTGAAGCTGCCGAGCGCCCGTCGACACCTCCCGGTCTGCCGCGGTGCTGGCGCTATGAGTTCAAGCTGTCATCGGCACACAGTCGGCTTGAACCCGCCGAGCGCCCGTCGACACCTCCAGGTCTGCCGCGCTGCTGGCTATATGAGTTCAAGCTGTCATCGGCACACGGTCGGCATCAAACCCGCCGAGCAAATCTACAGCGACCGGGCTGCCGCGCTGCTGGCGCTAAGAGTTCAAGCTGTCATCGGCACACGGTGTGACGGTCGGCGTCAAACCCGCCGAGCAAATCTACAGCGACTGGGCTGCCACGCTGCTGGCTATATGAGTTCAAGCTGTCATCGGCACACGGTCGGCGTCAAACCCGCCAAGCAAATCTACAGCGACCTGGCTGCCACGCTGCTGGCTATATGAGTTCAAGCTGTCATCGGCACACGGTGTGACAGTCGGCGTCAAACCCGCCGAGCAAATCTACAGCGACCGGGCTGCCACGCTGCTGGCTATATGAGTTCAAGCTGTCATCGGCACACGGTCAGCGTCAAACCCGCCGAGCAAATCTACAGCGACCTGGCTGCCGCACTGCTGGCTATATGAGTTCAAGCTGTCATCGGCACACGGTCGGCGTCAAACCCGCCAAGCAAATCTACAGCGAACTGGCTGCCACGCTGCTGGCTATATGAGTTCAAGCTGTCATCGGCACACGGTGTGACAGTCGGCGTCAAACCCGCCGAGCAAATCTACAGCGACCGGGCTGCCACGCTGCTGGCTATATGAGTTCAAGCTGTCATCGGCACACGGTCAGCGTCAAACCCGCCGAGCAAATCTACAGCGACCGGGCTGCCGCGCTGCTGGCGCTAAGAGTTCAAGCTGTCATCGGCACACGGTGTGACGGTCGGCGTCAAACCCGCCGAGCAAATCTACAGCGACTGGGCTGCCACGCTGCTGGCTATATGAGTTCAAGCTGTCATCGGCACACGGTCGGCGTCAAACCCGCCAAGCAAATCTACAGCGACCTGGCTGCCACGCTGCTGGCGCTATGAGTTCAAGCTGTCATCGGCACACGGTGTGACAGTCGGCGTCAAACCCGCCGAGCAAATCTACAGCGACCGGGCTGCCACGCTGCTGGCTATATGAGTTCAAGCTGTCATCGGCACACGGTCAGCGTCAAACCCGCCGAGCAAATCTACAGCGACCTGGCTGCCGCACTGCTGGCACTATGAGTTCAAGCTGTCATCGGCACACGGTGTGACCGTCGGCGTCAAACCCGCCGAGCAAATCTACAGCGACCGGGCTGCCACGCTGCTGGCTATATGAGTTCAAGCTGTCATCGGCACACGGTCGGCGTCAAACCCGCTGAGCAAATCTACAGCGACCTGGCTGCCGCACTGCTGGCACTATGAGTTCAAGCTGTCATCGGCACACAGTGTGACGGTCGGCGTCAAACCCGCCGAGCAAATCTACAGCGACCGGGCTGCCACGCTGCTGGCGCTATGAGTTCAAGCTGTCATCGGCACACGGTGTGACGGTCGGCGTCAAACCCGCAGAGCAAATCTACAGCGACCGGGCTGCCGCGCTGCTGGCTATATGAGTTCAAGCTGTCATCGGCACACGGTCGGCGTCAAACCCGCCGAGCAAATCTACAGCGACCTGGCTGCCGCGCTGCTGGCACTATGAGTTCAAGCTGTCATCGGCACACGGTGTGACGGTCGGCGTCAAACCCGCCGAGCAAATCTACAGCGACCGGGCTGCTGCGCTGCTGGCGCTATGAGTTCAAGCTGTCATCGGCACACGGTGTGACGGTCGGCGTCAAACCCACTGAGCAAATCTACAGCGACCGGGCTGCCGCGCTGCTGGCTATATGAGTTCAAGCTGTCATCGGCACACGGTCGGCGTACACCGACCGGCAATAAAAACTGAATTTTTTTTTTAATTGCCCTATTTTCGGGTTGTTTTCCCAATTGAGATGTTGGAAAAACCCGCGTATAAGGCGCACCCCCAACTCAAGGCAATTACCCTCCCGCGTATAAGACCCAGCAGCATTTTGTTTGGCGTAGAAGACGCGCCTTCTACGCGGGAGATTACGGTATCAATGATTAATGACAATTGATTGAATTACCAGTAGTGGCTTTTGTTTCTTAGATACAATTCAACCTGATCAACCAATCTAAAGACAGTTTCTACATTGGAGGAAGTTTGATAGGATGCTCATTTATCCTGCGTCAACATTTCGTATTCATGTCTGGACCCATAATGTGGAATAAATTTTTTTTCTAGCTTAGACCATTTATGCACTTTATTTTCGCACCTTAAAAATGTATCTTTAGGAATTTCCTGATTTTTGACTTGACTAAAACGGGAATAATTACAATATTTGCAGGCATATGGGTGCTTCTTAAGTCACATATGGTAAGTCGAGAAGACTATCTACTCCTTACTACCTTACCGTAAAAACCTGCATATAACCTGCGTCTTATAAACCATTTCAGACACTGTGCGGCTTATAGGACTCAGTATGGTGGCCTAGTGGAGCCGCCATTTTCAATTTCGCTGGTTGTGGTCAACCCCACTAATAAGACCTACTATGATGGGTACCTTGTCCCTGGTTAACACCCACTTCTAGGGACATGCTGGTCTCATCTTATCAGTTCTTATCAGTGTGTGTCACCGGAACCAGCTCCAGACCAGCTAGTGGCCAATAGGACTTCCCTGAACACGTAGAGTGGCTATAACTTCAGGCATATTCTATAAGGCGCATGAAGGGTCTATTCTCGCATATACACAAGGTTTTCCGGTATTTGAGAGAATCAAATTGGCGGGTGCAACTACATGTATAGAGACAGCGAAAAGCTGTACAATAAAAAGTTCCTGTGTTCAGGTAACAGGGCCGAGATAGAGTAATTATCTTTTTTTTGAGATAGAGAATTTTTTTTTCAATGATTTAACTTGGTATTTATTACAATTGATGTTGCTTTCGACCTTGAAGATCCCAAACAATTTAGAGTTTTCTGACTAAGTCTTTAGGACTTACCCTTTTCTCCCCCAAAAATACATAAAGGGAATTTAGGTTAGGACAAAACATTTAAAGTACAGGTAGGGTTACCTGAACACAACAATTTTCTTTTTTAGGCCTAAAGGTATTGTACTGACAATGAACTTCTACCCTAACGCCTGTCTCACTTGTTAAACATCTTTTGGTACATCTGTTTTTCTTTCTTTATAAGCTCCTCCACTGCCCTGAGTTGGTTCCACACTGCTTTGTTCTCAGGCTCTAGTTTCAGCGCTTTAGTAAGGTCTGCTTTAGCTCGATCATAGTGATGTAGTTTAACATTGGCCTGGCCTCGCCGGAATAGCGCTTTTACGTTCTCGCCGCCAGTCTCCATGGCCTTGGTGGAGTTATCCACTACTTGTTCATACTTCTCTGTTTTAAGGAAACAGGCAGCCAGATTATTATAGCACTGGCATTTGAGTTCTTTGTATCGCTCCTTGAGTGGCGCAGCTAAAGACTCATCGATGGGCTCCATAGCTATCAGGTTATCCAGAGCACGGTTAAATCGTTTTACACTGAAATCAGTGCGATCCAATTTATACAGCTCCGTACCCTTCTCCTTGTGGTGATGTGCACGGTCAAGACATTCATCCTGTTCTAAGTCATTTAACTCAGCCGATCGCGATAACGACTTAAGTGTGACGTTGAATTTCATAGATTTGTTATCGACTCCGATCTCATTCACCTTGTTGCCCTTCTCGTCCATTTTAGTTTTGATGTAAGCACGTTCTCCCTCGGTCATACTCATGACTATCTTGTCGAGTAGCTCAGAGATGACTGTATCACCTTCCCCTATTGTCGTCTCACATTCCTCGGAGAACTTGTAGCCGCCCAGTGCTCCTTCTTCAAGATTGTATTCACCTTACGATAATCAATGAATGACGAGAATTAAATATTTGAGAGGTGTAGGCCATATAGACATAAGTGGATTTGTTATAATGCAAACTATGTACCGGTAGTTCTATATTTAAAACTGGTTTGTGGACAGTCCTACATTTCGTCCTCTGAGATATATTTAAAACTGGCTTATTTAACGAGTTGGATCATGTACAGAGTATTTCATAAGGCAGAGCAGAGCACAATATAACACTTGATTTGCATTAATGGAAGACTGTGATTATAGCTCCAAACACGGTGAGCAAAATAAGGATCTAAATAACAAAAATGATAACACATGTATACAATGTATAGGTATTCAATTTGCGCATACTTACCAAGTGGGGTGATGAGGACGGTAATAACTGAGCCCTCATTGGCCGTAACATCTCCCTCACCAGCCTTTAATCCATGTTTTGTGAAGCTCTTATCTTTAGGCTCCCATGTTTCCAACGAACCAATTGAGTGAAGGTCATCCTTGTCATATTTGCTGCTCGTTGAGCTTGGCTTTTGCTGAGCGGCATTCGCTGCTCGCTGTGCAGCCATGGCACCTAGCTGGCCCTTGGCCATGTCGCTAAGAGAAGTCATGACTCCACTGTGGTCTCTGGCTGCTCTGTGGAGATTATCATAAAAGGAGATGGTGTTAAAGGTTGGAATGAAAATGTGAAGTGGTTTACTACTGATAGGCCTACAGTACTGTACCGTACGTGGTACGGTATGCTGAACTGTTATAAAGCGACATGCAGGGAAAATATTAGAACTGCCCCTAAAAAATGCCACCACGTCATTTTTATTAAAGCTTAGCACTATTTTATTTCTTTTTCCCCTAGTATTAAAGCTTAATATTGTTTGAACCAATTCAATTGGGGACATGCAGATTTCTTAAAATCAACATGAGACAAGGGTACCCCTATTTAAGGCAGTTCTATCAGCATTACATATACCGGTACTGGTAGGCATATGTCCTAGTCGGTTTCTGGAATGATGGTACCAAGGAACGATGGTACCATGGGAACGATGGTACCACTTCCCAATTCTGAGGAACGGTGGTTCCATCTGAAAGGAACGATGGTACCATGTCCCTGCATACATGTGTAGGGGCTCGTAGATCGTGATATAGTGTGAGCGTCTTTCTCGAGAGGGCGTTTCGAGCGGTGCGCCCATCACCGGTAGTCACTAGAGGTCCTTACGACCCCTGGTTGCTGCGGGGTGGTGACAGCACTGTTCGCCTTGTCCCAGCTCCTACCTGGGGCCGGGGAAGGCGATAGTCTGGCTCTGACTGTCGACAGAGTCGGACCACCTTTTACCAAGCGTAAGATACCATTAAGCGATACATATCGAGGTAGATCTAAACCATACACCGAAATAAATACGTGCCAGTTGCACTAACCCGAGATCCCATGTCTGGTCTTAACTTCGAACTATCCAAGACATATATTCGAACCATTACACTGGTGCCGTGACCAGTTCTTGGTGTTAGTGCGGGGCCCTGGAGGCCGAACATGCGCACGATGGGTCTCGAGATGGAAGTTTGAGTATCTCGGGATCCACAGCGAATAACACTGCTCATGCTAACGATACAAGCCGAATCCAAATGAAAGGGTACACCTCTATAAGCGGACCTAAAGTAGAGAGGGTAGTATGTAACCTCAAGTCCGAAGAGATGCCCGCTCCAGTCACGAATTCTACATACAGAATAAGTACTGATTCCATAGAACAATTGACACCAGTTACAATGATGACTTTAGATGCTCAACGAGCAGCCTCGGCTTGAGCAGTAAACCAAAACTGCAGACCCCCGTTGATCCTTAGATGCCGTTAATGTTTCGGTATTTGACATAGGAGGTTCGAGAAACATTAATGAGTCGGCAGCTGAATACTTGTGCGAGCAAGCCAAGTTAAGCATCGACGCCATGAACAGAGTCCACCTGCACCAAGACTCTGAGCAAAAAGTCTTGAGACTTAGGAATCTGGAAAAACAATGCGACCAGTATGAAACTGATCAACACCGACTGATGGATAACATTGAGGAACTTGAAGAAAAAACTGGACTGAAAGAACAAATAAATTGAGACCTCGAACGACAAATGCGTGTCATTCAAAAGAAACTCAAACTAAAGCAGAGTGGGAGAATGAGAAACTTAAACAAGAAGTTGATTTAGAGGAACAGGAAGCTACTTCCACCATCAGAAATATCGAATTGAGAAAAGAGGCCGACCAAATAAGAGCCGAAATGGAACAATATAAATATGAGGCAAACAAGCTTCTAGAGATCCGAGATCAATGCATCTTGAAGAATGAGGACATAATGGAGTCCATGAAAGATAGTAACCAAGACCTATTTTTGAAACAGCAAGAGCTGTGTCTCGAAATAGCCAATTTGTCAAATAGAAAAACTGCCCTCGATACATATGTGTCAGGAATAGAGAATAGTGGTCAAACTGACAAGACATGTCTCGAGGAACAAGATAAATCTTTCGAAACCGACACGAGTGTTTCAGTAACACAAATGGACATACCGTAATCTCTCGCGTATAAGGCGCACCTCGCGTATAAGGCGCACCTAGAGTTGAAGAATATTGTCAAAAAAATCAAAAAATCATAACTTTGGTTCTACTGAATGGATTTTCGAAATTCAAAAAGCTATGTATAGCTAGGGCCCCCCACACCTCTATGTTATTTTTTGAGTTAGGGGGAGTGTAACATATCAAAATAAAGCTCTTGGTGTCCCCCTTGTGGACCCAGGAAGAACTAAAACCCCTCGTATAAGACGCGCCTTATACACGGGAGATTACGGTACTTTATCAGAAAGAAATGTCTAACAAGGACATAACTTCTGACGCTACTTTTATAAAAGGAACTACACCTTTAGCGACCTCGAAGCCAGCCAAAGCTTTGAAGAAGCCAGACCGATATGACCCATTCGTAAATAAGAATGCTGATGTACATGTCCGGAACGATGGCGTCTATGACCCCACACATAAATCCACCAAGTTGAACCTGAAAAATGCAGAATAAGATTCAGCGTGGCCACTGAGTTACCATGTAAAGAGGATGACATCCCTAATGAACCCAACACTCATTTTGAAAAGGATTGACACTTCGAGCTATCATATGATGACAACTCAGTAGACGAATCCGAACCCTTAGGTACAGGGAACCAAGGTGCAACAGGGGGCATTACACCTAGCACTATTCGAGGACCGACTACACCCCTTCCAGGGGCTGGTGGCGCCACGGGGGGAACTTCGAGGCGTAGATCCCGAAGCAGCGTGTTAGAGGATATGCTAAATCAATCGGCTAACACCTCGAACACTGCACATAATGAAGAGACCATCAGAGAGTGGAGCATAAACCAGTGCCAAAAATTGGTATGTACGAATAACACAGCTAGGCGACAAGCCATTCTGCCAAAGATTTACGAGGGCGTAAAAACCTGGAAAGAATGGTTCTCAAACTTTACTGATGACATGAGATGCAATGCATGGACTCCCTAAGAGGCACTACCACACCTGATTCGCTGCCTGAAACATGGCCCAGGCCGGATAACTGTCGAAAAGTGGAATGAGGTATACTTCGAAAGAGGCACTTTCCAACAGTTAGTTGAGATCGCCAGCATTTTGCTGTACAACTTAGTGAGTGAAGATCCTTTCATGCTCTTCAAGAAGCGAACACTGAAACCTCAAGAATCATTTCGAGCCTACGTGAACGAGTTGCAATCCCTATTACAGAGGGCACGGCCAGAAACCAATCCTTCTGACAAATACTTCCTGAACGACTTGTTGCCACAATTCGTACAAGGACTTTGAGATGAAGATCAACAGCAAGCAGCTTTAGATGCTTGGAATGGAAGAAATCCTACCCTGATGGACCTTTTTGAAGGAATTGAGTGCTGGACGGTAAAGAAGACCCTCATGGCAGGAAAAGTGGAAATGAAAACCTCGAATACCAAGGTTTGTGCGAGTATTAGTACTAGTACGACCCCCATGTCAGGAATACACCAACTGACACACACTGAAACAACCGACAATGATTTAGAGATAATTGAAATTGAGGAGGAGGACGGGAGTATCTCGGCCGTACAAGTAAACAAAGACGTGAAGCGCAACTATATTCCTCGAAGGATATACAACCGAAGCGCTAATGAAGCTCGAGGGGAAATAAGACCTACCTCAGATAGTCAAACTACCGAAATGGCTGTAAGCCGGCCCCCAAGGCAACCCATAGCGAGAGCCCCAGCTTGACCTGAGCCACTGGACATGAAAAAGATGATGGAGGATTTCATGAAAACATTTGCTGAGACCATGTATACCAGACCTGAACGACGAAGGGTGGATCGGAGCAGGCTACGCTGCTACCGTTGTCAAGAAATGGGGCATCATGCTCATGAGTGCACAGCCCCAAAGCCTGTGCTATCCCGAGTCAATTATGTAGAAGAGAAACCTGAGGAGAAAAACTAAAGAGGGTCGCATCTGTGGCAAAGGATGTGATCCGTAATTCGAAAATCTGTCAAAATACCACCACTGGTGAATCCGAGTTAGTTACAGAGTCAGTACCCTCCGGGGGGCCTGGTATGTGGGAAGGATCCTCCCACCCCAGTCCGAGCCGGGGACTTCGACGGGGTAGGGACAGAGGAAGGTCGGAACCCAGGGGAGAGATCCTGCGTCTAAGAAGAGGGAGGTTGGGTTGAAGAGTTGACGCGTGTGGGTGCAGCACACCTCCCCCCGAACCATCCGTGTGTAACCTTCTTGAAGGGTTTCGGATGGGAGATCGGTGATTCTCAGGAACAACTCCGATTTGCACAGAATTCCTCTCCTCTGGGGGGGAAACGATGGTACATTGCTGTATCGGTGAAGGGGCGGACTGGAGAATTTTTGATTGACACAGGTGCCAGCCATTCGTGTCTCGAGAAAATTCTTCAATCTGTCCGGCAACCATGAAACACTACCTGTTGGTGTTAATGCTTGCACGGCCGACGGTAGCCAGATGCAGACTTTTGGTAAGACGTTCATACAGATTGGAATGGGGGGCTACGAGTATGTGATGAGCCCCAGCATTGCCGACATAAGTGACGATAGAATAATCGGTTTGGATTTCGCAAGCTTGTATGGCGCTGTGTTGGACCCCCGGTTAGGGATGCTGAAAATTCGGCAACCATACAACTGCGAAATCCCACGTATATTGAGACATGTATCCTCGGTAGCCACTGTGGTACAGACTGAAAATTCCACCTGGAATGACTTGCGACGTCCTATGTTCTTCAAACAATGCTTTTCTGATTGGGTTCGAAGACACTGACGCTAGCAATGATAGCATCGGTGCAGCCCTGTCGCAGGTCCAGGACGGGGTCGAGGTACCTATTGCCTTCGCTAGTAACACTCTGAATAGGGCACAACGAAACTATTGCACCACTAAATGTGAGTTGCTGGCTGTGGTGGTGTATACCAAAAAGTTTCGACACTTCCTATGGGGTACCGATTTCACACTTCGAACAGACCACTCCTCCCTGAGGTGGCTCCTTAATTTCAAGGACGCCGAAGGAATGATTGGTCGTTGGCTGGCACACCTGTCAGAATTGGGGTTGGAGCATAGCCAGATCCAACACCGACCGGGTTCGAAGCACATTAATGCGGACGCCCTATCCCAGAGGCCCTTTAGAAAGTGCCAGAAAACCGATTGTGATGATTGTGGGGCCCATAACGCGGTAGTTGCAACGGTTCGAACTGTGTTGTTCGAACTAAACAGTTCGAACCGCTATCTCGTGCCTACATGGAGAATGTTGTAGAATGGCCAGCATAGACTATCCAACATTTCCAACAAGCCAATCCCGCTATCAAGAGAGTGATTTCTTTCCTGAATAAGAATGCCAAGCCCGAACGGCCGGCATTATCCCTCGAAGACAGAGAAACTCACAAATTCCTAGCCCAATGGACCGAGCTAGAAGTTCGAGATGGGTTACTCTGTCAATGGAAAACCTGCCCTACTAAGGACAAGGTCCTACAGATAGTGATCCCCATGTCACTAAGACGAGACATTATGTTCTACTGTCACGGACATAAGACTAGTGGACACTTCGGAAAGAAGAGAACCTTAGAACGCCTAGCCCGGAGGTATTACTGGCCAGGGATGCACAACAACATCACAAGATGGGTAATGACTTGCCCCGAATGCGGTAAGAATAAGCCTGGTCCCGGGAGGGGAAAAATGCCTCTGATGCAAGAGCTGTTCGGCATCCGATTTGCTCGAGTAGCAATCGACATCATCAGCGGAATCGAACCTACGCCACGGGGAAATACCTGTATGATGGTAGTTACTGACTACTTTACTAAGTACACTCGAGTATACCCTCTACCTGATCACAAGGCAGCCACTTGTGCTAGTGCCTTCTTAAGAGGATGGGTCCTACATTTAGGTGCACCATTAATGATGCACAGTGATCAAGGACGAGAATTCGAGTCTAACTTATGGCAGGAAATGTGCCACTATTTAGCCATCTGCAAAACTCGAACTAATCCATACAGACCCCAGTCTGATGGTCAAGTAGAGAGATTCAATCGAACATTGATACAGGTCCTAAAACCCTTGGTAAATTTTTGCCAAGACAACTGGGACGAGCAATGTGATTTCGTGGTACACGCTTATAATAGTACTGTACACTCCGCAACGAACTGGTCCCCCAACTTACTAGTCTTTGGGGAAGATATTATAATGCCTGCGGACCTCGTATATGGTGTCATAGGAGTAAGCCCTGAAGCCCCATGTACGGTGATGTTTGTAGAATCTCTAAGAGATAAATTTAAGAGAGCCTATGAAATAGTTCGAACTGAGCTATTAAAGAATGCAAATTGGCAGAAAATTGGGTATGACACTAACCTGAAGCTACGTCAGTTTAGTGTGGGCGATCGAGTATTTAGAATACATGAACCTTTAAGGTGTAAGAAATTAATCTCGAGCTGGGATGGCCCTCACGTGGTAACCCGGATCATATCCGAGAGTATGGTTATGCTTATGAGTTTGGCTACAGGCCGAAAGAATAAGTCAAATGTATGTAGATTGAGAAGATGGAGGGGGCGGGATGCCGCCAACTCTGAATGTGAGGAAATTTTAAGACAAATGAATGAACAGAAAGAAGAGATCCTAATGAGTACCAACAAGCTAGCCAGGAAACTGAAGGAGAAGGCCCCGAAGCGGAAAAAAGGGCCGACCTTGTAAGACAGCGGTCGAGAAAAAGCCAAAGAGAGGACGACCCAAGAGGGTCGACACGGACACGAATTTAAAAACTAATCGTGATAAAAATGTCTCGGCAGAACGGAGAATCCGAGGTAGGAGGAAGACGTTGGCACCTTCCACCGGACCTTCTCAAGATTCTCGGTTGAATAACAATGGAAGAGAGATGAGGTGCAGTCCCAGAATTGCTGGGCGGACTGCCGTTACTTAATGTTCCGAAATCACAACGAGTGTATAGTCCTGTCTGCATGTTTTGTTATGTGTTTGGAGGTTGAGATACCTTGGCCACGATTCGAAATATGACCACAACGTGTATTACCGCCCTGTTCATGGTTCCTGTGGGTGGCAGACAGCTTGACTGGCGTGTACGCATGATGCTACATGTTTTTCTGCGAAACTCCTGTTGAAATGAACAGTGAAGGGGGTAGTCCCACCAAAGGCCTATGGAGAAAACCAACCCCGAACCTCGGTTATCCGGGGTAGTATGGACGCCTGCCACGAGTGGGAAGGGGGGCGCTAGCGAACCGGGGACCGGAGTGGCGCAGTGCAGTGGCACAGTGCAGTGGCGCATGCGCATTGGTCTCGCTTCGCTTGTTGTGACCCTAATATCGCTCACAGCACGCGAACTGTCTTTCTGAGGTAAAACGTGCCGCTGTTTCTCCGTAAGTCTACAGTAAAGGAAACCCATTACTACCGATTACCTTGGACTCCTTTTGTCTTTGAACAAGGGAGGACTGACCTTGAGCCGTCTGAGCCCGAAATATGGCTCAGTCGGAGGTGGTGGCGACCGTGACGGCCAATCCTGATGGGCACCCGACCCCACTTCGAGCCCAGGAAGAGGCACCCCCAAGCCCAGCAGTTGAACTGATGGACACCACCGAAATGGAGCCGTCTTTTCCCGATTCGACTCCAGATACCCTGAGCATCCCTAGGGGTGCAGAATTAACTGCTCCCATGACACCACGCCCGAGTACCACTGAGGGAACTACACTTCAGTCATTATCGAAGTCCCAGTGACTCTGCCCGACCGACCACCAGCCATCGGATACGTGAATGTTACCAAAGGATTTATCTGGACGGCCACAGGTAAAAATTGATATTGCCCACCGAAATACCTGGACCTTAAAGGCGAGCCGCCTCAGCTGATACCTTACGATCTGCAATCCAGAATCTGCCGTGGATGCACCAAGACGGGAGTTTCCGACGTTTCCGACATCTGGTTCGAGAACTACTTCTGACTGGCTGAAGCTATGTGCCTCAGCAATGGCCTAGTTGCCGTTGCTATATGCGAAGACAACCGAATTAGGTCACAGAAAGTGTACCCTCTGTTGTATGGCCTAGTTGGGTTGGAGGAGCGCTTACCAAGTGTCCATTCACCCAAAGTCCTCCTACCACAGGAAACCCACCGAGAACGCACTTATGCATTCATGTCCGACTCACAGAAGAATTCTCCCGTGAGAGACGAGGAAGATGCCCTGTTAGCAGACCCCGAGCTCGAGCAAAGAAGAGCAACGCATGGCGAACGAGACAGCTTGTGATGGGGACGCTGCTAGCAGGATCCCCAATGCTGCCTCGAGCATGGAGGGTGGAGCTTGCTACTCCACCAAAGTAACCACCACCAAAGAAATGAGCCTCGAAGAGCTTAATGCTCGACAAGAAGAAATCGATAAAGAGCGTAAAGACCTAATGAAGCGCAATACGAAAATTAGAAAAGATGTCGAGAAGGCCATCAAACAGTCTAAAACTAAGACGAGCCGCCGGAAAAATGTGGTAGAAGAGAAGGCCAAAGATAGTGACGACTCTGCAGCCTTGGCTTTGTCTCGAAGCTCGCGGAGCCGAACCCGAGGTAGTAAGACCACCAGGAAGGAGGACTCTCCCTCTCCCGTTAGGTCTACCAGAACAAGAGCCTCTCGAAAGGTGACCCCTCTACCCCCCAAGCCCGTTAGTAGCACTGCAGCCGAGGAGGAAGAGCTCCAGGAGGACCCCAAGGAGGGAAATGGAGACAGAGACCAGCAGGTCGCCGAAATGAGCCGGCAACTGCTGCAAAACATCGACTCCCTGGAAGAACCCCTGAAGGATGCTCCAGACGAATCCAGTTTAAATAAATGGGTCAACGCCCGCACTGGATTCCCCGACTACACCATGAAGTGTTTTATGGACTGTCAGCGCTATACTGACAGCTACTCATTCCCTCCCGCCACCAATCGAGACGGCGAGAGTGATGATGAAGAGTGGATGAAAATCCTAAAAAAGGACTCCGGCCCGCGAAATTTTATCGTGTGTGGGTGGCTTCCCTCTGAGACATGGAAAAGACTCCCCAAGTCTAACTATGGCTTCGAGCACCGAACGAAGCTGCAATATGCCGCTTTGAACTGGGCACCAACCAACCCGACTTGCCCCTTCGAGATCTGTATTAATAATACAGAGAAAGAGAGAGTCTGACCTAGCAAAGACTCGTTCTTCTGACATCTCGTTGAGCACCATATGCACCACGCTCCGGTTTAAGGTGTTCTAACGAGAAGAACCAGAACCAAAAGTACCAGGGATTGAGAACCACTAGGCAAGGGCGCATGGCTAAGCATTTGGCTCAGGTACATGGCCTCAAAGCTAGTGATGCCCGACTTAAGGCCCTGAAGCTCCACGAGCGCTTGATGACGAAGTGGGACCAAATGACCTCCGAGGAGAGACAAATGATCACAATGAGGACAGACCACCTCTGTCACTCGGTCGAGGGGAAGCAGGATGCCTACTTCCTCAAAAATGTGCACTCCCATCGATTTGACATGTCAGCAGAGATGCACTGGCGTGACAAAGTTCAGAGAAGGGACCCCGACGCAGTAGACCGGAACGGAAGAGCACGACCACACCCTGGCAGTGACCCTCGATCTCGTGACGCAAAGCGACCGAGGTCGGAGTCGCAGTCGCCAGCCCCTACACCTGAACCCAAGAAGAGATCCCCTGATCCTAGCACGATCTTGAGCGCGTCTTCTCGAGACCTCACGAGCATGGAGCATGTTTCGCCTCTAGGCTCGAGCAGCTACCGACCCTCAGCAGGGACATCGACTGGTAACCATCAGACTTGGTTCGAGGGGCGGACCACCCTGTCCCACTCAGATTGGATGAGGGGCGACTCGGCGTCCACCCTACGCTACCAGGGCACCCCAGAGGAAGATGCTTTGCTCCGTAGGCTTAAGGAGGCATCGAAACTAGACGAGTTCCCCAGAAACCAGGCCCCGAATCACAAACCCTACTGCCATCTGGGAAACCAAAGCCTATGGGTCCCCCGGCTAGCCCTGCAACCACCTCTGCTCGTGGACGGGTTCGACCAGTGGATCCAAAGCGACCAGGCAGAGAGATGGTGATGAAAGACCCCACTCAACCCCTAACCGAGGTTGGAAGGGGGCAAGGCATCACCATCGACGAGAGTGGGGCGGTGGTCGGATCGTCTCAACGACCTATGAGAGCGGCTCAGATTCGCACACGACCCCTGTTCCGGTGCCTCTAGTTAGGAGTATGAAGACCACCAACGTGCTACACTTGGTGAAGTCAAACCTCGAACTGGAGGACCCCGACGACTATATTAGGAATCGAACACAGGAGTCCTGTGACATCCAGGCTGATGTCTTTAAGGCGTGGCAAGAGAGGCACATTAGCCAAGCGAATGCCTGCATGAGATCCAGCGACATGAAATATCCCGGATCTCGCAGGACATGCAGGGACAAGCGAGAGACCATCTTCGGGCCTCGCTCCAGCGCGAAAACGAGGCTAAGGCCATGAAGCTCAAATATGAATCTGAACTTCAGGAACTGAGAAGTCAATACGACCATCAGGATGTTCGATTCATGGCAGTGTTCGGCTGCTTCATGAAGGACTGGGACAGCACCCCAGAAAGTGCGTTCGAAAAAGCTCCAGTGCAAATTGCAGGAGGCCAGACAGCTCGAGGCAGACATTGAAACTTTTAGGTTCATGTGTGTGTCTACCCAGAAACGCTCTGCCACTGAGCCTGGACACCCAGCCGGACACGGAAGGGAACCTAAAGCTACCGTCACTGCCCCGACTACCACCACGGTTAGGCCAACCGAACCTTAGAACCCCACCCCTGGAGCAACCACTGCGGCTACAATGTCTGATCCAGCCCCAGTGGTCCACAACTTGATAAGTCTGGACTCTGATCCAGAAACCAACCCCGGTGTGACGGTGATGGAGACAGACTTATAGGCCCCCGATGTAGGTAGTTACAGTTATCGACCCTACCCTCTATAGGGGACCATCGAATACCCGAACTGTGCCCCACCTTCGAAGGATGCCCGGACGGATGCAGACCCATGAAACCCAATGGACGAATCTACATCTTCCCATCTTGATCAGGGCACATCACACAGCGACGCGGCTTGCCACCGCCAAGTCCATCGTTCGCCAATTGGATCTGCAGACAAGCAGTGACAAGCGAAGACATCCCCGAAGTTTATTACTTTTGTTCAGCAGTCCCACTACACTGGTGGGCTGCTATAAAGTTATATATTATATATTGTATAGTTAACCACTATTTCTCCTACCTTACGCATAGTATGAACTCTATTGAAATATCGATCCTAACGTCGTCCACTAGGTTCGATCTCATAAAATATGTCTATTTATCACTAGTAAAAAGTTACTTGGTGCTATAAACCTACGAGATCTGTTACTCAAAATATTCATAATACTTCTCAGGCACCATATATGTATGTATAAATATAAATGTAAAAAAAAAAACCCACAGTTACTGTAAACTGTGCTAAAAAAACTATTATACAGGGTTCATATGTGAACTGTAAAATTTTTCTTTTCGGGTTATGTAACACATATTACCATGTATAATTACAAACACAGTATGTCATTAATAACATACCGTAATCTCCCGCGTATAAGGCGCGTCTTATACGCGAATCAGATCTTGGGTGGGCCTTATACGCGGGAGGCAGGCTGCCTTGAGTTGGGGGTGCGCCTTGTACGCGGGTTTTCCCAATATCTCAACTGGCAGTTTATCATTTTTTGAATTTAAACCTCACCACTTGCTTTGAATTTAAACCTCACCTATGTGCCTCAAGGACACGTCGAGGGTGAGAGGTCCCGTGGCGTGAAACCCGGACCCGTACACTAGAGGGAGCTGGGGGGGAGTGAGAAAGAAAAAAAAAACAAAAAAAAAAAAACACAAAAACACAAAAAAAACAAACAACAAAAAAAACAACAACAACAAAAGAAAAAAAAAGAAAAAAAAAGAAAGGAAAAAGTACAGTATATCGGTTATGGTGTGAACAAGGTGTATCATGTGATTGGGTCATCTTACCTGTGTCACCGAACCAGGGAGCAGGACAATAGCCCAGTGCATCGTAGTGCTATCTGGCGTATCCACTCCTAGGGGTCACAGACGAGAATTTTACCGAAATGTTGGCCTGCGTTTGGTCAAGGGTGCAAGGCCTGGTCCCCTTCCAGAAGTGGGCGGGGGGTACCAGCCGGCACCCATGTCCATGGGCGGTGCGATACAGTACACCGCGCCGTGGCAGGCCATAATCGGTATGGTGATAGGCACCGGGGCCCAGGTGGGGGGAGAGACCGGGGTGTGGGGGAGGAGGATCGAAGTGGAGTGAGGGGGGGGGTGTCCTACTCGAGTGGTATGGTGATCATCTCAGTGGGAGGTGGTGAGGGGGTAGGGTGTTTTCGGGGGGAGTTGAAGGGAGTTTGGTCTAATGTCTGGGGAGGATGTGGCGCATTTTCATCAGGGACTTCCCATATGCATTGAAGCCAGTGCCATCACAACCTATGTCTCCCCAGAAGGCGTCCTTCACTGTGTGTATGATTGGTCTGGAGCCCGATTCCAGCAGAGCATTCCTGAAACTGGGCTGGCTCCGCCATCGCTCCATAAGGATGTCCTCTAGGAGCAGGCGTCTTGTGGGAAGGTCCATCAGACTATCCGGGATCTTACCTTTGGACTTTGCTTGGCTGGGAGTGGTAGCCATAAGCACTTCATGGGCTTGGCCGATTTCCCCTACCCTCATGCATTTCTCATAGTGGTAGGCATGTTCAGCAGTGCTGAACCATCTGTAGCCCCAGATCAGGGGGGCCGGGTAGAACATGGATAAGATGTGTCCATGTCCAGCCACCTTCAGAGGCGGAGGGGGGGAGGGAATTGGGTTTTTGGGTACAACCGACACTCCCAGTTGGTGTCGAATTGATTCGACCACCTGTAGCTTGGCCTTAAGGGTCAGATGGACCCCCTCTTTTACCTTTAAATACTGGGAGCAGTGACCATATCTACGCTCGAGTGAGCGGTACACATTGGCAAAGGGGACATTAAACTCGAGGGCAACGTTTCTGATGATAGTGTTTACAGCTTTGATGTTGAGTGATTTTGCCTCACCAGAGAAGCACTCCAATATCAATATTCAATAAATGCCACAAATGAGGTGTAACCAGAAGTAGAACTTATCTCTAGCATTTTAGCATCAGTTCTTTTGGTTTCTTTTCCTATATTCATATATTCTATCAATGTTGAAGCATGTGAGGGAATGAATTTAAATCACAACATTATCTAAACATAGTTTGAACATCTGTTCTTATGTCAAACATAAAGCAAGTGTATATGAATGGTAGAGTGGCTCCATCTGGTGGCACTTCTAGGAACCATTCCTACTGAATACAGGATTATAAATAATCATGATCAAGATACATTTTGCATTATTGTTATGTGTTAGATTGTATTCCCAGTACTGTAGTTGTAAATGGATCCATGCTTAGATCACTGTTTTACATGATAATTTCATGTTATCATGTCAATAGGTCATCATGATGTGGTTGATTTGTCAAAACTGTCTCAGAAGACAGTATACAATTGAAATTTACCTCAAACTGTACCTTGATCATGATCATTTATAATCATTTACATATGAATTATTTTATAATATTTAGTATTATACTCAATAGGAATGGTTTCTAGAAGTGCCACCAGATGGAGCCACTCTACCATTCATATACACTTGCTATATGTTTGACATAAGAACAGATGTTCAAACTATGTTTAGATTATGTTGTGATTTAAATTCATTCCCTCACATGCTTCAACATTGATAGAATATATGAATATAGGAAAAGAACCCAAAAGAACTGATGCTAAAATGCTAGAGATAAGTTCTACTTCTGGTTACACCTCATTTGTGGCATTCAAAAAGGATATATGGTCAGCATCATACCCAAACCAATCTCAACTCTTACTAAGGTTATCCCCAGCTACAAGGAGACTCCTGCCATGCACAAGGTGCGCCTTGTACGCGGACCAGTCCCCTTGAGTTTGGGGTGCGCCTTATACGAGGGTTTTTTCGGAATTCCATTCAGAGGAGATTGGTGCGCCTTCTACGCAAACCAGCCTTCTCTGAGTTGTGGGTGCGCCTTCTACGCGGGCTGCGCCTTCTACGCGAGAGATTACGGTATGTTAAATATTCTATGTACGGATTAGAACATGTTCTTCCGAACTTGTCTAAATCCATCTCCTTTGGTGTTTATAGTGTATAAATATGTTTAATTTACCTAATATAATTATATGTGGCCGACTCCTATTACTAAGACGTCAAACAAATAACATATCACCTTCTACTTCGAAATCTCGTTCATCACTTCGAGCTCCTTTATTTTAGAATAATGAAATTGTTCCACTGTTAAATATGTTCTTTTTTACACACCCCTTTCCTTATTCTGGTGGGGGTAGTATAGGGGCTCGTAGATGGTGATATAGTGTGAGCGTCTTCCTTGAAAGGGCGTTTCGAGCGGTGCACCCATCATCGGTAGTCACTAGAGGTCCTTACGACCCCTGGTCGCTGCGGGCCGGTGGCAGCACTGTTAGCCTCGTCCCAGCTCCTACCTGGGGCCGGGGAAGGAGTTAGTCTGGCTCTGACTGTCGACAGAGTCGGACCACCTTTTACCCAGCTTAAGATACCATTAAGCGATACATATCAAGGTAGATGTAAACCATACACCGAAATAAATATGTGCCAGTTGCACTAACCCGAGATCCCTTGTCTGGTCTTAACTTCGAACTATCCAAGACATATATTCGAACCATTACACATGTCTACAACTTGTTCCTGCTACATGTTAATGACTACTTGGCTATTGTCAGCCTCTTGTTGACCCGGTTGTGCATAGAAATGGGTGGACTTGATAAGAAATAATGGTTAAAGGTGATGACAATTTTTTTTTTTTACGAATTTTTTTCTTCTTCTTTCTTTCATTTGTTCTGAGGAACGATTCATATCCACTACAGCAGCAAAACAAGCACTTAAAGAAGCAAGAAGAAAAACAAAAAAAACTACGAGGCGGACAAGCATCAACATGGCTCAAAACCCTTGAAAAAGACCTATAGGAAATTAATCTGACACCGGAAGCAGCCATAGAAAAGGCCCAAGATAGAAAAGAGTATAAAAACAAATTGATAGTATCTCCAGCCAACCAAATAGAAGATTGCTCTAGGAAAAAATAGGAATATCTTGAGAGCCTGCGGAGTAGGGCTAGAAAATGTAGACTGAGTTTCGCCCGGGGGGCACTTGAATTTTTACTGACACAGGTGTGCGGCTGGACCTCTGACTACTGTTACCCTTGGTGAGAGCGTAGAGGTATACAAGCAAGGGAGAGCTTGCTCCCAAGCAGCGGGAAATATGTGACGCGCACCGCAGTGCCCCCACCGGCCGGGAGAGCAAGCGCTGCGTTTCCGTGGCCAGCAGGGAAAACTCTGCTACGTGAGCTCCTTGATGTCAAGTATTTTGCCATTTTTGGGCCTAAATTAGCCTAAAATAAAAAATCAATAGTGTATCTTGTAGGAAATTGTCTGAAAAAGCTGAGAAATATGGTCTCAATGTCAATGGGTCAGAAAAAATAACAAATGCTGACGGAACAGTTATGATATCTCAAGGCCACAGAGTAGAAAAATTCTGAAAATTACCACTCTCCATGTTTGACATCTATTAGATTTCATATATCTAAAACCTAACATCTGCTTGAGGATTTACCCTTAATAGGGTCCACTACCGTACTCTATGAGTTTACTTTACTATGGTGACAGATGCACGGGTCAGCAGCATAGCCTGCCGACGCCCGTCTCTACAGCTATGGTCATAGCCTAGGCATACCGGTAGCAAACAGAAACGCCCTCCCTCGATGTATTTGAATGCAATTTGCGCCATCTTCCCTTGATCCTATGACATTGAGACCAAATTTTTCTGGCATTTTCAGACAATTTCCTACAAGATATACTATTGATTTTTTATTTTAGGCCCGAAATACTTGAGATTTACATTTTGACAGCAATTCTGCCACAGCTAAGGCCAGAGCACACGTGCGTCGGTACGGTTGCTCTCCCGGCCAGTGGGGGCGCTGCGGTGCGCGTCACATGAGAAAATCTACACTGGTGTGCTGCTCTAAGCTAAGTACTCGGGGAGTGGAGATAGTGCAGGCGGAGTCAGCTATTCCGTGGGGATATACGTCTACGGTGAGAGGGATTTTCATCAAAAATGACCCATACTGAGAGGGAACTTTTGTCAAAAGTGACCCTTGCGGAGAGGGATTTTTGGCAAAAGTATCCATTGATAGCAAATTTTCTTGTGAAATCGCCAAAAATTAACGCAAATTTTGGCGCGTGATATTGCCATTTCCTACTATCCAGGTACGGCCTATTACGGGTAGTATAGTAATAGTGCTAGCCCCTATAAACTTGGCCTCAGGGCATGTTTTTTTTTTACAACAGGGGGTGGGGTGGTTAGGGAGTGATCATTTTTTAACAACAGGGGGGGGGCTGGTGGGTTTGAGGGGGGTCAGAATTTTTTCAACCCCTTGACCAGGGGCAGTCAGAATTTTTTCAATACCTCTGATGGGGGGGGGTCAAAATAATTTCACCTGTTTTCAGTGTAAAAAACCCAGCGCGTTACTATAGGCTAAAAGGGGACGTTCGAGCGTGATTTTTGTCCCTTATGGGGGGGGGTTGAAAAAATTTTACCCCCTCGAGAGGGAGGGTCGAATTTTTTTTCGCGCGTCCGCGCGCAGACCCACCAGCCCAACCCCCGTTCTTAAAAAATGATCACTCCCTTAGCTACTTTTGTATTTCTACTCTACTCCCGTTCCCCTCCCATACTAAGGGAGTGGTCATTTATTATCAACAGGGAGGGGGGGTGGTGGGTTTGAAGGGGGGGCGTAAAAAATTCTGACCCCTCTCGAGGGGGGGGCTAAAAAAATTTTGACCCATCTTCAGGGGGGGCAAAAAATTGACCCTCTTTTTAGCAAAAAAAGCCCGCGCGCTACTATAGATCAAAGAGGGGGCGCGAAAACTCTCCGTGCCTCTGGCGCGGGGGGCGCAAAATTTTTTTACGGCCGTCGAGGGGGGGCGTAAAAAATTTCCACGCGTCCACACGAAAACCCACCACCCCCCCCGTTGATAAATAATGACCACTCCCTAAGTTGGGGATGGGGGGGTCCCTCTCCCCGAATTCACTCGATCCTCCCTGGCCCCAACTAATTTTAGGGAGTGATCATTATTTTTCATCAGGGGGGTGGTAGGTTTGAGGGGGGGGGCAAAAGAAAGAAACCTGCAAAAGTAAAAGGGCACATTCCCACAAAATTTTCGGCCCTTCAAGGGGGGGCAAAAAAATTTAAATTTAAATTTCCTTGCGTGTGCCTAATCCTAGGTCTACACTAATGTACTCGGGCAATTGCCTACTGCAGCTTGTCACTGCTGGCGACCTTTTTAATATGAGTTGGGCGGCGATCAACTAACTTCGGAACTAAGGGAGTGATCATTTTTTAACAGTGGGGGGGGGGGGCAGTGGGTTTGAGGGGGTGGCAGAATTTTTTCAATCCCTTAGATGGGGGGGTCAAAATAATTTCACCTGTTTTTGTTGGAAAACCCAGCACATTACTATTCCAAGGTAGCAGGTTGTCCCACAGGCTCGCCCTCTCCAGCCCGTCACACTACGGGCTGGCTTCAGACCTTATCCTGAGTAGTTAGCCGCCGCAGTGACGAAGCTCCACTCTTCAAGCAGATAAAGCATTTGTGCAGTGACCAAACCTCTGGTTGGAGAGTGAATACACATCCCACACCTATCAGATTCTTATCTAGATCAAAGGGGGCAATAAAACAATAAACTGGAATACACATCCAGTTGAATATAGAGATGCTCCCAGGCTATTGAACTGAGTATCAATAGACGCTGGCCTAGGCTGGTTGTCCCATGGGTGCGGCCATTGCTGGAGCTTGTTACCAGCGAGTTCTACTGATAAGACCTATCAGATGGGTACCAGTTGGCTCCCGAAGGACTGCAGTGAATAGATTGGGGTTCTCTCATTGGCTAATAAATAAACCTGTTAAGTCCGTATAGGTTAAAAAGGCACATTCCTGCGCGATTTTCACCCCTTATGGGGGGGGGTCAAAAAAATTTTCCATCCTTGAGAGGGGGGTCGATTTTTTTTCCGCACGTCCGTGTGCAAACCCATAAGCCCCCCCCTCCCCATGTGTTGTTAAAAAATGATCACTCCCTAACTGCAGTAGAACATGTTGACCAAATTTAAACCCTTGGCCCTCTCCGAAAGGGCCTAGGCTAGGCCTACCTTTTAAATAGGCCTAGAAATAAGTCAATAGAGTAAAAAATATGGTTTACCAGGTTAGGCGGGGAGGGTTTGGTGGATGTATGGGTTAGGTGGGAGGGTCAGATACCCAGGTAGCACACAAAAATTTGCCAACATTGGCCCAACGCATCGGGCCAATGTTGGGCCAACGTAGGCTGCCCATCGGGCCTATGTAGGCCCGACCAGTGGCATTTGCCAACCAAATGCCAACATTGGCCCAACGTTGCTGATGTTTGCCAACCAAAAGCCAACGTTGGGCCTATGTTGGCATTTGGTTGGCACCGTCGGGCCTATGTAGGCAGGATGGGCAGCCTATCTAAAGCCGATGGTTTGGCCAACGTTGGCCCAATGTTATGCCAATGTCTCCGTGCTACCTGGGTATATATGTAACGGTTTGTTCGGTGTATCGATTTGGATGGCTCTTAGGCTCGCTTAGTAACTATAAGCAACACACAACACGAGAGTTTCAGGTTGGGCAAAGCCCTTAAAGGGGGGCTGGCATGGAAAATTAACAACATGGGTACCAATTCAAACAGCGATCATAAAATCGCGGGAACCAGCGGAAAAATCGCGATGCCCTGATTGGTCAAGGGGTGAACACGTGACTTTTTAATGCTGGCATGCATTACCATGCCAGGGCCCCTTTAACATTCCATCTGCTCGGATGGCCTTTATTGACTCCTGAGAAGGTCTAGTAACGTATCTGGACTGGACGAGGTCCAGTCCCCTTCTGCCGAACCCTCCCCGCCTAACCAGGGTAGGGCTAAGACTGTTCGGACTATGTCTGGGTTGGGTTGTCTAAGACTGTTTGGACCATGTTCGGGTTAGGCATAGACTGTTTGGAGTTTACCCAATTTGCTCTGTCCCCTTTTCTGGTGCCCATCCCCGCCTAACCTGGTAAACCATATTTTTTAATCTATTGACTTATTTCTAGGCCTATTTAAAAGGTAGGCCTACCCTAGGCCCTTTCGGAGAGGGCCAAGGGTTTAAATTTGGTCAACATGTTCTACTGCAGTTAGGAGGGAGTGATCATTTTTTAACAAACATGTGGGGAGGGGGGGCTTATGGGTTTGCACACGGACGTGTGGAAAAAAAATCGACCCCGCTCTTAAGGATGGAAAATTTTTTGGACCCCCCCATAAGGGGTAAAAATCGCGCAGGAATGTGCCTTTTTAACCTATACAGACTTAACAGGTTTATTTATCAGCCAATGAGAGAGTCTTATCAGTAGAACTCGCTGGTAACAAGCTCCAGCAATGGCCGCGCCCATGGGACAACCTGCTACCTCGGAATAGTAATGTGCTGGGTTTTCCAACGAAAACAGGTGAAATTATTTTGACCCCCCCATCTGAGGGATTGAAAAAATTCTGCCCCCCCCCTCAAACCCACTGCCCCCCCCCCCCCCACTGTTAAAAAATGATCACTCCCTTAGTTCGGGAGTTAGTTGATCGCCGCCCAACTCATTTTAGAAAGGTCGCCAGCAGTGACAAGCTGCAGTAGGCAATTGCCCGTGTACATTAGTGTAGACCTAGCATTAGGCACACGCAAGGAAATTTAAATTTAAATTTTTTTGCCCCCCCTTTGAAGGGCCGAAAACTGTGTGGGAATGTGCCCTTTTACTTTTGCAGGTTTCTTTGAAAAAGATCCCCCCCCTAGCCCAGGAGGGGTCAAAACTGTTTTAGCCCCCCTCCCCTCTGAGGGGTCTGAAATTTTTACGCCCCCTCCTCAAACCTACCATCCCCCCTGATGAAAAATAATGATCACTCCCTAAAATTGGTTGGGGCCAGGGAGGATCGAGTGAATTCGGGGAGAGGGACCCCCCCCATCCCCAACTGAGGGAGTGGTCATTATTTATCAACAGGGGGGGGGTTGGTGGGTTTTCTTGCAGATGCGTGGAAATTTTTTAGGCCCCCCTTCGACAGCCGTAAAAAAATTTTGCGCACCCCGCACTCTGGCGCGGAGAGTTTTCGCGCCCCCTCTTTGATCTATAGTAGCGCGCGGGCTTTTTTTTGCTAAAAAGAGGGTCAATTTTTTTAGCTCCCCCCCCCTCAAGAGGGGTCAAAACTTTTTTAGCCCCCCCTCGAGAGGGGTCAGAATTTTTTACGCCCCCCCCTTCAAACCCACCACCCCCCCCATGATAATAAATGACCACTCCCTTAGTACGGGAGGGGAATGGGAGTAGAGTAGAAATACAAAAGTAGCTAACCACCCCCACCCCCTGTTGTAAAAAAAAACATGCCCTGAGGCCAAGTTTATAGGGGCTAGCACTATTACTATACTACCCATAATAGCCCGTACCTGGATAGTAGGAAATGGCAGGGCCGTGGTACGTGGGTACTAATTCCACTGTCAATATGGAATGTTGGGACTGTGGGTGAGACAGAGGGTGGGGGAATGGTGGGACTGTGGGTGAGGCAGGGTGACATCACTTCATAACTTTGGTTCTATTGGGAATAGGTTGTAAAATTGTGTTATTCTGAGTGACAACAATGCCCCTGAATAGGGCCTGATTCACTCAGCGCTGACGGACGCCACTGAGCGATAATGGAATAACCCCAGCGCACCGATCCTTCGCAAGTCACGTGACGTGACTTCGCCGCCCTATAGTATAGTGAGTGAGTGCCCCCCCCCCCACCGGGGAGTTTCGTCTGTGTCACGGGTAGGGCTACGAGAGTGGCTATAGAAAATGAGGCCTACCGGGTATCACTATCAAAGAGTAGACTTTGAAAAGGGGACCATGCTCTTTGTCACTTAGTATCAGTATCACTGTCTGGCTGTCTGTATAATCAGTGTTGAGTGGTCTGGAGACAGTGCCAGTGGAGACTGGAGAGGAGGGAGGGTGGCTTCTTCTTGAGCGATATTATGAGAAAACCTCTACTTCACTGGAAATCACAACAAGATTGACAAGAAAATTACGTGCACCCCCATTCAAAGTACCGAGATAGTTGTGTTGGGCATATATACTAAAACATTTCCTATAAAAGTGACGCTTTAAAAGATATTTACCACAGATTCTAGCAGTTTCTTTGCGGCCGATCAATTTTGCTACGCCCTCTGGTGTGAGACTTACGAACGACAAAATGACATCGTAGCCCTCTCGTGGTAAAACCGGCACGGTATTCATTAGCCGCACGCCAGCCACGCGGCGGGCGCCACAGGCGCACCTCCTCTCTAGCTGGAGTGCGAGCACGTTCAGGTCCGGGCGCGCGCCGATAGCTGGGCGTGCCGCCTATTGAATTTCCCTCGGGTCGCGCACCTGTCTGGACTAGTCCACATTTATTAAGAGGGGAGGTGGGTTGTTATCTCAGTAGATAAAGACCATAAAATACCAGTAGAATTGTTTTACACAAATGATATGCATACCTGATCTCTTTTACAACTTAGCAGAACTGTAAATATGTTCAATATTTAATGATAATCAAGGATGAGGGTTATTCTGAGCTCTAAATGCAACCTTCTACCCCTAATCACTGAACCATTTACGACCATATCATCTGACCCAGTTGTCGGTCAGGTGGGCTTTGGAACTGTTGTGGGTATATCCTGACATTCACTTCTAAACATGGACAAACTTTTGATATATTCAGCCCTTATTGCTGCATGGATAGCAGTTGGTAAGTTGTTTTCGCCCTTCTAGTAGTAGATTTTGTCCATGATTTGGTGATTTCTTTCTCACCTGGTGTGGTAATAGTATTATTCTTACCTGGGTCTTGGCAAGAGTTGGTGACAGTTTCACTGTTCAAAATGAAAATGGCGCAGACCTACCACAAATGGGTCACCATACAGGTAGGGGTATTCCCCCATATTATCATGCTTTTAATTTTGCCATCTCCATGTTCATAGATGAGAGTATACATATGGGTCTAGACCCCTAAAATCGACAGTGTGACATGGCCTTTTCTTAAAATTGACAAAAGGACATGGAGCTTCTAGGGACAAGGACAGGGGGTATAGATGGGGGGTCCCCATGTCCCTTGTCGATTTTAAGAAAAGCCCATGTCAAATGTCACTAAATTTGTATTTTCCTCTGTCCTTGTCACTAAGCTCCATGTCACATGTCGATTTTAAGAAAAGTCCATGTCCCCTGTCACTATCTTTTTTGTCCCATGTCCTTGTCCCTAGAAGCTCCATGTCCTTTGTCGATTTTAAGAAAAGGCCATGTCACCCTGTCGATTTTAGGGGTCTAGACCAATAGGACATGGGACAAAAAAAGATAGTGACAGGGACATGGACTTTAAAATCGACATGTGACATGGCGCTTAGTCAGTTAGTGACAAGAACAGAGGAAAATACAGGGACATGGACTTTAAAATCGACAAGGGACATGGCCCAGCAAATCCTAGTGAACATGAGTCATGCTGGGTGAGGAATGTGTGAGTACATTGAGTGATAACGAATAATGTCATTTTGTGTGATACAATGTCAACTCTCACTCAGCTTGACAAACCTTCACTTACTTCAGTAAGACCTGAGAGAGCATGCGTCAACATGTGTCAATACTTGTCAACTCTCACACCGCTTCACATGTCTTCACTCATTTCCATAAAGATGTGAGGGGAACTGGGTGAGCAAGTGTCAACATGTGTCAATGCTTGTCAACTCTCACACAGCTTCACATGTCTTCACTCATTTCCATAAAGATGTGAGGGGAACTGGGTGAGTAAATGTCAACATGTGTCAATACTTGTCAACTCTCACCCAACCTCACATGTCTTCACTCATTTCCATAAGGATGTGATGGGAACTGGTTGAGCATTCGTCAATACTTGTAAACTCTCAGGCAGCTTCACATGTCTTCACTTACTTCAATAAAGATGTGAGGGGACCAGGGTGAGCACATGTCAACATGTGTCAATACTTGTCAACTCTCACCTAGCATGACATTTCTTCACCAAGCCTTCAACAATAAGAGACTATGGAAGCTGTATGGATTCTCATGGCTTGTACTTTGCAGAGTGGGCCTATGGAGTAAATGTCAATATGAGAATTTATGTTTCACAGAGCAAGTTTCTTTTTTACATGGCATGAAATACATATGAATCAGGAACATAATGATAGCCAAGTATATGTGATTTAGTGCATACATTAGACATAATAGCTCATTTGTTTTGTCTATGGGACATAGCACTGAATTGGATTTGCATATGTTTTACATGATATCTAAGTATCTGATCAGCTAGGTCACAGCTGATTAGAGCAAATATACAGGATCTCTTCATAGGCTGGTTAAATAACTCTGTATTGAGTGATAATAGGGGCAGATACTTTGTCCAACATTAGCATGACAGACTGTGTGAGGAGATGTGAGCAAGCGTCAAGATTCGCCAACTCTCACACACCATGACATAACTTCACGCACAATGACACATTATGTACTATTCTGTGTTTTGATTGGTCCATTTCAAATTTCCCTCCCATTCCTTTGTTCTCCTCCTGCTTTCAAAACAGTCAGGCAGAGGCAGCCATGGAGAACAGATCTTGTGGTAGGTGGTCACACAGTTCTAGATTGATTTGACTTGAAATCCTATGTGATAACCATTTATACAGTAACACATTGATATTATCTACAATCCCTGAACATCTATCTTGTTGCTGAATTCAGCTATTTGTCTCAACACCCCAAATTAATGTAGAACTTTCTATGTGAGCAAGGCTCAGGGAAATTCTGGGGGATTCAGGCTGCCATATGGGAGTGGTCATTGTTTATCAATTTGGATATGAGTGGGTGGTGAAAATTAGATTGCTGCTGTTTGTTTATGACTATTTCTTATCATTTCAACAGGCATTCTCAAGACTGATACAAGGAAAATTCAACTCACGCAGCTGACAGAATATCTATCCATTTTCAAGCAAAGTGGGCAACACATGACATGCAGAGGAGAGATATCTTCAATGGGAACCAGCATATGAACAGCTGAATTGATGTTAATAAAGTTATAAAATATCAGAAATCCACAACCACCTGCACCCCCCCCCCCTGCCTATCCCCCACCCATAAATTAGTCTGTGCGTCAATATATGTGATACTGTGTCATGACCCATGTGTCAGTGTGTGTGATAATGTGTGATGACACATGATGTCATCATGTGTCATTGTTGGTGAAGGTTCACGCATGTTGACTCAACTTCACAAATTTGGCTGGGATGTTCACGCATGCGTTATATCTTGTCATGGTCCGTGATCACCCACGCGTCAAGTCCTAAGAGCGCATGGGGTGAGGCTGGCACAGCATGACAAAAGTTGACACAGATTTGCTGGGGGGGACCCCCCATCTAGACCCCCTTACTTGTGTATTAATCATGACATGAATTCAATTTTGATTCTTTCACAGGTGTGATTTTCTACAATCAACTACCTTTGTACACTCAGTGTAACACTGCTGAAGTCAGGCTGCAATCCCCACCTTCCTCATTTTCCTTTTGATCTCACAACCTGGCATAAGAATTAAGGTCATTGAAGATGATTGTTTTGATGCCCTCCCCCATTGGCCTGCCAATGTTGGGCCAATGTTGGCATTTGGTCTGCAAATGCCACTGGTCGGGCCTACGTAGGCCCGATGGGCAGCCAACGATGGGCCTGATGCGTAGGTCCAACATCGGAAAATTTTTGTGTGCTAGCTGCGCGGCCGCCCCCACAAACTCACCCAGGGGCCATCTATAAATGACGTCATTCTGGAGGTGGGGGGGGGGGAGCTAGGCCTGGCATGACAGAATTCGTTTTCCATATACCTTCAGAAATGCAAAATTGACAAAAAAAAAACAAAAAAAACACGAAGAGGGCAGGGGGGGGGGTTTCAAAAATGGTCAACATTGGCATGACGTCATTTCTGGATGCCCCCCCCCCCCCGAAGGTGAAGGGCAATTGTGTTGGGTGGGGACTTGAAAAGTGAACTTTAAAAAGTTAATCTGGAAGTTAATTCACCCCTTTGCCCTCACAGGAGGCTTTAGTCTTGAAAAAAAATTGTTGTGCTCAGGTAACGGTCAGAAAAAATTAGGCATATAGGAGAATTTTTTCAAGGCCGGCTGTAAATTTTCACGCCTACGCAGCGTGAATTTGAGGAGCATGATCGTCAAACAATTTCCATGCCTCAATAAGTGCTAAAAAATCTGAATTTATTCTAGGAAAGGCCCATACAAAAGTTAGGGTAAGTCCAAAAAATTAGGGTAGGTAGCATACCTGAACACAACACTTTTTTAGGCCTTATTTAAAGATATGTCTTCCAAATTATATTGGCCTAAGGGAGTGGTCATTATTTATCAACAGGGTTGGGGTGGTGGGTTTTCGCGTAGACGCGCGGAAATTTTTTACGCCCCCCCCCTTGACGGCAAGCAAAATTTTTTGTACCCCCCGTGCCAGAGGCGCGGAGAGTTTTCGCGCCCCTCTTTGATCTATAATAGCATGCTGGCTTTTTTGCTAAAAAGGGGGTGAATTTTTTTAGCCCCCCCCCTCGGGAGGGATCTGAAAGTTTTACGCCCCCCCTCAAACCCACCACCCCCCAGCCCCCCCTGTTGATAAATAATGACCACTCCCTAAGTGGCTTCTTGGGATCTTGTGCAGGCCATTTGTCTTTCATGCAGGCCATATGTATATTGATATTTTTAGGTTCCTTTATATTCTTTTGATATGTTACACTCCCTGTAAGCCATACTATGACAGACTGGGGCTCAGGAAGTTCCAGAGGGCCTTGGCTACACATAGCTTTTTTGAATTTTCAAAATCCATTCAGTAGAAGAAAAGTTATGATTTTTTTTTTTTTTTTGACCATATTCTAAAACTCTGGGTGTGTCTTATACGCGAGCTGCGCCTTATACGCGAGAGATTACAGTAGGTTCTACAGCCAGCCCGAAAAGCGTCAGACTGGAGGAGTGTGCCTGTTTTTCTTTCAGCATACTTTCGCACTGAAATCCGACTAGGCACCCCCCCCCATCTCGTAGTCATACCCAACCAAGTTTGCTGATGAGAACAGAGAAGTACAACTATAAGTATACGGAGTCTCTTTCCAATTCCTAGCTTTAGAAAATAAGGAATAGTATAATTATGCTAGACAGGGATGTGATTTCCTACACTTTTGGCCCAAAAGATTGACCCTCGGTATTTTCCCAGATCCATTGAGAAAATAGTTTTAACATATATGGAGGGCAGCGGGTTCTTTGATAATTTGAGGCTGATGAAGTACCAAAGGAACCACTGTGACATCGTCTGATCGAGATTCCTACATGATTTCCAATACAAAATGATCAAATCACATCCCTGGCTAGAATATTTACCCCCCTCCCCACTGCCCACTCCTTTCTGCCAACGAATAACCAGATTTCTGAGTAGTAGCCAGTTCGACCAGGGGACGGCCTGTTGGCCATATACCCCCGACTCCCTAAAATGGGCCCATGGTATGACTCTTTTCACTACAGGAAAAGTGGTACCATACCATGGCGGTTCCCCTCCAATGACCAACTTTTCCTAGATGTGCCCCCTTGACTACCTCTTGTTGATCCGCCCCTATGAAGAAAATTATTTCATAAATTTACAGTAACGGGTTTGGAATGTTACCAGTGTGAGCACGCCGACTGGAACCACGGAGAATGTTTGTCGAAAACGAAAGTCTGCGACCAGTTCCAAGACGCATGCACTGCCTACGTCAGATGGGGAGGTAAGAGTTTACAAAATACATTATGGGGTTTCTCTATGAATTCCTTAATTTGTAATGAATAATTATTACTTTAGGAATAGTAGCTATTATTAAAACATTTGGTTTTATGAATGGATTATTCTCTATCCTAATGGTAACCAAATAAAAATGTAAAAATCATTTTTCCTACAGAAGTGAAAGTACATGTTAATAGTATATGGAAAGTGGACGTTAATTGTCGTGCACTAATAAGTCATAAAAAGTTGTCTGAAAACTTTTTACCCTTTCTTTCAAAAAATACGAACTGACTAGAGCTAAAAGTAAAAAGTTGTGTATTTCATGTTATGCATTATGCTGAAATTAGGTAGGGTGGGACTGTTTTGCTAGACGAGGTCAGTTTACATGAAAAACGTCTTTTTTACAATATAATAGGTTTAAACAATTCACTTTGAGGGGGGTGGGGAACTAGGGTGGGGAAGCTGATACTAATGTAAGGGTTTGTGGCCTTACGGACCTGGGGGGTTCGGGTCTTACGGTTCGGAAAGAAAGAGTAAGACAGTATTCCAAGTGTATGCCAACGGTTAGGTTTATTACTTAACGCACACTCACGGCTGCCGGATGATATCAAGGAGGCAGCTAATATTAAAAGACAATGGTTTACATGGTGTGGAGGCCAGAAGGGCCTCTGACGTAGCGGCTGAGCCCTGGGCTTTATATACGGACCCAGGTGTTCGTCGTCAGACGTCCCCACAGACCCGGATCGGTGCTGCCACCTATCCGGAACCTGAGGAACGTCCGACGACTCGACTCACCCGCCACGTCAGACGGTACCCAACTCCTATGGTTTAATAACGTGTACCTCTACACCACTCCCCCAGACATTTAGGAGGGTGTTATACATATAATATTACTAGGATAACATTTCTACATGTCTAAACCTTTAGTAATAGAGGTACAACCATAGGTATAACATTAACACCAAATAAATTATGAACCGAATGTCATATATATATTCGATAGTGAAATGTAGTTACAAATAACGATTAGGATGTTGAAATATTATACGAATTACTTGAACAAGAGACAGTTATGTGAATCGGAACTGTCTATTAAATTATTATACCACATAATATTACATTATATTTAAGGTATAACTAATAAGACAAGTAATATGAATCGTATACATGTGATGATGACAGCTATGTGTAACGGAACTGTTGATAATAAAATATATCACATAATAACATCCGTATGTGTGTTTGTAGTTATTAACACCACATTTGAATATGTAGTCTTAAAGAAGACTGTTATAGTAACATCACTATATAATGACATGTCGTATATTATTATCATACGAATCCGTTAAAGATTCCGTTAGTAGTACGAATAGGGTTATTTATACCATACACTCGAAAAAAAAGAAAAAAAATCACGGTGTGGTAATGAATATAATAATGATATATTATCACCGTGTACCTAATAACCTTTATAGCACCAGATCAATATACTTATTATACAATTTGTCTCGCAGGACAATAATATGTGTTTTCTGGTGAGGTTTAACGGATCTTATAATATGAATACTAATAATAATCAGAGATCCGCTTCAAGAAAATGTCTATGTACCCGTATCATAATATGTATCTACTGGATATGCACATACATATAATATTATAGAAAAATAGAAATATGACATTTTATACAATATACAGGAATTATAAATGCTGCTGAAGTCTTCTGCTGTATCCTCCGGGTACTAGTAGGTAGGTGTGGTCAGCTAACCACGGGATGGACGTGCTAAAGTTTATAGTTTCCTTATATAGAGTGAACACGGTAGTTGATTTTGGGGCAGCTACCCACAATCCTCTAGTAGTGCTAAAGTTTGTAGTATATCCGAATGGTGTAGATTTGTAGAATAATAGTCCGGATGTGTCAACTATGTAGAGAACGTAATCCTTTTTAAGCTTAGTTGACATAAGTAAATAATAGTCCGATATAGGTTGATCCGGAAGTAATAGTAGTAGTTGGTATAAGTCCATTCGGGAGTATAGATGAGTTGTAGAGGTAAATCGTAAAGTCCATCCTAGTAAGTGGTTAGCACGGGTAACAGCAGGAGTCTGGAACTGGCATCCGGATACGTCTCACAGCAGCAAGTCTACTATCGGATTGTTCATGGATGAAGTTATAAATCCGAATAGACTATTCAGGGTGCAATAAAAGTTATACAACCTGAATTATATAATAGACTGGTCAAAGGAGGAACTCGGAACACATACTATTAGTGTTCATACACTAGTGAATAAAACATTCGCAGACCTATAGGGTTCCGCAAAGACTATATCTGGTCATTTGGTGTTGGAAAAAAAATTATGGGAGAAATAACCCTAGCATGCTTAAATAGACTTCTTAGCATGCTTCTTCTTAAGAAGAGCTAGAGCCGACTCGGGAGTGCCGTCCCACTCGTCCAAGTCGACTCCGAACACCCTCATGAACTTAGTGTTCAGATTGGTGTTCCGAGTGATCTCCTCCTTTACACGTTTCTCCAACACGTGCACATCCATAGCTGCTTTTTCCTGGGCAGCTGCGGCAGCGACCTCCTGGGCCTTTACATCGTCCCGGATGAGGGTCTCGAGACGTTGCTTTTCAGCGTCGCCCACCTGTTTCATACACAACAGAGTTTCGTTTAGGAGACCCTGATGAAACTCGATCGCTTTTTCACGAACACACTTCTCCCAATGGGTGTAGATGGCCTTCTGGACATCTGCCTCCCCTTGGCGAGACTTCTCGAACCAAACTTCCGCATTACCGGTTTTAATGGTAATAGCGTCCTTTGGTTTCTCAGGTGCAGCGACAGCCTTGGGAGGAGTCGAGGCGGCCTGTGGACCACTTCCGGGTTTAGGACTTCCGGACACACCTGTCGTTGGTACACAGAAGGCAGGTGGTACATTCTGTTTCAGTCCCATTTGCAGGTACATGTTTAACTGCTCCTGGGTAAAGGTAACTGGTGTGGCGGCTGGAGCGGATGCAGATCCGGCGGCAGCAGATGCGGTGGTCTTCTTTGGCATAAGGCGACCATCCTTTCCTACCACCAAGGTCTGGCTCTCAGGTCCAGGTCCCTGGTTTAAGGACGGAAAGTTTCGAGAACTCACTTTCCCAGGTTTAGATACGGCTCCAGCGTATCCGGCAGGTTCGGGCTTCTTGAACACCGGAGTGCCCTGAGCCTGCTCTGCGGGGTGCCTTGCCAGAGGGGACCTGGAACGGTCCTCTGCTCTGACTTTCGGTTTAGTCGTGCTCTGACCATTACCGTTGCCGCCACGGTTCTGATCTCTCCTGCTCCTTTCGCGAGCTCTCTTTGCATCCTTTCCGGATTCCTCGCATTTCTGCCAGAGAGACTCGTGCATGTCCAGTTTACCCTTTCCAGGAGTCAGGACTATCTTTGCTCGGAGTTTCGAATCCTTGGTCTTCGGAACTTCGCAGAGGACTTGGTCCCCTGGTCGGATCTTAGACCAAGCATCCTCGCTCAGACTGTCGAACTCCTTCATGAGTTCCTGATGAAGCTCCATGATGCGCTTCCGTGCCCCGTCCAAACCTTCTGCGTGGCATTTCTTCTTGTGTCTAGCCAGATCACTACGTCGGTTGTATTGCACCTTCGTAGTACACTTCTTGCCCTTCTTACCATAACTCGGATCACAAATGTAAACCGGGTGATGGTGGAAGTGGGCCTCTACCAGATGCCGTTGAAACCGGGCTGGAGTACTCCAGGTCCGGATCGAGACATCACTCGCATCCTGGCAGATAGAGAAGGGACAGGACTTTTGATCGTCGCCGTACCACTTCTCTAAAGCCCAACGCAGCTTCCTCCTCTGGGTATAAGTGTAATACCCTTCGGTGTGGTTTAGCATAAGCCACATCTTTCGATAGGCTTTGCTCGGATTGGGGTCCTCGTCCGAAAGACGCATCCAATCTTCATCATCCGACTCATCGTTTTTATTGATTGAGTCTGGACAGGCATAGAGGGTAGAGCCGTCCTTCTTCACTCCGTACGCACAGTCGGAGAAACACGTCGGAATCCGGGTTTTGAATCCGGATTTGGCGTTAGCCCAACATTCGGCCTCGGTTTGAGTTGATGGAGTGGCCTTCTCATCATACTCAACCGAGGATTCGTGCACCGACTCCTCGTCAGACGACTCAACCTCCATGGCAGTACTACCAGTGGTTGAGGTGCTGGGTTTCGGCTCGGCTCTAGCAGAATCCGGGAGATTCTTGAGCTTCCGAGCAGCGGATCGTCGGTTCTTACTGACCTTCCAGTCTTCCTCCGGTTCCTGGGTTCCGGATGTGCTGGAGGTCGTGGCTTCTACTGGGGTAGTAGTGCTGCCGGTAGCTGATGTAGCACTGGCGGAGCTTCTGGTGGCAAGCTTCAGGTCGGGGATAGGAGGTGCGGGTGCTTCCGCGGCCCTCTTAGCCTCTTCCTGGGCCTCCTGTTCGGCAGTCATACGGCGGACAATAACCGTCCGAAGGGCTGCAGCTCGGTCCAATCCGATTAGTGAATTGTTCTGGACATCCACCAATTCCTGTTCGGTTATGTAGTAACCGTCATCCCACTGCTCGAAGTTAGCAGCGGCCTCCCTGAATTCCTTAGTGGTCCGGCACGGCGTCCGGGTAGCACTAGGGCGTGGGTAGGTCTGTCCATCGGTATCCCAGACACAGCCTACCCAGTTGATGTTCGTAGCCTTGACGTTCCACAGGGATTTGTCAGGCTTCGGATACGCTCCGAGCTCGAAGGCTCGGTTAGCTGCATACACGGTTTCACGGAAACCAGCGTCCACCATAAGTCCCCGTTGGAACCACGGCCAGTCTCGAAGCCACTCGGGAGGCGTCCTGGTCAGCTGTTCGGGAGCCATGACGCCCTCGATAGCTATCCTGACTTTCGGGTCCATCCTGACTGGTGTCCCGTCCGCGTAGGTCACTTGTGCCTGCAGTTCCGGGTGGACATACAGGTAGCGACCATCGTAGCTAGCTGGAAAAGGTTCCGCCACTGCTGGCTTCCACTCATCCTTCTGTCCGTCAACTTGGGTAGTTTCGGACTCAGTTGCTGGGGGTTCAGCACTCGCAGCCCCTCCGGATCCCTCGGCCGGGAGTGGAGATAACAGTTTCTCTGGCTCATTTAGTGAGAATGAAGCCAGCTTCTCCTCGAACGAGCGATCCGTGGGTTTCTCCACGTCCATCATCTCGCTCTCTTCCTGTGTAACAGGTGACAAAGCTTCCGGAAAAGCTTCTGCGGACGGAGTCAGCTTATCCGGGTCACCGGATAGCTTGGCTGCAGCTACGGATTCCTCAGCCATGACCGGGGAATCACCTACGGGAGTAAAATACTCCTTTTTCCGGCTTTTACGGCGCCGGGGCCGACACAAGCGGAGTCTGCCTGCTGAGAGACAGACTCTGAGGGCGCACAAGGGGTTTGCTAGATGGTAGAATTTAAGAGAGAAGGAGTGACCCGACTGTCCCAAACGCTACCAAAAAACAATATGGCGACAGGCCAGCTTTCGTGACGTCATTTCCCCGCATCCCGCGAGGTCACGAGAGGTCAGCCGAGACTGGACACGGTGACGTCATGCGGAAACGCACGTGCTACAGGCGGTACATCAACAAACTGATTGTTTTTAGGTAATTATCGCTCACACCGATGACTCGTCTGGGGATTTAAGTGGAGATTATGGAAAGCTTAAGCAAATCCACCGGATTATCCGTCCACTACCCATTGGTACATCATGCGGCGGCGACAAATAAGCCTTTAGGGTCAGTTGTCATCCGTTCCTCTAAATGTAAACATTACACTCGTTGTGTATACAGGTTAGGTCACTGCAGTCCTCTGGGCAATTCGGGGGCTGCGGCGAACGTATCTCCCCTTCTCGGATAGTTCTTTATCGGACCTGACAGTCTGAAGAGCTTTCTCTAGGTGCTTCTTAGCCTTAGAAACACCTTTCCTCCTCTTTTTGTCTTCACCTGCCGAGACTTTTTTAACTCCCCCACGCTTAATCGGTGTTGGCGTGGGTGTCACTGATTCGGAACACTTCTTGGGTCTACCACGACCGCGCTTCACTGTAGTGTTCTCTACCTGGTCTATTATGCGATTCTGGTTCAGGATCTTTCCGGAACCTTCACCATACATTTCTGTGGAGGTCTCCCTCCCAGACCATTTCCTTAATCTAGCCACATTTGACTTATAAAGTCGACCAAGGTCAGATTTAATAATTACGGTACAATCACTGATAACTTGTGTTATAGTAAAGGGACCGTCCCAATTAGACGCTAATTTTATGTGTCTAAGCGGTTCATGTAATCTGAGAACTCTGTCTCCGGATTGGAATTTCCGATGCTTTAGATCGGTATCGTATCCTACTTTCTGCCATTTGGCACTTTTCTCCAAATCAATTCGGACAGACTCATATGCTTTTCTAAATCTGTCTCTTAAACATTCCACAAAAACTACATGGCAAGGTAGTTCAGGGTCCATCCCTACGACTCCAAAAACTAGGTCAGCAGGCATTATCAAATCCTCTCCGAATACTAAAAGGTTCGGAGAACAATTTGTACTTGAATGTACCGTACTGTTATAAGCATGTGTCACGAAATGACATTGCTCATCCCAGTCATCCATATGTTCATTAACGAGTGACTTTAGAACTTGGATGAGGGTTCTATTGAACCTTTCCACCAATCCGTCGCTTTGTGGCCTATACGGGTTGGTTCTAGTCTTGCAAATAGCTAAGTATTCGCACATACCCTGCCAGAGATTTGATTCGAATTCTCTGCCTTGGTCACTGTGTAACATTAATGGTACACCGAAGCTTAGTACCCAACCTTTTACAAAAGCTTCGGCACAAGTAATTGCTTTGTGGTTCGGTAGTGGAAATACTTTAGTGTATTTCGTATAATAATCACACACTACCATCATACAGGTATTATCATTAGCGGTTGTATTAAATCCACTAATAATATCTACCCCGATTCTTGCGAATCTAACTCCGAAAAGTTCTTGGGATAGGGGAAGTTTGCCCATCCCGGGTCCGGGTTTGTTTTTACAACAATCCGGACAGGTGGTTACCCATCTTTGCAAGTCCTGTGTCATGCCAGGCCAATAGTATTTCTTGGAAAGTCGTGCTAGCGAGCGTTTCCTTCCGAAATGACCACTGGTCCGATGCCCATGACAGAAGTACATAATGTCATGTCTCATAGCATGTGGTATCACCACTTGCATGATTCTCTCACCATTATTACATGGCTTCCAACGGTATAACACGCCTTTCCGGACTTCAAGCTCGGTCCATTGAGCAAGAAACCTTCTCATTTCTCGATTTTCCAGAGAGACCTCTGGTCTAACTGGACGTATACCCTTTGGTACTAATTGCAGTAGCTGCGCAGTTATCGAGTCAGCTTCCTGGAAATGTCGTATGTGATCCATAGACCAATCCAGTATACTGGCAACTAGGGGTACGAATGGTCTTCGAATCCCTGCTAACACTGCCCTATGAGCTCCACAATCAGTACAATCCGGATTATCACATTTCCGGATTGGTATTCGAGACAAAGCATCAGCATTTAAATGCTTAACTCCGGGTCTATGCTGAATCTGTTGATGTTCAAGCCCATATTCAGATAAATGGGCTAGCCATCGGCCTAACATGCCTTCAGCATCTCGGAAGTTCAGTAGCCACCTTAAAGAGGAATGATCCGTACGTAAAGTAAAGTTCGTTCCCCATAGAAAATGTTTGAACTTCTTGGTATATACGACTACTGCTAACAACTCTCTTTTGGTTGTGCAGTAATTGCGCTGAGTCTTGCTCAGTGTGTTGCTGGCAAAGGCAATCTGTACTTCTCTCCCATTTTGGACTTGCGAGAGAGCTGCACCAATGCTATCATTACTAGCATCAGTATCCAGTATGAAATGATCCGTTTCATTCGGATATTGCAATACGGGAGTACTCGTGAACAGGTCTTTTAGCTTTTGAAAAGCGGTTTCCTGTTCATGCGTCCAAGGAAATTTTTCCTTGGTACTTCCTGGAGTCCAGTTAGCTATTGCTTGTAATGGGTAACTGACTCTAGAATAATTCGGAATAAATTCCCTGTAATAGGAACAGAATCCTAAAAAGGACCTCACTTCCTTGGGTGTTTTAGGTCTATTCCAATTCGTAACTGATTCGATTTTTTCCGGATCAGCCTTTATTCCTTCATCACTGATGATGCGGCCCAAATAATTTATGGACTTTCTAAACATGTGGCATTTCTTAGGTTTCAATTTGAGACCATTAGAAATAATACGTTCTAGTACCATTTTCAGGTTATTAGAACACTCTTCGAATGTTTTTCCGAAGACAATGACATCGTCTAGATATACAAGACATCTTTTCCACAATAAATCACTTAGAATTGTTTCCATCATTGCTTCAAATGTTGCAGGTGCATTGCACAGTCCAAACGGCATTACATTATATTGGAATAATCCAATATGACTCGAAAATGCAGTTTTCTCCATATCTGAAGGGTTCATTCCCACTTGCCAGTAGCCTGATTGCAAGTCTAGGGTACAAAACCAGCTGTTTCCCCCTAAGGAGTCAATGGTTTCATCTATTCTCGGTAATGGATACGAATTCTTTTTCGTTATTCCATTCAACTTCCTGTAGTCTATGCAGAAACGGATAGTACTGTCTTTCTTTGTTACCATACACACAGGACTACTCCATGGACTATTGGAAGGGACTATTACATCCTGTTCCAACATCTTGTTTATTTCATCCTCAGCTACTCTCTTTTTTGCTAAAGGTAACCGTCTATACGGTATCTTAAAGGGTTCGGCATCTCCAGTATCTATTTTATGTAATACTTTATTTGTCGTACCTAGTTTTTCACCAGGTTTGGCAAAGGCAGTATGATACTGACAAAGCATATCATAGAACTCTTTCCGGTGTTCCGGATCTTCTAATGAAGTTTCTTCATACAACTTAAGTAAGTCTTCCGAAATTTCATCATCCCCTGTTACCTTCTGTAAGCTTAGCTTACTATCCGTTACAGTTTCCGAAAGGGTCACATTTCCAAAAACTTGTCCCTTTTTCAAGTAGATAGTAGTGTTTCCAGTATTGGAGACAGGTACTACCGACCAGGATGCATTCGCTACTATCGTGTCTACAGAATTTAATCCGATACTTGATAACGTAACTACATCCGGTTCTATCACTGCAGGCTTATTACGCATTGCAGGATCACTTCTTACAAGCACATCACAGGCTACTCCCGGAGGGATTCGCACAGTGTGTGCCACACTAGCCATACTGCTCACTTGTCTCAGTACACATCTAATCTTTACGGGATACGGGTATCTCACACTCAACACTCCTGTTTGAGGTTCTAACACAGCACCATACAGGGATGCGAAATCCAACCCAAGTATACCCTCATCTGCTATATCCGCAACGGTGGTACTCATGACATAGTCATGGATACCATCCAACTGTAGTTTCACACAAGTTCTACCATATGTTTGCAAGGTACTGCCGTCGGCCGTCTGAGCACTTCCTCCCGATTTGAGAGTCTCATGTTCATCCGGTATAAGATCGTAGAACCCCCTGGAGATACAAGAGTGGCTAGCTCCCGTATCCACAAGGAATTCGGCAGATCTTCCGTTAACAGTGAGGCAAACATACCACCGCCTTCCGTTTAGAACAGAGGGTATGTCCGTGACAATCGGAACGTCATTTTTCACACCAGGAGTCGATCCACATCTTTTCAGGAATTCAAGACAAGGATGACCCGGGGGCAGGTGGGCACCACAGACCTTGGCTAATTCATAGCCGCCTGCCTCGTTACTGATATTGGGTTTCCCCTGTGCGCCCGTGGCACCTGTTATATCAGCTTCCCTAACCTTCCGGGTGTCTACAACCACCTCGGTGTTAGGCGATCTTGTTACTAAATGCGAACCATCGTCACGGATGGTGATATTATGGCAAGATTTGTCACTGGGATCCCCTTCTTTGCCCCTCGGGAGATCCCTTTCTAGTTTTCCTCTGTACTTATCCCAGAGACACTCTCCTGTTTACGCGGAACAGGCTTCTCAGCCATACATTCGGGAGCAAAATGCCCCAGTTTCTGACATCTGAAACATCTCCTTTGAGATTTATCAACTCTTGGTCTCCTTAGAGCTTCTGTTAATCCGGCTATTAATGTTTCCATCATGTTAGTCGGAGCAACAGTGGCTGCTACAGTTGAGTTCGCCGTAGAGGCTACACTGCCATGTTGAGTTGATCCGGAAGCTGTTTTACCAGCAACAGATCCTCCTCTCCCTCTCGAATGTACTTTCCTATACCGCTTTTGTCGGTAATACTTTCCAGCCACCTGGACTGAACCAATATATTCTCCGTTTTCATCGGAGACATATTCATCTTCCTCATCAACTTCATTCGATTCAACCGGAGCTAATTGGGAAGTATCATATACCGGAGCAGGTGTACCTCCGTATTGGAAAGGAGCTGCTCTTACTGGACTAGGTCCAAGACCTACCAAACGTTTCTTCATGTCATGTCCATCAATTGCTATGAACAGATCACTGAAGGAAGTGTCATCTTTCCAGGAGTCCCACACCACTTGCTTATGATCCGGATCTCGCAATCCACTATAGAATTGTATGAACAATTCTTGTAGATAACAATCATCGTCATGAGCCCAATTTGGACGTGCTTTCGAAAGCAAGTCCTGTAGCTCCAAACCAAAGACTTTGTGTGATTCTTTAGGTTTTTGTGTTCTCTTCTTAAAGCTTACCCACGGATCTTCTCTAACGATTGATCCGAAAAGGTATGCGGCACATTCGACCAATTGATCATAGGTACCGTATATTCCGTAAGCTGCTCTCCATTGGTTGAGAGCTACTTTTCCGCCTTTATTTAACCAACAAATCAAATATGGCAGAGCTTCTTCTTTTGTCCATCCACTACAATTGACTTCGTCAACAAAAGCTTGATACCTGTCCTTCCATGGATCATTAGAATCATATGGAGGGGGTATCCGTGCCTGCCTACGTGCCGGATTATTACATCCGCGTAGTCTATCTGCTTCTCGCATGCTCCAGTTCATGACTTCCATGCCGTCCGCTCCCTTTCGGTAGCAGTCAATGCCAAGGTTTTGGATACATTGGCTCCTATCAAAGATGGTTTGCATCCCTGCAGGCATAGAAGTTCTCCTGTTTGGTTTCCTGCCATCTCCTCCTGATCCTGATCCTCCTGATCCTGATCCTCCGGATCCGGATCCTCCTGGGCCGCCTGGAGGGTTTCCTCCTGGTGGACCATTATTATTATAGCTTCCGGATGAACCACCAGGGCATCCGCCATTGTAACCGGTGTTTCCAGAAGACGCATATCTAGGGTAAGAATCATTTTGATTCCATCCCTGGTTATAGCTATTACCATTTTGATAATTACCACTTCCTGATGGATTATAATTATTTCTATATCCATAGGAAGATGTTCATGGTTGATACGTACCGCCATTAATATTGTTTTGTGGCGGGTTTGGTCTCGGAAAACGTCCATCAGTAGGACCATTACCAGAACCTGGGGTTGGATTCGGTAATCTTGGTACTGCTGGTGTACTGTGGCCGGGTTGGGGGAAATATGAAGGTGGTGTCAACATATGCCTCATCGGTCCGGGTGCTCTTGGTTGTGCCACGGGTGTATTATTATTATTCCCTGTAGCACCATCGTGAGTCGCTTTGATTTTGTGACTCAAATCTGGTATGGGTGGTGCCGGACCTATCGTATCCAGCATTGGAATTACTGGTTTAGATGCGGTTCCATTTACTGCAGCATTATCCGGTTTCTTGTAGATTCCGGATACCACATTCTTGTCAGCCCCATCATCAACGAATGGGCTGTATCTAATTGGGGTTGCATCTTTAGATGTCTTTCCCAACATTGTAGATACCACAGCTAGATCTATATTACCTATAGTTAACTGGGCTGCCTCTACATATTTATCTAGAGTTATTGCAGTAGTCTGCAATTCCTGAAGCTCATTTGTGAGTTTCTGTCTATCCTCCTCCAGTTGTTTGTTGTAAGCTATGATGCCTACCCGGATGGTTTCATTGTCTTCAGCTTGTTTACTACACTGAAGTTTCAATTTATCCAACTCGTCCTGATAATGGCGAATTTCGGATTCGAATTTTGCCTTATCAAGGTTTAGTTGGTCGTTCGTATCTATGTATGTTTGGATACGAATGTGCCTATTATCATATTCTTTGTTGAATGATTCTCTCATTGATTGAAGTTTTAGTTCTTCATTCTCGAGTTCTTTCATGTACTCGCTCCTTCTGGATTCGAATTCCTTTCGCATGCCAGTTAGGTCCTCTTCCATCTGAAGTTTTTCATGGAATACTTCATCCTTAGCTTTGACCAAGGTATTTAAATTCTCGTTCAAAGTTACATAAGTTTCATTCAACAACAGGACATCCGGTCGTTTTAATTCCTCACCTTCCGGTACCGCATAGGTTAAGTCGCCATCTATAGCGCTATAATCTAATATTGGTAATTCGGGCCTGGGTAACCTATAAGGTAGTTCTCCGAATGTTACCCTTTTTCGCATTGGTGCCGGATGTTCTGGGTTAGTACTACCACCAACTTCGAACATCGAATCACTTAATTCGTCAACAAGCGATTGTTGGCCTATTAAGTTACTATGTCTCTGTATAGACTGTTCGCGTCGTACAGAGTCTGGCAGATTCTCCTCACTATCATTATAGTGGGGTCCGGGATCTCTCCAAGATGCTGATTCCGCATCTTGCGGGTCCGAATGGGCTTGGAGCATTAATGATCCATTTCCATTCTCTTGGGCAAGTGATTGCCCTGCTGGGTTAGCTTCCCTAAGGGTGTCTAACCCATGTACTAGCCGTTCGGACGTTATAACGTCCGGGCTATACACCAGAATTAACTGGTCATGGCACCAGTGTAAGGGTTTGTGGCCTTACGGACCTGGGGGGTTCGGGTCTTACGGTTCGGAAAGAAAGAGTAAGACAGTATTCCAAGTGTATGCCAACGGTTAGGTTTATTACTTAACGCACACTCACGGCTGCCGGATGATATTAAGGAGGCAGCTAATATTAAAAGACAATGGTTTACATGGTGTGGAGGCCAGAAGGGCTTCTGACGTAGCGGCTGAGCCCTGGGCTTTATATACGGACCCAGGTGTTCGTCGTCAGACGTCCCCACAGACCCGGATCGGTGCTGCCACCTATCCGGAACCTGAGGAACGTCCGACGACTCGACTCACCCGCCACGTCAGACGGTACCCAACTCCTATGGTTTAATAACGTGTACCTCTACACTAATAACCAGGTCCTAATGACCAAATATCCCGGCCAACATTCATTATCTCCGTCCCTTGTTGCAGTCCCCCCATATTGGACCCCGCGTGGTGACCGTAGATACTACATCTCTAAGGACTGTGACACACGACAGGGGTGTGGCCGGAGACAGTCAGCAGTCGAGTCACACTGTAAGCGCGACTGGTACAACGACTGGGCGTGTGTAGAGTGCTGTACAGGCGACTTGTGTAACTACTATGTCACGGTAAGATGTGATTTTATTAACCCTTTATATTAGGTCATATAGTGCTAAATACAATCTGCTGAGTGCCCTGTGATCTGGCATGATGCATGAATGCAGCCCTGGCAAGTAACTCGCCAGCCGAGCAGTGCATCATCATGCCAAGCCAATGAGGGATTTCCAACCTGCTTGGGTCGGCATGACAATCACTGCTGCTTTTATACACCAAGATGACAACAAATGGGATAATCAATACGTTATTTTAATATGTGGTTAAAGTGAATGGATGTACCACAGTACTTAAATAACTTCTGTAAATATGAATTTTTACTGATTATTGATCAATTCATAAAGTTGTAGCAGTTGATATGCTGTTATCCCAGCTATTCAAAAAAGTGCAATCTATTCACATTTTCACAGTGAGTCAAAAAATACAAATAGTCGAATGAATTCCTATACTTGAACCACCCAACAGAAATCCTCATAATTGTATTCTTATAATATTTCAGCTGGGTGCCGGAACAACCAAAGCGTGTTTCTTCACAACGATGTGTGTCATGGTCAGTGCACTTATCTTTAGACGATGGTTATAGACAAGAATTTTCCATGGGGGAGAATCTAAAATAGGAACCATCCTTCCAACCATCGTCATTTTGGAGGGATTTTGAATTGAAAAAGTGTAAAGACAACCAACTTCCAAAGAACCAACTTGAATTTGACACTCACTTGAAAAATATATTTCACCTCTGGATGTCACCTTACAAGTTTGTGAATAATAATCTATCCACTGCCTTATCATATAATATAACGGTTGCGTTTGTATCTATGGGAATTACCATAAAAGTGTACTTCTATATTAAAAAAAAATTATAACAAAGCCTTAAAAGTCCACAAATGAGAATTTGATAGCTCATAACCCAGTGCATACAAAACCCATTTAAACTTTGAGGCAACATTAACTATTGATTGATTAATTCATCAATGTTGATTCAAGGTCCTGTTGCCACTGGGAAGAAAAATTAAAATTGTACATAGTATATCAGATTGTTTAACTGTAAAGCCAGTTGTCTTATCACCTTATAAATCATAATGATATTCCCATTCTTATGGAATTTCGTGTAAATAGTAGTGTTTCTGATAGGGACCATTTTCATAGTTTAATGAAAATATATTTGTAAAAATCAGTGAAGAAGAGAATGTTAACGCTGGCTGTACATAATTTATCAAGCCGAGATTAGTTGAGTTTCTTAATGTATACATGTATGTCTTATCAATTGTCGTGAAATAGGTTTTCTGATAACTAATCAAATTTATACTTAATCATTCAATATACCAATCAAGGTACAGTGCAAATTACCAATTTGCTAATCAATAGTATATATTGAAATGCCATGAGTTTCTATTTGAATTAGATCATTGATAAGTAATAGGCTTGTAATTCCTGATTTTATCGTGCAATTAAAATGATCTACTGGTATGGGAGGAAGGTTTATATGTATACCTTTGTCTGCTTATTTGCATATCAGAGTTACAATATTGTATGGCTAGCACAACTCTCCAAGGGTATATATTTTACCCGGTATATCCGTTTGTGTTACTGTAAGCCTCACAAAACTTCACTTAGGAGACCGTTGGAAATGTAAATATTTCACTGTGGGATTTGGTATGACATGCCTATAACTGTCCTACTGGTACATAATGTTAGAGCGAGGCTACATTCCAATTTACTATTACACAAATATTATGCAAAATAAATAAACATTTATAGATAATAATTTTTTTATGGTTGTTTGGTTACTTCCACTTACCTTAGCTTTCTGCATATTTAAGTACAAACGCTATCGCTAGAATTCAGTGATTCCACTTTTCATGGGTTGACAGGAATTGCTGGTTCTGTTGCAAATTTTTACATTGAATCATTATTCCCTGTGAAAAGATTTCCTTTTTTATGTCCATCAGTAAGTGACATCTATGCGAGATAGGGAAGTACCAGTGTGGGTTCCAAGGGGAGTGGGATAAGGGAGGTAGGGAAGATCAGTAGGGTAAAGCGATGTCAAAGAGTAGAGAAATTGAAGTCTTTGCTTACTGAGTAATACATTGTATTTTCCTGGTGAAGACACAAGGGATTCGTGAGAAAAAAGACTGCTCTCTCCCCACCCCTATATTGAATAACACATGCATTTGAAGTAGAGGGTTGATGAAAGCAGCAGTTATCACCCAAAATATGAACCATTTCCAATTGCTTCCATAACTTAATCAGATCCATGTTAGTAGAGATGTGACTGTTCCTACATTTGCATGAATTCCAACTTTTTGGTCCAAATAGATCACCCGGGTGATCTATTGGCCTATTGACTCTAAGACGCTGTACCTCCACCTGGTGTAGATTAGAACAGTTACCCCTTCACACTCTCCCCCCACAGCTGGGGAGACAGCAGTTCAGCAAGCAGCAGCCACGCATGGCAGGCAGGACAAGAACTTTGTTTTTTGGTTAATTTTCTCCATTATGGGAGTCATTTGGGACTCCTGCAAGGAGCAGTACCACGGAAATGCTAGATTGTGTCCTACTTGCAAGCACCCTAACCCCAAATGGGACCTGCAGCCGCAGTTAAGGGCCCTAAAGGAGCAAGCAGGCCATGGGGGACCACCAGCTACCATGGAGTCAGCCGGCCATGACCACCCCGGGGCCATGCAGGACACCGGGGTGCCCGGGCAGGATGGCCGGACCACCCGCCAACAGTCATCAATTCAGACCGGGAACACGAACGATGCCCTTGATGAGAAAGTACAGGATTTGCAGGCACAGATTGAGGCAGAGAAGGCCAGGGAGAAGCAGATACAACAATTGGGGAAGAAAAAGGAATTAGAGTTGGAATTGGCATCTATTCGTGCTCAGAACACACATATTTTGAAGGAGATTGCCCAAGGTGAACGCGCATGGAGTGGCCTCATGGCAGCGTTTGATTATTCGGACCCCAGTACAATACCACACAAGTATCCACTGGTAACTCTCCAGTTACTGCAGGGTGTACGGGGACCCAGTGCATAAATTGGCAGTAAGTGATCAAAAAAGGGGGCTCGAACACGCCCAGACACCAAAACATTCAAGGTGGCGGACCAGGCCTTCCGGTGGGCGGTTCTACAGCTTCTACCTGGTGAATTCAGGGAATACGGGCCATCTACAGGCCCCTGCAGGCCCCCAGTAGGTCGTGAGGTACCCGGTACAAACCATTCGGCGCGCACGATTGTTGTGAGTGCTGGTGGTGGTTTTGTGGGTCCAACAGCCATGTACAGTGGTAATGACATTAATGTAGGGGCACCTCCAGGCCCGCGGGCACCTCAATCCACCTACTCCCAGGCTACCTTGGATGAATATCAGCAGTTTTTGGCCTGGAGACAGCAGCAACAGCAACAGGGACCTGTCAGCACCAATATCCAGGTTGGTAATCAACATGTACCAGACAACACCACTAACAAGGGTGGTCTACAGCAGCAGCTTTTGGATCTACTCACCCAACATGTACCTGTCAACACCGCTGCCCAGGGCGGTTATCAACACATACCAGTCAACACCACTGCCCAGGGTGGTCTACAACAGCAGCTACTAGATCTACTTAAACAGCAGATACCTGTCAATGCCAATGTTCAGGTTGGTTCGCAACAGCAACAATCTCTCCACCCCCTGCAGACAGGACTAGCTTCTGCTGGTCTAGGTCTAGGTAACATTGGCATTTCGAACGGGGATGTGGAGAGTCTGTTCAACACTACGACAGGTAAACTTCAGGGGGAGGATGACCTGTTAACCACCTTAAATGCAGCTAGTGTAGCAACTAAGAGGAAAAGGTCTAAAATATGGTCATGTCCTGTTTACCACATTCCTACAGATAAATCCTAAGACCAGATGAGTTACAGGGAACTAATGTATGGTATGCTTAATGTGCTTCAGAGATTATTGCTTGCCAACAACCCCCAGTTAACCGCCATGTCCTAACTGCAGCAAATGAAATTTATCGCCCTCAGAGAAATTAAGCCCACATATTCCATGAAAGCCATGTGTCAGTATGAATATGATGTGACTGATAAAGTTCTGAAAAAAGAAATCCCGGGTTTTGTAGCAGCGGAGCATCAGTCTATGGCAGAGAATCTTGGTACTGAAAAAACATTAGCTTATATAAAAATGCAACAAGAATTAGACAAAGCCATGAAGTTGCCACAGCAGCCGAAATTCGCCAATCATTCTCGCCAAGGTCAAGGTCAGTCGCTCACAGTCAAAATTCATGATTCCCTGCCCGGAGCACTTGTGCAAAAATTTAATTTCACTGTGTGCGATTTTGTCAACTGTACCAAGCAACACTCATGCGCAGTTTGTGGGGGACACTCGCACCCAGCCAAAAATTGCTACCAAAACCCGCGAAACCAGTCCACCAACCAGTATCAGGGCACGGTAGGAAACCAGACGTATTATTTTGGTCAGCAAAATTACCAGCAGCTTGGTTACCAGGCTCTCAGAGACGAGCCTGAGCGGGGCTAGCGGATGTGAATTTTTGCCCCTTTGATTCCATCCATGTGCATAATGGTGAGGAATTGCTTTGTTATGACAGTTTGAATGCCTTATTAGCTTTGTATGATAATTATGTGCCTTTGTGGGACTGTAACTATGTTCATGTGGTGGCAGGTGTCTGCTCCCAACTCAAGCCGGCAGGCTGGAGAGACGTTATTATTTGATACGGACCCTGATATTGATAGTCACTTCATCCTGGATGGGGTCATGAACGGTTTCAAAATAGTGGATCCCCATGCAAAAGTTGATGATTATGAAACCCCCAACTATAAATCCGCCACTGTCCAGGCTCACTCGTTTTTTGACGACTTGTTACATGACGAGTATACTAGGGGTAAATTAGACATTGTATCGGACAAGCCCTTATGTGTTCATGCCTTGGGAGCTGTCCCCAAAGCGTCAGGGGGCTTTCGCCCTATCACTGATGCAAGTCGCTCTACAGACAGATCTATTAATTCTTACATGAAACAAACTTTTCAACATTTTTAGTTCACCAAGATTGATGATGTGTGCGATCAGTTATGCCTGGGCATGTTTCTGGCGGTGACAGACATCTCGGCAGCTTACTGTTCAGTTTTGGTTAGGCTGGAGGACAGGAAGTTTCAGGGTTAGACAATTTTCTATCGTTTGGTACCAGAGCTGCCCCTTACATTTTTAATCGCTTGACTGATTCTATTTCAAGGTTTATGTGGAAGAGCGGCTTTATTTGTTTCAACTATCTTGATGATTTTTTACTAATGGGGCATTCATATGAACAATGTCACATAAGAATCTTTATCAAAACAAGTAAGGGTAGGGGTGCATAATCCTCCATTGCAGTTAAGACGCTTTTGTTTCCAATGGTTAAGGCCCCATAGGAGGTGCGAATAATCAACATTCCCGCGTTTTTAGACTTACGTGGTGTGGACCATTGCATTTTGGGTAAAAAAATTGATCCGACATTGATGAATTTGCCATCATTCGATTCGTCCGCGCGTCTCTATTGTTGTTATAGTCGTTATTTTTCAATTATTCAGTGTTATAATATAGAAATATGATAAAGAATGGACAAAGGATATGATTTGAATCAATATGTATTATTAAAAATATAAAATAACTATGTGTTCGCCCTGTCGCTAATTCGCATCACAAAGCCATGGTCGTGCAAATTGACCCAAATAAGCATGGAAATTGGGTCGGGCAATGCACTTTTGGGTTACTTGCATTGCAAAATGATGTCCTATATTTCTCTAGATGGTTCAACGGGGAAGCCCGTATCATTACGTCAAACACTAAGCAGGAGTTAACTCTATCCATGGATGCTTCAGGCAAGGGTTATGGAGTTGAGTGTATGGGAGACTGGTTGGCCGGAGCATGGCACCGTTCATTGGAAAATGTGGTAGACCTCCACGGTCATATGCGACCGGAGCCGGATATGGCCATTCCAGACAACATAAATGTAAAGGAATTCTACCCTCTAATTGAGTCTCTCTGGAGGTGGGTTCCTATATCCAGAGATAGCAAAGTCGTTGTGAACTCAGACAATACCCAAGTAGTGGCAGCAATAAACTCAGGGCGCAGTGAAAAAAAGGTTGCTATGGCAATCTTGAGGAGAGTCTTCTGGCTATTAGTGTTGTACAATTGCCATGTAGTGGCACGCCACATCCCCGGCCGTCTCAATGTGGTGGCGGATAAGTTATCAAGATTGCTGGATGGTAGCGCAGAGTTTCCTTTATTTTTATGTTGTAGTGGTTTCCCTGCGGTGTATGAAGTTGGATAGGCTAGCAGCAGAGGCCAGAGCCTTTGTTTGGTCTCCATCAACCTGGCGCACAAAGTCATCTCAGTGGAAGCGCTATATATTGTGTTCTGCACTTGGCTCGGATGTGCTAACTATGACTCGTTATATTATGTACCTTTCTGACTGTCTGAGCTACAGCACTATCGATAATTATGTGAGCAGTGTAATTAGCTTAAGCCGCTATTTTGGATATGAGGTAGGCTGGATTCACCAAGAATTTGCCTTCAATGCGACGCTTCATGGTTTGCGCAGAATATTGGGCCATCCAGTCTCTACTAGAGTGACATTAACATTTGCTAACTTACGTGACATGTTCAGGTCGGTGGATTTATCAAACAGTAACCATTGTGTTATATGGGCTTGCATAGTTATGAGCTTTCACTCTTTGCTGAGTAACTTGGTGCCTAATTCAATTTCTGACTTGTCAGGCCACTTCCTGAAAAGGAAGTCAGTCACCTTTCACCCATGGGGCTTGAGATTAGTAGCTTGAAGACAATCCAATATGGGCAGAGAGTGCACCTAGTTCCCATAACCTACACCCCGGGATCACCTTTCTGTGTGGCCTCATTGATTTCAAAGCATATAATTGACGTTCCCGCTTCACCAGACTCACCATTATTTGTTATTCATAAAGGAGGGCAAAAAGTTCCCCTCAGTTACTCGGTCCTGCTCAAGTTCCTAAAGGGACAAATTAAGAGCATTGGGGTGAACCCTGAAAGGGCCGGAGTGCATAGTTTACGAAGAGCGGGTGCAGTTTTCTTCCATGTGTCGGGTATTCCGTTGGAGGATATTCGGCAGGCAGGCGATTGGGCAGGATTGACAGCACTCATATACCTAGCAAAGCCTATGGTTACGAGAACCAAACTTGACAATGTTATATCGTCCGCACTATTGGAATGAACTTTTAAGTTGTATGTGCTTTAACTTGGACTCGTCGAATTTCTGGGTATGCCGGGTCACTCTGTGATGGTCGGCTAAACGGCAGCGGCGACTTGTTTATTCTTTCCCAGAGCTTCGACGAGTCAATGGTCCAAATAGATCACTAGGTGATCTATTGGCCTATTGACTCTAAGACGCTGCACCACCTCCACCTGGTGTAGATTAGAACAGTTACCCCTTCACACTCTCCCCCCACAGCTGGGGAGACGGTAGTTCAGCAAGCAGCAGCCACGCATGGCAGGCAGGACAAGAACTTTGTTTTTTTTGTTTTTTTCTATTCATTTTCTTAATAAAGTGCCGGGTCACTCTGTGACGGCCGGCTAAACGGCAGCGGCGACTTTGTTTATCCTTTCCCAGAGCTTCGACGAGTCAATACTGAAATGTCTAACAAATTACAACAAATAGGCCAGGGCTCTTAGGTTTTTCAGGGGTGTGAAATTGCCGCGGAAACGCGGAAATCCGCGGTTTTTATGCCCACCAGGACCATTCCTGAGATCTATGTAAATCCACTGAGAAAATAAATTTCCATTTATGGAGGGGGGGGGGGTTCTGACATAGAATTTACCCCAATGTAAAGTTTCTTCCCAAATGGAATACAGATGCTATCCCAAGGGTAATTCCAAAACTGTCTCTACATGAGATGGTGGTATTATGTGTCCAATTTACTGTTTCAGTCACTTAAATCTAATGTAAAAATATTAGTGTAGTGGTCAGTGAAAACGTCTCTGGAGACACTGGGATTCGAACCCGGGTCTCTCGCTTGCAAGTCGAGCGCTCTACCGCTGAGCTACATCCCCTGGCCTGACATACCCTGTCACCAACACGGCCCCACTGACATTTCCACCTTCCAACTACCCTGGATCGGTATGGTATACATAGGGGGAGTGACACAACCAAGTGAACAGTCCCTCTGAAGGCTCTGCGCACCCGATGGGGGAACGAACCCCTACACTCCTCCAAACCAGCTTCAACCGTATCCCGCCAGAACTGGTCCTCCAGTCCAGTCTGAACGGTATCAGTACTGAGTCACACACAGCCCATCTGTTTCCAAGTCCCTCAGCACTAGCAAGTTGAAGCGCTTGTCTATACCATACCGGCCCAGGTACCGAGCTCTCTAAAGGTCCCCCATGCGAGGCAGGACCACTCGGTGTCTCCACCACTGTAGTGGTCAGTGAAAACGTCACTGGAGACACCGGGATTCAAACCCGGGTCTCTCGCTTGCAAGTCGAGCGCTCTACCGCTGAGCTACATCCCCTGGCCTGACATACCCTGTCACCAACACGGCCCCACTGACATTTCCACCTTCCAACTACCCTGGATCGGTATGGTATACATAGGGGGAGTGACACAACCAAGTGAACAGTCCCTCTGAAGGCTCTGCGCACCCGATGGGGGAACGAACCCCTACATTAGATATAAGCCTCTGTGAGGCGGTACATTGTGCTTCAGTGGAAATGGGTTTTTACCTGGAATAAAATGACATAAAGCTGAAACTCGCAGGAATGATTGAATTTGGTATGATTATCACTATCCTAAAAATCCTGAGTAATCCTATGTTTGCTTCCTCATAAAACAAGCAAAATCCAATATGGCCACCAAATATTCAGAAATCCATCTCCCATGGCACCATTATTGCTTCCAAGAGGTTTCTGACCTTACCAATTCCCCTAAATCAGGTCTGAGGAATCCACCGGTGTCCTCTGGTTGTTGCTATGACAAGTGGTTACTTAGTAACAGCAGTTTTGCATAGCAAACTGTCCTTGATTACAGTACCATCTCCAGCAGCAGCAATAATACTCCTCGAAGGATCTTAATTTTACCTACCCCCCTAATTGAGGTACAAGGATTATCCTGGTGTTTTTGGATTGTGTTTTGGAGAATTTACATAGCAACAGCAGATTTGCCGAGGAAGCAGGTAAAATAGCAAATATCTATTGCTACATGAACTGATCACCATCTCTCATCCTCATCTCCTGCCCCAACTAAAACCAATATCATTGAATCAGCAGGTGTTATTGCAGTGTTGTTAGGACCTCTAGCTGGTTAGCAACATTATCACCAGTTATACCACGGCTCAGCATGGGCCAGGATTGATCCGGGGATTCAAAGTTCTGCTTGCTATCCATTAGGCCACAGGGGCTGGTGTTTGGGTAGATGAGCCTTATGTCTGGCACCCTGTAAATATTATATGTATGTTTGTATGTCAGTGAATACAAAATGCATTCTGATGCATCCTAAAGGTGCAGACCATGATATAAACACAATGTGTGATGATTATGCTTGCACTTGTGCCTTTTAGATACTTGATAGAGGCACGAGGTGGATCTGGTATTGACCAGAATTGACTGTTTCTATCAGTACCTAAAGGGCACAAGTGCAAGCATATTCATCATATATTATATTCTTACATAAATGCCTAACAACACATGTTTAATTTTTAATCTTTCCAATAAAAGGGAAATTGAGATTCTAAACACTGTTATAGGTTTAAGTGCTCAACTGGTGCAATTGGTTTTCTTGTTAGGTCACCTGGATGTGTAGCAACAGCAGTTTTGCATAGCAACCAGCACGTGGTTTGAAGACTAACATCTGGAGCAAAAATCATATGGCTACACTAATGAAGATATAAAGAATGCCAATAAATCAACCCAATGGAGTTCATTATTATCATTGGTTTGTTCTTTAGAGGTATAAAGTCTGCCCCAGACATGGTTATGAGAACTACATTCATGATGTATAGTGTATACTAGAGAATGCTGTAGGTTGAGCTTGCCCACTTTCATTAAATACCATTGTCATAGCTCATATCTTCTAGCAAATTCTAGACTAGCAATATATGAATTGCTGGAAGCTAACTGATATAATGTCAAAGGCTGATTGAGGAGGAGACATTGGGTTTCATCTTTCTGACATACTTGGTAAACAGTTCATCAGTCTGTTGACTCGATTATATCCTCATAAATTCCACAGTACTAATTGTTATGAATTAAGTGATATTGTATAAGGGAAGCATGCCTAGGTGCTAGTAGAGTTAGTGGGGTGATTACCCTGGCCCTTATGCAAGACAGATGCTTGTTGGAGGTCTATATTTAATGCTTAAGAGTTATTTCAATATCCATTTGTTACGACCTGTGCTCATTCAAAAACAATGCTTAAATACAATGAGACAGGAAGTGGGAAAGCCAAACTGCATCAGATTGGACATACAATCCACCTATTCTTTGCATACTTTTGACCAGAAAACCCAAATTGATAGAGACTGGACTTTGAATAGAGAGTTCCCAAAATATGTAACAATAACACTTGTATTATTATTCCAGGGTGTTCTTATCATGTACAGATAGGCAAATCAAAATAAAGCTAGATATACAGTGTGTTGCTAAGCAAATACAATAATATGATAAACATTGCTCATAAACTAGTAAGCTAGATATGAATAAAATGAGAAACAGTAAGCAAATGACATAACTAAGACCCACCCTCCAGGCTACATTTTAGGTGCTAGGTATGTTTGAAATTGAATTCAATACAAGTTCCTATGTGATTATACAATTGGTATGAGTGTTGCTATGCAACTAGGGGATCCTAAAAGCACAACAATAGCACATGTAGGTTCATTGGAATTGGTTCAGTGCAGTTATGTGTTGTCAATACTTTATACATGGTATTCCTGGGTTGCAGCTGTAGATATAAAGTTATATGGTCAGGTTGCTATGCAAAACTGCTGTTGCTAGGTAACCACTTGTGATCGCAACAAACCAAGGACACCAGTGGATTCCTCAGACCAGATAAGGGGGGGATAGGGAAGGTTAAAACCATCTTTGGAGCAATATTGCTGCTATGAGAGATGATATTCTGATTATTTTGAGGCCATATTGGATTTTGCTAGATTTTTAAAGGAAGCACACACAGGAGCATTCAGGACTTTTCAGAGGACAAACCTGATATAAAGAAGAGTCATTACTGCAATTTTCAGCTTTACATTATTTTATTCTGGGTTTGGTCCATAATAGATCTAAAGATCCTGGCCTAAAAAAAGAAAACACTTTTCTTGATAATTTAGTGGCATCTATGAGCATATCCATAATGCATGAAGCTAGAAACAAAGATAAAACAAACAACCTCATAAACTTTCTTTTTAACAGACAAAGGAGGGCATGCCGAAAACGGATAAGAATTTCGAAAATGTGTAAGCTATTGCCAATTTGTAGAATGATTTTAATTGAGTTGAGTTTTAGGAACGTGTCAGGATCCTGAATAGTTGGTGGAATTTGTGCGCCTTGGGCGACCACCCGCACTCTCAAGTGAAGTAGATCTTTGCTTTAAATAACCCCCACCTTCTCTTGGTAAAACATCAACACTGAAAGACTCCCTGGATAGACTACTTACAAGTGTTTCCAGCTCTAAGGCAATTTGACCACAGTGTCAATGGACCATTCTGGGTATTATTCATTATTTTACACATTTATCAAATACTTCGCCATACGCACTCAGGACCTACTCACAAGCTCACAGCTCAATCCCCCCCCCCAGTGTGTACAGTGAGCTGCTCTTACATCACCCATACCAGGATGCTGGGAGAGCCGGACCCATCCTATTTCTGGGCACTGACTCACTGGGAGTATCACGACACACCGACATACCTGTGGGTGCATTTCAAGGATGCAGGGAAATTCCACGATCTCCCTTCATCCTGATTGGCCCATCTATAAATAGAATCATTACCAGGTATAACGACGCGTCAGATCTGATCAGACCCAACCAGATCTGACCTGTTCCTACCAGGACATTTCATCACCCTGTGAGCTGCTCACCTTAGTATATAAGACTGGTGAGCAGCCCCCAACATCATCTTTTTCTACTTACATTATACCACGTACAACCTCCCTAGTATCTAGGACCTACGACAGGTTGAGCTAGGAGCTTAGGGGCAGAGCCTGCACGCTGGCAAGTGTATCATTGTTACCACCTATATGTACACTCTGTCATCATGCAATAAACAAGGATCAAAGAACTTCTCTGGATTCAGTGTTCATTACAACATCGACTTGTAACGGTTCATTGACAATGGTGGAGAACTCCTCAGAATATCCCACTACTAACCTCTCATAGCCATGAGTAATAGTGAGACCACACTCAAGGAGCCAGTTTCTAAACGTACCTTTGCATCACCTGGGCTAGACTCGCCCAACCCACCTGCAGCCGCAGCACACCATTTCCAGAGAGAAAATTCGTCACCTGACGCCCTAAACCTTGATCCAGTTATACCTAAAGCCCTTCAACCACGCACAAAACAGACTGTGAGTACCGGCATTGAACAATTTTCATCCACAATTGTAGATAACAATACTGGGGCACAAACCAGTACACCAGTGTCTCTATCTGCACCAGGATTAGAAATTTCCTTACCTGGACACTCACAAGCTGCCTCACCACAAATAAGGCTATCTGGTATAACGAGCCCCACATCTGAGACATCACAACTAGGTACACCAGATCACCTACATTTGGATCCACACCTTGAGGAGAGAGACTCAGATCTCCAAGCTACCCTCGAGGACATCGTACCCCCATCACCTGTAGGAGCCAGCACAGCGCCTACCGGTAATACTCTGACACAGGCAGGTACCAACCCAGCCACTACCGGTACCAGAAGAAATACCCAACAACCTTTAACTTGGGAAAGCCCCATTGTTGTGGAATCAGACTCTGACACCTCCATAGACGCCGACTACTGGAGGCAAAGGATTGGCTCAGTAATATCTAGGTGGAGAACAGCTTAAGAGGAGGGTGTATGAAGAACAAATCACCCCACCCCCAGTTTTCCCCCTAGGCACCAAAGGGAAGAAGGCACCTTCAGCTTCTCAGCTCACATTTACAGACTCTTAGAGCACGAGTGGCTTATTTCTAACAGTGACCACCCCAGAGCTTATCACCACCCATCCACATCCGAGGAGGAGGAGGAGGAAGACCTGTTTTTCCCCCCACCTGTGTACACCCCCCGAAGTCAGCAGCGCACAAGGTCTGTAGACTTACCTGTCAGGCCCCAGCCCAGACGCAGAAGGAGGACACAATCAACCACACCCCTTAGAAGGAGATCGCCCACTGGCTACAGACTTCTAAGAAGCGTGGACGGGGCTACCAGCAGATCACACCTAGTAGCCACAACTCCTTTATTGGATAGAGGAAACAGACCACCCTATAACTCACCCCATCTAATGAGTTCGGGAGAAGACACAGCAGTAACCTTCCCCCACAGAGCCAATATCATTATGTCCACAAACCAGCCACCACGCTACAATCAGGACAACCTGAGAAGGAGCCTAATCAGGGAATGCACCCAAGCTGTCAGTGACTCCTTTTCTGAGTTACTCGCCCAACAGGTCAGTGTTCTATCTGCTGAAATTAAAAACAGTACACAGGAACAAAACAACCTGCTCGCCAGAGTAAATCAGAGATTGGATGACATGGACTGCTGGAGGGAACGAATGGAGAGTGAGAGTGCTGTCAGCTCCAGAAGAGCAGAAGAGGCCAACATGGACATCCTTAGAAGGTCCGATGAATTCACGTATCAAATGACGGAGCAACTCTGCAGAAACATGGATGCTATGAAGACAGATATTTATAGAACCATACACAGCCAGTGGTCCACCACTGACCCAATGACAATCAACCAGACCACCTCCAGCACAGAGCAACGCCCAAATCCCCTCCACCACACGCCGCCGTACCCTACAGCACCAAGTTACAGCTCAATACAAGCCAATACATTGACTGGTATAGGGTACAGCACACCTAATGCCTTCCAAAACAACTCCAGCAGTAACAGAGCATCTGCCACGCCCACTTCACAAAGCGTGCAGTATCAGACACCGAGCGCCAGTGCAGTAAATTCACACCAGATGGCAGCAGGAGTAAACACCCAGTCGCTGAACCCGAACCAGACCGCCTTAGGTCAGATATACAACAGTGTTTACACACCTCCAGCACAGATATCAGGTCACCAGAGCCAGACACAGCCACCTTATGCCCCTGGATATGCCCAGATAACACACTCCACACCTGCTATGCCTGCCTTCAGCCAAAACACAAGGCCCTTAGACATGATGAATAATGATAAACTCACATCAGCTCAGTTGGGTTCATTTAACAAGCCCGACCCCTTCGACAAGGCATAGCCATACAGGTCTGCAGGGAAGTTCCTGACCGAGTTCTTCATCAGAAATGTCCACCCCAAAAGGCCCGACCTACACGCCCCGTGTATGTACACCTTCAAAGGCAGAGCAGCTCAGTGGTTTTTCACCAACATAATGGACAAGCCAATTATGCAGGACACCAATGCTGTGTATGAAGCTTTCCTGGCTAGATTCGGTACCCCTGATCCCACTACCCTTCTCAAAGGTTACAGGAGCAGAAAACAACAAGCCAATGAGTCCACAGAAGATTACCTCGCGGACATGACCCTGCTACTCTCCAACAGCAGTTTAGATGAAGCTTCACAAATTGACTACCTAATCAATGGCTTCAGACCTGAACTGAAAAATGTTGTCCTCACCAAAGCACCAAAAACACTACTGAAAGCTGAAGAAATTGCTCTTGAGCAAGAACTAAGCATTCAAGCAGCTAAACTTGCCCAAGCCCATGACAGCTCAGCCGAGTCATGTGCCGTAGGCTACAACAACAACAACAACAATAACAACTACAGGGACAACAGATCTAGAAAAGACAAATTCCACAACGATCACAGAAAGGAAGATAGGCTACCCAGCGGAAATTACAACAAGCAGTATGAAAACAAGTACTAAAGTGGTTTCCAAGGAAACCCTAAACCTCCCAACAGATTAGCCTCTCGAGATAACAGATCAGGTTCGAAAAACAGATCTGATTTCAACTCACCAGGGAGAAACAAATCCAGGGACAGATCCAACCAGAGGTCCAATTCATCAGAAAGCAGCAAAAGCTTCGTGTTCATACCTGTGAATGGACAAGCAAATAATTCCCGCAATGTTTCCTTTATGGTACCAGCAGACTTCACAATCCCCGATAACTGGGTACAGCAGTCACTGAGCAAGTCAAGGGACCCTACCCCAGGCAGAAAGGATAGCAGAAGCTACACAGGGTGTCAGTCCGAAGCTGAAAGTGACAGCCCCAAGAACACTCGTGATGACTAGGATTCAGGGGAAGGAACTACAGCACCTACAGTCCCCGCCCCCACCATAAAGGACCCGACCAAACAACCACCCCCCACCACTTCTCATACAATTGCTGAAGCAGAAGCAAACTCAGTTGACTCTCACACCTCCAGCACCCACTACACAGAACATATGGAATATAAGGAGGACCAGGACTCTTGCACTGACGATGATGAGGACGAATATGAGGACCACAGCCAGAGAACTTCAATTCTGAAGCTGAAGATCAAGTCTGACAAATATGGGCAGCAAGGTAAGGCCATTTTTGTTAACACAGAATTGACTAATGGTGCAGTATCTGTTGACATAGATAACCATTTGTATAGAGCTCTTGTTGATTCTGGCGCCTCCCTGTCTTTTATTAGCCAAAAACACACCTAATTTCAGACATAGTAGACACTCTAGACTCACAGTGTTTCTGGCTGATAAGACCCCAGTTCAGGTAAGTCATTCCATAAATATATAGACTTCCTCATCGACGGTCATGAATTTAGGACCAGGTTCCATGTAGTACCTGACCTAAATTACCCACTCATTCTAGGGGTAAATTTCATGACTAAATACAGAGCAAAAATATCCTTCGGCCCTAAACCAAAAACACCCAACTACATCAGGGCTGTAAAGAATATATCCAAACCATCTAACACTAAAGCCACCTTCAATGCCATCGTAACAGGAAACGACAGTTTAGTGGGGAAAACTGGAATAACTGAGAGTACAGGTACTACACTACCGGTATTGGTAAAGCACGCCATTGTTAAACCAAGGTCAGCGCTTAGAATAATCCCAGTAACTGTAGCAAACCCAAATGATTTCCCGATCAAAGTCAAAAGACACATGAATCTAGGCATCTTTAGGCCGTTTGACATGAAACATGCTGTCCCCATTGTTAGACTATAAATTGCACTAAATTAATAACCAATTATTAATCGCCATTAATTTAAAACCTACACTCACCATAAGAGTGTACTCTACACTATGGTATCCTAAATAATAGGATACTCTCCCCATCATGACGAGCCCTCCAGCCTGTTATCCTAAGGGATCGGATAGTGATATGAAATAGACACCTAGGGAATATCCGTTCACCGAATAAGAGTGTAAGGGGGTTGTGGCCTTACGGACCTGGGGGTTCGGGTCTTACGATTGGGAAAGAAAGAGTAAGACGGTGTTTCAAGTGTATGCCAACGGTTAGATTTATTACTAATGCACACTCACGGCTACCCGATAGTATAGAAGGGGCAGCTAATAATGATTAATGGTGGTCTACATTCTTCGGAAGCCAGAAGGGCCTCTGACGTAGCGGCTGAGCCCTGGGCTTTATATAAGGACCCAGGTGTTCGTCGTCAGATGTCCCCACAGACCCGGATCAGTGCTGCCACCTATCCGGAACCTGAGGAACGTCCGACGACTCGACTCACCCGCCACGTCAGACGGTACCCAACTCTATGGTTAAACAATACGTACCTCTACACCACTCCCCCAGACATTTAGGAGGGTGTTATAGTTATAGTAATATTACTAGGATAACATTTCCATATGTCTAAACCATTAGTAAATAGAGGTACAACCATAGATATAACATTAACACCAAGTTAAATATGATTCGAATGTCATATACATATATTCTGATAGTGTATATAGTTACATAATAATAAATTGGATGTTGTAATATGATACGAATTACTTGAATGAATAACAGTTGTATGTATCGAAACTGTTAATCAGCTTATTATACCTTTAGAATAACATATCATGTTTACGGTATAAGTAATAGGACAAGTATCATAATTCGTATACATGTGATAGTAACAGTTATGTGTAACGGAACTGTTAATATTAAATAAATCACATAATAACATCCATATGCGTTTGTAGTTATTAATAACACATTTGATTATATAGTCTTGAAAAAGACTTTAAAAGTAACTACACTATCTAATGACATATAATCATGTATCATCATAACATGATATAACCATATGAATCCGTTAAGGATTCCGTGAGTAGTACGAGTAGAACCATTTGTATTATACACTTGAAAAGAAAAAAAATCACGGTGTAGTAATGAATATGATAATATATATGATATCACCGTGTACTAAATAACCTCTATAACACCAGATTAATATATTTATGATACAATATGTCTCGCAGGACAATAATATGTACGTTCTGGTGTAGTTTACCGGATCTTATATTATGATTATCCTCTGGAAGTGCTATAGTTCATAAGTATATCCGAATGGTGTAGAGTAGAAGTAAAGTGTAGATCCGGTTTTGTCAACAGTGTAGAATCGTAATTTATTTAAGTATTGTTGACATAAGTAAAAAGTCCAATATAGGCTGGTCTGGAAGTAGTAGTAACATGTAGTATAAGTCCATTCGGGAGTATAGGTGTAGAGGTAAATCGTAAAGTCCATCCTAGTATAGTGGTTAGCACAGATAGCAGCAGAAGTCTGGAACCGGCATCCGGATACGTCTGACAGCAGCAAGTCTACTATCGGATTGTTTGTAAGTGAAGTTCTGAATCCGAATAGACTATTCAGGGTACAATAAGAATTATACGGCCTGAATCATACAATAAGCTGGTCATAAAAGGAACCCGGAACACAAAGAACAAATGTTCATATACTAATGAAAGCCATTTGCAGACCTGTAGGGTTCCGCAAAGACTATATCTGGTTATTTAGTGGAGAAAAAAAAATTTAGAAAATAACCCGTGGCATGCTTAGGCGGATTTCTTCGCATGCTTCTTCTTAAGAAGAGCTAAAGCCAACTCGGGAGTGCCGTCCCACTCGTCGAGATCGACTCCGAATACCCTCATGAATTTGGTGTTCAAGTTGGTATTCCGGGTGATTTCTTTTTTGACACGTTTCTCCAAGACGTGTACGTCCATAGCTGCCTTTTCTTTGGCAGCTGCGGCAGCCTCCTCCTGGGACTTTACATCGTCCCGAATGAGGGTCTCGAGGCGCTGCTTTTCAGCATCCGCAACCTCCTTCATGCACAACAGGGTATCATTAAGAAGACCCTGATGGAATTCTGTCGCCTTCTCGCGGACACGTTTCTCCCAGTGGGTGTAGATGGCCTTCTGGACATCTGCTTCCCCCTGGCGAGACTTCTCAAACCAAACTTCCGCATTACCGGTTTTAATGGTAATGGCGTCTTTTGGTTTCTCTGGTGCAGCGACAGCCTTGGGGGGAGTCGATGCGGCCTGAGGACCACTTCCGGGTGTTGGACTTCCGGACACGCCTGCTGTTGGCATACAGTAGGTTGGAGGCTGGTTCTGCTTCAGCCCCATCTGCAGATAAAGATTTAACTGCTCTGGGGTGAAGTTGACTGGGATGGCGGCTGGAGCGGATCCGGCGGCAGCAGGTGCTGAGGTCTTCTTGGGAACAAGTCGACCACCCTTTCCAATGACCAAGGTCTGGCTCTCAGGTCCAGGTCCCTGGGTCAAGGACGGAAAGTTGCGGGGGTTAACTTTCCCACGCTTTGATACTGCGCCAGCGTATCCGGCAGGTTCGGGTTTCTTGAACACAGGAGTGCCCTGAACCTGCTCATGGGGGTGCCGAGCCAGAGGAGACCTGGAGCGGTCATCTGCTCTGACTTTAGCAGTGGTGGTCTGACCATTACCGTTACCACCACGGTTCTGATCCCTTCTGCTCCTTTCACGAGCTCTCTTTCCCTCCTTGCCGGATTCCTCGCATTTCTGCCAGAGAGACTCGTGCATGTCCAGCTTACCCTTCCCAGGAGTTAGGACTATCTTTGCGCGGAGTTTCGAATCCTTGGTCTTCGGAACCTCGCAGAGGACTTGGTCCCCTGTCGGATCTTAGACCAAGCATCCTCGCTCAGACTGTCAAACTCCTTCATGAGTTCCTGATGAAGCTCCATGATACGCTTCCGAGCCCCATCTAAACCTTCTGCGTGGCATTTCTTCTGGTGCCTCGCCAGATCGCTACGTCGGCTATATTGAACCTTCGTAGTGCACTTCTTGCCCTTCTTACCATAACTCGGATCACAAATGTAAACCGGGTGATGGTGGAAGTGGGCCTCTACCAGATGCCTTTGGAACCGGGCTGGTGTACTCCAGGTCCGGACCGAGACATCACTCGCATCCTGGCAGATAGAGAAGGGACAGGACTTCTGGTCGTCACCGTACCACTTCTCAAGAGCCCAACGCAGCTTTCTCCTCTGGGTATAAGTGTAATACCCTTCGGTGTGGTTTAGCATAAGCCACATCTTTCGATAGGCTTTGCTCGGATTGGGGTCCTCGTCCGAAAGACGCATCCAATCTTCATCATCTGACTCATTATTTTTATTGTCTGAGTCCGGGCAGGCATATAGGGTGGAGCCGTCCTTCTTTACTCCGTAGGCACAGTCGGAGAAACACGTCGGAATCCGGGTTTTGAATCAGGATTTGGCGTTAGCCCATCGTTCAGCCTCGGTTTGAGTAGATGGGGTGGCCTTCTCATCATACTCAACCGAGGACTCGTGTACCGATTCCTCGTCTGACGACTCAACCTCCATGGCAGTACTGCCAGTGGCTGAGGTGCTAGCTTTCGGCTCGGCTCTAGCAGAATCCGGTAGATGCTTGAGCTTCCGAGCAGCAGACCTCCTGTTCTTACTGACCTTCCAGTCTTCCTCCGGTTCCTAGGTTCCGGATGCGCTGGAGGTCGAGGCTTCTACCGGGGTGGTAGTACTGCCGGTGGCTGATGCAGAACCGGCTGTGCTTCGGGTGGCAAGCTTCAGGTCGGGGATAGGAGGTGCGGGTACTTCCGCTGCCCTCTTAGCCTCTTCCTGGGCCTCCTGTTCTGCAGTCATTCGACGGATGAGAACCGTCCGAAGGGCTGCACTCCGGTTCATGCCTGTTAGCGAATTGTTTTGAACATCCACTAACTCTTGCTCGGTTATGTAGTAACCGTCATCCCACTGTTCAAAGTTGGCAGCGGCTTCCTGAAACTCCTTCGTGGTCCGGTACTGGGGCCGGGTAGCACAAGGACGTGGGTAAGTCTGCCCCTCGGGTTCCGAGACGCAGCCTACCCAATCAATGTTCGTCGCCTTGACGTTCCACAGGGTCTTATCCGGCTTCGGATATCCTCCGAGCAGGAAAGCTCTGTTGGCTTCATACACTACTTCGCGGAAAGCAGCGTCCACCATGAGTCCCCGTTGGAACCACGGCCAGTCTCGGAGCCATTCGGGAGGCGTCCTATCCAGCTGTTCGGGGACCATGACGCCCTCGATAGCTATCCTCACCTTCGGGTCCAACCTAACTGGTGTACCGTCAGCATAGGTCACTTGTGCCTGTAGTTCTGGGTGGACGTACAGGTAGCGACCATCATACTCTGCAGGGAACGGGTCAGCCACTGCTGGCTTCCACTGGTCCTTCGGTCCGTCGACCTGTGCGGTCTCGGACCCAGTCGCTGTGGGTTCAGCACTCGTAGCCCCTCCGGATCCCTCGTGTGGGAGTGGAGACAGCATTTTCTCTGGCTCATTCAGTGAGAATGAGGCCAGCTTCTCCTCGAACGAGCGATCCGTGGGTTCCTCCACGTCCATCATCTCGCTCTCTTCCTGTGTAACAGGTGACAAAGCTTCCGGAAAAGCTTTTGCGGACGAAGTCAGCTTATCCGGGTCACCGGATAGCTTGGCTGCAGCTACGGATTCCTCAGCCATGACTGGGGAATCGCTCACGGGAGTAAACTACTCCTTTTTCCGGCTTTTACGGCGCCGGGGCCGACACAGACGGAGTCTGCCTACTGAGAGACAGACTCTGAGGGCGCACCAAAGGTTTGCTAGACGGCAAAATCCAAGGAGGGGAGTACACTCGTCCGCCTTGAATGTTACCGAAAAACAATATGGCGACAGGCCAGCTTTCATGACGTCATTTCCCCGCAAGTTCCTAGGTCACAAGGGGTCAGCCGAGACTGGACGCGGTGACGTCATGCGGAAACGCACGTGCTACAAGCGGAACATCAACAAACTGATTGTTTTTAGGTAATTATCGCTCACGCCGATGACTCGTCTGGGGATTTAAGTGGAGATTATGGAAAGCTTAAGCAAATCCACCGGATTATCCGTCCACTACCCATTGGTACATCATGCGGCGGCGACAAATAAGCCTTTCGGGTCAGTTGTCATCCGTTTCTCTAAATGTAAACATTACACCCGTTGTGTATACAGGTTAGGTCACTGCAGTCCTCTGGGCAATTCGAGGGCTGCGACGAACGTATCTCCCCTTCTCGGATAGTTCTTTATCGGACCTGACAGTCTGAAGAGCCTTTTCTAGGTATTTCTTAGCCTTCGAGACACCTTTCTTCTTCTTCTTGTCTTCACCTGCCAAGACTTTTTTAACTCCCCCACGCTTAATCGGTGTTGGCGTGGGTGCCACTGATTCGGAACACTTCTTAGGCCTACCACGGCCTCGCTTCACTGTAGTGTTCTTTACCTGGTCTATTATACGATTCTGGTTCAGGATCTTTCCGGAACCTTCACCATACATTTCTGTGGAGGTCTCCCTCCCAGACCATTTCCTCAATCTAGCCATATTTGACTTGTAAAGTCGACCAAGGTCAGATTTAATAATTACGGTACAATCACTGATAACTTGTGTTACCGTGAAGGGACCATCCCAATTAGACGCTAATTTTATGTGTCTAAGTGGTTCATGTAATCTTAGAACTCTGTCTCCGGATTGGAATTTCCGATGCTTTAGATCGGTATCATATCCAGCTTTCTGCCATTTGGCAATTTTCTCCAAATCCATTCGGACAGACTCATATGCTTTTTTAAATCTGTCTCTTAAACATTCCACAAAAACTACATGGCAAGGTAGTTCCGGGTCCATCCCTACGACTCCAAATACTAAGTCAGCAGGCATTATCAGATCCTCTCCGAATACTAAAAGGTTCGGGGTACAATTTGTACTTGAATGTACCGTACTGTTATAAGCATGTGTCACAAAATGACATTGCTCATCCCAGTCGTCCATGTGTTCATTGACGAGTGACTTTAGGACTTGGATAAGGGTTCTATTGAACCTTTCTACCAATCCGTCGCTTTGTGGCCTATACGGGTTGGTTCTAGTCTTACAAATAGCTAAGTATTCGCACATACCCTGCCAGAGATTTGATTCGAATTCTCTGCCTTGGTCACTGTGTAGCATTAATGGTACACCGAAACTTAGTACCCAACCTTTTACAAAGGCTTCGGCACAAGTAACTGCTTTGTGGTCCGGTAGTGGAAATACTTTAGTGTATTTTGTGTAATAATCACACACTACCATCATACAGGTATTATCATTAGCGGTTGTATTCAATCCACTAATGATATCTACTCCGATTCTTGCGAATCTAACTCCGAAAAGTTCTTGGGATAGGGGAAGTTTGCCCATCCCGGGTCCGGGTTTGTTTTTACAACAATCCGGACAGGTGATTACCCATCTTTGCAAGTCTCTTGTCATGCCAGGCCAGTAGTATTTCTTGGAAAGTCGTGCTAACGAGCGTTTCCTTCCGAAATGACCACTGGTCCGATGTCCATGACAGAAGTACATAATGTCATGTCTCATGGCATGTGGTATCACCACGTGCATGATTTTCTCACCATTATTACATGGCTTCCAACGGTATAACACGCCTTTCCGGACTTCAAGCTCGGTCCATTGAGCAAGAAACCTTCTCATTTCTCGATTTTCCAGAGAGACCTCAGGTCTAACTGGACGTATACCCTTTGGTACTAATTGCAGTAGCTGCGCAGTTATCGAGTCAGCTTCCTGGAAACGTCGTATGTGATCCATAGACAAATCCAGTATACTGGCAACTAGGGGTTCGAATGGTCTTCGAATCCCTGCTAACACTGCCCTATGAGCTCCACAATCAGTACAATCCGGATTATCACATTTCCGGATTGGTATTCGAGATAAAGCATCAGCATTTAAATGCTTCACTCCAGGTCTATGCTGAATCTGGTGATGTTCAAGCCCATATTCTGATAGATGGGCTAACCATCGGCCCAACATTCCTTCAGCATCTCGGTAGTTCAGTAGCCATCTTAAAGAGGAGTGATCCGTACGTAAAGTAAAGTTCATTCCCCATAGAAAATGTTTGAACTTCTTAGTATATACGACTACTGCTAACAACTCTCTTTTGGTTGTGCAGTAATTGCGCTGAGTTTTGCTCAGTGTATTGCTGGCAAAGGCGATAGGTACCTCTCTCCCATTTTGGACTTGCGAGAGAGCTGCACCAATGCTATCATTACTAGCATCAGTATCCAGTATGAAATGATCCGTTTCATTCGGATATTGTAATACCGGAGTACTCGTGAACAGGTATTTCAGCTTTTGAAAAGCAGATTCCTGTTCATGCGTCCAAGGAAATTTCTCCTTGGTACTTCCTGGAGTCCAGTTAGCTATTGCTTGTAATGGGTAACTGACTCTTGAATAATTCGGAATAAATTCCCTATAATAGGAACAGAATCCTAAAAAGGACCTCACTTCTTTGGGTGTTTTAGGTCTATTCCAATTCGTAACTGATTCGATTTTCTCCGGATCAGCTTTTATTCCTTCATCACTAATGATGCGGCCCAAATAATTTATGGACTTTCTAAACATGTGGCATTTCTTAGGTTTCAATTTGAGACCATTAGAGATAATACGTTCTAGTACCATTTTTAGGTTATTAGAACACTCTTCGAATGTTTTTCCGAAGACTATGACATCGTCAAGGTATACAAGACATCTTTTCCACAATAAATCACTTAGGATTGTTTCCATCATTGCTTCAAATGTTGCTGGTGCATTGCACAAACCAAACGGCATTACGTTATATTGGAATAATCCAATATGACTCGGAAATGCAGTTTTCTCCATATCTGAAGGATTCATCCCTACTTGCCAGTAGCCTGATTGCAAGTCTAGGGTACAAAACCAACTGTTTCCTCCTTAGGAGTCAATGGTTTCGTCTATTCTCGGTAATGGATACGAATTCTTTTTCGTTACTCCATTCAGCTTCCTGTAGTCTATGCAAAAGCGGATAGTACCGTCTTTCTTCGTTACCATACACACAGGACTACTCCATGGGCTATTGGAAGGGATTATTACATCCTGTTCCAACATCTTGTTTATTTCCTCTTCAGCTACTTTTTTTTTTTGCTAAAGGTAACCGTCTATACGGTATTTTAAAGGGTTCCACATCTCCAGTATCTATTTTATGTACTACCTTATTTGTCGTACCTAGTTTCTCACCAGGTTTGGCAAAGGCAGTCATATACTGACAGAGCATATCATAGAACTCTTTCCGTTGTTCCGGATCTTCTAATGAAGTTTCTTCATACAACTTGAGTAAGTCTTCTGAAATTTCATCATTTCCTGTTACCTTTTGTAAGTTTAACTTACTATCCGGTACAGTTTCCGAAAGGGTCACGTTTCCAAAAACTTGTCCCTTTTTCAAATAGATAGTACTGTTTCCAGTATTAGAGACAGGTACTACCGACCAGGACGCATTTGCTACGATAGTGTCTACAGATATTAATCCGATACTTGACAGAGTAGCTACATCCAGTTCTATCACTGCAGGCTTATTGCGCATTGCAGGATCACTTCTTACTAGCACATCACAGGCTACTCCCGGAGGGATTCGCACAGTGTGTGCTACACTAGCCATACTGCTCACTTGTCTCAGTACACATCTAACCTTTACAGGATACGGGTATTTCACACTCAACACTCCTGATTGGGGTTCCAACACAACTCCATACAGGGATGCGAAATCCAACCCGAGTATCCCCTCATCTGCTATATCCGCAACGGTGGCGCTCATGACATAGTCATGTACTCCATCCAATTGTAGCTTCACACAAGTTCTACCATACGTCTGCAAGGTACTGCCATCGGCCGTCTGAGCACTTCCTCCCGATTTGAGAGTATCATGTTCATCCGGTATAAGATCATAGAGCCTCTTGGAGATACAGGAGTGGCTAGCTCCCGTATCCATGAGAAATTCGGCAGATCTTCCGTTAACAGTAAGGCAAACATACCACCGCCTTCCGTTTAAAACAGAGGGCATATCCGTAATGATCGGAACGTCATTGTTCACACCAGGAGTCGATCCACATCCTTTCAGGTATTCCAGACAAGGATGACACGGGGGCAGGTGGGCACTACCAACCCTGGCTAACGCATAGCCGCCTGCCTCGTTACTGATATTGGGTTTCCCCTGTGCTCCCGTGGCACCTGTTATATCAGCTTCCCTAACCTTCCGGGTGTATACAACCACCTCGGTGCTAGGCGAGTTTGCTACTACATGCGAACTATCATCACGGATGGTGATATCATGGCAAGATTTGTCACTGGGATCCCCTTCTTTGCCCATCGGGAGACCCCTCCTTAGTTTTCCTCTGTACTTATTCCAGAGACACCCTCCTGTCTACGAGGGACAGGTTTCTCAGCCATACATTCGGGAGCGTAATGCCCCAGTTTCTGGCATCTGAAACATCTCCTTTGAGATTTATCAACTCTCGGTCTCTTTAGAGCTTCTGTTAATCCGGCTATTAATGTTTCCATCATATTAGTCGGAGCAACAGCGGCTGCCACAGTTGGCTTCGCCGTAGAGGTTACATTGCCAGATTGAGTCGGTCCAGAAGCTGTTTTACAAGCAATGGATCCTCCCCTTCCTCTCGAATGTACCTTCCTATACCGCTTCTGTCGGTAATACTTTCCAGCTACCTGGACTGATCCAATATATTCTCCATTTTCATCGGAGACATATTCATCCTCCTCATCAGCCTCATGAGAATCGACCGGGGCTAACTGGGAAGTTTCATATATCGGAGCAGGTGTACCTCCGTATTGAAACGGAGCTGCTCTTACAGGGTTAGGTCCTAGACCTACCAATTGTTTCTTCATGTCATGTCCATCAATTGATATGAACAGGTCACTGAAGGAAGTGTCATCCTTCTAAGAATCCCAAACTACTTGTTTGAGATCTGGATCCCGCAATCCATTGTAGAATTGTATAAACAACTCTTGTAGATAGCAGTCATCGTCATGAGCCCAAATCGGACGCGCTTTTGATAGCAAGTCCTGTAGCTCCAAACCAAAGACCTTGTGAGATTCTTTAGGTTTCTGTGTCCTTTTCTTGAAGCTTACCCATGGATCTTCTCTAACGATTGATCCGAATAGGTATGCGGCACATTCGACCAATTGATCATAGGTGCCGTATATTCCGTATGCTGCTCTCCATTGATTGAGGGCTACTTTTCCACCTTTATTCAACCAACAGATCAAATAGGGCAGAGCTTCTTCTTTTGTCCAGCCACTACAATTGACTTCGTCGACAAAAGCTTGATACCTATCCTTCCATGGATCATTGGAATCATATGGAGGGGGTATCCGTGCCTGTCTACGTGCCGGATTATTACATCCGCGTAGTCTATCTGCTTCTCGCATGCTCCAGTTCATGACTTCCATGCCATCTGCTCCCTTTCGGTAGCAGTCAATGCCAAGGTTTTGAATACATTGGCTTCTATCAAAGATGGTTTGCATCCCTGCAGGCATGGAAGTTCTTCTGTTTGGCTTCCTGCCATCTCCTCCCGATCCTGATCCTCCGGATCCGGATCCTCCTGGGCCGCCTGGAGGGTTTCCTCCTGGTGGACCGTTGTTAGGATAGTGTCCGGATGAACCGGTAGGGCATCCACCACTGTAACCAGCATTTCCAGTTGTTCCGGAAGATGCATACCTAGGGTAAGAATTATTTTGATTCCATCCCTGATTATAGTTATTACCATTTTGGTAATTACTACTTCCTGCCGGATTATAATTATATCTATATCCATAGGAAGTTGTTCTTGGTTGGTACGTACCGCCGTTAACATTGTTTTGTGGTGGGTTTGGTCTTGGAAAACGTCCATCATTAGGACCATTACCTTGACCCGAAGGTGGGTTCGGTAATCTTGGACCTGCTGGTGTACTGTGGCCAGGTTGGGAGAAATATGAAGGTGGTGTTAACATATGTCTCGGTGGTCCTGGTACTCTCGGTTGTGCTACGGGTGTATTATTGTTAGCTCCAGTTGCACTATAGTGAGTCGCTTTAATTTTATGACTCAAATCTGGTATTGGCGGTGCCGGACCTATTGTATCCAGCACAGGAGTTGCTGGTGTAGGTGCGTTTCCATTACCTGCGGTATTATCCGGTTTCTTATAGATTCCGGATACTACATTCATATCAGCCCCGTCATCAACGAATGGGTTGTATCTAATTGGAGTTGTATCCTTGGATGTTTTCCCCAACATTGTAGACACCACAGCTGGATCTATAGTACCTATAGTCAGTTGGGCGGCTTCTACGTATTTGTCTAGGGTTATTGCAGTAGTCTGCAATTCCTGAAGCTCATTCGTGAGTTTCTGTCTATCTTCCTCCAGTTGTTTATTGTAAGCTATAATGCCTACCCAGATGGTTTCATTGTCTTCAGCTTGTTTACTACACTGAAATTCCAATTTCTCTAACTCGCTCTGATAATGGCATATTTCGGATTTGAATTTTGCCTTATCAAGACTTAGTTGATCGTTCGTATCTATGTGTGTTTGGATACGAATGTGTCTATTGTCATATTCTTTATTGAATGACTTTCTCATTTTCTGAAGTTTTAGTTCTTCATTTTCGAGTTCCTTCATGTACTCACTCCTTCTGGCTTCGAATTCACTTCGCATGCCAGTCAGGTCCTCTTTCAGCTGAAGTTTTTCATGGAATACTTCATCTTTAGCTTTGACCAAGGTATTTAGGTTCTCGTTCAAAGTTACATAGGTTTCATTTAACAACAGGACATCCGGTCGTTTAAATTCCTCACCTTCCGGTACCGCATAGGTTAAGTCGCCATCTATAGCGCTGTAATCTAATATTGGTAGTCCGGGTCTGGGTAATCTATAAGGTAGTTCTCCAAATGTTACCCTTTTTGGCATTGGTGCCGGATGTTCTGGATTAGTACTACCACCAACTTCGAACATCGAATTACTTAACTCGTCAACAAGTGATTGTTGGCCTATTAAGTTACCCTGTCTCTGTATGGACTGTTCACGTCGTACAGAGTCTGGTAGATTTTCCTCACTATCATTATAGTGGGGTTCGGGATCTCTCCAAGATGCAGATTCCGCATCTTGGGAGTACGAATGGGTTTGGAGCACTAATGATCCATTGCCATTCTCCTGGGCAACTAATTGCCCTGCTGGGTTAGCTTCCGCGAGGCTATCTAACCCATGTACTAGCCGTTCGGACATTATAACGTCCCGGCTATACACCAGAATTAACTGGTCACGGCACCAGTGTAAGGGGGTTGTGGCCTTACGGACCTGGGGGTTCGGGTCTTACGATTCGGAAAGAAAGAGTAAGACGGTGTTTCAAGTGTATGCCAACGGTTAGATTTATTACTAATGCACACTCACGGCTACCCGATAGTATAGAAGGGGCAGCTAATAATGATTAATGGTGGTCTACATTCTTCGGAGGCCAGAAGGGCCTCTGACGTAGCGGCTGAGCCCTGGGCTTTATATAAGGACCCAGGTGTTCGTCGTCAGATGTCCCCACAGACCCGGATCGGTGCTGCCACCTATCCGGAACCTGAGGAACGTCCGACGACTCGACTCACCCGCCACGTCAGACGGTACCCAACTCTATGGTTAAACAATACGTACCTCTACAAGAGTAATATAAACAATGAGCACAGGGCACCCAGAGTCAGAGTGCGCAGGGCTAGAGTAGGAGATGGAGCCAGTCTACACGCGACCACTCCGTGTAGAACTGAGGGACCAATTCATTAGACACTCATGATGGATTCTGTATATCTTGAGAGGTAAGGCCAACATGGAACTCAGTGTATCGAGCTTGTCAATTTACTTTTAGATCAATATGAACTATCAATATGTATCGCAAAACGATACATCCTTCTATGTCAGTGATGGAGCGTTATCATCTGCTTAACAATAAAGATATTGTAATTTATTGGCGAGTTGCTAGTTTATTTTATTAAATTCATCGCTTGACATTTGGTGGAGAACAGCGGTTTCGACCCTGAGAATTATCAAAATTCTAAAAATGAATAACATTCAAAATAATGAACAAAAATGATAGGCGTGCACTTAGGAAAACGACCATTGAAAAAAACAAACAATCTCTAGAAGCTAAATTAAGTAGAGAAAGACAAGCTAAATTAAGGCTAACTAAAGACAAAAGAGTTTCATTAGAGGCTGGAATCGCAAGATATAAGGAAACTATCAAGGAACACCACGCCATAGGAGGACAGCATGAAGACCTACAAATGTCACTCCAAGAAATCAACCAACAACAGGTAAGTATTGCTACTAATGTTAACACTCGCCTTGATATTAACAATAGTCCTAATTGAATTTGGTAGTTCTGAAATAATCGATAATTCGGTAGTAAGACCCAAACCAGAAACACCTCTAAGTCATGCCAGAAAATTTATAAATGAAATCAAACAATCACTTGAAAAACAAGGTATTATTATCGAAAGTTATCAACATCTCAAAGAACATGCTAGACTTTCAACTTCCAGAAAAATAGACAATTCCATTACACCCATATTAGAAGAATCCAACGAACAGATTAATATTGACAACGCAAAAATCAGACTCTGACATTGATCTTGATTCAGAATTAGAATTAAATACTCAACCAACATTTAGTCCTATAGTGAGTGCGGCTGGTACTGTGCCTATCTATACACAAAATAGACCTATTAGCCCAAGATATGTACCACCCTTCACTTCTACCCCAAGACCAGTTGCTCGCGGTAGAGACCTCAGTATAGCTAATAGATTTATTTTCAGAAGTGACGCATCAGCATTTAACTCACAATTCTTATACAATCCAGTTACAAATCGACCCACATCAATACGACGATATGATGCCAACACACAAACATTGGTTAGTTCTGTACATAGAATAGACGATGAGACCCAAACTGAGTTAATTAAAGTAGACGCATATACTCAAATTGAAAAAGATGTTATCGATATCGAGACACAAACTTACATGCTTGTCAATGATGCCATCAATCAAACAGAAAAAGTGAAAACTCGTTTGACAGTAAATCTACCATATATACTCAATTTTAGTGAAAGAGATTTACCAAATACTAGTCCGACTGAAACACTATCTGACGACTTTGAGTCAATAACAGATGGAGAAATGGCGGAAATCATCGATCAAATACAGAGTACCATTGACTCCAGAGTTGAAAATTGTACACAACTGCTAAGAGGGGAAATTGATTCAGGGCTCAGTGGTCTAGCTAGAGACTTCACCGCACTCAATATAAGAACGGAAGGCATAGAGCAAAGTCTTAAAAGCCAAAAAGATACAAACAATCTGAGAATTGATACATTACAGGCTTCCAATGATTCAAATTTTGAATCAATAGGTGCTAAACTAACAAATGAAATTACAAATGTTCAGCGTAAACAAGAGTTAGCAGTTAATAAGCTGACACCGCATATAGTAGATGTAAAATCATCTCTAGAAAAACAGGTTGGTTATTTAGTGGAAGTGGTCAAAGATGTAAGAAAAGCTGTGGAAATCAGACCCAATAGTTATGGTCTAAATGTGCATTATTCACCAGATCAAGGGTGTGGAGACTTACAGGTGAAACCTCCGGGAGACACCCAATTTTATATTAGAGGTGCTGTCCACCAAGACACATATTTAAGTTCACCAAACCTTCCCACTTATGCAAAACAACACACCCAGCAACAGCAACAAACCCACCAATCTCCAGATCCACAACATGATTCATCTACTCGTCCTAATTATAGACAAAGTACTGACAATAATGAGGCTTTTTATTATAGCCAAGGACGACAAGTCGTATTTCATAGCATCGGTAAATCTAATAGCCCAAATCTCACCTCGGTATTTACAAAACCACCAAAATTCAAGGAAGCTACCCCAACACGATCAGCCAAAAGCTTTCTTAAAGATTTCAAATCTTATGTAAACGGATGCTGGCCTGAAAAACATGAAATTCACGCTACAATCTTCCGAGAATTACTAGAGGGTAAAGCAAAAATTTGGTTGGATAATCTAGAGGCAGGAACTAATCTATTAGCAGTTGACCCTGACACAGTCTACAGTGCATTCATAACACAATTCAGTAGACTCACCCCTGACCTTATCCTAAATGGCTATAGTAATAGAAAACAAAAGCATGGCGAATCTGTAAGGGATTACACTAGCTCTATGGTAGACTTGCTTCTCAATACTGACATTGATAAGCAATCGAAGATTGAAGCACTGGTGAGAGGTTATAAGCCTGACATAGCGGAAGTGCTCACCTTCGATATGGGTACATTCAAAAACTTCGATGATGTAGAAATGGTCGCAACTAAAGAAGAAAGACGGTTTAAGTACCATGCAACTGCTGAAGCACCAACAGTAAAACTAAATGGAATTAGTGCAGATGCAGACCTTAACTACATGGGCCCCAACCAGAATAACAGAGGTAATCAAAGACAGAATAACAACCAGGGTTATCAGAATAACAACCAGGGTTATCAGAATAATAACTCTAATAACGGTAAAAGGTTCCAATCAAATCAAGGTTACCAGAACAATCAGGGATACAAAAACAACCAAGGTTATCAAAACAATCAATCAAATCAGGATGATGGCAGTTATCAAAATTGGGGATTTAATCAATTCATCCCAGGATTCCCACCATGTGCCGTTGTACCATATTATGGACCATTCCAAAATTGGGGACCAAACCAGGGACAAAACTGGAACAATCAGGGAAATTATCAAAACAATCAGGGTAATTACCAGAGCAGTGGTCAATCTTCTAACAACCAAAACAGACCACCAAACAGAAACCCCAATAGATCCAACTACCAAGGTAATCAAAATAATCAGGGAAGATCAAACCAAAGCAATCAGGGAAATAAGCCTATCCAAGGTGATCAAGGAAATAGACAGGGCAATCAGGGAAATCAAAGAAATTTCAATAGAAACCCTAATAGAAATCAAAACAATAGATTCCCCATTAACCAAAATCAGAATAGGCAACAAAATAGACAGCAAAATAACAGATTCAACAACATCGAGGGTGATAATAACCAGGATGATAATTACGATTATGATGAATGGGTAGATGATGATTGAGATAACCAGATGGGGGATGATCAACAAGATGATCAATTTGATGATCAGCAAAATAATGGTCATGAATAGGATGTAGGGAGAGTCGGTAAAAGGGACCCCTCCGATAGATCCCCGATGGGTATACCATCACTTAACACACTAGATACCTTATATGATGAAGTAATATCAGATACTGAATATTATTCAAACCGCGAAGACTACTCTAATTACGACAGTAATGATTCATTGAAAGACGATTTCGAACCACCAGGAATATATCTGACTCTAAGAAATAGAAATCATGGAGCTAAATATAAGCAAATCCTAAGAGTACCATTGGAAAGCAAGAGCTTATGCTTAGATCTGAATATTGAAAGTGTCACGGTGAAGGCATTGGTCGATACAGGCGCCACCCTAAGCTTCATAAGTGAGGCGGTATATCATAAATTAATGGAAGAAAATTGCAAATTGTATCATGGCCACACAAATATTAAAATTTCAATAGCAGCTGGTCGGTTAATTAAATCCACTAAAGCAATAAAGGCTAAAATTTTCATAGATGGAAAAGAATTATCTTATAGATTTCTTGTACTACCTAAAATGAACCATGAATGTGTCCTCGGAGTAAACTTCTTAATGAAATATTTAGGCGAAATTAAATTCAACACGACTGAGGCAGAACACATCAAAACTGATGTAATTCTATCACAGAATGTCATAATACCTCCAAATTCAGAATTACATACTAGAGGATCAATTGACACCCACGCGTGCCTGAAGGGAACACAAGGAATTCTAGAGAGCATTGTTGAACCAACTGACTTTTTATTAAAGCATATTATAGTAACGCCTAATGGAAATAAAAATACAGTCAAAGTTGTATTGGCGAATCTATCAGATATTGAATTTAAATTGAATAAGTTCACCAAGGTGGCAATATTCAATCCATTACCAAGCACCATGACTATGATTTCATTAGGAGATATTTCCAACAATGATATAAAACACCAAGGTACTAACAATAACACCAACTCAGCTTTCACTCCGATAAACTGCGGAGAAGTATTAAAACAACTAAATCACCCGTCAGAAAAAACAAAATATAAAATCAACCCTGAACTGAGCACTATACAAAAACAACAACTAGAAAAAGTACTAATGGACAACCAAAATGCCTTTGTCACAAATGAAAACATCATCGGTAGGAAAATTGATTCAACTATTAAACTTGAATTGAAAGATGACAGCACTTTAGCCTACAAACCACCATACAGACTGTCACCGAAGAAAGAGAGTATCATGAAACACCAATTGGAAAGACAATTACAACAAGGTGTAATTACAGAATTGACCACTCCTAGCGAATTTAATTCACCCGCATTCTTAGTACCAAAGCCAGGTATGGATTTATCAAAATTCCATTAGCTGAAGAGTCAAAACACATCACAGCATTCTCAGCGAACGGCCGACGATATGTCATGAATTCAATTCCTATGGGAATGAATATATCAGGTGTACGATACCAAGACATTATGGAGCGGCTCATGGCAAAGTGTAAATATCGTAATGCATGTGCCTACGTCGATGATATAGCTGTATACAGCCCAACATGGGAAAGGCATTTAGAAGATCTAGATGAAGTAATGAAAATCATTGTCAAAGGTAACCTGAAATTCAAACCCCAAAAATGTGAGTTTGGATACACAAAAATTGACTTCCTCGGGTTCAGAATTACTGAGGACGGTATGTCACCTACACCAGATAAATTATGGCCTCTAAAAATCTTTAAATCACCAGTAAACAAATCCGAATTGAAAAGTTTTAATGGAATGGCTCAATTCTATAAAAGATTCATTAAGGGTTTTAGCCAAATTATGGCATCTTTAAATGAATTAACGAAGGAATCAGTACCTTTTGTATGGACAGGGAAGTGTCAAAGGGCATTTGATAAAATCAAGAAATCTATATACGACGATGTCACACTCAAATTCCCAGATTTTTCCAAAGAATTCTCAATTTTTACTGACAGTTCTGGTTATAGTGTTGGTGCTGCATGAACACAGCAAGATGAAAATGGATTTTATAGACCAATAGAATTTGCTGGTAGGACATTAACTGAACAAGAAAGGAGATATGGTACTACAGACAGAGAAATGAAAGCAGTAGTATTTGCCATTAGCAGGTTCCATCTATATACTGAATGCTCACATTTTACTATCCACTCAGACCACACAGCACTGGTATCACTTTTTAATAAAAAAGAAGCAATAACCAATGGCCAATTAGCTCGCTGACTAGACCTTTTTATGTCATATGATTTCACTGTTAAATATCTAGATGGCAAAGCAAACATAGTAGCCGATTTCCTATCGAGACGAAGATATCCATCACAGGAGGATGAACCATTACCAATTAAACTACAAGGTAAAGTAGTATTACCACCCAAAATGACCAGATTCTCTGATATAGAAATCACTGAAACCTTTAAACCAAGCGACCCCGTACCAGCTTCACCCATTTTAATGTTTAAACCAAGATCCATTCTAAAAGACGGAATCCCATGGGAGGCTAAAGCTCAGCAAGCAGGCTACGTACCAATAGGTAAGCATGCCAAAGCTAAAAAGCCCACAATTGGTAAAAGGTCTACCCAAAAGCATAAACTCAATGCTATAACAAGAGCTAAAGCATTAAAAGAATCTGACCCAAATATAACATTTAGGGATGTTGCAAAACCTCAGCCGGAGTCTGAGACCCCAAAAAGGAGGGGGAGACCAGCGCATCCTTCATATTAGATTACATAGACAAAGTCATATGTATTCATGGTCTCCAAAGTGTGATGTACACAGATAACGGTTCGATATTCACATCAAAATTAACTAAGTTATTCTGCTCTAAATTCGGAATTAAGCAGATTTTCGGGAGTTCATTTTGTTCCAAAAGTCAAGGAGCTGTGGAGCGAAGTAATCAATCAATAGAAAACTCATTAAGATCATCTATTTTTAAAGATCAGAAGAATTGGAACCTGTATCTTCAATCAGTAGTTTTCGGCTTAAATAACACTGTCAGTCAAACTACGGGATATTCGCCAAACTTTATCATCTTCGGGAAGCAACCAATGTTACCAACGGACGCATCGTTAGCATTGTTCAATAAGACAGATTTTAAGGATGAAAAGGAAATGATCATCTACTTAATTAAACAAAGAGAAGCTGGCTGCCGATACCTTATTAAAAACACACAAAGGAATGAAGAATAGACATGATAGTAAAATCAAATCCACAACAGACTACGCCGTTAGAGATATCATATACCTGTACATACCAAACTTATTAAAACCAAATACCAGCAAGAAACTACAAGCAACATACTCAGGCCCCTATATGGTAACTGAACGTTGTTCACCCTATACTGCTCATTTACGTCGACTTTCAGATGGTAAAATGACCAAAAAGTCAATTAATATTGAACGCCTGAGAAAACCAATCACAACAGCCTCAAAACAGGCAATATTAAAGAGATTAGAGATTCCAGGTTCCATGGGAAAGTTATTAGATCCAGACGTAATAGGACATACAGAATTAAGCAAAACAGACAATCCAAGAATAAACCAAAAAGCAAAAGCCATGGCATCCAGACGGAAAAGACGATAAACTAACAACATGTGTGCATTTTAGGAGTATGTAACTCAAAATTTTAATAAATTTACATATTTAACGTGTGGGAACGCATCATACCAGCACAAAATTCTCCCACAGACCAGGGACTCGTCATCACATCTGTCCTATACCAACATTTTGTACTATACAATTAAACATTACTCAGATTTCATCCTTATCATTTCATGAGATAGGATTCACACGCTGACGCCGGATAATCAAAGTCATTACTTATCCTATGGAGTGGCCATTATAGCAATAACTAGGATATTCAAATATGTTAGGTAGACTGGTAGGGAGATAAACATGGGATGGGGATCCAAAGAAACTCCGAAAAATTATTAATTATGGATATTGGTTATATGGCGTCCAGTCAGTTAAGTTCTGTGGTGACAAGAGACCCCCTTCTTCAGAAAGTTGTATGCTAAAAGGCTGAAACACGCATATTGCTACATGCAGTAATCGAAATTGGTATTTAGCTCAGGGGATGGGCAACATGACTGATAGGCAAAGACATTATCAATAGATTTAATTGATTAAATCTCAACCTGATTATGGGTTAATAGTTTGTGGGGAAACTTGTTCAAGATATGAAATGTTCACACCCAAGGGCCCCGGGAGTGGATGCATTTATGGGAAATGTTAATGACGGTCAATCACCAAGCAGAGGCTGTGAGCAAACAGTTGAAGGGGAGTAGCTGATCCTTTGTATCATATTGCCGGTTGATTGACAAGAAAAACAAAAAAACACATGAAAATAGATATATAAGGTTGGGTTAGCCACATGGCAAAACCACAACTGATTGAACTTCAAAGCTTTGATGTTATCAGTCACGCCCCATCAACTACTGAAATGACCTCTCCAGGTTTCGTGTGGGCAGAGTCCAGCAGGTAGGCAATACGCTTTTATATAGGGTATACAACTTTAGGAATTCTGAAATCAATTAGGGTTTAGATCTTGACTGATTGTAGAGTCCAGAGATGGTAGTAACACCCAAGAAGTCCATAAACATTTAGTCCCCTCTCTACTATGTAGTCCTGTATCATGAATTGAACAAGTATATTACAGTTTTGCTATAATCATATTATTGGCCCTATACCATGGGATAATCAGTGAGGCGACTTTAATACCACTAAAACTATTTAAAAACATATTTATACACATATATATATATATATATATATATATATATATATATATTTAACCAGCTTGAAGCTTATACCAGCCTTTACATTATTTCCAGCAATAATAATTTTGATTACCTATTAAATCTCCAAAATTCAAATAGACCAAAAGTCGATCACTTAGACGGTTCGTCATGGAACATGTCGTCCATTCTAGGGAGGGACGGCGTGAGGGGGCATGACGCTGAAACTGCTAGGCAGATAATTTGGCAGGAAAGAGTAATATTGGCTCACCCCTCTGACAAAGGCCTAGCCTATGTCTGGGAAGACCAATTATTACACGACAAGTTAGATCTCAGCGACCCTGCCACCCTCGCTGCTATCTCCCAGGAGATACGTGTCTTCACTGGTGAAGACCCACGACCGTTAGATTTAGAAACATATCATGAGCCAATAGCTAGGGCCATAACGTTCCTAGCCATACAGGTCATGATCAGCTATTATGAGCTGAGCATTCGATTCTACCCTTGGACATCCAATCAGACGCGAAAAGAATTATGCGAGACCTGCTTAAATAACACACTTGCCAAGTGGAGGCGAGAACAGCCCTACTGGAGAAAGCGATCTACTGGTGTGAGATCAATTGATGCACCAGATTCTGATTCAAACTCCGAATCCTCTGAATCCCCCAGGTATAAATTTGATCTAAATAATGAAAGAATTAAAACCATATTAGGATATCACTATAGAAAGCACCTTGAATGTACGACACTAATACCGGATAACTCATGGGGATAAATTTGTAACAACACCCAAAATTAGTAGAATTATCAAATTATAGGCCCGACATCATCGGATAAGACATACACATGATCGGATAGGCACAGGATAACTACTTTCCATTAATAGGATAACCATCCTCATTAGCATATCATATATATATATATAGCCCACTTAATCACACACCCACTCAGTACAGCGCACAGCAAGCATACAGTACACACCTACACTATGTGACAGTGGAGCGCACTCCTCATACACCACACCACCATGCATTCTCTGTATTTACTGGTAAGTTTATGCATTTTTAATATTGTGTATTCTGACAATATTATACTTAGACAGAATTATGGAGTTGTATTCAAAAAAGAAGGAAAGCCACTTATTCATGGTGTCACGCACCAAGACTTCAAATACAATGTTGATTTTACTCTGTACAAATCAATCAAGAACCCAATTAGAATCACTGACTATTTCTTAGACGAACATTCAGACGAAGCAACTAGAAATGAGTTCAGAGAATTAGATCGACTAATACAAGAAGAATATGAGAAAACCATTCGACTTCATGACAGACTAAATAGTCATTCTGACATTTCACGAGATAAGAGAGAAGCTATTTTGGAACCAATTGGCGATTTACTATCTCTAGTGACAGGCGTAGCGACGGAAGACCAATTCAATCAGGAAGATAAAAGATTAGCCCATTTAGAAAAAGAAGTAAGTGTGGAATTTACCACATACAACGACATGATAGAAACTATCTACAAAATGGCAAATTATAATTATGTCACTCAACTCATCTCAGCAGAAAACACAAATATCACAATGTTGGCACTAGGTGAGTTAGAAACCGAGATAGTAAGATTTGAACATAACATCACTCACTTATACAATAAACTGTATAGAATTATGTATGTAAAACAAAGGAATAAATTGTTATTACAGATAGGCACAACCCAACTTCTCACTCAGATTAGATATAATAATAGAATGTCCAAACTGATACATGAAATCGAAAGAACCGCTACCGGAAAGTTATCAGCTGTCCTGGTCCCAATGAACCATTTGCATAATTCACTAAAGTTAATGAATCAATCACTAGAAAGAGACAATATCAGCCTTAGGGTTTGTAATATCCCACTGAGTCACTACTATCGTGAAGCTTCTAAATTGATATCAGTGACTCGAAAATCAGTAACCATCAAGATTAGAATTTGAATTTGTTCATTGGATGAAACCTACGATCTGTATAATATACATGTGACCCCGGTCCCATTGAAACCACACACCACTGAGGGGGCTGGTTATACAGTACTATCAGCCGATAGCCACCACATCGTGTTATCAAACAAAATAGGAAGATATTTTGAGCTCGACGGTAATCTTTTAACTCTTTGCAAGGAGCAAAGTGTTTTCATTTGCCCACTAACACTTCCAACAAGAAACATTCAAAAACCAACTTGCATGTTAGCATTACTACTTGACAATACAGCACTGATTAAGGAATTGTGCAATTCTAATATAATAAACCCAACAAGGAAACTGTCACCTGTGGCAATACCAATATCATTTGACTCTTACTTAATAAGGTCAAACAGCGACACACTCATCATGGAGTGTGCCGGGAAACAACGTCTAATTCAAAACATGGCATCTTATTTTGTGACCAAAGTACCATGCTATTGTAAAATAGAGATTGAGGGACTAATTCTAGTAAACCATAATGTGACCTGCATTAGAGGTGATTTCAATGACCATATTATTCACCATGCTTACAATTTACCCTTATTAATTCATTTCAATGATTCTGCCTGGAACAAGTCGGGAGCAGAACTGACATTGAGAAGCGAAATATTTAAATCAAAAGGTATTGACTTGCTATATTCACAATTAGATAAAATGACCGTCCTGCAAAAGAATGCATTAGATCTAAGAAACACTGCCAAAACACTATTGAAGGAGGCAAAATCACCAGATGATTTTTGAAAACCTTTTCAGTACTGTTGACACTATCACCTCACATCCACTCATGGAAATTGCTAGCTTTGCTATGTCTGCACTATCTATCTTAATAAGTGCTTACACGCTAAGGAAAATAGGAGTCCTCTAGTCTATTTTCCTCTACGGTAAGAAGGCTAAACATCACTGCATGGAATTCGGCAGTAAATTCATTTAAACACTAAGCGTTATTACTGACAATAATTCTGGTTATACAGTAAAACTTGGTTACAAGGAACTAGTTGTTACAGGCTCAAAAAATTCGTTATAACCAAATTTCGTTGTAAGCAAGTTCAGCACTTTGGAGGTTTAATGATTCTTCAGTTAGCTTTACATGTATATCCAGGGCCCTGTTTTTCCTTATGTTAAAATGTATTAAAATGATACAAAATAATATCAGATATGGACACTACATACGGACACATACGGACCTCCATATGTCACATATGGACGTCCGTATATCACTTACGGATGTCCGTATGTTACATACGGACATCCGTATGTCACTTTTAGGATACGACCTGGTACCCCCCCTAGCCGTATTTGATTTTCCAACATATGGGGGTCCATATGTGACATACGGACGTCCTTATCTGTCCGTAAGATAGGGAAAAACAGGCCCCAGCTAACAGAAATACAAATGTTATTTCACTGTGAAAATGATGTCTTAATTTTGTCTGTAGGCCCTACAAAAGGAACATAAAGAAAAACATTTCAAAATCTTTATATATTCAATTATGGGTATACATGTATATGTAAACTTTAGTATAAATATATCTAAGGACATCTACCCCCACCCCAGTGTACGAGCAGTGGCCGAGATCTAAGAGGTGTTAAGGCCTGTTTAAGGACATCTTCCCCCACCCCTTCACCCTGTCACCTGCACCAGTGGCTGAGATCTAAGAGGTGTTAAGGCCTGTTTAAGGACATCTACCCCCACTTCACCCTGTCAACTGTACCAGTGGCTGAGATCTAAGAGGTGTTAAGGCCTGTTTAAGGACATCTACCCCCTCGTATAAGGAGGGTTCCATATGTTATCTTTGTTATCCATTAGAATTAGGAAGTACTTATCGGTACAGTTAACACCCCGATACACCTTGCATCTTTCAACCAAGCATAGGTATCTATAGTATTCCATCTTGGTGCACTGAGAACCATTGCCTGCCCTCACACGTACTGTATCCTGAAGTTTTATCCTAACGATCCCAGTAATTAACCCAACACATACATCCACGTTGGTGCCATTATAGATTTTAAGCCAGATCTAACCGGTTCCAATGGTATCACCAACACACCCCATCCCTTCGTAATACTTAATCCAATGAAGGGCAACCTCATTGTCCTTGAGGTACCACTGCATTTCCATAGCCTTTTAGATATCTTAACTACTACCCATAAGGTAATACCGATTATAATTATGTACACTAGATCCTTGGGATAACCGTCTCGACCTTCACTCATACTTCAATCCTTCTCACTCCGTATTATGCCGTGAATAATGCCGCCAGTCTTATTCCAACTACTCTCCATTGTGACACAGTAGAAAGTGTGTCAAATTGGTTTCTGGAACTGTTGACGGTTAGATGTGTAATGTTAAACTACTCTGGAATGGACTTGAACTAGTCTGCGGGGTCTGACCGATTGTATTATCATTGACTATTGCGTATGCCCGCACCAATCATTGGCCCTTCTTGACCAATGATTATCAATGGCCTATAATGACTGTGTATGCCATTTGATGCCTCTTGACCTTACCGCACCGACCACCAGTGGTCCATACTGTAATCCGCTGTATTAGGGTTACAGGAATACTGTCTGGCACACAATACCGAATGGGGTCTATTTACTCATGCATGCTCAACCCCTCAGGAACCAGACATGGCGTGCTTTACTAAATAAGGGCTATCATTTATTGGTTTTACCCCATTATCAAAGAAAAACCATTTTGAATATGGTGCCGGTTATAGTGCACTATAGCCTGTGGTATTGTTGTCGTTTTACCCCTGCATTGAGTTGTAATGTTTTTCATTGAGTTCCTAAATCATTCCCAATTAACTTATTAATTACCGCACAGAGTCGGTACCTTAAGGGGGGGGCTATGTTAGACTATAAATTGCACTAAATTAATAACCAATTATTAATCGCCTATTTAAAACCTACACTCACCATAAGAGTGTACTCTACACTATGGTATCCTAAATAATAGGATACTCTCCCCATCATGACGAGCCCTCCAGCCTGTTATCCTAAGGGATCGGATAGTGATATGAAATAGAAACCTAGGGAATATCCGTTCACCGGATAAGAGTAATATAAACAATGAGCACAGGGCACCCAGAGTCAGAGTGCGCAGGGCTAGAGTAGGAGATACAGTTGGTTAGCCTGGAGCCAGTCTACACACGACCACTCCGTGTAGAACTGAGGGACCAATGCATTAGTTGATTAGACACTCATGATGGATTCTGTATATCTTGAGAGGTAAGGCCAACATGGAACTCAGTGTATCGAGCTTGTCAATTGTCATTTACTTTTAGATCAATATGAACTATCAATATGTTTCGCAAAAACCATACATCCTTCTTTGTCAGTGATGGAGCGTTATCATCTGCTTAACAATAAAGATATTGTAATTTATTGGCGAGTTGCTAGTTTATTTTATTAAATTCATCGCTTGACACCATTGGTTCACTCAACAACAAACACTCACTCAACAGCGTCACCTCAGAAAAAGATTTATTCCCTATAAATTGTGGGAAGGATCCTATGGACCAACTCCCAAAAGGTGATGAACCTTTGAAATACACGATCTGTGAAAAACTCAGCAAAGCCCAAAAACAACAAATCAAAAATGTTGTTGAATCAAACAGGCAAGCTTTCGTCCTGAACGGCGGACCGGCATGACCGTAGTCCAGTGTCTCGGTTGTATGTTTTTTTAAACATACTATACTGAGTTACCCTTAATAAAATTCACTAAAAAAAAAGTGCTATAGGTCTAAATGTAGAAAATGAAGTTAAACTGGAATTGATCCCAGACTTCAAACCATGCAACAGATCATCCTATAGAATGTCCCCCTCATAAAGAAATCTTTCAGAGAGAGCTCTTAAAGAAGCACCATGAACAGGGCATCATTGAGGAATGCACCAAGCCTTGTGAATGGAACTCACCAGCCTTCTTGGTACCTAAGCCACAAGGAGACAGATCAGTAGCATCTGGGTGGAGAATTGTAGTGGACTATAGATGGGTCAATGAAAACCTAAAGTCCTTCTCATACTCTTTCCCCAGAGCAGACGACCTAATGCAGCAAATAGGCAGAACAGGCGCAAAATTTTTCTCAAAGTTAGACGTCTACAGTGCCTACCACCAGATTCCCTTGGTGAAAGAATCGAGGCCACTGAGAACCTTCTCAGCCAACGGCACGAGATACATGGCTAAAGTTCCTCCAATGGGACTCAAAACTTCTGGCCTATCCTTCATGAATGTAATGGAACAGTTGCTCATGAAATGCAAATACAGAAACGCTGAAGCATATGTGGACAATGTAGCCATTTACAGCCCATCATGGGAAAGGCACCTGCAAGATCTAGATGAAGTCTTGAAACTTTTTATCAAGGGAAACATAAAACTGAAATCAGAAAAATGCGAATTTGGTACTACCAAAATGGAATTCCTAGGTTTCAATGTAGACCGACATGGCCTATCACCATCACAAGACAAGATCGGCCCAGTCAAAACCTTCCCCCCACCCAGAAACATCCACGACCTGAGATGCTTCAACGGAATGGCACAGTTCTACAAAAGGTTTATTAGAAGTTTTGCCCACATCATGAAGCCACTTTATGAGGCAACTAAGGGCACCTTCAAATGGACCACTGAGTGTCAGAGAGCCTTTGAAAAAATCAAATCTGCTATCTGTACTGAGGCTGTGCTCAAATTCCCAGACTATACTATGATATACCATTTTATTATTCCATAAATTCTAACATATTTTGTATTAATCAAAGAATATCTATGAAATTAATACATAGGTTGGTTTCTAAGAGCTATAAGAGCGCTCAAACTTTGTATAAGAGCGTTCATGCCCCACTGCACACCAAACCAAGTCAGTTAGACAGAGTTTATGACATCAAAGGGTCCGACCTAATGGTTCACTGCACAATATAATAAAAATGAGGGTCTCAGTGTGCGACCTCATGGATCAGTGCACAAACTAATAAGTTGTAAGTGAATGCAACCGGCCGTCACGGGTGCCTGAGCACCGCTGACGCCGTCATGAGTGTCTGAGCACTCTAATAACTGAACAATGGGTTACATAAGCACGACGCCATAACCTTCCGGTCGCTCTAGCGTCGCTCCTGAGCAAGCTAGGTCAAATATCAAAGCATCTATGGAAAGCCCATAATTAGACGGTCAAAATGAGCCCAAGATCAAGGCGGAACTCCCATTATTAAGGAAGTTACGCCATGGAGACTGAATTGAGCTCTGAGTGCACTACAGACAAACCGGCGCGAGTTACGCGCCTATCCAGTGGGCAGTTTAAACTTGGCATATTCAACTCCGCGCATGCGCAAAATGGCGGTTATAGCGGCGTAAACGACCGAGATATGAGGGTCTGAAGTCACAGAACCGACCAAGACAAAAGGGGACACAGCGGCGCCCATGGGGGTCCTTTGTGGACCCAGTGACACATGAAAGCCTCCCCTCAAACAATTGCAGAGTTAGGCAGATGCTACTGGCCCCAGTCAGTCTGGAGGTGCTTTTCCAAGATTTGCTACAAATAGCCTGTCTGCACCTCCAAGAAGACAGAACACCAAGAACCGCTCTAGAGGTAACATCTCCAGTCATCTCCTGCTACCTGCTATACCACTGCACTTTGGTGAAACTATGCTAGACAGGCATTGGTTTCTATCATTAGTGGCCAGGGGGTATCTTCCTCAAGACTTCCACCAGAGGGTAAAGTTATTCATTATTACATTATTCCTCTAAGCAGCAGGTCAGGAGCTAGGTGTGGGAACCCACCTAGAACTATGCTGGACATTGTATTATTATTACCTCACAGGTGGAGTGGAACAGAACATTATACTTTATAAATTACTGTATATTTACTGTATGTACAAATTACCTACATACTAACTACTGTATGATTGATATTTCTGACATGTTGCCTAAAGCTGAATAAACCAGTGACAACTGGAAATAACACTATTTATAAGAGCCTTGAGGTAATTACACTATATACCACTAGTCTTATGATATTTCTCATATGACAACTTGATCATGCATAATTACTAGTATGACAATACCAGACCTTTCATCATCTTCACGGACTCAAGCAACTACAGTCTGGGGGCCGTGATCACACAGGTTGATGATTATGGTTTCTATAGACCCATAGAATTTGCAGGGAGAGGTTTGACGCCCCAAGAATCCAGATATGGGATAACTGACAAAGAACTACTAGGTATAGTTTTTGCAGTAAAAACGTTCCACCATTATGTGGATGGAACACACTTCAAAGTGTACTCAGACCACACTGCCCTAGTCTCCTTATTCAACAAAAAAGAAAACATCACAAATGGGAGACTGGCCAGGTGGGTTGATACCGTCATGTCATATGATTTTGAAGTCAGATACCTGCAGGGCAGAGCCAACATAGTGGCGGACTTCCTTTCCAGAAGGAAATACCCACCAAGCTCTGATGACCCAATTCCTATTAGAACCCAAGGAAAAATCAAACTTCCACCTAAGTCAGTCAAATTCTGAGATATCACAATGACAAAGGCCTTCAGATCCAACGACCTGTAATGTATGACCGTTCGGAAAGGATCACGAATACAAAGATATCCGGTTCTAAAAGGCAACAAGTCTTTATTCAGTATCCTAAGTTACAGGGAGCTAAATAGATTCCGTATGGTTAAGAGGCTATTCGGATAGCTCTGATTTACAGCTACCAGGTAAGGTTTCGTAGTCAGTAAAGTTCTGATGTTATTCCTATGGAATCCGGTAGGATTTTCCCCGTCCTAGGTTCCGACCCGGCTATTATATAGCCACAGGGGTTGGGTGGCGACCTCTCGTGTTCAACCCACGCAGCCTGGAGGGTGGTGCTGCCACCGCCCGCCAGGCGTACCAGGCTCTCAACCCGAAAGGCCGCTCCGCTCGGAACTTAGTCAACCCTAAGCCATAAACACTACTACTAAACCGTGCCCCTACAGACCCAATTCCAAAAAACCCCATCCTTATGGGACCGCCAAGGTCCATACTCAAAGGAGGACAAATTTGGGGTAGCACCAGCAAAAAACCAAGGGGTATCATTGCCAAGAAATGTGTGTACTGACATGCTCAAAGGCTCAGAAAGGCAAGCTTGACACACCCCCTGCACCCAGCAAACCACAAAGAAGTAAACAGACACGCCCCCAAAAGGTCACGGCCACCAAACCAAAACCTAGGGGTCGACCACCCAAATCTAGGTCACCCAAAGTATCAGTGAAGGTAGCAAACGCCAGGAGGGCCAAGCTATCCCACAAAGTACTTCCCATGGCTGAGAGAGCCATCTCCCAGCTATGCAAGCATCACTCCCTAACACCATCTAGGGATTCATTGATACAGGCACAGCATGAGGACATCTTTGCCCTCTCTATGCTGCAATACATCGCAAAGGGTGATTTACCAGATGACTCAAGCCTCGGCAAACAGATACTGCTCAATCATGACTAATTCATAATTCTGGACAAAGTCATTGAGGTATCCTGTGCTAACAGCATACACTCACCTGACCATGGACACAATAGGCCCTTTTACACCTGCTGTAGATGGCTCTCTATATATCCACGTGGTCACAGATCATGCCACTAGACACATAACTGTATGGTCAACAAAAGAAAACAATAGCGCTGAAGTGGCACTAGGATTCTTCCAAAGGGTAATCTGTATCCATGGTACCCCTTCAGTCCTGAATACAGACAACGCCCAACAGTATGTCTCAAAATATTTCACAGCCTTTTGTGAAAAGTTCGGCATAAAACATGTTACAGGATCGGCACACTGGAGTAGATCTCAAGGCCTCTGTGAGCGCCAACATCAAACCATAGAGTCCTCTCTACGAGCTTTCGTCTCCAAATCACAGAAACACTGGTCAACCTTCCTACAAGCAGTGGCATTCAGTATCAATAATACTGTGTGCAGCATGCTAGGATACTCACCAAACCTTCTAGTATTTGGCAAGCAAACACACCTTCCCACACAATCAGCCCTATCATTGGTGACATCAACCAATGAATTAACAGATAAGGAAAGTTTAACAGCTTTCCTACTCAGCCTGAGGGATGAGATCCAGTTAAAGGCCACTGAAAGTATGATAAAGTACCATAAGAAGATGAAAGCTAGACACGACGCCAAAGCTTCTCAAAACACATACAACACCGGTCAGCTTGTGTACCTACACATACCAAACCTACTTGTAAAAAAGACCACCAAAAAGCTGCAACCCACCTTCAGTGGACCATACATCATCATGAGAATGACCTCGCCGGTCACAGCGGTATTTAAAAGGCTACAGGATGGTAAGGTACTGAAAAAATCAGTACACGTATCTAGGCTGAGAAAGCCAATCACTAGAGTGAGCGCCAAGGCTGTGATCAAAAGGCTGCAGTCTGGCCCCATAAGCTCACTCTATGACCCAGACCTAGACATCACCCTCACTGGAGACCTAAAATCACCAGTCACCAAAAGAAAAAGAGGTAGACCAACAAAAAAGGGAACAATAACCTTTGCCCCCTCACCAACCAAGAAGGCAAAGAAAAATCCCTCCAAAAAGAAATAGAGACCTTTTTTTCCCTCAAAAGAAATATTATCTTCGGCATCTGTATTCAGAGTACAGAACCCACCCCAACCCCACATGTATATATTTTCCTTTTTCTTACCATCTTCGAAACAAACAAACTAAACATACCAGACACTATGGGCATAGTTTCTTCATGTAAAAGATGCTCTCTTCCTATTTCTCTTTAATTATTGAAATAGAGAGCACTCATTTAGAAACCCTAAATTTTTTTTCTCCCCCCCCCTTTTTCACCATCACCAATAGTTACATGTAGTTTGATTGCTAGGCCTGAAAGGCAGGATGTTAAACATTTATTAGTGAAAACATACACCTCATTTTACAAAAATAAATAAAATAATGATACTAAGCAATAGTAAAACAGAAGAATCCAGCTGCTATAACATGGCCTAGTAGGATACATTATTGACCAATCCAAAAATTCTTTCATTCAGCCTGAGGAGGAGAACAAGGAAATGGAGTGAAACTATTTTTTTTGCAAAATTTTTAATACCTTCTAAACTGTTGTCTACGAGTTCTACGAGTTGACTCTGCAACACCCCTATGTAATAATTTTCTCCTCCTCTCTCTCAGCCTTCTCAGATCTGCAATTATAACAACATAATTATGTTAGTCTCATACAGTGTTTTCCTACACTTTTTAGGAACACCTTTATAATTTAGCCTAGACAATTGATCAACTAATACATTGTCCTCTGATTTAATATAAGTGGCATATATTTCCATGAAAAACCATGTACCGTAAAGGTAATCTTCACCGAACCAAGCACCAAAGCCTTGAATACATGAGTCTGAGTACATAGTTGTTTTCTCATTGTCGTTTAATATAATATTATGACAATCAAATACTCCACAGAAATCAAATCTTTTTGGGTCTCTCCATTCAGTGACCCCTCTGTTTTTAGTCTTGGCACAGAGATAAAAAATTCTGAAGGGATTTTTTAGATACAAACTTCTTACCCATACATTCATTCAATGCATTAGCCACTTTATCTAATTTCTTCTGAGGTAAAGACAATTCCATTTTCGTGGAGTCAATAGTAATACCAAGAAAAACACACCTTTGGCTTGGTTCAGTTACTTTCTCCTTTGACACAACAAAGCCCATATATTCCATACACTCTATCAATAAATCTCTTTCACTCAAGCATTCATCCTCAGTAGCAGCAATGATGATAAAATCATCTAAATAATTAACTACTATATCTACACCATAGAATTTTGCCACTGCCGTAATAAAATCAGAGATAATATTAAATATATATGGAGCACATTTTAAACCGAAAGTCAATCGGTTACTTTCGTAAAATTTTTCACCATCACCAAAGTTCCATCTGAACTCTTGATGCCCTACATGGGGACCATAAACATTAATTAAACGATACGCAGATTTTAAATCTATGACACTCATGAAATCATTCTTATCCAACTGTGCTGTTGTAGAGGTCGGCAGAAAACGTCTTTGGAGAAACCGGGACTCGAACCCGGGACCCTCCAACTTCGAAGCGGAAGCTCTACCTCTGAGCTACTTCCCCAGACCTGACGTTCTCTACCTTCCACCTACATCTGGATCGGTATAATACACAAGGGGGGCAGCTTATACCAGCTGACCAGCCCCTGAGGGCTGGTGCAACCGGAACGGGGCAGATGGCCTACCGCCATGGACTTACAGCCAGAGCTGGCCCCTACACTCCTCCCAACCAGCTTCAACCATGGCCAACCAGCACCAAGCATTCCTCCCAACCAGATCGATTGGGCTTTATCAAGCAGTGTGAGGCACTCCTGACTTCCCAGTTGACCTACCAGTACACAGTACTGCCAGGGTCGAAGCGTATCTGTATTATACCGTTCCAGGCACCTACACCTGGATTGGTATGACACACATAGGGGCAGCTACCACCAGGTGCCAGGTGACTAGGCTGGTACACCCGGAACGGGGCAGATGGCCTACCGCCATGGACTTACAGCCAGAGCTGGCCCCTACACTCCTCCCTATCAGATTCAACCTAGGGCTCTGAACCAGACACCCAGGACTAGTACTGAGTCACCTTCAGCGTAGTCAACTCCTGTTCCCAGGAATCTCTGAGGGTGCCACCTGTTTCCAAGTCCCCCAGTACTTAGCAGATCGAATCGCATTTGTGTCATACCAGCCCAGGTACCGAGTTCTCGTAGTCCCCCCTCACACGGGTCAGGACCAACTCGGTTTCTCCACCAGTGTAGAGGTCGGCAGAAAACGTCTTTGGAGAAACCGGGACTCGAACCCGGGACCCTCCAACTTCGAAGCGGAAGCTCTACCTCTGAGCTACTTCCCCAGACCTGACGTTCTCTACCTTCCACCTACATCTGGATCGGTATAATACACAAGGGGGGCAGCTTATACCAGCTGACCAGCCCCTGAGGGCTGGTGCAACCGGAACGGGGCAGATGGCCTACCGCCATGGACTTACAGCCAGAGCTGGCCCCTACACTGTCACAGTATTAATAGAATTATATGAAAATTTTTTTATAGTTGTTTTCATATAATTATTGTTGGAAATTTCAGCCGGCATACTACAATCAGTTATAGGTCTCAATTTACCATTAGATTTTTCAACACCACCTAGGGAGTGAATACATGTGGGCTTGGCCTCAGTCTGAGTCACTAAACCCTCAGACAGCTCATTAAGAATAATTCTACACATTTCATCATAGAATTTGCCTTCCAGAAAAGATTTATAATTTTTACAATCATGACTAGTTCTACAATCAGGGTCAACTATTTTAAAACCCTCTGTAAAACCACACCATAAAAAATCAGACTATCTAATTGATATTTTAGAGGTATATGTACATAATAACGTTACGGTCCTTTGGCGCGGTGGGTGAGTCAGCCAGCCGGGCTCCGCCATCCACTTGTCGGATAGGTGGCAGCACCTATCCGGGAGGTGAGAGGGAAGCACGGTGTGGCGCCACTGTCTCTACCTATAAGTGGGACAGGGCTCAGCCACCGCGTCAGAGTTGGCTTGACCACCTCCAGGTTAAGATCTCTGGAAACCACTGAGAGTATCCGGTACATGCCGAGAGCTATTCTAGCTACCTCCGGGTAGCCGTATCCTGTGTAAACGAAATAAACCTGTTCGCATACACCCGAATCACCTTTTTGTTGACTCGTTTGTCATCTGCAGAAAAGTAGAACCATCACACTGGTGTCGTGACCAGTGGGTTCGGTACAATGTATAGCCCGGACACATAGTGTTCGAACAGGCACAAACCCAACAAGCAATTGGCCCACTGGACGATACGGTTATCGTACAATTGGCTAATCGTCTGCAGACTAGTGACGTCATAGGAAATGATACTGCTGATGATACGCAGAAAGCGGCACTTGCAGCTGGCCCTACTCGGTATAACCCTTTTGTAACCGACGGCACTGATAAACACGTACTATGAGGGATTTATAAACCGGCTATGTACCCCGATGGAGATGGTGCACCCAGTATAACTGTTAGTGCAAAAGCACCCCCCATAAGTAGTCCCCATGTAACAAAACCCATAGATACTTCAAGGGCACCACCAGTACCAAACCTGACTTTCTTGACAAATAAGAAGTCGGCTGCTGGTGGAGCCGGAGATTCCCAGGGATCCAAATGATGATTGTTCAGGTGGCCCATATAAACGTCGGGTCAAAGACCAAAAACAACCGGATCCACCTAAATCCGTCCCGGGACCTCAAAACCCATGTCCTGGAGCAAGTACTCCACGGCCTCCTTCATGGAACGCCATGCCGAAGGCATCTTCCAATAGTGCCCCACCACACCCGGCTTATACAAGTAATCTGCAATCGGGATCACAATATGTATATAGCCCACCTCCATCTTCATATGCGGATGGTAGTCAGCCACCAAGGTCTGACTCCCATGGTTTCAATAGAAACCAAGCAAATAGCTATGGCTACGACATACTGGATATACCTACACTCAAAATCCAAATTATTTTGGGGCAGGAGGTAACCAAGGCTATAGCCATGGATATACAAGAGGATCCGGAGGTGGTGGCTACCCATCTGGAGGATCCGGAGGTTGTGGCTATCCATCAGGAGGATCCGGTGGTGGTAGATATCCATCGGGAGAATCCGGAGGTGGTGGCTACCCATCTGGAGAATCTGGAGGTGGTGGATACCCACCAGGAGGATCAGGGGGTAGAGGCAATGCACCGGATGGTGCAAGTCAAGGAGATGGAGGAAGGCCTAAGAAACTGGATGCAGGAAATCTTTGATAAAAGTAGATGTATCCAGGGATTGGGAATCGATTGCTATCGCAAAGGTGCAGATGGTATAGAAGTAATGGATTGGAGCTTAAGGGAAGCCAACCGCCTTAAAGGCTGCTCCAACCCTGCGCGTCGTATGGCTCGAATACCTCCTCCACACGATCTGAATGAACCCTGGAAGGACAATTACCAGATCTTTGTAGACGAGGTAAATTGTAGCAGATGGACTAAAGACGAAGCATTGCCATATTTAGTCTATTGGCTGAGTAAGGGGGGTAAGGTAGCCCTTGTAAAGGCATTGTATTATAACCATAGTTATGGGTACCGTCTGGCGTGGCAGGTGAGTCCAGTCGTTGGGTGTTCCTCAGGTTCCGGATAGGTGGCAGCACCGATCCGGGCCTGTGGGGACATCTGACGACGAACACTAAGGTCCGTATATAAAGACCGGGGCTCAGCCGCTACGTCAGAGGCCCTCCTGGCCTCTGACCATGTAAGATCTTTTATTAACATTAGCTGCCCCTTCATCATCTTCCGGGTAGCCGTTAAGTGTCTTAAGCAATAAAACTTCCGTTGGCATACACTTGAATTACCGCCTTACTCTTCTTTCCTGATCCGTAAGGCCTGAACCACCGAAATAGTAATACGGACCATTACATTGGTGCCATGACCAGGATGTACCAGGGAAAATTTTCCTTGGACGCATGAACAGGAATCTGCTTTTCAAAAGCTAAAAGATCTGTTCACGAGTACTCCCGTATTGCAATATCCGAATGAGACGGATCATTTTATACTGGATACAGATGCTAGTAATGACAGCATTGGTGCTGCCCTTTCGCAAGTCCTAAATGGAAGAGAGGTACCAATTGCTTTTGCTAGCAATACACTGAGTAAAACTCAACGCAATTACTGCACGACTAAACGTGAGCTGTTAGCAGTAGTTGGAGATACAAAGAAGTTTAAACACTTTTTATGGGGGACCGACTTTACTTTACGTACGGATCATTCCTCTTTAAGATGGTTATTGAACTTCCGGGATGCTGAAGGTATGTTGGGTCGATGGCTAGCCCATCTATCCAAATACGGGCTTGAACATCGCCAAATTCAGCATAGACCTGGAGTGAAGCATTCAAATGCTGATGCCTTGTCTCAAATACCAATTTGGAAATGTGATAATCCGGATTGTACTGATTGTGGAGCTCACAGAGCAGTTTTAGCAGGGATTCAAAGACCCTTCGAACCCCTAATTGCCAGTGTACTGGAATGGTCTATGGATCACATACGACAGTTCCAGGAAGCTGACTCGATAACTGCACAGCTACTGCACTTGGTACCTAAGGGTATACGTCCAGTCAGACCAGAGGTCTCCCTGGAAAATCGAGAAATGAGAAGGTTTCTTGCTCAATGGACGAGCTTGAAGTCCGGAAAGGCGTGTTATACCGTTGGAAGCCATGTAATAATGGAGAGAAACTCATACAAGTGGTTATACCACATGCAATGAGACATGACATTATGTATTATTGTCATGGACATCGGACCAGTGGTCACTTTGGAAGGAAACGCTCATTAGCACGACTTTCTAAAAAATACTATTGGCCCGGCATGTCACAAGACTTGCAAAGATGGGAAACTGGACATGCATGAGTCTCTTTGGCAGAAATGTGAAGAGTCCAGAAAGGAGGGTAAGCGAGCAAGGGAGAGAGTTAGGACAGACCAGAGCCGGGGTGGACCCGGTCAGTCTAAAAATGTACCTCAAACCAGGGCGGATGATCGTTCTAGATCCCCCCTGGCACATCACCCGCATGAGCAGACCCAGGTTACTCCTGTTTTCAAGAGACCCGGACCTGCTGGATACGCAGGCGCAGTATCGAAACCAGGGAAAGTGGACACACGTAATTTCCCGTCCATGACACAAGGACCTGGACCTGAGAGCCAGACCTTGGTCTTGGGGAGAGGGGGTCGTTTAGTTCCTAAAAAGACCTCAGCACCTGCCGCTGCCGGTTCTGCAAGTGCCGCAGCTGCTCAGCAGGTATCGTTCACCCCTGAACAGGTACAATTGTACATGGAAATGGGGTTGAAACAGAATCTGCCACCTACCTACTGCGTCCCAATGGCACCAGCAGGAACGTCTGGAAGGCCCACATTCGGAACTGCCCCTCAGACAGTGTCAACACCTCCCAAAGCTGTTGCACTGCCCGCAAAACCGAAAGATGCGATTACCATTAAAACTGGTAACGCAGAAATTTGGTTTGAAAAGTCTCACCAGGGGGAAGCAGATGTCCAAAAGGCCATCTATACCCACTGGGAGAAATGTGTCAGAGATAGAGCTACAGAATTCCATCAGGGTCTTCTGAACGATACCCTGTTGTGTCTAAAGCAGGTAGGCGATGCTGAGAAAGAACACCTCGAAACTGTCATCCGGGATGAAGTAAAGTCTCAGGAGGAGGATGCACTAGAAAAACGTGTAAAAGAGGAAATAACTCGGAATACGAATCTGAACACTAAGTTCATGAGAGTATTCGGGGTCGACATAGACGAATGGGAGGGTACTCCTGAGTCGGCATTTTTTTCTCCCCTAAACCCTGATAACCAGTCTTAGTTTTTGCAGATATTATTATCTATCTGCGAATGTTCCCTATGTGAATTAACACTTACAATTATTCTATGTGTTCCGGGTTCCTTCATAACCAGAAATAGACTAATCAGGACATATATTTATTGTTATATCCTGATGGTTCTATTCGGATTAAGAACTGAATTTAAAAATCCGATAGTAATGGTGTTGCTGAAAGTTACCTCCGGATGCTGATACGTTGACCTGATGCCTACTGTTACCTGTTCCTGATCACTCTACTGGATGGACTTATACAATATATATGTACCGAATGGACTTATTTACCCTATTGATTTACTTCCGGATCAACTATTTGGACTACAACTTTGTCAACCTCACACTAAAGGACTATTATCACTACATGTTGACCACCGGATTATTTACTCCACACCATTCGGATTATAATAATGAACACTAGCACTTCTAGAGGATTGTGGGTAGCTGCCCCTATTTCAACTACCGTGTTTCTTTATATGACCTCAACTGGAATACTATATACTCTAGCACGTCCATCCCGTGGTTAGCTGACCACACCACCTACCTAAAACGCATCAGGAAGACTTCAATACAACACATGTTACTTCATTTTGATACTCTTGTGTACATTGTGTATATTGTCATATTCATTATCCTGCTATTCTAATGAATGCAAACCTCAAATGTATACCTGAAGTGATATGATATTGTAATTTTCATACAGGTTAATAATAATACGGATCTCTTGTTATTAGTCATATTACTTGACATCTGACAACGAACACTAAGGTCCGTATATAAAGACCGGGGCTCAGCCGCTACGTCAGAGGCCCTCCTGGCCTCTGATCATGTAAGATCTTTTATTAGCATCATCTTCCGGGTAGCTGTTAAGTGTCTTAAGCAATAAAACTTCCGTTGGCATACACTTGAATTACCGCCTTACTCCTTCTTTCCTGATCCGTAAGGCCCGAACCACCGAAATAGTAATATGAACCATTACACCCTCAACTGGTGGAGAAAAGAATATGGGATCGATGGCACCTATGATGAGTAGTTAAAGTGTGCCTGTTATTTATTCGGTTCCATCATCCGGGAAGATCCTTGGATTACATTCAAGAGACGGACGCAGAAACCCAAAGAATCTCACAAGCTTTTCGGGTTAGAACTGCAGGACTTGCTTAGTAAAGCTAGACCAAATTGGGAATATGACGATGAGTGTTGGATACAGGAGTTATTCACTCAATTCTTTGCCGGTCTCCGAGACTCGGAGCACAAGACAATAGCCTGGGATGAATGGAAAGATGATACTTCTTTCAATGATCTGTTCCTGGCTATAGAAAATTACAATAGAAAGAAGCGATTGTTAGGTGCTAATGCACCCCCTGCAAGAGCTTCGGCAGTTAAAAGTGATATCCCTGCACCGGAATACACCGCAGCAGTCGAATCCGAATCATTGGATTCTGATCATGAATATGTCTCTGATGAAAACAGAGAATATATAGGATCAGCACAGATTGCTGGTAAGTACTATCGGCAGAAACGATACCGAAACATAGGCTTAAAGAAGAAATCTAACTTCAATAAACCTACCAGTAATGCCTCACCGGCAGCACCCCAGCTACCGGTACCACAGAAACCGGTATCACAATTACCAGTACCGCAGTTACCCACCTTCTCTACTCCTCAAGTAGCAGTATCAACTGCTCAGGGTGATTTTATGGAGAATTTGGTTACCCGGTTAACGGATGCTCTGAGATGCCCGCGGGTAGATAAATCCCAGAGGCGGTGCTACCGATGTCAGGAATTCGGTCATTTCGCTGCCAAATGTACGGCAGAGAAACCGGTATATAGGGTGCAGATGAGTTTTTCCACAATAGAAGATAAGGAAAACTAGGAAGGGATTCTGTTATGGGCAAGTAACAGGATCCCAGGAATGTCACTTGCCATGATATCACCAACAGTGGTACAGAACTGAATGAAGTAACAGATTCGCCCAATACTGAGGTGGTTAGGGAGCCCACTCAGAAGACTGGGGAATCCGGTATAACAGGTGCCCAGGGAGCACGGGGGAAACCCGGTACTGGATTAGAGGTAGGAGGTCATTTGTTGGCCAGGGTTGGTAGTGCTCACCTACCCCTAGGCCGAAATACCTGCCTGCTCACAGGCAGGATCCAAGATGTATACAAGTCTATAGTGGCACAAACACATGGCTAGTCTGAACTAAGTACTCACTTTCAGTTCCTGGAAATTGTCCCTCCTATTCACAAACATGTAGTTTTCATGTACATCAGCTTATAATGACTGAAGCATGAGATATATCCAATAAATCTGACATGTTTATCTTGAGCTTAGATATCACTACCTCAATGGCCTCCATTGTCAACATGCTGGGGATGCCACCTGGTGTTAGACTGCTCTTGAAACATAGGGCTAACCAACCAAGAATAGTGTAGTCTTTTTGGCACTAGGTGGCTTCACCTGCCCTTCAAGATGGCCGACAATGATTTGGAGTTAGGGAGGGAGATTTGAAAATCACCTGGATTATTAATTATTACAAGTATTTCAAGTGATTTGTGTATTGTGAATCTTTGGATATACATTGAAGGAAGTGTTGGTGGAAGCATTGGACCTGAACAGTAAGTACTTCTGTGAGAATTGGCCACTTTGCCAGATTGGCTGACCAAACAGACTACAACAGACACACTTGGTCTCTGAGGTTCCCTCAGAGCGTCTACGGAGTAACCTACCCCCAGATCATCCTTGTCTGGAATACCAAAAAAGATGTGGATGTGACCCGGGTGTGAAAAATGAGGCTTTTCTAGTTACTGATATACCTCCCCTGTTACAGGGAAGGCGGTGGTATGTTACACTTACTGTCAATGGAAGACCCGCTGAATTCCTAGTGGATACGGGAGCTAGCCACTCCTGTGTCTCTCGGAAGGTAGCGGATCTTACTCCAGATGTGCGTGATACTCTTCTAATGGGAGGAAATGCCCAAACGGCTGACAGAAGTAAGATGCAGACATATGGTAGGACGTGTGTAAAATTGCAATTGGAGGGTACTCACGAATATGTGATAACCACCACTATTGCTGGCATAGCAGATGAAGGGATATTAGGATTGGACTTTGCATCACTGTATGGAGTAGTGTTAGACCCATGGTCAGGTGTGTTAAGTGTGAAGCATCCTTATCCAGTTAGAGTATAGTGTGTATTGAGGCAAGTCAGCAGTGTGGCATCTGTCACCCAAACTGTAAAGATTCCTGCGGGAGTAGCATGTGACGTTCTGATTCGGAGTAATTCCGAGTTAAAAAATCAGGATGCAGTGATCGAGCCGGATACAGTTATGCTGGCTGCTATAGGATTGGGATCGGTTGACATGATAGTAGCCAATGGTGCTTGGTCAGTCTCACCAGTTTCCAACCCAGGTACCAAGACAATATATTTGGAGAAAGGATCCATTTTAAGTAACGTTACATTGTCTGAGACAGTAACGAGTTGTTCCTTAAGCCTTCCGGTTACAGGGAATGAACAGGAATGGACAGATGACTTGAAGAAAATGTATGAGGATACGAAGTTAGAGGATCCTTTGAAGAAGGAAGCTCTTAAGGAGTTATTGGTGAAATATCAAAAAGCGTTTGCCGTACTGGGGGAACCACTCAATAAGACAAAGAAGGTATTGCATACCATAGATACAGGAGATGCAGCTCCCTTCAAGATCCCGTATCGGAGGTTACCTTTGCCAAAGAAAAGGGTAGCTGAAGCTGAAATAGCTAAGATGTTGGAACGGGATGTTATAATTCCCTCTAACAGTCCTTGGAGCAGTCCGGTATGCATGGTGACTAAAAAGGATGGGTCTATTCGATTCTGTATAGACTGTAGGAAATTAAATGGTTCGACGAAGAAAAATTCTTATCCATTGCCGAGGATTGATGAAACAATCAATTCTTTAGGGGGTAATAAATGTTTTTGTACCCTGCATTTACAATCCGGGTACTGGCAAATTGGAATGAACCCAGATGATATGAAAAAGACTTTTTCTAGTCATATAGGTTTGTTCCAGTATAATGTTATGTCTTTTGGCTTATGTAATGCACCGGCAACCTTTGAAGCCACGATGGAGACGCTTTTGAGTGATCTATTATGGAAAAGGTGCCTAGTATATCTTGATGATATTATAGTATTCGGAAAACTTTTGAAGAATGCCTACACAATCTCAAGCTAGTTTTAGAAAGAATAATATCTAACGGTTTAAAATTAAAATAATATCTAACGGTTTAAAATTAAAATTAAAAGAAATGTAATCTGTTTAAAAAGTCCATAAATTATTTGGGCCATATAATATCTGATGATGGAATAAAAGCTAATCCCGGAAAAAATTCAGGCAGTAACGGACTGGGGGATACCAAAGAATCCAAAGGAAGTAAGGTCATTTTTGGGGTTCTGTTCATATTACAGAGACTTCATACCAAATTATTCTCGGGTGAGTTACCCCTTACAAATCTTAACAACTTGGACCCCTGGTAGCAGAAAGGATAAGTTCCAGTGGGGAACCGAACAAGAACAAGCTTTTGAAATACTGAAAGCCTTGTTCACGACCACTCCAGTACTGCAATATCCATCCAAGGATGGGCATTTCATACTGGATACAGATGCTAGTAATGAAAGTATTGGGGCAGCCCTCTCCCAAGTCAAAGGTGGAGTGGAGGTCCCGATAGCATTTGCTAGCAATACACTGAGTAAAACGCAGCGAAATTATTGCACCACTAAACGTGAATTATTAGCTGTCGTGGTGTATACCAAGAAGTTTAAACATTTTTTATGGGGAACCAACTTTACATTACATACAGATCATTCCTCTTTGAGATGGTTATTAAACTTCCGGGATGCCGAAGGAATGCTAGGGAGATGGTTAGCCCATCTGTCAGAATTCGGACTAGACAATAGTCAGATACAGCATCTTGCTGGGAATAAGCACATAAATGCTGATGCCTTATCCTGAATACCAATTCAGAAATGCGATAATCTGAATTGTACTAATTGTGGGGTACATAGAGCAGTAACAGCCTTGATTCGAATTCCTTTCGAAACACGTATAGGCAATGTCCTCGATTGGTCCTTAGAAACTATAAGGAACTTCCAGGAAGCTGACTCGGTTACTGCTAAACTCCTTCAATTAGTACCAAAGGGTATATGTCCAGCTAGGCCGATTGTGTCACTGGAGAATAGGGAAACGAGAAGATTTCTGGCTCAATGGACAGAGTTGGAGGTCAAGAAAGGAATACTGTACTGTTGGAAACCATATAAAGATGGAGGAAAACAGATACAAGTTGTCATACCATCTGCCATGCGCAGGGACATCATGTACTATTGTCATGGACACAGAACAAGTGGTCACTTTGGAAAGAAACGATCTCTAGCTCGTCTCTCCAAAAGGTACTACTGGCTGGGTATGTCACAGGACTTACTCCGATGGGTGGCTAGTTGTCTGTATTGTTGTAAAAATAAACCCGGAACCGGTAAGTTGCCCTTATCCCAAGAATTATTCAGGGTAAGGTTCACCCGGGTTGCAGTCGACATTATCAGCGGTTTAAATAAAACCCCGAATGATAACATGTGCATGATGGTAGTGTGTGACTATTATACAAAGTATACTAAAGTCTTCCCACTACCAGATCATAAAGCCGTCACCTGCGCGAAAGCTTTTGTGAAGGGTTGGGTGCTAACCTTTGGGGTACCCCTAATGCTTCACAGTGATCAGGGAAGGGAATTCCAATCCCATCTCTGACAAAGTATGTGCGAATATCTCACCATCTGTAAAACAAGGACTAACCCGAATCGGCCACAGAGTAATGGACTGGTAGAAAGGTTCAACAGAACCCTTATACAGGTCCTAAAAGCACTCGTGAATGAAAATATGGATGATTGGGATGAACAATGTGACTTTGTAACTCACGCTTTCAATAGCACTGTTCGTTCGAGTACTAACTGTTCCCCAAATTTACTAGTATTTGGAGAAGATTTAATAATGCCAGCAGACTTGGTGTTTGGTGTTGTGGGAATGAATCCCAAATTACCTTGCCAAGTAGTCTTTGTGGAAGCATTACGAGATAGGTTTAGAAAAGCATATGTATCAGTCCGTCTGGAATTAGTGATTGTACCATATTGATACAATCGGATATAGGGAGGATGTATAAATCCAATGTAGATAGACTACGTCCTTGGTCTGGGAGGGAGACCTCCGGTGAGATGTATGGGGAAGGTTCCAAATCCATATTGAATGTGGATAGGGTACCCCGATTAGAGAAGTTGCCAAGGAGGGGTCCCAGGAGACCAAGAAAGGTAACGAGTAAAGCTGTAATACCTACGCCAAAACCATCTGGGCGTGGTATAGTAAACAAAGTCTCGATGGGTGAAGGTGGACGGAGGAGGAAGGGGAAATTGGTGGCTACGAAATCCCTAGAGAAAGCTCTGAAGTCTGCCAGGTTGAATAAGGGAGCCGGGAATGGTGTAGTGCTCCGCCGCAGTCCACAACTTGCCAGGGCTGCAGTAACCTATCCCATTACACAACGAGTGTATTGTCCCGTAATCTGTTTTATGTTGTACTTCGTTTAATAATTTGCGACAGGTTGCTATTGTGAGCCCCGGGAGATGTACCAGTTGGTATTGAATGAATGACTCAGTGGGTAAGTGAGTACTACCTATAAACTTCATGTGAATCCCTTGAGAGTCTCCCAGTGATGAGCAATAATATCGGAACTGTCCGGATTGTTATTTGTTTATATGTATCGCATGTGCTCGTGTGACGTCACACTGGCTATTCACGTATGATGAAGTATAATGACATCAACAACGAGAATCCGGCCATCTTGAACACAGTGGTAGAGAGAGCCAGATGTATTTACGTTTTGGTTTTTTTTCTCTGCCAGGTTTTTTTTAGCAGGAGGACAATCACACAGGTGCATCCTTGTTAGAATGTGTGCCATAGCGGCGATAGTGCAGGGGGATCGCCCTCCTGTACCGGATTCGTCACCCGAGACAATGGAGAAATCCGGTGACGCCACCAGTGACCTACTTACCACTTCAGGTACCGCATCTAGTACCAGAAACCCGGACTACGGATTTCGGACCCTTGGGCGCCACCGAGTGAGCGAGGAATGTTATCCGTCATTTGATGGCCGATAGCTCTTCGTTCACCCGAACTTAATGAGATTGGACGCGAATGAGCATCACATTCGGATCAACCAGGAGGTCCGACGGAGCTTATTGAAGGTCATACCCGACCACATATACTCGGAAATCCCTCAGGAATGGCTGACAAATTACGGATGGCTTCAGAGGGGACTCATGGTCCACTACGAATTCCGGAAGGCAGTATATGATGCTGCCATGATGCTGGAGCTAGACCTCATGACACGACCGGATCATAGTACATGGGGTATAGAGGATCTCACAGAAGTGAACTGGGCTGGGCTCTTCATACGGACCGAGAGCCACCGTTATCCAAATCCGGATGCTCAGGAATGTTCCCTAGTAAACATTTCAGAGTACAGGAAAGCGGCCACTGACTTTGATTCCTGGGCTACTGGTTTTACTATCCATGAATCCAAAATTGATACTGCTTGGAAAAACAGTCTATTGACATGGACCCGAGCCGAGACTGTTCGCCGCCTCATCCGGGAGCAAATCCAGGAGGAGAGGGCTGCTGCAAAAGCAAAACATGAGGAGAGCGAGAGGAGACGTCTAGATGACGAGGCCGCTGTAGCTCCCCCAATTGAAAAGATTGTCGTTACGGACAAACAGGAGGACACCTCTACCAAGAGTCCTTGTGCAGGGAAACCAGTTCCAAAGACGCCACCGATGACGAAGGCTGGACTAAAACCCAGTCAGAACCCCAGAGGAAGGCAGAACTCTGGAAGATTAAAAACCTTCCGGATTATGCTTTGATTCCGCAGCATAGTAGGGCAGCCGAACCAGTAGAGACGATGGAAGTAGAAGAATCAGAATCTATTTCCAAGTCTAATGTTTCAGATAAGTCAGACGACAATATAGTCCCCCCGACCCTATCCGAAGCAGAGCGATGGGCCAACGCCAAGGGTGGGTTCAAAGACCGCATCCCGACCTGTATGGAGGACTGTGTCACTTGTGTTACCAAGAAGGGTATGGTAAAGTATGCCTGCCCTAAATGGTACAACAAAGATCGGAACTCCGATGACGAGGATTGGATGCATCTAACTTACAGCGATGCTATCCTGAACAAGATGTACCAAAGCATTTGGCTCTTGTTGAATAACTGTGCTGACACATATTACAGTCCGGTACAGAAGAAGAAACTGCGGTGGGCCCTGGATAAATGGTATTCCAGGAGCGACATGGACAAGAGCGACATGGAGCAGGAACGTGTATGGGACACTCAGATACGTTTCCAATGCCACCTGGTGGAGGAGCACATGCACCACCACCCCGAGTACTCTTGCAATCTGGATGAGGGTAAGAAGAGTGCTAAATGTATTAAGCGTGTTAATTTCAAACGCCGGGGTGACTTATATCGCCATGGAAAGTCAGCACACGCTGATGGACTCAACAAAGCCTGTGACCAAGTCATGGCTTTGCATAAAAAGCTCATGGTAGAGTTCCGAAAGATGGACGAGTGTTGGGCGAATATGAAGCCGAGTGATCAATCATTCGGCACCACTGACACCACGCACGGCAAGAAACTCGTGGCGAGGTTTGACATCACCGAGGGGCGATGTAAACTTGATCTCCACGACAAAGAGTGGAATGACTGTTACAACTCAGGCAAGAAGCCGGTTCAATCTGGCTGAAGCAGGAAAGATGTCCGACGGGAGGAATCTCCAAGGCATCTGGATAGCACCCGTGTTTGAGGGGATTGATCCAGATCACCCCTTGTCCACCACGATGCTGAAAAATCACCAGCTGAACCTTCAAACACCCATCACAGGTGTCGAGAGGTCCGAAGTATGATTCCGGCAGGTTAGGTTCATATAAAGCCGCTGCTGAAGCCACACCTGGAAAACTTGACCCCAGCCAGTTCCCTGGTTTGGGGGGACATGGTCCCGAAAGTCAAGTTTTGACACCCGGTAACAAGGGAAAGTTATGATGGAAGCCGTCTGCAGCAGCAGGCAGTCCTACTGCTTATGGCACAATCCAGCCTCTAACCAGTGACAAACAGATACAGCCTTACCTAAAACTAGGTATGCAGGTCCACTTAACCCCCACTCCGGATGGTGTGCCTTATGTCCACATGGGACCAGATCAATCCGGATCTGCTCCTGTCGCTAAGCCTGTGGTTAGGACCAAAGGAACTAACCCCACCGCTCCACAAACACCCACGAAAGTGGAGAAGGAACCGCCTGAGTCACCCAAAGACAAAATAGTCATTCGTTGTGGTAGGGCGGAGACCTGGTTTGATAGTGTCGACCCAGGAAAAGCTGAAGTCCAGAGCACGATCTACCAGGCATGGGAAGGGCTTCAACGTCAGAGGGCCATTACATTCCATCAAGGAATGATCAATGACACTCTGATGTGCTTCAGAGAGCTGCACGAGGCTGAACAGGAACATGTGGAGAAGGTGGTCAAAGATGATGTTAAATATCAGGAAGACCTCCTGAGAAAGCACAGAAAAAATCAAATTGTGCCGTCCATGTCTTCAAAAAGAAGCTGGATGTGAAAGAGATGAAAAACGTCCAACTTCACAGTAAGTTCATGACAGTTTTCGGTGTTGATCTCGACGAATGGGATGGCACTAAAGAACACACCCTGCGGTTACTTAAAGACAAGTACGGGAAAAAGTAACTGCGGTTCCCTTTATATTAGGACCCGGATAGTATATAAGTCCCATATGTTGTGTGTAAGTATTGATCCATCCGAATTGAATGCTGGAAAGACGACCCCGGCCTGAGGGCGGCATCATTGGATTACCTACCCATCCGGGTGCGATGTTCTACATATGCTGATTACCATATCCACATCCTGATGTTACCGGAACTGTAGGAATTACCTAACCAACCCATCCGGGTGCGATGTTCTACGTATGCTGATCACCATGTCTACATCCTGATGTTTAACGGAACTATTCTACAATACGTTATAAATATGTGAGGAAACATGCGGCACAACCGTGGATAGTGCCGTCATGTTGTCCTAATCATTATAGTGTAGGGGCACGGTTCAGTAGTAGCGTCCATGGCTTAAGGGTTGACTAGGTCCCGAGCGGAGCGGCCTTTCAGGTTGAAGACCTGGCACGCCTGGCGGGTGGTGGCAGCACTGCCCCCAGGCTGCTAGGGTTAAACATGAGAGGTCGGCACCCAACCCCTGTCACTATATAATAGCCGGGTCGGCACCTAGAGACAGAATCCTCCCAGATTCTGTAGGAATAACATTAGAACTTACTCACTCCGAAGCCTTACCTTGTAGTCGTAAATCAGAGCTATCCAAACGACCTCATGCCCATCTGGAATACCGTTAGCTTCCTGTACTCTAGGATGTTGAATAAAACTTGTTGCCTTCTGAACCGGATATCCTTGTATTCGTGATCCTTTCCGAACCCATCAACGGTCATACATTACACTGGTGCCGTGACCAGGATCCGGTTTTAAGAAGCGTGCAGCCCTGTCTGAACAAGAAGAGAATCAGTGTCCGGAAGGCAAGTTCCCGGGAAACCATGAAGCCCCGGGCATAGCCTATCAGGAGTATAGGGATCCATCTCGGAATGAAGCCGAAGCATTGGATTCTGAAAGTGAGATCTCTACGGTAGGGTTTGATGTCACTGTTGACGACCATCCGATAGCGCCGGCTAACCAGACCGGGCCTAACATAAGATCGTCGGATTTATTGAGAGATTGAAATTTCAGTAGTCCCATCCTTTTGGCCCAAGTACCTGGTAGTGAACCAGGAGGACGGGGGCAAGACCCAATTTACCTTGTGCCCTTAGCTGGTCAATGAGAAAAATGTTGAGGAGGTCAGGGTGCAGTTGAGTCTGGTTACCTCCACCCTGGAAACTAAGACTTCCGAGCAAGACGAGACCTTAGGACACTACCAAATGGGGCTAGACATAGCTAGCACACGCCTTGCTGACTTGGAAAAGCAAGTCGAAGCCCAACATGAGATTTATGAAAAGAATAAGAAGACTATAGAAAAACAACAAAAAGAACATGTGGCCCTCCGAGAGCAGCACATTCAGGAGAATGATCGATTAATCACTGACATTCAGGATAACAATCGAGAGTTGTATCAGGAAAGAGATGATCTTATATACGAGCTTACAAAACTAAGAATCCTACGGGAGGGGTCCGAGGATTCTGATGAGGAAGAACCGGACGGCGACGAGGCGGATGAGAATGAAGAAGAATTGGAGGAGCCCGACCTCAGTTGTATCCCACGGGATGATGGGGAAGGAGGTATACCAGTCACCTCTACTCCGAAACCCATTCTGAAGAAAGGGTATGATCCTTTTGTGAATAGTCAGGCTACCCAGAATGTCGTGGGGGACAGAAAAATACCCGGCAATGATAAGAATGTTCGGTTAATTGTGGGCCACAAGGATAACACCTTCACCACTGATGGTGAATATCAGTATATTGACACCAGGGGGCAGGCCCCGTCCTCTAACCATTTGGACCACACCTCTCCAGGAGGCACTGGGGGGTTGGAGGATATATCTGACCAACTGGGAGACAACAGTCAGTCCATTCCGAACGATCAGACCTATAGGGTAGACAATCAGAAGTGTGACCCACCTAATATCGATCAGAAAAATAACGATACCCCTTGTGATAGTGGGACCCACCCTAGCAGTGCTCAGGCCCCTGGGGGTACAGGATTCCAACCCGGTATGAATACAGGGTATGGATTTACTTTCTGGAATAATTCGAATAACAACCATTCGGGATCCGGTGGTCCGGGATCGAATGGATCTGATGGGGGTGGTGTAGAGGTACACGTTATTAAACCATAGGAGTTGGGTACCGTCTGACGTGGCGGGTGAGTCGAGTCGTCGGACGTTCCTCAGGTTCCGGATAGGTGGCAGCACTGATCCGGGTCTGTGGGGACATCTGACGACAAACACCTGGGTCCGTATATAAAGCCCAGGGCTCAGCCGCTACGTCAGAGGCCCTTCTGGCCTCCACACCATGTAAACCATTATTCATTGATATTAGCTGCCTCTCTGACATCATCCGGCAGCTGTGAGTGTACAATAAGAAATAAAACTAACCGTTGGCATACACTTGGAATACTGTCTTACTCTTTCTTTTCGAACCTAAACCCGAACCCCCCAGGTCCGTAAGGCCACAAACCCTTACACTGGTGCCGTGACCAGTTAATTCTGGTGTATAGCCCGGACGTTATAACGTCCGAACGGCTAGTACATGGGTTAGACACCCTCAGGGAAGCTAACCCAGCAGGGCAATCGGTTGCCCAAGAGAATGGAAATGGATCATTAATGCTCCAAACCCATTCGAACTCACAAGATGCGGAGTCTGCATCTTGGAGAGATCCCGGACCCCACTATAATGATAGTGAGGAGAATCTGCCAGACTCTGTACGACGTGAACAGTCTATACAGAGACAGAGTAACTTAATAGGCCAACAATCACTTGTTGACGAATTAAGTAATTCGATGTTCGAAGTTGGTGGTAGTACTAACCCAGAACATCCGGCACCAATGCCAAAAAGGGTAACATTCGGAGAACTACCTTATAGATTACCCAGGCCCGAATTACCGATATTAGATTACAGCGCTATAGATGGCGACTTAACCTATGCGGTACCGGAAGGTGAGGAATTCAAACGACCGGATGTCATGTTGTTGAATGAAACCTATGTAACTTTGAACGAGAACCTAAATACCTTGGTCAAAGCTAAAGACGAAGTATTCCATGAAAAACTTCAGTTGGAAGAAGACCTAACTGGCATGCTAAAAGAATTCGAAGCCAGAAGGAGTGAGTACATGAAAGAACTCGAGAATGAAGAATTAAAAACTTCATTCCATGAGAGAATCATTCAACAAGGAATATGATAATAGGCACATTCGTATCCAAACATACATAGATACGAACGACCAATTAAACCTTGATAAGGCAAAATTCGAATCCGAAATTCGCCATCATCAGGACGAGTTGGATAAATTGAAACTTCAGTGTAGTAAACAAGCTGAAGACAATGAAACCATCCGGGTAGGTATTATAGCTTACAACAAACAACTGGAGGAGGATAGACAGAAACTCACAAATGAGCTTCAGGAGTTACAGAATACTGCAATAACTCTAGATAAATATGTAGAAGCCGCCCAGTTAACTATAGGCAATATTGATCCAGCTGTGGTATCTACAATGTTGGGAAAGACATCCAAAGATGCAACCCCAATTAGATACAGCCCATTCGTTGATGATGGGGCTGACAAGAATGTAGTATCCGGAATCTACAAGAAACCGGATAATACCATAGTAAATGGAACCGCACCTAAACCAGCAACCCCGATGCTGGATACGATAGGTCCGGCACCACCCATACCAGATTTGAGTCACAAAATTAAAGCGACTCACGATGGTGCTACTGGAACTAGTAATAATACACCCGTAGCACAACCAAGAGCACCCGGACCAATGAGGCATATGTTGACACCACCTTCATATTTCCCCTAACCCGGCCACAGTACACCAGCAGGGCCAAGATTACCGAATCCACCTCAGGGTTCTGGTAATGTTCCTACTGATGGACGCTTCCTAAGACCAAACCCGCCACAAAACAATGCTAATGGCGGTATGTATCAACCAAGAACATCTTCCTATGGATATAGAAATAATTATAATCCATCAGGAAATGGTAATTACCAAAATGGCAATAGCTATAACCAGGGATGGAATCAAAATAATTCTTACCCTAGATATGCGTCTTCTGGAAACGCCGGTTACAATGGTGGATGCTCAGGCGGTTCGTCTGGAACCTATAATAATAATGGTCCACCAGGAGGAAATCCTCCAGGCAGCCCAGGAGGATCCGGATCCGGAGGATCAGGATCAGGAGGAGATGGCAGGAAGCCGAATAGGAGAACTTCTATGCCTGCAGGGATGCAAACCATCTTTGATAGGAGCCAATGTATCCAAAACCTTGGCATTGACTGCTACCGGAAGGGAGCAGACGGCATGGAAGTCATGAACTGGAGCATCCGAGAAGCGGATAGACTACGCGGATGTAATAATCCGGCACGTAGGCAGGCACGGATACCCCCTCCATATGATTCTAATGATCCATGGAAGGACAGGTATCAAGCTTTTGTCGACGAAGTCAATTGTAGTGGCTGGACAAAAGAAGAAGCTTTGCCATATTTGATCTGTTGGTTAAATAAAGGCGGAAAAGTAGCTCTCAATCAATGGAGAGCAGCTTACGGATTATACGGTACCTATGACCAATTGGTAGAATGTGCCGCATACCTATTTGGATCAATCGTTAGAGAAGATCCGTGGGTAAGTTTCAAGAAGAGAACACAAAAACCTAAGGAATCACACAAAGTCTTTGGTTTGGAGCTGCAGGATTTGCTTTCAAAAGCACGTCCAAATTGGGCTCATGACGATGATTGCTATCTACAAGAATTGTTCATACAATTCTACAGTGGATTGCGGGATCCGGATCACAAGCAAGTGGTCTGGGATTCTTGGAAAGATGACACTTCCTTCAGTGACCTGTTCATAGCAATTGATGGACATGACATGAAGAAACGATTGGTAGGTCTTGGACCTAATCCAGTAAGAGCAGCTCCATTCCAATATGGAGGTACACCTACTCCGGTATATGATACTTCCCAATTAGCTCCAGTTGAATCGAATGAAGCTGATGAGGAGTATGACTATATCTCCGATGAAAACGGAGAATATATTGGTTCAGTCCAGATAGCTGGAAAGTATTACCGACAAAAGCGGTATAAGAAGGTTCATTCGAGAGGGAGAGGAGGATCTGTCGCTGGTAAAACAGCTTCCGGATCAACTCAACCGGGCAGTGTAGCCTCTACGGCGAAACCAACCGTAGCAGCCACTGTTGCTCCAACTAATATGATGGAAACGTTAATAGCCGGATTAACAGAAGCTATGAAGAGACCAAGAGTTGACAAATCTCAAAGGAGATGTTTCAGATGTCAGAAACTAGGGCATTTTGCTCCAGAATGTATGGCTGAGAAGCCTGTCCCGTGTAAACAGGAGGGTGTCTCTGGGATAAGTACAGAGGAAAACTAGAAAGGGATCTCCCGAGGGGCAAAGAAGGGGATCCCAGTGACAAATCTTGCCATGATATCACCATCCGTGATGATAGTTCGCATGTAGTAACAAGATCGCCTAACACCGAGGTGGTTGTAGACACCCGGAAGGTTAGGGAAGCTGATATAACAGGTGCCAAGGGAGCACAGGGGAAACTCAATATCAGTAACGAGGCAGGCGGCTATGAATTAGCCAAGGTCTGTGGTGCCCACCTGCCCCCGGGTCATCCTTGTCTGGAATTCCTAAAAGGATGTGGATCGACTCCTGGTGTGAAAAATGACGTTCCGATCGTCACGGACATGCCCTCTGTTCTAAACGGAAGGCGGTGGTATGTTTGCCTCACTGTTAACGGAAGATCTGCCGAATTCCTTGTGGATACGGGAGCTAGCCACTCTTGTATCTCCAGGGGTTCTACGATCTTATACCGGATGAACATGATACTCTCAAATCGGGAGGAAGTGCTCAGACGGCCGACGGCAGTACCTTGCAAACGTATGGTAGAACTTGTGTGAAACTACAGTTGGATGGTATACATGACTATGTCATGAGCGCCACCGTTGCGGATATAGCAGATGAGGGGATACTTGGGTTGGATTTCGCATCCCTGTATGGTGCTGTGTTGGAACCTCAAACAGGAGTGTTGAGTGTGAGATACCCGTATCCCGTAAAGGTTAGATGTGTACTGAGACAAGTGAGCAGTATGGCTAGTGTGGCACACACTGTGCGAATCCCCCCGGGAGTAGCCTGTGATGTGCTTGTAAGAAGTGACCCTGCAATGCGTAATAAACCTGCAGTGATAGAACCGGATGTAGTTACTTTGTCAAGTATCGGATTAAATTCTGTAGACACGATAGTAGCGAATGCATCCTGGTCAGTAGTACCTGTCTCCAATACTGGAAACAGTACTATCTACTTGAAAAAGGGACAAGTTTTTGGAAGCGTGACCCTTTCGGAAACTGTAACGGATAGTAAGCTAAGCTTACAAAAGGTAACAGGGGATGGTGAAATTTCGGAAGACTTACTTAAGTTGTATGAAGAAACTTCATTAGAAGATCCGGAACACCGGAAAGAGTTCTATGAGATGCTCTGTCAGTATAATAATGCCTTTGCCAAACCTGGTGAAAAACTAGGTACGACAAATAAGGTATTACATAAAATAGATACTGGGGATGCTGCACCCTTTAAGATACCGTATAGACGGTTACCTTTAGCAAAAAAGAGAGTAGCTGAAGATGAGATAAACAAGATGTTGGAACAGGATGTAATAGTCCCTTCCAATAGTCCATGGAGTAGTCCTGTGTGTATGGTAACAAAGAAAGACGGTACTATCCGCTTCTGCATAGACTACAGGAAGTTGAATGGAATAACGAAAAAGAATTCGTATCCATTACCGAGAATAGACGAAACCATTGACTCCTTAGGAGGGAACAGTTGGTTTTGTACCCTAGACTTGCAATCAGGTTACTGGCAAGTGGGAATGAACCCTTCAGATATGGAGAAAACTGCATTTTCGAGTCATATTGGACTATTCCAATATAACGTAATGCCGTTTGGATTGTGCAATGCACCGGCAACATTTGAAGCAATGATGGAAACAATTCTAAGTGATTTATTGTGGAAAAGATGTCTTGTATATCTTGACGATGTCATAGTTTTCGGAAAAACATTCGAAGAGTGTTCTAATAACCTAAAAATGGTACTAGAACGTATTATTTCTAATGGTCTCAAATTGAAACCTAAGAAATGCCACATGTTTAGAAAGTCCATAAATTATTTGGGCCGCATCATTAGTGATGAAGGGATAAAGGCTGATCCTGAAAAAATCGAATCAGTTACGAATTGGAATAGACCTAAAACACCCAAAGAAGTGAGGTCCTTTTTAGGATTCTGTTCCTATTATAGGGAATTTATTCCGAATTATTCTAGAGTCAGTTATCCATTACAAGCAATAGCTAACTGGACTCCAGGAAGTACAAAGGAAAAATTTCCTTGGACGCATGAACAGGAAACCGCTTTTCAAAAGCTAAAAGACCTGTTCACGAGTACTCCTGTATTGCAATATCCGAATGAAACGGATCATTTCATACTGGATACTGATGCTAGTAATGATAGCATTGGTGCAGCTCTCTCGCAAGTCCAAAATGGGAGAGAAGTACCGATTGCCTTTGCCAGCAACACACTGAGCAAGACTCAGCGCAATTACTGCACAACCAAAAGAGAGTTGTTAGCAGTAGTCGTATATACCAAGAAGTTCAAACATTTTCTATGGGGAACGAACTTTACTTTACGTACGGATCATTCCTCTTTAAGGTGGCTACTGAACTTCCGAGATGCTGAAGGAATGTTAGGCCGATGGCTAGCCCATTTATCCGAGTATGGGCTTGAACATCAACAGATTCAGCATAGACCCGGAGTTAAGCATTTAAATGCTGATGCTTTGTCTCGAATACCAATTCGGAAATGTGATAATCCGGATTGCACTGATTGTGGAGCTCATAGGGCAGTATTAGCAGGGATTCGAAGACCATTCGTACCCCTAGTTGCCAGTATACTGGATTGGTCTATGGATCACATACGACATTTCCAGCAAGCTGACTCGATAACTGCGCAGCTACTGCAATTGGTACCAAAGGGTATACGTCCAGTTAGACCAGAGGTCTCCCTGGAAAATCGAGAAATGAGAAGGTTTCTTGCTCAATGGACCGAGCTTGAAGTCCGGAAAGGCGTGTTATACCGTTGGAAGCCATGCAATAATGGTGAGAGAATCATGCAAGTGGTGATACCACATGCTATGAGGCATGACATTATGTATTTCTGTCATGGACATCGGACCAGTGGTCATTTCGGAAGGAAACGATCGTTAGCACGACTTTCCAAGAAATACTATTGGCCTGGCATGACACAGGACTTGCAAAGATGGGTAACCACTTGTCCGGATTGTTGTAAAAACAAACCCGGACCCGGGATGGGCAAACTTCCCCTATCCCAAGAACTTTTCGGAGTTAGATTCGCAAGAATCGGGGTAGATATTATTAGTGGATTTAATACAACCGCTAATGATAATACCTGTATGATGGTAGTTTGTGATTATTATACGAAATATACTAAAGTATTTCCACTACCGGACCACAAAGCAATTACTTGTGCCGAAGCCTTTGTAAAAGGTTGGGTACTAAGTTTCGGTGTACCATTGATGTTACACAGTGACCAAGGCAGAGAATTCGAATCAAATCTCTGGCAGGGTATGTGCGAATACTTAGCTATTTGCAAGACTAGAACCAACCCGTATAGGCCACAAAGCGACGGATTGGTAGAAAGGTTCAATAGAACCCTTATCCAAGTCCTAAAGTCACTCGTCAATGAACATATGGACGACTGGGATGAGCAATGCCACTTTGTAACACATGCTTATAACAGTACGGTACATTCAAGTACAAATTGTACTCCGAACCTTTTAGTATTCGGAGAGGATCTGATAATGCCTGCTGACTTAGTATTTGGAGTTGTAGGGATGGACCCGGAATTACCTTGCCATGTAGTTTTTGTGGAATGCTTAAGGGACAGATTTAAAAAGGCATATGAGTCTGTCCGAATGGATTTGGAGAAAAGTGCCAGATGGCAGAAAGTAGGATACGATACCGATCTAAAGCATCGGAAATTCCAATCCGGAGACAGAGTTCTCAGATTACATGAACCACTTAGACACATAAAATTAGCGTCTAATTGGGATGGTCCCTTTACTATAACACAAGTTATCAGTGACTGTACCGTAATCATCAAATCTGACCTAGGTCGACTTTATAAGTCTAATGTGGCTAGATTAAGGAAATGGTCTGGGAGGGAGACCTCCACAGAAATGTATGGTCAAGGTTCCGGAAAGATCCTGAACCAGAATCGCATAATAGACCAGGTAAAGAACACTACAGTGAAGCGTGGTCGTGGTAGACCTAAAAAGTGTTCCGAATCAGTAACACCCACGCCAACACCGATTAAGCGTGGGGGAGTTAAAAAAGTCTCGGCAGGTGAAGACAAAAAGAAGAGGAAAGGTGTTTTTAAGGCTAAGAAGCACCTAGAGGAAGCTCTTCAGACTGTCAGGTCCGATATAGAACTATCCGAGAAAGGTAGATACGTTCGCCGCAGCCCCCGAATTGCCCAGAGGACTGCAGTGACCTAACCTGTATACAGAACGAGTGTAATGTTTACATTTAGATGAACGGATGACAACTGACCCGAAAGGCTTATTTGTCGCCGCCGCATGATGTACCAATGGGTAGTGGACGGATAATCCGGTGGATTGGCTTAAGCTTTCCATAATCTCCACTTAAATCCCCGGACGAGTCATCGGTGTGAGCGATAATTACCTAAAAACAATCAGTTTGTTGATGTACAGTCTGTAGCACGTGCGTTTCCGCATGACGTCACCGCGTCCAGTCTCGGCTGACCTCTCGTGACCCCGCGTGCAACGGGGAAATGACGTCACGAATGCTGGCCCGTCGCCATATTGTTCTTCGGTAACGTCCAAGACGGTCAAGCTCGCTCCCTTCTTGGATTTTACCGGTTAGCAAAACCCCTCGCTGCTCCTCCAGAGTCTGTCTCCTGGTAGACAGACTCCGTTTGTGTCGGCCCCGGCGCCGTAAAAGCCGGAAAAAGGAGTAGTTTACTCCCGTGGGCGATTCCCCAGTCATGGCTGAGGAATCCGTAGCTGCAGCCAAGCTATCCGGTGACCCGGATAAGCTGACTCCGTCCGCAGAAGCTTTTCCGGAAGCTTTGTCTCCTGTTACACAGGAAGAGAGCGAGATGATGGACGTGGAGGAATCCACGGATCGCTCGTTCGAGGAGAAACTGGCTTCATTTTCACTAAATGAGCCAGAGAAGATGTTATCTCCACTCCCACCAGAGGGATCCAGAGCGACTGCGAGTGCCGAACCCGCAGCAACAGAGTCCGAGACCACACAAGTCGACGGCGCGGAGGACCAGTGGAAGCCAGCAGTGGCTGACCCGTTCCCAGTAGAGTACGATGGTCGCTACCTGTATGTCCACCCGGAACTGCAGGCACAAGTGACCTACGCGGACGGGACACCAGTCAGGTTGGACCCGAAGGTTAGGATAGCTGTTGAGGGCGTTATGGTTCCCGACCAGCTGACCAGAACGCCTCCCGAGTGGCTTCGAGACTGGCCGTGGTTCCAACGGGGACTTATGGTAGACGCTGCCTTCCGCGAGACAGTGTATGAAGCCAACCGAGCCTTCGAGCTCGGAACGTACCCTAAGCCTGACAAGTCCCTGTGGAACGTCAAGGCTACGAACATCAACTGGGTAGGCTGCGTCTCGGATTCCGAGGGGCAGACTTACCCACGCCCTTGTGCTAACCGGCCCCAGTACCGGACCACTAAGGAGTATCGGGAGGCCGCTGCTAACTTCGAGCAGTGGGATGAAGGTATTTATATTACCGAGCAGGAATTAGTGGACGTCCAGAACACGTCACTAATCGGTTTGGACCGAGGCGCAGCCCTTCGGACGGTTATCGTCCGTCGAATGACTGCCGAACGGGAGGCTCAGGTAGAGGCTAAGAGGGCCGCGGAAGTACCCGCACCTCCTATCCCCGACCTGAAACTTGCCGCCAGGAGTTCAGCCAGTGCTACACCAGCCACCGGCAGTACTACCACACAGGTAGAAGCCTCGACCTCCAGCGCATCCGGAACCCAGGAACCGGAGGAAGACTGGAAGGTCAGCAAGAACCGAAGGTCCGCTGCTCGGAAGCTTAAGAATCTCTCGGATTCTGCTAGAGCCGAGCCGAAACCCAGCACTTCAGCCACTGGTAGTTCTGCCATGGAGGTTGAATCGTCTGACGAGGAGTCTGTGCACGAGTCCTCGGTTGAGTATGATGAGAAGGCCACTCCATCAACTCAAACCGAGGCCGAACGCTGGGCTAACGCCAAGTCCGGATTCAAATCCCGGATTCCGACGTGCTTCTCCGACTGTGCGTATGGAGTAAAGAAGGACGGCTCTACCCTCTATGCCTGCCCGGACTCAGTCAATAAAAATGATGAGTCAGATGATGAAGATTGGATGCGTCTTTCGGACGAGGATCCCAATCCGAGCAAAGCCTATCGAAAGATGTGGCTTATGCTAAACCACACCGAAGGGTATTACACTTATACCCAGAGGAGGAAGCTGCATTGGGCTTTAGAGAAGTGGTACGGTGACGACCAAAAGTCCTGTCCCTTCTCTATCTGCCAGGATGCGAGTGATGTCATGGACCTGGAGTACTCCAGCCCGGTATCAACGGCATCTGGTAGAGGCCCACTTCCACCATCACCCGGTTTACATTTGTGATCCGAGTTATGGTAAGAAGGGCAAGAAGTGTACTACGAAGGTGCAATACAACCGACGTAGTGATCTGGCTAGACACCAGAAGAAATGCCACGCAGAAGGTTTGGACGGAGCACGGAAGCGCATCATGGAGCTTCATCAGGAACTCATGAAAGAATTCGACAGTCTGAGTGAGGATGCTTGGTCTAAGATCCGACCGGGGGACCAAGTCCTCTGCGAAGTTCCGAAGACCAAGGATTCGAAACTCCGAGCAAAGATAGTCCTGACTCCTGGAAAGGGTAAACTGGACATGCACGAGTCTCTCTGGCAGAAATGCGAGGAATCCGGAAAGGATGCAAAGAGAGCTCGTGAAAGGAGCAGGAGAGATCAGAACCGTGGCGGCAACGGTAATGGTCAGGGCACCACCAAATCGAAAGTCAGAGCAGAGGACCGTTCCAGGTCCCCTCTGGCTAGGCACCCCGCAGAGCAGGCTCAGGGCACTCCGGTGTTCAAGAAGCCCGAACCTGCCGGATACGCTGGAGCCGTATCTAAGCCTGGGAAAGTTAGTTCTCGAAACTTTCCGTCCTTAAACCAGGGACCTGGACCTGAGAGCCAGACCTTGGTGGTAGGAAAGGATGGTCGCCTTATGCCAAAGAAGACCACCGCATCTGCTGCCGCCGGATCTGCATCCGCTCCAGCCGCCCCACCAGTTACCTTTACCCAGGAGCAGTTGAATATGTACCTGCAAATGGGGTTGAAACAAAACGCACCACCTGCCTACTGTGTACCAACGGCAGGTGTGTCCGGGAGCCCTAAACCCGGAAGTGGTCCACAGGCCGCCTCGACTCCTCCCAAGGCTGTCGCTGCACCTGCGAAACCAAAAGATGCTATTACCATTAAAACCGGTAATGCAGAAGTTTTGTTTGAGAAATCTCGCCAGGGAGAGGCAGATGTCCAGAAGGCCATCTACACTCACTGGGAGAAGTGTGTTCGCGAAAAGGCGACCGAGTTCCATCAGGGTCTCCTAAACGACACCCTGTTGTGTATGAAGGAGGTCGCGGATGCTGAAAAGCAACGCCTCGAGACCCTCATCCGGAGCGATGTGAAGGCCCAGGAGGAGGCTGCCGCAGCTGCCCAAGAAAAGGCAGCTATGGATGTACACGTGCTGGAGAAACGTGTAAAAGAGGAGATAACTCGGAACACCAACCTGAACACTAAGTTCATGAGGGTGTTCGGAGTCGACTTGGACGAGTGGGACGGCACTCCCGAGTCGGCTCTAGCTCTTCTTAAGAAGAAGCATGCTAAGAAATCCGTTTAAGCATGCTACGGGTTATTGCTCCCATAATATTTTTCTTTTCCCCATAACCAGATATAGTCTTTGCAGAACCTGCAAGTCTGCGAATGTTTTTCTCACTAGTGTATGAACACCTATGGCATGTGTTCCGGGTCCCTCTTATGACCAGTCTATTGTATAATTCAGGCTGTATAAACCTTATTGCAACCTGAGTAGTCTATTCGGATTTATAACTTCTTCCATGAACAATCCGATAGTAGACTTGCTGCTGTGAAGTGTATCCGGATGCCAGTTCCAGACTCCTGCTGTTACCCGTGCTAACCACTTACTAGGATGGACTTTACGATTTACCTCTACAACTCATCTATACTCCCGAATGGACTTATACCAACTACTACTATTACTTCCGGATCAACCTGGACTATTCTCTACTTATGTCAACTAAACTTAAATAAGGATTACGTTTTCTACATAGTTGACACATCCGGACTATTATTCTACATTCTACGCCATTCGGATTTACTTATAAACTTTAGCACTACTAGAGGATTGTGGGTAGCTGCCCCAAATTCATCTACCGTGTTCACTCTCTATATGGAAACCATAAACTTTAGCACGTCCATCCCGTGGTTAGCTGACCACACCTACCTACTAGTACCCGGAGGATACAGCAGAAGACTCCAGCAGCACCTATAATTTCTGTATATTGTATATAATGTCATATTTCTATTTTTCTATAATAATATATGTATGTGCATATTCACTAGATACATATTATGATACGGGTACATAGATATTTCTTGATACGGATCTCTGATTATTATTAATATTCATATTATAAGAATCCGTTAAAGTTCACCAGAATACACACATTATTGTCCTGCGAGGCAAACTGTATAATAAGTATATTGATCTGGTGCTATAAAGGTTATTAGGTACACGGTGATAATATATTATTATTATATTCATTACTACACCGTGATTTTTTTCTTTTCTTTTCAAGTGTATGGTATAAATGGTCCTATTCGTACTACTCACGTAATCCTTAACGGATTAGTATGTTAATAATATACGACATGTCATTATATAGTGAAGTTACTATAACAGTCTTCTTCAAGACTATATGTATTTAAATGTGGTATTAATAACTACAAACACACATACGGATGTTATTATGTGATTTATTTGTTATCGGCGGTTCCGTTACATATAACCGTCATTATCACATGTATACGATTCATATTACTTCTCTTATTGATTATACCGTAGATATAATATGATATTATATGGTATAGTAATTTAACTGACAGTTCCGTTTCACATAACTGTCCCTTATTCAAGTAATTCGTATAATACTTTGACATCCTAATTGTTATTTGTAACTACATTCACTATCGGATATATATATATGACATTCGTTTCATACTCAATTTGGTGTTAAAGTTATACCTATGGTTGTACCTCTATTACTAAAGGTTTAGACATATAGAAATGTTATCCTAGTAATATTATTATAACTATAACACCCTCCTAAATGTCTGGGGGAGTGGTGTAGAGGTACACGTTATTAAACCATAGGAGTTGGGTACCGTCTGACGTGGCGGGTGAGTCGAGTCGTCGGACGTTCCTCAGGTTCCGGATAGGTGGCAGCACTGATCCGGGTCTGTGGGGACATCTGACGACAAACACCTGGGTCCGTATATAAAGCCCAGGGCTCAGCCGCTACGTCAGAGGCCCTTCTGGCCTCCACACCATGTAAACAATTATTCATTGATATTAGCTGCCTCTCTGACATCATCCGGCAGCCGTGAGTGTACAATAAGAAATAAAACTAACCGTTGGCATACACTTGGAATACTGTCTTACTCTTTCTTTTCGAACGGTAAGACCCGAACCCCCCAGGTCCGTAAGGCCACAAACCCTTACAGTGGTAAGAAGAGTAAGGATCAGAAGATGTTAGATTGGAGTCTGGAACAATGTACCAGATTGAAGAGTAGGGAGGGTCCAGCTAAAAAGAAACAGATTGAGACTAAGCATTTCGATGGTTCCGAACCATGGAGAGATTGGATTTCTGACTTCACGGATGACCGTGAAGTAGATGGCTATGATGAAGACGAGTCCTTACCTATACTGGTGAGATGTCTGAAAAAGGGTCCGGGTAGAATCGCTGTGGATCACTGGAGGGAACCGTATAGGAATAGGGGAATGTACACTCAGTTAGTTGAGATTTGTAGTTCCTACCTCGGAAGTATAGTGTCTGAGGATCCCATGATACAATATAGGAAAAGAGTCCAGAAGCCAGGTGAGTCAGTTCAGGTCTACAATCTCGAACTTCAGATTTTATTGCGGAAGGCTAGGCCTAATCTGGTGATGGATGACGATTATGTAAGTGATGAGCTTATCTCGCATTTCGTACAAGGGTTACGGGAAAAGGACCATCAGGACTGTGCCTATAGAGTGTGGGGTCCAGGTGTGACTATAAAAACAGAACATTTATGAAAGTGTCAGTTGGTGGAAAAGAGTTTGTACTCTCACCCACTATAGCCAATATGAATGATGACGGGATACTTGGATTGGACTTTGCAAGTCTGTTTGAGGCCGAGCTGAATCCGTGTAGTGGAATGCTAAGGATCCGGAAGCCCTATGATATCCAAGTTAAGTGTGTATTAAGACAGATAAGTGCAGTTGCCAGCGTTGTGGATACAGTAAAGATACCCCCGGGTGTCTCCTGTGATGTACTGTGTACTTCAGATTGGAAATTGAAAGACCAAGAGGGGGTATTTGAACCCGACTTGGTTCAATTATCTAGCATTGGGTTAGAATCAGCAGACACTCTGGTAGGAAATCCGTTCTGGAATGTACTGCCAGTAATGAATCGAGGCGATAAGACCATCTATCTACAGAAGGGATCCAGGCTTTGGTCCATGACGTTGGTAAATGAGGTACTGGAAGACATACGGAAACCCAAGCCTGGATTGCTAGGAAAAGAAAAGATGAATATGGAGTTGGACAGACTGGTGGAGGATTCCTCTCTGGAAAACAGCTATCAGAAGATGGAGATGGAGATGCGATAGTATCCAATGGATTACGTCTGAAACCAAAGGTAGGATTATATCCACGGATGGGATTAAGGCTGATCCCGAAAAGGTGGAAAGTGTTCGGGATTGGGGAAGACCAGCAACTGCTAAGCAGGTGCGATCTTTCCTTGGTTTCTGTAGTTACTACAGGGACTTCATTCCGGGATACTCTCGAGTGAGTTTTCCTCTGCAGAGTATTGCACACCGGACACCTGGGAGAGTTTGGGAACCATTTCCATGGGGGAAAGATCAGGAGGAGTCTTTTAAGAAATTAAAAGCTCTGTTTACGGATATGCCGGTGTTGAAATACCCAACACCTTCAGATCACTTTATATTGGATACGGATGCTAGTAATGATAGCATTGGCGCCGCACTATCCCAGGTCCAGGATGGTGTGGAAGTCCCGATTGCTTTTGCTAGCAACACTCTGAATAAGGCTCAACGGAATTATTGCACCACTAAGAGGGAACTCTTGGCTGTGGTGGTGTACACTAAGAAATTTAAACACTTTTTATGGGGATCTGATTTCACACTAAGAATCGACCATTCATCCCTCCGTTGGCACCTTAACTTTAAGGATGCCGAAGGGATGATAGGGAGATGGTTGGCGCACCTTTCGGAATTTGGGTTGGAGCACAGCCAGATCCAACATAGGTCTGGGGCTAAGCACACCAATGCAGAAGCCCTGTCTAGGAAACCAATCAGGAAATGTGGTCGAGAGAGTTGTGGTGATTGCGGACAGCATAACGCAGTGCTTGCTGGCACGCATATGCCATATCGGGATTATCCAAGAACTTTGAAGTTCCAGAGTAAGGATCCTATCACTCCTGAGTGATATCTATGAAAATAGAGATAGAGACCATTTGACTGGAGTTTGTTATCTTGACCTACGTAAGGCGTTCGATTGTGTTAATCACGCCTATCTTGTTGAAATTTTAGGACAACTTGGTTTACATGACACGACACTCAATTGACTAATGAGTTACTTACCTTTGTTGCTAATGAAGCCCCAGTACGATTTGGTGTCCCACAAGGGTCTGTATTGGGACCGCTCTTGTTCATACTATATATAAATGATGTCAGTGATGTTCTTGCTGATTGCAAACATTATCTTTATGCAGATGACTTGGTAATATACAGCTCAAACAACAAAATTGAAACTATAACCAATAGGTTACAAACGGCATTAAATCGATTACAATCCTGGTTTGTAACCAAAAGGCTTACTGCTAACACGGATAAATCCAAAGTTGTGTGGTATGGTTCATGCAAAAAATTACCAAAGTCCAGGGGCCAAAAACTATATTTGTTTAACAAAGAACTTGAAACCCTGAATAACTATTGCTACTTAGGACTAAAGTTAGACAGTCTATTGAGTTTTGAACCTGCGCTAAAGGACTTAAATAGTAAAAATTAACCACCGTCTTTTTAGATTCAGTAAATTCAGAAACATGTTATCTGAAAAAGTTGCTGTAACAGTCTATAAAACCACCATAATGTCTGTGTTTGATTACGCTTGTTTTGCCTAAGAGGGGGCTAATGAAGGCCTGCTAAAAAAGTTGGACAGAATGCAGAAGAGAGGCCTTAAAATTTGTTTCAGAGGTTTGGATCTTAATGAAGAAGAGCCAGGTATGAGGTCCGAATCAAAGATCAAGATAGTCATTCCCAGAGCACGTAACATGGGATTCAACAACTCACCGCTATATAGAGGAGTTGAGTTATGGAACAATCTCCGAGCTGATGTCCAACACAGTGAAAGTAAACTTAAATTTAAAGCAAGAATTAGGCAGATACAAGACTTGTCCAAGATGATGTTAATGGGTGATGAGCTGAATGAGCTGAATGAGTAATATGAAAAAGATACAGGTTAGGGAGCTGTTGAAAGATTACACCTTATCCTGATTGAGTAGAGGGAGCTGTTGTTTACTGACTACACCCTCAACTAGACTTTATTCATGTGGAGCTGTTAAAAGACTACACTGCATGAATTTCATCCATGAGCTCACAGTGACTATACTCTTATGCTGTATATCTGCTGATCATCTGTTTAAGATATGTTTTGTTCCTACTCATCTGTTCATATATATCCTGTTGGTATAGTGTAATACATGTTAGTATAAAACTTGTTGATAGTAACAAACTGGTGTACCATGCCTGCTTCCCTTCTTTTTGAAATTTTATTGTAAGATTATAGAGGTTGCTACTTGTGTACATAGTACATACTGTTTGTTATATAGATTTCATTTTTTCTGTTTATATCATTGTTCTCATCCTTCATTGTATAAATTCCCATCTTTATTCATTGAACTATGTGAAAACAACCACTTAATGTAATAACTGAGCGAGAATTCACATTATTGTCTAATTTAACCACTTTCTGTATGGATAGTGACTTGACAATAAAACATTTTCAAACCTCAAAAAAATCACCAAGAAACTCCTGGAAACAGTTCCATCCGGAATTAAACCTGTTCGCCCTGCTATCAGTATGGAGAATAGGGAAATGAGAAGACTTCTGGCACAATGGGCCGAGCTGGAGGTCAGAGAAGGAATCTTATGTAGGTGGAAAATTAGTCCAACTAATAAGATTCTTCAGATTGTCATCCCGAGTGCTATGCACTGGGATATTATGTATTATTGCCATGGCCACGTGACCAGTGGTCATTTCGGAAAGAGTAGGTCTCTGGAAAGACTTTCCCGGAGATACTATTGGGCGGGAATAAGTGGGGATTTGCTAAGGTGGATCGCCACTTGTCCCGAATGTTGTAAGAATAAACCCGGAGATGGGTTAGGAAAGAACCCATTGGTTCAAGAATTATTCGGAATGCGCTTCGCCAGAATTGCAATTGATATCATTAGCGGGTTTAATACAACCCCTAGAGATAACACTTGTATGATGGTCGTCTGCGACTACTATACGAAATATACGAAAGTATTCCCTTTGAAGGATCACAAAGCTATCACTTGTGCGAAAGCATTCGTGAGCGGCTGGGTGCTGCAATATGGGGTTCCCCTAGCGCTTCACAGTGATCAAGAAAGGGAATTTGAGTCAGAGTTGTTTCAGGAAATGTGTAAGTATTTAGCGATCTGTAAGACACGTACGAATCCGTACCGTCCTCAGTCAGATGGTTTAGTAGAATGGTTCAACCGAACCCTACTACAAGTTCTGAAACCATTAGTAAATAAGTACCAGGATGATTAAGATATTCAGTGTGATTTTGTGGTGCATGCGTAGAATAGGACACGTAAGACACGTACGAATCCGTACCGTCCTCAGTCAGATGGTTTAGTAGAACGGTTCAACCAAACCCTACTACAAGTTCTGAAACCATTAGTATATAATTACCAGGATGATTGGGATATTCAGTGTGATTTTGTGGTGTATGCGTACAATAGTACGGTGCATGCTTCCACTAACTGCACTCCGAACATGCTGGTCAATGGTGAAGACATCATAATGCCGGCAGATTTGGTATTCAGGGTAATCGGAATCAGTCCTGAGACCCCATGTTCCATTATGTTCGTGGAATCTTTGAGAGATAATTTTAAGAAAGCTTATGAATTAGTCAGGAATCAATTAGAAAAGTCAGCGAGATGGCAGAAGGTGGGTTATGACACTGGATTAAAACCTAGATTCTTCAGGGTGGGAGATAGGGTCCTTAGATTCTATAAACCCCTAGACAGACTAAAGGTTGTATCTAGTTGGGACGGCCCACATGTCATAACTCGGATTATTTCGGAAACTACCTGCTTCATAAAGGACCTGTATGGCAATGTAAGAAGATGCCACATAGAAGAGTTGAGACCATACAGGGGTAGGGAGTTAGCTGAAGAAATGTATGGATTAGGTCTGAATGTTATGGAATTGCTGGAAATTATAGACTTGCCAGAATTAAGTGACCCACCTGGAATGGATGATCGGGATGAGGATTCCGAAACACCTCTCGACGGGGTACCTGAAAGAAAAAAGAAGAAACCGAATGATGCCTATGCTGGGCACTCGAAAATGAAAAAGACGGAAAAAGAATATAATTGAATCAACTGAGAATGGTGTTAAGAATAAAAAAGTCTAGGCAGGAGTAGGGAAGACAAAGCATACCGGAAACCCAAGGACTAGATTGGATCTCGGAAACAGAGCGGAGTCCCCCAGTACTAAAAATAGATCTAATGAGGAGGGCGTTCGCCGTAGTGCTAGGATTGCTCAGAGAAGTAGTGTCACCTAAATAAGCCCGTCCATAGATTCTAATAAGTACTGAATCCTGAACACAACGATGTATAGTCCTGTTTTTTTGTATGTCTGCACTTTTACATGTTTGTGATGTTACTCGTTATGACAGTAGGTGGTGTCAACCATGTTGACAGCAGCTTCGGGATGCCCGTCAGTTTGAAATGAAACCGCTCTAACCTGCTCTGTTGTCGGCTCCTCGAGGTTCCCGTGGGTAGTGGACGGATTTATCTGACGTATCAGCAAAATGCTATACGTATTCTCCATGTGTACTCCTGATAATATTGAGTCGAGAAGACAATAAGTACCCTAATAGGTCATTTTGTTTACGGATGCATTAAAAGCTTGTGGCACCGCGTGACCCAATTACCCGAAACGAGGGTCATTGACCTTTGATCCGGGTTTGGGGTTTCTCGCGCGACTTGCCGCCATCTTGTTTAATCAAGCGTTTATGCCGGGGTGACTCGACGTGCTTGATTTGTCCGGGTTGACTAGGTCCCAAGCGGAGCGGCCTTTCGGGTTGAAGACCTGGCACGCCTGGCGGGTGGTGGCAGCACTGGCCTCAGGCTGCTCGGGTTAAACACGAGAGGTTGCCACCCAACCCCTGTGGCTATATAATAGCCGGGTCGGCACCTAGAGACAGAATCCTCCCGGATTCTGTAGGAATAACATTAGAACTTACTCACTCCGAAGCCTTACCTGGTAGTCGTAAATCAGAGCTATCCAAACGACCTCATACCCATCTGGAATACCATTAGCTTCCTGTACTCTAGGATATTGAATAAAACTTGTTGCCTTCTGAACCGGATATCATTACAATATCATTAAACCATACAAGACTTTAGCACACCACAGAGGATTAGGGTAGCTGCCCTATCATCTTAAATATTATATACCATAGCACATCCATCCTGTGGTCAGCTAACCACAAGGATCACCAATATAGGATTCACATTTCATGACTGGACAGTGTTCTAATAATAGAACCGTTATATATATATATATATATATATATATATATATATATATATTCAACTAGGACTACTTCTATTCCGGATATATGTCTATAATGTTACTATGATATTGTGCATGATATTACTTAGTACTCATTAATATTTCTTGTTCTGGATGAATGTTTATATTGTCATTTAATACACATACAACCATAATGTTAAACCTCTATTATTATTGATAGATATAACTATAATATAACCCCATTGTTGGTTTTAAATGGTTTATTTATCCCCCTAGTTTTATCTAGTGGGGGTAGTGTAGAGGTATATGTACATAATAACGTTATGGTCCTTTGGCGCGGTGGGTGAGTCAGCCAGCCGGGCTCCGCCCTCCACTTGTCGGATAGGTGGCAGCACCTATGTGGGAGGTGAGAGGGAAGCACGGTGTGGCACCACTGTCTCTACCTGTAAGGGGGACAGGGCTCAGCCGCCGCATCAGAGTTGGCTTGACCACCTCCAGATTAAGATCTCTGGAAACCACTGAGAGTATCTTGTACATGCCGAGAGCTATTCTAGCTACCTCCGGGTAGCCGTATCCTGTGTAAACGAAAGAAACCTGTTCGCATACACCCAAATCACCTTTTTGTTGACTCCTTTGTCATCCGCAGAAAAGTAGAACCATCACAATATTAATAGAAAACTAGCTAATCTGCATGGTAATATTTGAGATTTTTTACCATAAATAAAATGCTCACACTTGCATACGCCATTCACACAACTATCATAAACCTTGATGCTAGGCTTACCAATACAATCCACACTAAACAATGGATCATTTTCACCCTGTACTGGGTTACTATGAGTAATAAATAAATTCTTGTTATTATTACAAGAATTGCTAACTTCACAGAAACCATTATTTTTATTGCCACCTGGAATGGATAAAACTGGGGGCTTAGGAGAGTCTACCATACTGACTATACTAAATTCAGCATCAAAATTTCAGAATCTAACATAGGACCCTGCCTAAGAGCAACACACTAATCCTTCTTATTCTTTTGGCACTTTTCCTGATTATGACCAGAAGCACCACACACATTACAAATATATTTGTATCTACACGGGTCATTGTGGCAGCCCTCTGCCCTGTTAACTCTTCTTCTACCAATCACGCATTTTTGCGAGTTTCCTGTGCTTTACCAGACGCGCATTTTTGCGAGTTACTCGTCGATTTTTGCCGATATTTGACCCTCTATAACTTCCTTGAAAATGGGTGAAATCTCATGATTCTTTGGGGATATGCTCTATGGTAACTTCTTTCTTGAAAATGGGTGAAATCTCATGATCGGGGATATGCTCTATGGTAACTTCTTTCTGGGAAGACCAAAGCTTTTAGCTGTATATCAATTTGAAGAGTCCAAGGTATACACCTATAAACGTCAACCACTCATGTGGGTGAGATTTATAGACGACATCTTTTTCATCTGGCCCCACAGCCAGTCCGAATTAGATGAATTCACGCTCTATTTAAACAAGGTACATCCTACAATAAAATTCACAGTGGTAACTTCCATTACAAAAGTGGATTTTTTAGATGTTACAGTTTCCATAGACACTGAGGGTAAATTAGAAACTGACCTGTACACCACACCCACAGACAGTTTCTCATACCTACATTTCCAGTCAGCACACACACAACACAGCATTCAAGGTATCCCCTATGGACAATTTCTCAGAATAAGATGTGTATGTTCAGATGACCAGAAATTCCTAAAACACTGTATCCAACAGGGCAAACATTTTGTCCTACGTGGATACCCAGCGGCCTTTATAGCAGACAGTTTTCATCGAGCCTGTCAACTTGACAGAAAATCTCTACTAGTGCCAAAACCAGAGAACACCCTAGACCCAGATGTGGGTAACTACTTAGTCACCACATTTAACCCAGGGTTCAATGAAATCCATAAATTAGCCACAAGAAACTGGGATTTACTTGGTAAATCATGCAGCACCAGTCAAATTCATGGTCAGGGACTAAAAATGTCCTATAGAAGACCAAAATGCCATCAAAACAAGATTTTCCGACCATTATGGCAAAATAAGCAGAAAGGAATTTTCCAAAAGTGAGGTAGCGTGTCACCTGAATTCCTGCTCTAATAGAGGTAAAGATGACAAACACAGGGACCTGACCATCCATGTCGTAGACTTTATCCATGCCCACCCAAAGTCCCTGAAGGCCAAAAAACTCAGGGACCTTATAGAATACAACTGGATCTAACGTTTACACACAAATGCCCCAGGAGGCCCCCATCCAAATAAGATCGAAAATAATTTGGTTTTGATGGCCCTATATTTATGTAGAATATGGTAGAAGAAGAGTTAAAGGCGTAACATGTTTGGGTAGACTGCTTAGATTTGAAACTTTTTGGTTAAGAACTTTGATTCCTTTGGGCTTGTACTGTGCCATTGTATGATAGATATCTCAGAATGTCTGGGCTATTCACTTTAGCAAAGGCTTTCAAACCATGTCGGTTCGCCCTATCCTTAACTGACTTGTCATACTTAGAGCCGATACAGTATAAATCTTTGTGCTGGATTTTTCAATTAACATTTCCGAACATGAAGATGCTGAACGACCCCTCCGCCATGTTGACCTGCTGTAGCTGGTTCTTCGCGTGTACCTGTTGCCATGGTTTCGAGGTAAACGTTGATGACCGTGTCCGCGTCTCCTAGAAACTGAGCGCTTCGATGACGTCATCTGCTGTTTGTCGACATAGCCACATGCTTTCGTCTCCTCTTCAGTCGTGGGCTTCCCTAGCCCACTTAAAAGGGTCTATTTCTCCTCTTTCCTATCCCCTCGGGATGTGTGTGGTGCACATATGAGCGGGCACTGACACATTCCCCTGTGAAATTGTGTAATGTAGTTCTCGCCATGAATATGACCTTAGCTGTCGAAATGGCGTTAAACATCTATTACTCACTCTCTCACTCTTCAGTCGTTACTGTAACGCCTGTGATTCCAATAAACCTTTGATCTCGGCAAGCTGTACGGTCCTCCAGATCCATCCATTGTCTGGTCAACAGGTATCTCCCCAATATGCCCAGTAGCTGAGGGTTGAAGCAAGTCATCCAACCTGCCTCCATGGGGGTCCACACTGTTCGAGCTCCTCTTCGATCCCTTACCCATGCTGTAAGGAATATACTGTATTAACTCAAATAAACTTTTTAATTTAAAATCTTCCAGTACCACCTGGCGTGGTGTGTGCTGCACAAGTGTTTCAGACTAATTGACCGTTGGTTTGATATCCTGCCACTTATATACTGGAGGAGTTGTTATGATGATGTCAAATATATTCATACGCCCTGGAGGAAAAATAGTTCCAACCGCTGCACACATTAATAATATATATATATATATATATATATATATATATATATATATATATATATATATATATATATATATATATATACCTGGTAGTATATAATACCAACTTTTGAGTATTAAGATTTTGGGCTGTCAAGAGAGGACATCACAATCCGCCTCAGGATAACATTGAAACAATAAGTACTAGTACTAGAGTAATGACATAAAATAATATTGTGAAAAGAGAAAATCAAGTGATTTGGGCCAAATATGGGAGAATCGTCCAGGACCTGGCCACCATACAACTCATTAGGCAACACACACTTCCGACACCAGACCTCTGGTAGGAGATGCACCGTGGACACACTCTCCCCCTGAGAACGCTGCCTTTGTCGCCCCTGCCAATTCTCGGTCCAAAAGGTTGATTGGGTGGGAGGACGGCAAGTGTAAGGTAATTCATTGATTGCATGCCAGGAGGAGAAGGGGTATGGTGGTCCATGATGGCCACATATCTTTTATCTATCTATTTCCTTCACAAAAGAAAAGAGGAAAAGAAATCCACCTCCTTCTCTTTAAAAAGATTACTTTTGTATAGATAATTGAATAAAAAATACTGGTAGAAGTGTTCCTCATGGGTCACAGTAGTATGGGAGGTGTGGGGTGGCTGATAAAGGCACATGGTAGATGGTAGTCTCCGCCAGCGTTTCTATATCAATTCTAGTTTGATAGCCTGGGGAAATACATCCAGTCAACTAGGTGTAATCCAGTTTATCTCACGATTCTGGCCTCCACAGTGCTTTTTTGGTCATGACCTTGTTCCGTTATTGAACAAGTAATCAATGGATAACTCATGACCCGTGTGTGTTAGTGAAGGATAATGACACGAGGCCGTAGGCCTAGTGTTATTAGCCTTTGCTTACACACACAAGTCATGAGTTATCCATTGACTACTTATTTTATACCACGAAACCAATAAATAATCAATATTATACCAATAAATTCAAGTTGAAAACAAAAATTATTCCCCCTCCCCGGGACTCAATACCAGCCATTGTGTGTACACAGGTACATACACCTCGGCACCCGGCAGCGGACAGCGACAGCCCCGGTCTCGGCTAGGCTTGGCAGCGGCACACGGTGAAAGATTTCAATGCGTCTCGCTGTTATGTTTGTGTATAATACACCCTCGCCCAGCAGCAGACAGCCGCAGCGCACACGGCGAAAAAAGACGCGTCTCGCGGTTATGTTTGTGTAGAATACACCTCCTCACCCGGCAGCGGACAGCGACAGCGCACACGGCGAAAAAAATATGCGTCTCGCTGTTATGTTTGTGTAGAATACACCTCCTCATTGCTTGGCTTGCTTTGAATGAGTCTCTCTGTTATGTTTGTGTATAATACACCTCGTCGCCCGGCAGCGGACAGCGGCAGTGCACACGGCGAAAAAAGATGCGCCTAGACCGGGGCTCGATCCATGTACCTCTCACGGCTGAGCGCAAAGCGCTAACCGCTAGACCACCGCGCCTTCTCTGTTCACTGCGTCTCGCTGTTATGTTTGTGTATAAAACACCTCCTCGCCCGGCAGCGGACAGCGACAGCGCACACGGATTTGTATCATATCCAGACTTGGTTCGAACCGAGCGTATCTCGTCAGTCTCTGTGGCGCAGTGCATAGGGAGTTGGATTTGGGATGTGAGACTGCAGGTTCGATCCCTACCCTGGCCTGGAAAATTTCGTGGGTTTCAACATGTAACATATGACATGGGAGGACATGAGAGGCGTGCTGTTATCCTGGATAACAGCACGCCTTAGATGGATAACAGCACGCCTTAGATGGATAACAGCACGCCTTACAATATTGATGTTACAGGCTGTAGGGTGTGCAATATCGACAGATATGTGTATGGGAATATCCACCAAAAAGCACTGTGTAAGCCAGAAATCGTGGTATAATGGGGTTTAACCGCACTCTGAGACCTTATGTTCGTCTTCAAGAAGGTGCTGGTTTCAACCTGAACATGTTAATAAATTGGCGAAGTATACAAAGTCAACTACACCATTAATTTCCTGTTAAAACTGTTCAGTGTTCAATGGGGAATCGATCCCCGGCCGCTGTGGCAGGCGACGAGCTCGCTGTCCACTATACCAAGCCGACCGGTGCTCGAAACCAATGCACATGGAGGATTTGAAAAAGTGTTCTGACATACCTGAAGTTTACACACCTCGTTAGCATAGAATCCAATGGTGCCAGCTGGAGTTATTAACAGAGAAACATCCTTAGATATCCTATATGAACATGCCATACCTAATTTCCCCAATTTGTTCGAAATAGATAAGAATCATTTGATTTTCCATAGCGATATGGGTCGGCCCCCGCCCCATCCGGCCATTCCTTGTTCGATGCATATCTGACCTAGGTCTTACATCCGGCCACCTCCCCGCTTCGTAAACAAGATGCAATGGCCGTGTACCGGGCCGTGTGTGTTGGATCGCTATGTAAAATCATTGGATTCTCATTTCTTTCGAAGAAAATGGAGACAAATTGTAGGCGAACACCAACTAGAGATCGTATATTAATTTTGGCAGTGCTAGAAGTATAGGACTTGACATGCTTGGATTATACCCGAAAAATGTGTTCAAAGGTGGAGGTATGTCGGGCAGAGTGACAACATGGCCACGACGGCTTGGCAAACCATGCGGATCATATGCACTTACAAAATGTCTCCTCCTGGAATAATTCTGGGGTTATAAGGTAAGAAATTCATACGTAATGGATGAATAAGTGTGATATCAACCCAAGGTAAAGGTCTGAGGCCAGCCTGACTACTAGTAGCAGGAGCGATATAGGGCTGGGGGTAGAGAGCCTGAGTAGATGGGAGAGGGTCAGAATGTGCCAAAATACACAGCATACAAGGAGCAGCTCTCTGCATTATGAAGGAGCAACTCCGAGAACAACTCAACTCTGGTTCTAAGCCCAGGTACGGACCTGGGAGTACCTTTAGATGGAAATACTGCGATAATAGAGAGGTTAAGACTTGCCACTTGTAACATCGATTTACCTTTATTCTAGATGTACATGTTGCCGTACACTTGTGATCTTAACCTCTCTAATAACCTTTGCTATATTGTTATCCAAAGGGATATTGTTGTCATTTTCTTTCATTTCATGCACTCAGCCAAGAAAGTGTTGTTGTTGTTGTTTTTTGCAGATTGGTTTAAATGGTTCTTTAACGTACTTTATCAATTAGAATTGTATTGCTTCATACGGAAGGGCCTGTGCTTCTATCAAGATGTATGCCAAATATGTTGCAAGCATTTAAGGCCCATACAGGACATGAATGCATCATGTCTCTTTGTCACTATGGTCAATGCAACCTTGGCATTAAAACAGTTTTCAAATCTTTAACAAGAAGAGGGAAAAACGAAATTGCTTCCCCTACTTTCCTAATATTTTTAAAGGTCCAAAAACATTGCCACTTTTTCGGGTTTTAGAAATCCTCTCATACAAACGTCACGAATACGTTTTTTCTCCAAGTGGAAAGAATGTCAGTTCCTTCTTCAATTCACCAGATGGTGCAAATGCATGCAGTTATAGCACATTCTGCGAAATGCCCTTTACTGGAAGTGCATCGCCTGATTGGGCAAAAGGAGATCTATAATCAATTAATCATGATATATACAATGGCTATACAATGTCTAGACATATTAATATATCGCATCATGTTATATTATATCAAAGGGAAACATGTATGTGGGAAATTTGGACATAGCAACCTATATTTAAGTCAAATCTAATAAAAACGTGGTTTTACAAATCTGATTGTGTAACTACCTGATAGAGCAAAAGCATTCAGTTTATCGCACACGCAGATTTGGAGCGGTTGATAACTAGAGTTGTTTTTTCGGTCAAGATAACTGAACACATCTATAGGCAATACATTTCTGAGAAGTCATGTGTTTCTACCCATGAGCAGTTTCATTTAATCGTGGTTACCAAGCAATCAGATAATTTCAGCCGTTTAACAGTGCTTACTTACCACATGTAATATACGTTTTGGGGATTGATAGATGGATTCAAATTGATACAAAATAAAAATAAAAAAGAGTACAAATTTACCTTTCGGGCTCTTTGGTAAAAACCACAAGGGGGAGGGTGGTTAATACATGCAACGAATTGGAAGAGATATATACTAAAAAGAAAAAGATACTAAAAAAACTACATTGATCATATTGGGGTATAAGTGGACTAACTTTCAGTGATTAGTGAATTTAGCTCCAGCCAGGTGGCGTTCCAGTGCCCGGGGCCCACCGTGGAGAAGTAGAGAGGCTGAGCAGCAGGAGGAAGCCTCAGCAGGCAGGGGCGGCAGGAGGCGTCGTCGTCGCACGTCGCGGCACACGGACGGAGGGAGGGGCGGTACAGGAGGATTGACCGTCAGCTAGAACATGCTATATGCCAGTATTAACACAGGTTAACACCGGCTCCTCCACGGTCCAAACCCCGCCTTAATCACCTCCATAGAGAGCAGAAGGTAGGTTCCATGGATGGAATGAGCCTTAAGGACGCTGAGGGACGCTACAGAAGGCAGCTTCCCACATCAGTAAGCCTGCCTGCCTGGCTGCTCCATGGCTGTTAGCTGTAGGTCTGTGCTGCCTACCGCGGCTGCTGCAGCATTCTCCGTCGTCGTGTGGTGCTGGGGAAGCTATAGCCTAAAAGGATAGGGGTAGGAAACTGCTAGGTGATAATATAGGACTCAGGGGGAAGGTGTAATACACTGGAGGAATCATAATCACCTCCAATATCCCTATATCTTATATAGTCTGTGCTAGCATAATGATGGAGACATTAATGGTACAGCACTGGAGGTGTGTCTGTGTTAACGCCCTGGAGGAAAGCTGAGGAAGGTGAGCTGGCTCCACCTTGAGACTGCTTCCATAGCCTTCTGGCTGGCTGCTCCACGGCCCTGTGGCTGCCGCTCTGGCGTCGTTGTTGGCAGTGGAACCTGACTTTATACAACAGGAGTAACCCAGGAGGAGGCCCTCACCTCCTCATCCCCATCCTCATCCAGCATATCCCCATCTAGTTTAAACACCCAGGAGGAATATTCACTACTCCAGGAACACCCTGGTTATACATGGACTCCACCCCCTGGATGGGTCCCAGCCTATAACCCTGACTGAATATCATTATTATTACTGCCACCCTAGCCACCCACACCAGAACAGCAGGCTGACTCTGGAGGAGTCAACAGCCCTCCCACCAACAACAGCCCTTACACCATGGAGGAGGACAATGGAGAATAGCCGCCCTGTCTGTCTGTTCAGCATCATGTAAGAGCACATTAATGTAGCTGTGAGGTATGCTGGAGGAAGAGGAAGGCAGTGGGGACTTAAGGTGGAGTGTCTTATGCTTAAGGTGTGACATTCTACCATACACATGAGGGGGAGGAAGCAGTGATGATGCTGATGATGACCTATGGTCCTTCTTCCCTGGTACTGATACAGGATCGGCTCCTCCTGCAACTGAAGGCTGCTGAGGCTGATGCTGCTCCTGCTGCTGATGCTGCCAATAGAGGCTGGGGCCAGTAGTAGTAGACAGCAGGCAGTAGGCACAGGAGTGGGAGCAAACACACAGTATTAGGACCTGCTACCAGCAGCTGGAGGAAAAGCAGCAGCAGCATTAAGCAAGCATCCATACAGCGGCAGCATCACCCTGGAGCAGGAGGAGGTTTAGGGCCTTGCAGCAGCAGCTGCAGCAGCAGGAGGAGGAGGCAGTAGTAGCCACATTGGAGGAAGAAGTCTCCCCAGGACTGGGGAATAGCCTGTCTCCCATGATCTGATGTACCATCAGCATTTTACATGGTGGGAAGATGCTGACCGTGGGGAGAGACTGATGGTAGAAGAAGAGGGTAAAGAGGAACCCTACATAGATTGATAACTAGAGAGACAGACTGGTACTGGGACTTGCTAAGGGTTAGCAGACAGCCAGCAGTATGCTTTGGTCAGGGATGGGCTTTGGGAGGAGGTGGTGGAGGCTGATATTGCTGTGTGAGCCGCTCTGTGAGCTGCCCTACTAGTAGTAGCTTGGAGCTAGCAGCAGCAGCAGTAGCCTGCCATCCCCCACCCACCCACCCTCTCCATCCCCTCCCCTCCAAACCAGCTATGCTCCAGCGTAGGCCTACTGATGCTGTCTACCTTCACATCATCCCCAGCAATGGTAGACCTAGCAGCTGGAGCAGAAGCAGCAGCAACAGCAGTCCCCTCTCGTTCTGCCAGAGACCCACTTCCCAAAGGCACCACCAAGAGCAGCAGCAACATGCACCTATCCAGCCCCATACTGCAACTATGTCATGTAGTTCATGCTTTGAGGTTCTCAGTTCAAGCCTGCGCCCTAACCAGCCCCCTATTCTAATGTTCAGGGCCAAAACCAACAACAATACCAATAGCAACAGTAGCAATTTAAGCAGCACCACCAGTCACCCTCCAACAGCACAAGCAATGTTGCTCAATATCATCAACAGGAGCAGAAGCATTAACAGCAGCAGAAGCAGCCCTGCTTTGACCCTCCCATTCCCCCAGTTAACAGAACCTTCATTATAATAATCACGATGTCCGAGCACTCCCTGCTGCTACCTGAAAGAGCAGCTCATGCCCAGCAGTGGCCATTGGGGCCGGTAGTAGTGAGCAGCTCAGGGTTGTAGAGTCTGGTGTAATGGAGGCTAAGGCTAGGAGGTGATCAGTAGAAGCAGCAGCAGCAGCAGCAGCAGAAGGTCCCAGTATGTATGGATGATAAGGACCTGGAGATGAGCAGGTATGATTTATATAGAAAGTCTAGAGCTGCTCATGTATAAGGAGGAATCTGAACTCTCTCCAGGTCACCCATAGGCTATAACCTACTCTAGATGATACTCCAATAATGATGATGAAGATGATAGTCTACTGATGATGATGTGATATTGATAGTTAACACTAAACCTCTAATGTGCTCTGTACCTGCTATATGGAACATGCAAAGGAGACAAACCAGATATAATTGAATTACCTAATGTTACATACTTGTCTGAACCAATCGTCTGATTACTCAACAAACCCATCATTCAACGTCATCTTCTACTGGCACCTGCCGAGAAGAGGCCTCACCCAAGAGTTCAAATGATTGGCCTTTTGTGATTACTGACAGTGGTGTCTATACAAGACAGGCTTTATAAGGTCTGTACTGATGGCCAATTCATGGGAAAATACTGACATGATAAGTCAAGAGAGGATGTAATAGGAATCTAACCCAGAGTGGTAGTTCATGGCGGTGCGGTTTAGCTGGACATCTGGTTTGTTGAAACAAGGCTGTACTGCTCATTAGTCAGAGGTGGTACTCCAGAGCCACTGCTCACTGTGTAATACATTATATAGAGCAGCTCACCAGACCCAGATATAGGGAGCAAGGCCACAGGCCTGTCCACACAGTCTAACCATGGAGTTGGGTGCTGCGTTGTTAAGGGCCTTACTCTATTTGATGTCATTACATCAATTTAACACTGTCAGCGGCCTGGGCTCCTGGAGGACAAGCTTCCATCCTGGAGAAGGTCCAAACTCCAATAGGGGAGATAGTGGAGCTGGTCGGGGTCAATGGGGTGTTAGTGTGGATTCAGGGACCTTTGGGGTAAGAGATCGTGAAGCCCGGAAAGCAACATCTGCGGGCACCTTGATAGGAGGGGGTCGTGAGCCATTCCATTCTATATCTCTACACGGAGCATCTCAAGATGCTCTTCCACACCCCGAACATGCTCATCCTGTTCGCCATTACACTAAACCTGAATCCTCCAGGCGCTACCAGGGGGCACTCCTCACCAAACGTGACCTTGATACTAGTTCCTCTTCCGGGTCGTCCCAATCCTCGTCGCCGTTCGCTGGATCAGGGAGGACAGCACACAGTGACCAATCAAAATTTCTGCAGGATTTGGCCCGTGTGGACCCTGTGTCTGCGGTCCTGCAGCATATAGAGATGGTGCAAAACCAGAGGAACTGCTCGGGCAATACACCCTTACTCAAAGACTATGAGCTACTCAATGATTCGTATGAGCGGTTCATGCAGCAGGAAAACAGTGCCATCAAGCTGGCCAATGTGCTCAACAACCTTTTCCGCATCTGGGACACCAGTTCAGCTAGCAAGACCCTCTACAATGAGGACTTCTACTATTCACTAGTGCGCGCCATGGTCGAAAACGATGAAAAAATCTTTGGTTGTGCCATAGCTTTTGACAAAGCGCAATACAAAAGCAGAGACTTCTGTCCTTACATGTACAAGGACAAAGTAACAGGCAGGGTGCATGTCAAGGACATGGCAACTGCCACACGAGGGCGTTGCGCTGCCAACGACACTCAGGGTTACGAGTGGTTTGTCAAACTACGCAGCCGCAACTTCTCCAAGATTCTCTGGGACCACCAGAAGTCTTGCAAAGACCTAAAGGCCAAGTCCCCGGGTGACCGGGCCAAGGCCAGCCTCTTTATGAGCACCCGGCATGAGGGAATGTGGACCAGACCCTTTTTTGACTGTGCGTGGTCCAAGTCGTGGATGATTACGTATTCTGTGCCCTTCTTTGGCTGTAACTCCAATGACAATCTCCAGTTCAAGTGAGTAGCTTTGCCTATTTTTCCTGTTTTTAGCAACTGCCATTAGCTCATGTAATGCCTATGTTATGTATCTGCTGACAAAAATCAGTTGGTGACCATTAATTGGTTGGAAGTTCGGATAGTGGAATACTCCCTTCAAACGAAATGGTGCTGATTCTCTCCCTGACATTCTGTATCTGAAAGTTATTCATATTATTTCATAATTTTTGTCTTACCTTAAAGAGGGTTTAGAAAAAAAATTCACATTGTAAATCAGTTGTACTTACACAAGGACATTCCCTTATTGACAAGAGTATTCGATAATATAATTATATATAATATGGGCAATTAGCAATGTTGCCTCCATAGATACAACATTGTCTCTTCAACATTGGTTCAGTGCCTCTCAATATCAATATTGACCTTAGTTTGTTAATTTCTAGTTGTGCTGATTGATTCAACAGAGCAAAAAGAAAAAAAGAAGAAGAAAAACCAGAATCACGAACACGTATATTATCAAAACACAAACGCAAAAGAATCGAACATATATACAGGCATATTTACAGAATCTAACATACATAGCCCCCCTATCAGGTAATAATCATTCAAGTTTGTAATCTATTTGAATGTTATCATCACATAATATATCTTTCAGTTGAGTTAATGATAATTATTTTGATGGGTACTTAAAGCAGGTTGCAATCCTGTCTCCAAACCTTGCTGGTTAAACATGCTGTATGTATAATCAATGGGAACTTATTATGGAAACTAGTTTTCATGTCCATGTAGATATTATGTAAATAAACCATTGATCTCCATGGAATATTAAAGCCCAGGTAGAATATTATGCACATGGCTGTTGTTAATGTCATTTTCTGACAGGTGTATACATACAAAGGCTAAATGGTGTGTGTTTCAGGTAACATGCTGAAAAAAATAGGTAGGGCACCTGTAGATCGGATTTTAAAAAAATGTTTTATTTTCCTCACCGTTGGGATAAGCAGGAATTCATGCCTGTGACTTGCACATGACAATAGGGTAAAACTCACGCAGAGACATATTATATCTACTTATCTAAATAAGAAAAGGTAGGGTGGGTTTGTATTGCTAGGTAGGGTCGGGTTACCTGAAACAAACAATTTCCTTTAGGCCTAACAGAATGGTCATCATTTCTATACCTACCATGAAATACATGTACCTTGATATGAAATTATATTGATTTTACCTGATTCCATATCAAGCAAGATAAATGATATTGAACGCAAACAAGCTGTTGTCAATTTCAATATCCACTTTGAATATAATTGCTAGATATAGAAAGCACCTGCTGGGATAGATATTTCCATGCCATACCCTACATCAACCCCACCCTCTTGAGACTGAATCAGAGAGACAGAGAGAGAGAGAGAGAGAGAGAGAGAGAGAGAGAGAGAGAGACAGAGAGACAGACAGACAGACAGACAGACAGACAGACAGAGAGACAGAGATAGACAGAGACAGACAGAGAGACAGACAGACAGACAGATAGACAGGCAGACAGAGACAGAGAGAGAGACAGAGAGAGAGAGACAGACAGACATACAGAGACAGAAATAGAGAGAGACAGACAGACAGAGATACAGAGACAGAGACAGACATACAGACAGAGACAGAGACGGGCTGACAGAGACAGACAGACAAAAAACAAAGAAAGACAGTGACAGACAGACAGAAAGACAAAGAGAGACAGATAGACAGCCCAGCAGCCTGACAGACACGCAGACAGACATACAGACAGAGAAAGAGACACAGAGAAAGAGAGATTCGCACACAAAAACAAAGACAGAAAATTTTTCATTTGCTCCACATGGAGTGAGAGTTGTTAAAATCCTATTGATAGAATAAATGGCACCAACTCTAGCTAAATCCAAGGGATATATTCTAGTATCAACCAATTGTAACATTTCCTCGGTTTGGGCTCAGTCCTGGAGGGTGTTGCTCCTATAGTAAAAGGAAGAGCTGGCTAAAAATGCCCTTGTTTCCAGTCCTTTCTTTTCATGTAGCTATAACTTGTCCCTTTTGTTGCTCACAAGTGGTCATGCAAGTATGGTGCTAAAAAAGGGGGATTTGAGTAGGTACCTAGTTAGGAAAAGTCAGTCAGTATAATATACTATAGAGTGTGTGACATGAGTAGGTACCTGATAGTGCAGCTCTCCCTGTTTTAAACAAGGCAGGTGACTTTCAGACTAATGTGGTGAGTGCAAGTTGAGTGGTGAAGCAGAGCGTGACTTCTTTTGAAAAGAGGGTACCTACTGACAGCTCTTTTTACCATAGGAGCAACACGCTCCAGTGGGCCCAGAACATTGAAAAAGTGTTGATAACTGATTGATCAACGTTGATCAAACGTTTGCCCAAGTTTCCTTAATTCTCTGTGCCCAATGGGAATTTCCTTATCCCTTATGATGAACCTACATTGTTCATTGACGAGTCTACTGGCCAACGTTAATGCATCAAGCCGACCCTTTCGGACGATATCGACCCTTGAGGGTTGGCATGATGCATGGATGCAGTGGTGGCGAGCTACTCAATAAGGATGCATTCATGCATCATGATGACAAGATGGTCATGATGCATTAGAAGACTTTGCAGCCGTTGAAGGGTTATACTCAGTAGGTTGTGTTAGAAAGGACTGAGCAGATGCAGAGTGTGTGTATACAGATAGAGAGTGAGGTGCTCTTTACTACTGTAAATCCCCGCGTATAAGCCCCATACTAACGTTGGAAGAAAACTATAACCCGTACCTGGGCCATAGAATTGGGATTCTGATACTGTTGTATAGTATGCAAACCCCACCTACAAGCCACACCCTGAGTGTAGGAACATCCCATGACTGAGCTGAGGGGTTTGAACTGGCCTATGAGCCACTGCTTGCATAAAAGGGTTTACAGTGTTGTAAAGTTTATATATGCAGCCTTTGCAATGGTGTATACAGCCACCTGGTGTGTGCTTCAAGAAGGTCACACTTAGCAGGAGGAAGGCCTGGATATTCTGTAACCCTGTAAAGGGGGGGGGGGTCCCTTAGGCTTCTTTATAATTATTTGTCGTAATGATACGCAATGCAGTATTTGGTGTTGCATCAAGTACACGAGAGGCATTATCAAAGAAGTATGGTACTTGTACCTCTACTTCAGGGCTGCTTAGCACGTGGCATAGGGCCATTTGCGTCTAATCTAACAAAATGGCCAAATGACCGAATGGCAAGGCTTAAGCCCATAGTTCTTAAGACCTCGTAGATGGCTTTAGACCCACACCCCCTTCTCATCATGATGCACCGATGCAGTGTGGGTGAGTCTTTACTTAACAGCATTGCATTGGCATGCCACATCAACCCTTAGGGGGTGTTTGTACAACTAGGATTGGCATAATTGATTAATGAGGGTCATTTTAGAAGCCTTGCTGCTGCATTCCTACATCATAACTGCAATGGATGGTTATTAGCTTTGATGCCCTATGCCCCCCATAAAGGGTTAAGTAAAGTTAATTTTTGCTGATGGCTGTGATATATACCCACTGCCTTAAACTCTAAATCTAAACCTGCAACATCAGCATTGTCTGCAGTATTGTGCCTTAACCATGGTGATTTAGAGTCAGGTTAGAAGCTCAGATGATTGAAACGGTCCTCAGGTAATTATAGTGTTCAATAATTCAACTGATCCCTATTTGTATGACCATGATTAATTGCAGTGAATGCCCCACTCTATCTGACTAAGTAAATGAGTGGCTCTAATGGCTGCCGGAGCACCATTTGTGGCCTTATAGCCCTTCGCGGGCAGCATGGTGCCTCTAATTTCAGTTTCCTTAGTCATCATGTTGGACCAATAATTATAGTTCTAGTGAGTAACTCGCCAACTATCCATTGGTGAATAATACGAACCCTTCAGTGGTGTATCAAGCCCATGGGATCAGCATGATGCATGAATGAAGCACTGGCGAGTTACTCGCCAGGACTGCATTCATGCAACATGAAACAATAAGTGGCATAATAATATTAAATGTTACTGTGGTCGTTAAAGGATTAACCTAATGGTAGCAGCTAATGGTGATGTTCAATACTGAGACATCTCCACTCCTACCTGAACCATTGTCAGCAGCCACATAATAAGGATCCCCCATGTACATGACACAGAAGCAGCCATCCTCCTTGGCCATTTCATATTGATTAGCTCTCCACACACTCTCCCCATGCTAGGGGCCAAGAGTCCATACTCTGCTGGCTATTTATTCCAACTCTGTTTGTTTTATGCCCTGCTTCCTTTTGTGTTTGAATTTAATGTATGGATAGGGAATTATTCATTGAAAGTTGACGGTGAATATGTCAGGTGACTTTTCAGACTAATGTGTATGTTCTGTAAATATTTAAAATTGGATACCAACACTGAGGTGGGAATCAATAAGGCTGTTACAATTGATGATTGATCTGTTGATTGGGAAAAGGAAGTATACATTTTGCAGTATGTTTCAGGTATAATAGCACATGGCAACGCCGTAAAGATGTTACAGAATGTGTATAAAAGCAGTATGGTCAATTTGCCCTTTTTAAAAGGTGATGGATTAGGGAGAGTGGGGGTAATTTGAGTCATTTACTGTGTTAAAGCATACATAGAAATTCAAGCCAAGTACATTCTGTAGACTTAAAAGAGACTAAATCCAAAAATAAAATATGACAACAAGAGATCCTTGGTTGACCCTGCAATAAAAATGATTTACGGCAAAGAATATGGATATAATGCAGAATCCCACTTGTTTAACAATGGCAAGAGAGCTGGCCTTGTTTATTTTATACACCTGTCATAAAAGTAAGAGGATAGAATCTGATGATGGTATTTCTTTTCCAGATGTGACATATGGAATGAGATCAACTATATAGACTATGATGAAGTGGGGAGATGTTGCATTTAATGTAATTTTATTTTATTATATGTGCTGCAACCTGAATCTATCTATGTGTGTAACAAGGCATGGGAATTTCATCAAAATATTCATGGCCCCCTTTAAAACAAAACTGGAAATATATCCTGTTATGATATCATCATTCAGAGCATATGTCAAAAAGAGAATACAATTGCACCGATGTTCAATTATAATGCATCATCGCTTGCATTCACATAGCCTTTCACATGACATTCAAACAGAATGATACTAACCATATCAGGTCCATGTTAAAGAAAAAAAAACATTCATAATAACATATTTCGATGGCCTTTCCATCAAATAAAAAGATTCTATCATAATTATAGAAATATGTGCCACTATAGAGGAGAGCCGCAGGTTTATCTGTTACATCTGATAACATCATGATTGACAAAATGCATCCCATTTGTGCTTGCGTAACACTGCAATGATACAGCTAGATGGTCTTTTTGGTCTTTTATCAGGCATGTTTTGCAATTTTCCTTGACAAATATCGGAATTTTATGTACCTGAAGGTCCCTGTGTAGTATCATAATCCTGAACCTTTTATTAATGTCTAGATATAACACATTTTGCAACACCTTTAATGTATAAACAATGCAGAATCTGATGCATTTTGTCAATCGTGACGTCATCAGATGCAGCAGATAAACCTGTGGCTCTCCCCTATAGTAACACATATTTTTATGATAATGACAGAATCTTTTTATTTAAGGGAAAGTCTATCAAAATATATGGATAAACACGGTAAAAGGTACGCCCGTGAAGGGGTGCACGGGTGTACCCTTTACTGTGTTGATCCACATTATGTTATCATGAAAATTGAGTAATGTTTATCTTTAAGCATTTATACACCATGTAAACTGGCCATCGTGATGGCACAACCTGCAGGGTCTATAGTGCCACATGTAGAGACATTAAGAGTCATCCCAAGTCCCATTTTCAGGGGGTCTAGGAAAGGGGCACGTGCCCCCAGCCCCCCCCCCCCTGGATCCACCCATAGTGGCGGCCACGCAGAATTGATACAGTCCCAAAGGGTTAGCATGATGCATCAACGCAATGAGTCTACTCACCAGCAAGCCCACTCCATTGGTGGATCATGTAGACCTGGTCCAAGGAATAAGATGATCCTGGATTTTGGATAAATGGGGGACCATTGTTCTGAGGTTATGCCACAATGAATTATGTATAGTGCTGTCAGGTAGTGTGTATAAACGTATGTTGAATTATGTATAGTGCTGTCAGGTAGTGTGTATAAACGTATGTTGGCTGCACAGATGGTCACCCCTATAGGTTCATGATATTATACAAATGGTACATGTTAACCATTTAAAGACTGTCCTGGGATAATGCTAGGCTATGTATTCCATTAGCCAATTTGGCGATTTTGCTCAAATCTTAATTGGCCAAATTCAGTGTCGATTAGCCAAACACTTGTAAAAGAAATCATCTATTTTTAAAAATGACAATCAGGGAAAATCAGTCAAAAATTATTCAAAGGAAAGGGGCATCAGTGCTTTCCCAAATCGAATAGAAAGATTTGTGTTGGGGTGTTCTGTTTGTAATAACTGAACAATGATTTGTCAGGTCAGTTTGGGCGATGTAACCTGTAGCTGTAACAAAGACCAGGCAAAAATACTTATAGCTAAACTATAACCCCCACTTAGTATCTTGAAAAGAAAGTGCATGTAGATATGGTCAATACCAGCCTAATTGGAGTTTGTGATTGGGAGATGCATGCACCATGTAGGGCTATAAAATTACCGAAATACCTCACATATTCTTCTTGTACATTTTTCTTACCTTTTGTATATAGTTTTTTTTTCTGTTACCCTTATATTTACTGTTTTCTCATCCGTCATCATCTTACATGAATCATTAATCTCATTACCTATGTGTTGAAAACTGAGAACCTTGTGAACCTAAGGATATCACCTTTATTGTCAGATTTTATCACTCATGTATAATTTGTGACTTGGCAATAAAATTCTCACACCTTAAAAAAAATATAAGGCACACCTCACATATAAGGCACACCCAGATGTGAGTGTAAAAATTAAGAATATCATAACTTTTGTTCTATAAACCAACGAAATTTCAAAATTCAAAGACCTATGGCCATCTTAGAGCCTCCCCTATCTTGTTTTACCACAATAAAGGGTCAATGGATTATTGGGGAAATTTTAGAGAAAAATCTCTCCTAAATAATTCTGCTTCTATAATGCACACTAGGGGTGCATCCTCGCGTATAAGACGCACCTTGTACACAAGGTATTACAGTAATGGGTCTGTCATGAGTAGGCCTCGGTGTATAGTGCAAGTCAATTGATTCTTTCCTGTCCTGCTCAGTAGCCACATCGTCGGACTGCTGCATGATAAGGTCAACAGAATATTTTCAATTGTGAGGTCTCCTGAAACATATCTATTAATGTTTCCAGCAGAACTAATCACAACTTTTTGGGGTCATAAAATAACGATCATATATGATTATAGAATGATTATAATTTCGGGGGTGGTTACCCCGGTGGTTACTTCTCTGCATAGGCCATAGAAATACATGTGTATACACATGTAAGTTGGGGGAGGGGGCACAGCCATAATTAACCAATTTGGTGAATTTTGAAGAGCAGGGATTAGCCAAAATGAGCTTGGATTCGCCATTGGCGATTTGGCGAATGGCTAGCATTATCCCTGATTTAGACTGCATAGATTTTTAATGCATTATGGCCATTTGTCATTATGGTGCATAGATTCCGTCATGACAAGTCTACTAAATCATAGCTGCAATGCTAAATCATTGGTGGATCCTAGCCCCCTAACCATTGTAGGTGTTCGTTCCCCCATGCGCAGAGCCTTCAGAGGGACTGTTCACTTGATTGTGTCACTCCCCCTATGTATACCATACCGATCTAGGGTAGTTGGAAGGTAGAGAATGTCAGGCCAGGGGAAATAGCTCAGGGGTAGAGCTTCCGCTTCGAAGTTGGAGGGTCCTGGGTTCGAGTCCCGGTTTCTCCATGACATTTTCCGCTGACCACTGCAGTGGTGGAGAAACCGAGTGGTCCCGCCTCACAAGGGGGATCTTATAGAGCTAGGTACCTGGGCCGGTATGGTATAGACAAGTGCTTCGACCTGCTAGTGCTGAGGAACTTGGAAACAGGTGGCACACACAGCCGTTCCTGGGAACAGAAGCCTATACGGGTTGTGTGTGACTCAGTACGGGTACATGTGGTACTGTTCAGACTGGACTGGAGGACCAGTTCTGGGCAGATACGGTCAAAGCTGGTTGGGACAAGTGTAGGGGTTCGTTCCCCCGTCGGGTGCGCAGAGCCTTCAGAGGGACTGTTCACTTGATTGTGTCACTCCCCCTATGTATAACATACCGATCCAGGGTAGTTGGAAGGTAGAGAATGTCAGGCCAGGGGAAGTAGCTCAGGGGTAGAGCTTCCGCTTCGAAGTTGGAGGGTCCTGGGTTCGAGTCCCGGTTTCTCCATGACATTTTCCGCTGACCACTACACCATACAGAAGAAAACAAAAACATCAATAGGGAGAAAGAGAAGAGGGGGAGGAAAAGTAAAAAACGGGGCAAAGGGGGGGGGCAGAAATTATGTTTTGTGTGTTCAGAGGGTAGATATTACCCTAATTTCTAATTTAGTATGCCAGAAAAAAGGCCAAATAAACGATTTGAGCCTAAAACATGAAAACCTCAGATCTCCCCCCGTTCCCAAGCAGTCCTGGTTCCACCCCTGTTGAATAGATAGCGCCACCTCTATGTGGTCGATAACCATACAAAGGGTCAGCATGATACATAAATGCATTGCTGGCAAGTGTATCAGCCGGCATTGCATTACTGCGTCATGACGACAACGCCCCACAAACCTGGATGAATCATACACCCATTAAAGGCTTACTATAAAATATGAGATATGCCGGTATATTCACAATGGTTTTAGTACCAGAACACCAACCAAAACATAACCTCCTTAATTATTATCTATGCACAGGTACTTTTACTTTTTAACCCTACATCTATTATGAAACAGGAGCATTCTCCAACATTAGAACTGTTTATATAGTGGAAAGATATTATGTCCAGGTTAAGTTTATCACCACATGTATTATTGTTGGTAGGTGTTTGGTGTTATTCGCAGCATTATGGTATCCATTTACTGGGTGTGTGTGAAAATGTCATGGTTCATTAGATAGAGTGTAATGATACATACATTTGAACCTAGTACTTATTTACATATACTCATCAGTCGATATGTCTAGAGTGTAATACATGTACCATTTTGCACTGTGGTAGAGTTTACATAGGTAAAACTGCCTTTTTTCTACACATATCTGACTGTCCTTTTTCTACACATATCTGCCTGTCCTTCTTTTACACATATCTGCCTGTCCTTTTTCTACACATATTTGTCTGTCCCTTTTCTACACATATCTGCCTGTCCTTTTCTACACATATATATCTGTCTGTCCTTTTTCTACACATATTGCAATTAAATCATTATCAAGTTCATGCTGAAGTGAGCTCGAATATATTAAAATAGATTTTCAAACAGGATTCCTTCCTGAAAAGAAGAAGAAAAAACTTTAAAGGACCACATAGTGTAAGGTTTATTCCATTTTCAGGACAACCAGTTACAAAGGTGCAATAATAAAATATGGATAATCCAGTTGCATTCACCAGAATCATTTTGCCAAATACTGTACCGGAAATAGCTTATGTATGCCATAACTATTTCTCTAGAGGAATAATTAGGAGCAGCTCTCATGGATTATGTCACGTCATATATAATAGGACCATGTAGTCCAATAATTGCATAGAGAGGAGGGAGGGGGCGGGGTCCATGTATAGTTCTTCTGTGGGTTCAACTATAAGGAGTTATAAGCTTATATACGGATTTCTTAAAAGCTTGGACAACCATCACTCCCATCATGCACCTGAATCTAAAAATCACCCTTTTTAAAAGCCGTTTGAATATCATCTCGCTAGAATATATTTCTTTTTGCTGTGAAGTAGTACTTCACTTAGCAATACTAAGTACTTCACTTAGCAATACTAAGTGCTTCACTTAGCAATACTAAGTACTTCACTTAGCAATACTAAAAATGATATTCTGCCTCACTACCCACACTAATGCATTTAAAAAAGATTGCCAAATCATTTTTTTTTATATATTTTTTTCAATCAACGGCTGCTTAGCAGCTGGATCATAGTGCATTTCACAAAGCAACATGCTTATTGTATCATTCCCAGGCATGTAAATTCCAATAAATAACCTTTGCAGATTTCAGTGAAAGCCAGCCCCCCTCACAGATAACAGTTACCTGGAAACAATTACTGGTATTTTCCACATGGTTGCAATAGCAATGATGACGTTTGAACAGTGTGAATCATGTAGCTTGGAGACCCGGACATTATATTTAAGTAACGTATGTAGATATGGAACGGATTGATGTATACTATGATCCAAATGTGAGGCAAGTATACGTTTGGGGATTTGTGTCTTGGAGATATGTTCAAAATTGTATACACACTATGTCTATCATTTAACATTAATGTTTACATGGGTTCTACATTCTAATCATCCCTGGCATATAGACCAACACACTGGGAATATTTATAAATCCCATGAGAATACATACCAGGGGTCTATTTCAAAACAGACAACGTTTTGGCCCTCTTTTTTATTCTTGAACAATCAGAAATTGTACAATTGGTTAATAATCATAATTCTGCCTATGAGACCCAAATAAATCATTGAAAAACAAGGAAAATTGCCTCAGACTATTCGGAACTATAGTAGAAATATCCCAGCTGTAGAAATCTGTGCTAGTGCTTGGTACAGTTCTGTATAAACTTTCATGTAAATGCTACGATTTACCCAGATTCTGTGATCATTGTACGATTTTAGTGATAGTACAGTGAATTAGTGACCATACAATGTTGTGAAACAGACCCCTGGTTATTTACTATCTGTGTGTCATGTACTGCAGCATGGTGATCAGCAATGTGTTTAAGTGATTTGCAATGTTTTCAGGGTCACCTGTTTACTAGAATTATTATGGTATAGAAATAGGGTATATTCACCTCGAGTCGTCCATATACCTGGAGTCGGCCAGTCTTCAGGGCCCACAAAACTAATGTTAAATGAACGTTGCCAACTAAATGGCTCAATACTATATACTACTAATAGGCACTGTTTATTCAACATCATACTCTTTGTTGTGCCCCTTAGAGGGGACTCCATTCCAGGTGTATGGCCGACTGGATGTGAACCTACCCCAGAACCTACCACGAGTTTATGCTTGACTATCCTTCAGAGTAGTGGTAATGCCAAATGGGGTCTTGTCCAGACGTCTTTCCACTTATATCTTCAATATCATGTTATTTCACCATTCTCCAATATTGACCTACCAGTTCTGAAATGTCATACATTTTGTTCTACATATAGGGGTATGTTTTATAATAATGACTGGTATTGAGAAGATCCTAACATAAAAGCGAAATCGTAATGAAACCATCGAAATTCTACTTGTGAGAAAATCTCAACGATAAAAAACGAACTGAATATGAAATTAGAACACTTTAGGGCCGCAAATGCATTAATGCATGGTGTACATTGGTCGTCATGATGTAGCCCTTGCGAGTAACTCACCAGGGGCTCGTTCATACATCACTCTGATCCTACCAGGATTGACACCGTGATGGATGGTCGGCATGATGCACCAAATGCGATTAGACTCGCCAGGTCTTCATGATACATCCTAATATCCATGGGTATAGATTCCTGCTATTCACACATAAATGTTTTTTAAATCAAATCTTAGCTCCACCCTGGTATCCCAGTATAGGATTCTGCTGATAACCAAATCCAATTGAGGCCACCAACATTACGAACGCCATTAGTAACATTAACATAAGTTTAGAGTTTGTGACGCCATCAACTGCCCAATGATGTCAATGGCCCTTTAAATGTCAGAAACTGTGTTAATGCTTTATGCAGACCTTACACGCTTGATGCACTCTTGGATGGCCAATATGATGCTCAAATGCAGTGTTGGCGAGCGGGCACACCAGGACTGAATTGGTGCATCATGACTAGCGTGCACACCAGGACTGAATTGGTACACATGACTAGCGTGCACACCAGGACTGAATTGGTGCATCATGACTAGCGTGCTCACCAGGACTGAATTGGTGCATCATGACTAGCGTACACACCAGGACTGAATTGGTGCATCATGACTAGCGTGCACACCAGGACTGAATTGGTGCATCATGACTAGCGTGCACACCAGGACTGAATTGGTGCATCATGACTAGCGTGCACACCAGGACTGAATTGGTGCATCATGACTAGCGTGCACACCAGGACTGAATAGGTGCATCATGACTAGGGGGCACACCAGGACTGAATTGGTGCATCATGACTAGCAAGGCACATTTATAAACCTCGAGGCATCATGCCGTCCTTAAAGAGGTCAGAACAAGATGACGGCACATATAACATAATGACGTAGTTCCGTCACACAGAGTCAGACCTGGCCTAATATGAGGCCCGGATGTTACACAGACTAAAGCTAACCCAATCATTATTGGACACTACTAGAAGCAATGAAGGAGCTTTACTATCCTTCACACATTTTACACACTCTCGTGGTGTTCTCATCACCGCGAGAGTGCATTAAACCATCTCCTAATTATCGCAGATCGTAACAATTCTTGCAAAATATGCTAGAGATCCTTGCCCCCCCCCCCATACACACACATACTTAATTATGCTTATTTCCCTGTCATGAGAATGGCTGCGATTCTCTGCGATAATCGCATAGTGGAGTCTCAGCTGATGTGTCCTCATGATACATGAATGTACCAATGCCCTCAAAGCCCATCAAAGGCCACACTGCACACTATATGACCCTTTATAAAGGGTTATTTTTGGGGTTATTGCTCAGTGTTTATTACCCTTAATAGTGTTAGCTGAGCAGCTCACACATTCTCTAGTCACCCTGATGCACGAATCACCTGCACTGCATTGTTGCATCATGCCAAACAGTCTTGAGTGTCTAATACCCTATAGGTTTGGCACGATGTTTTAATGCACTATGTGCCTCTTAATGGGTAATTACATGTGTTATTGGCTAACACACAGGAGCAGCTCATCTTTAGGGGCCTGCAGCTATGAGCTGCTCAACACTGAAAAATACAGAATAGCTAGGATCATCCAAGTATATAGGACAGAATAAAGCTAGTCAAACTGACCGTTATAGTGGTTCTCACATCGACAACTTTAGATTACTCAGGTGGGCTTTTTTATTGGCAATCCTTGAGAAAAGGTTTTAACATGTTTATTTTATGCTGGTTAAATGCAAGACTATAGGGACCTATATTTTTTCCGTGCTCAGCTCGCGAGTCGAGTCAATATTCGGCCATTACTGGGCAGTAATAGGATCGATTTCTCACCTACAAAGGCCTATTGGCGCTGCTAAATAAGGTCCAAAGTTTGTTTCCGGTCATCCGACCGACCTCGGCTAAATAGGGCCGACCTCAGAATTATTTGAAGATTTTTTCGTTATTTCACATGTGGGGACACATTTCGCAATGGTTTTCTAATATCCCATGCAGAAAATGAACTTTTGTAGGACCCACAAGTGAAAACCCAGCAAAGAATGACTATATGAGACATTGGACCAAAAAAAAAAAAAAAAAAAATCCGACCTACCTACCTCAATTTTTTGGATCATGTTACCGGAAACACAGCTTTCTTTTTTTTCTTTTTGGCCTAAGCAAACAGCCAAGCAGGATAGATCCCCCACAGGGAGGTTGTTAGAGCACCCTTTTAGAGGGATCATTGAAATAAGTCGATAAAGTAGGTGTAGAATGTCGAAGGGTAGGCTCTCTGGGTGTGGGCCAGGGCAGCCTCGACCAGTTATTGTCCAACCAGTTTGATGGCCTGGGAGCAAACAGCCACCACACTGGTTATGTACTCCAGTTGATTCTTCCAGTTACCGACTCACCGCCTTGGTCAAATGATAATCTCCTTGATCATGTATCTACATGTATATTGACTCGTTAATCTGAGTCTGAAATATAAATACTGCATTTGCTGAATAATGTATTGTATGCCTATGGAGGGACTTGCCAAGGATATACTGTAGTGTATAACTTACTCATATAAGCGTGCACTATAGCATGCACATTCCAATTTAGATAAATCTATCCTCATAGAAAGCCCTGCTGCATTGCCGGACAGCATACAAGTCCAGGCACCTTCTGCGTCCAGTCTGAAGGGTGGAGCGATGTCGGGCTGGAGGTCCGAGACTGGGACTAGCAGGGGAGGACAGATTGTAGCATTCAGTAAAGTGGCAAGGTGAAAGGACTGCTGGTACCTGTGATGTTTTGCTAGGACTGCTTTGTATGTATTGGTATTGGGCCTGATTGGGATAATTGATGGGGAGGTATTGAGACTGAGTGGTATAGGGATGATGTGTGTGTGTGGAGGGGGTGGATGGGTGGGAGTATGATGGGAGGCTGGGTAGTGAATTATAGGTGATACTCTACTCTCTCTCTTCTCTCTCTCTCTCTCTCTCTCTCTCTCTCTCTCTCTCTCTCTCTCTCTCTCTCTCTCTCTCTCTCTCTATATATATATATATATATATATATATATATATATATATATATATATATATATATATATATATATATATATAGCAAGATACATTTTTAACCAATGAAATAACTCGCTTAATTTTCACCACACAATCCTTATTCTTCACAATAACTGTCATGGCCGCACACACTGAGAAATGGGGGAGAAGGAAGATAAGATTGCTTTGGTCCTTGATTTCTTTTGTGTCTGCCCTTGTCTATCATCAGCAAGAAGACAATCTTTAAAAACCCAATATGCTGCTAACCTACACGACTACAGCGATAATTGTGAATAAATTAATTAGGCCTACTGCGATTCTCTTGAATAAAAAGTGATCCTGGAGCCAGTTGTGTCGGGGCAGTCATTTGGAGCCGATTGTCAAGGGACCAATGATGCAATTATCATGGAGCAAGTTTTTTGGGGCTCAGTCATTTGGAACCAATTGTCAAGTGACCAGTGATCCACGGGCTAGTTGTGTGGGACTAGTCGTTTGAAAAAAATTATCAAGTTAGTGACCAGTGATCATAGGGCCAGTCATTTGGAGGCAATCTTCAAATGACAAAACAATTATAAAGTGCTTTTTCCTGAACAAATTGCCAATTTACCATTGATCATGTGACCTGCTATATAGAGGCAATGGTAATTCCAGAGCTATCTGATCTGAGAAATATTCTCAACCAATCCCAAATTCATATCAATCATGTACGTTCATTCATTTTGCCTGCACCTAGAAATATGAATATGGAAAATGGCACAATGCTTCAAAGTCTCCCATGGACGTGGCTGAGGCTGGGAATGACCAAATGTTCAGCAATGAAAACAAGATAATGTCACGGTGTAACAGTTTGTACAAGAGTCTCCAAACATTATGTATGGACTACCAAAACATGGCCGTTACCCTGAGCCTGTGTTTAGAGAATGTTACAGCAGAATCCAGAGATTCACCTTGGGTTGAAACCATACCATGAGTCAGACGACCTACCTTTGGACTGATTTGTAGACACTAAACTTTGATCTGTGAATTTCAGCACACTGTAGATGTTATTCTAACAAATGAAAGTGTAAGAAGAGGGCTTAGCAAACGCAAGTGGTATCCATAGAAACCATTTGGAAATGGATTAATAAGTTATTGATATATCTATTGGCCTTAACCTTAGGAATAACTTTCATGGTAGAAAAGAAGGAAACTTTGAAATACCCTTATAAAAACAACAACTCAAGATAGGGTAGATTAACCTAAAGACAACCACAAACCTAGAGTCGACCACCTGTCACCTTGTTTTTCTCACTTTCACATGTAGTGCATGGTCTTAAACCCTAATATTATTGAAATAGAGGTGTTATAGTACCCCATAGAATGATATCCTGGAATATATGAAGTAATTGTCACTGCATGATAATACACTTAAGTTCCCATGTATGAATGTTTTTTACCATGACTAGCTGGTCATTTCATCAGAATTCTCCACATATGGTTCGATAATTTGAAGATGACAAGTGCTCACATATACAACATTTTCACTCTAGGCATAGATAAATATCTTTGCTAAATGATAGCATAAGGAAAATTGCAGAAATGTTTCCTAGAACATACCAATTTCACCTTGAGATGACCACCATTTCACATTGAGTCAGCCACTCCTTATACACCTATTTGTGCATTTAATTGAATAGAAACCATTGATTATGTAGGTTTACATCACAAGATTCATGGCCAGCATAGTTTGGGATAGAAATCTTCACTGGATTACTGATACATAGACAAAGGTGCACGAGAATTGGTCAGCACTGAGGGTTATCACACGAGGAGAAGCCGAGTGTGATAACCCTCAGTGCTGACCAATTCAAGTGCTCCTTTGTATTTATCTCAAGTTAATTTAGTCAGATATGTTCAAAATTCGATTTATTTGGCATTAGAAATGGTTTTATCATCAGTTATTTGACCGTTTTGGATGTTTTCCCAGGGAGTGTGATATGGGGAAGGGTTATCACACTGTGGGGTGTGATACAGAGTTTCTTGGTTAAGCCTATGGGGCTCTCGTATTCAACTTGAGATAAATACATTTCAATCTTAACTGTACTGGTACTGTTATTACTATGTAGAGGAACTATTTGATACTGAGAGTGTGATGATAATGTTAAGGAATGGATTATTATAGTCCATATTGAAGGTCTATTAAAGTACATTAAAAACAAAGGCTCTATAATGCAGGGTTGGAAATACCACTTCTATTTTGATGAAATTTACAATATCCATGGCCATAAAGTTGCCTCCAATTTCCATTCTAATTGAGTCATTATAAAAACATACGTCTCTTATGACCATAAAGTTACCTCCAATTTCCATTCTAATTGAGTCACTATAAAAACATACATTTTCTTATGATGCAATAGTTGTAATTACGTCATTTTACTGCATATCTAGAAAAAGACACTTATTCTTTTTTTTTCAAATGATAGTTTGATGAACATAGCCCCATTAAAATAGTAGTTATCAAGTGGTCAGCTCAAGATGCAAGGTGGTCATCTCAAGGTGAAACTAGACTAACTGAGATGGTCTTAGAAATGATGAAAAACAATAGATAAACTTTACACATGGATTTGAGAAAGGTAATTGGTCCAAAAGCCCAAACAATTGTCTTTCACTTAGTACCTTGGGGAACCCTAAGGACCTATTAGACTCAAAGATATTAGCTACTACATTTCCCTTATTGAAAACCTGCACAGGAACAGTCGTCTTTAGGTTAATCTACCCTATGTATTTATCATCTTTTTTTTGGAGGGTTATAAAGGGAGTGGCCATCTTTCAATAATAGGTAGAATAAGTGGACCTTATTTTGAGGGGAGCGGGGCATAACGAATAATGACCCCTCTTTGGGGACAGAAAATAAAGTGGATCTCCTTTGAAGTAGACCAAAAATATTTCACTTATTCTAAGAAAAAGAAACAGTGTTGCTATTCAATTTAAATCTAGGGATTTCTGGGGGGGGTATACTTATAATGTTTTATGAGAGAAGGGAGGGGGGGGAGAAGAAAGCAGAAAGACAAAGAACAGCAAGTGAAGCCCCTCTTCAAGTCCACGGCGAAAATCCAACAAAACTATGAAGTGGTGACCACTCGCTAACATTCAGTATAGCTGTTCCATGGCTGAATTCTTGGTCCAACCTATTTGGCTGCCCTGGGTGGTATTGGGTAAGGCATTGATCTCTGGGTAAGGCGCAGGAGTCGGCTCCCGTGTGTAATAGCAGGGAAATGTGTGTTTATATCGACGTGAGCGATAATAAAGATTATTGCTGATTGCCCCAGTGATGTTAGTATAACGAAGTGATCAATTTAGTCCCCTTCATGGGTCAGCGTCCTTAAGGAGTAGTGGAGTGCTGGTAAATAGGTATCAGTTAGTTAACCCTCTCTTGACATTGTTAACCCTCTAAAGGCCGCAAGATGCCTTCAGGGTCATGTTGTTTTCTCATCATGATGCTCCAATGAAGTAGTCAGCGGTTCAGTCAATACTACATGGTTCTTTGATGCAATATCACGTGATGAAATTATGCAAGAATGCAGCATTTACGAGTAAGTCGCCATTGTCCATTCATATATAATTTCTGGAAAAGTACACAAAACTTGAGGTTTTGTGTGGCTCTCAACCTTTAGCGCATTATGCTGATCTTCTATGGGTTTTTGAAGCCCGTAGAATCGTCACGATGCACGATTGCAGTCCTGGTGAGTTACTCGAGTTACTCACCAGGGTTGCATTCATGACGACAAATGGGCATGGTGCATGAATGCTTCAGCTGCCTTTAAAGGGTTAAACCCAAGGGGAGTAATGGTAACGAAGTGACAGTTAACCAATATCTCATCATTCCTATAGACGATCGGCAATTGTGACTCTAACCCTTTACCTGGGCCATTTACCCACCATACTAATGAGGTATGAGAAATTAGATGGCATTACCACTTCTTTTTATAATGAGCTTTAACAAATAATTCTCAAGAGGCATCTGATGGCATTGGGCTTGACCAAACAGCCAATAGATTTCATCATGTGAAATCAAGCTCCATCTAATGGCTACCGGTGGAATATAGTGGTCATCACTGGTCATCTACTGATACCAGGTTTCATATAATAGTTTATAAAAGACATCTGGAGGATATTTCATAAGATGCTCCATTACGATTTTGGGTGATCATAGACAGTGACGCACGACTGAACAGTATGATCAGCTTATATTAAAAAAAGAAAAGAGATTTGGTAGACCTGTCGTTGTGGTAAAGGGATCAATTATTGGCCACCGATTCAGGCTGTTATTTAGCTGCATTTGCAACATTTAATTGCAGGATTTTGTGAGGAGTCCTCCGGAATGCATACTTTATCTAAAGACCATTGGTTGGCACCTGAATTCACCAAATTATTATTTTGGCATTTAGCTTCACATCGATATTATACGGCATCTGGGGGTCATTACACAAAAAGATGGTGACGCTATGGTGGCATTGACGCTAACTTAGAGTCAAAGAGAGCGTCAATGATTATGGCCCATTACACAATACATGTTGCATTTCCATAGCGTCATTTGCTATGGAATTGACACCATAGCACAGGGTACCAGCGTAAATTGACCTATTTAGTCCATAGCGTCACTTCTGGTTCTATTAGCGTCACTTCCTGTTTGATAATCTCCCGAGGAATTTTGTCTAAAATCTTTATTTATAGTCTGATTTACATGCTGTAAAGTTTCAAATATATGCTTTGACATGTTATCTATCGATTTCTACTGTCATTTTACCATTATTCCACTGATTTCCACTAGGTGTCTCACAGGCTTGCCAATAGCATCACTGCACCTCAATAGCATCACTTTTTTAGGTTTTGTAATCATATTATGAAAAAGTCCTAAAATAATTTCTTTGATATAATTTGAGTGAAGGAGGGGCCAAGGATGGGAAACAATTTTTTTTCTTTTTTGAAAAAATAACATGATTTTATTTTTGGACTCCCCAGACAATTTTGTGAACTCCCTAATTTGATTCTGGACCTCCCCAGTCCTTTCCCTGACAAATATAATTTTTTTTGCCTAAGTTGATTTTATTTTGTGACTTCCCACTCACTCTCACAACTTCCCCAATTAAATTTTAGACCTTCTAAGTCAATTACCTGACCTGTCTCATCAGTACCCTGATCTTCACAAGGTCAATATGTCCTCAAAAAGTGATCCTATAGGAAATGTAGGACCTCCAAACTAATCTGGGAAACTTTTGTGCTAATGCTCTAATCGCAATGACCTTAGCAGACCTTTTTTGCGAACATTCCATTGTGTAATGCATTTTCTGACGCTATGGAATAGCATCACTTTAGGGGTGATGTTATTTAGTGCAAGTGGGATTGTGTAATGCATATTGACGCTATAGGCATTGACGCTATTTTGTGTAATGACCCCCTGATGGCATCATACTTCACCTAATTAATATTCTGTACATTGGTTGGCATTTAGGTTCATCCTTTAGCAGCATCTGATGTCATCAAACTTCACTACTGGTCATCACGCAGCATCTGATGGTATCAGACTAAATTTAATGGCCATCACGCAGCATCTGATGGTATCAGACTAAATTTAATGGTCATCACGCAGCATCTGATGGTATCAGACTAAATTTAATGGTCATCACGCAGCATCTGATGGCATCAGACTAAATTTAATGGCCATCACACAGCATCTGATGGCATCAGACTAAACTTAATGGCCATCACGCAGCATCTGATGGCATCAGACTAAATGTAATGGCCATCATGCAGTATCTGATGGTATCAGACTTAACTTAATGGCCATCACGCAGCATCTGATGACATCAGACTTTATGGGACCTCATGGGTATCATGTAAATATGATGGCATTTATTGTTTTAAATAATGCCTCATCATCTTAAGGCACTTAGCCTGATAGATACCATGCACATTGAATGGCATCTAATTTGTGACTATCATGCAGCACCGATGGCATTGAACTTCACGCAAAGCTTTTCTACAGCAATCCAATTGCATTTAGCCTTACTAAATGACCATAGCGCAGCATCTGGTGTCATCAATCTTCACCTAACTGCTATCATTTGACTTTAAAAGATGGGTCCTAGATCCATTTGAAGTTATTTGCTGCAGAAGCAAATATTAGTATCAAGCAAAATAAGTCTGAATGTTTTCATCCTCTGAATGTCAATTCAACCTTTCAATTTCACAAAGCATCATCCAATGTGTGTTTATGGTCATCTTTTGTCAGTAGTTTTCACTAGTGCTGAACACTGCTGATTTTACATTACCATGGGTAGCTGGACAAATATGATAGTTGTTGTTCCAGCTCTGCATGCTGTGGCCCTGATAAAACATTGCTAATACTGCAGCTACTGCTGCAGCTGCTGTTGCTGTTTCTGATATTTGTGGACAGTAGCCTTGGATGGTGGCCTATGCCTGTGGTCGGCAGCGTGGGATGGCCTTAGGTGAGAACCATCCATATCCAATGGCATGTTGCTGCACCATGTTATTAGTGACTGAACATGCTTCACAACAACCTATACCCAGCTAGCACTACTCGTGCAATTTACATCATTCTAACGTGAAAACCCATCTTATTTACGTAAAAAAGACATCATTTGGATGAGTTGTGCTAGCAGGGTAGTGCCTTGCATATAAGGAGGACCACTTACATAAGAGACTTCATGCAGATTTTATAATTGCAGGAAAGGTCTATATAAGCCACACCTTATATACGCGAGGTATTATTGTTCTTCTCTTTATCAGAATACCAATTTCTCTCTACAGTGACTACATTTGTTTATAAAACGAGTTTGCCTTATACATACTACAAACCCGCTCATAAGGCACAAACCCGCTTATAAGGCACAGCCAGGGCTTGATTTTGGAGCAGCTAATATTATGATGTGAATTTACGTTATCTATAAGGTGCACGAAGGATACCGTGATACTCTGGTATTTAGTAAAAAGTTATTAGCGGTCAGTGGTATGCACTATACTAGCTGTTCCCTGTATTAAATGTGGGGCTGGGGGACTGGGAACCTTCATGGTGAGGGCATGAAGCAGCAGAATAACTTCATCAGGAGTTCATAAAGGGACAGTCAGTCGCCTTCTATACTAACAGTGGGCATACTGGATTTGTAACAAACTGACAAACAAGTTTTCTGTGACATGAGGTGAGCATGTGGGCAGCTGACCAGTGTCCATATGCATGGCCCAAGCCTACATTATTGTCTTTTATCTTGAGATTTTGCCTCAGTGGAGCACGTCTGAGCGATCAAAGGCCTTGGTTTGTATGGCCCTCCCTACGGGACCAAGCAAATTAAACAACTCTTTCTATCCTTGAAAACGAGCAGGGGATGCACCCCAGTGGCAATTTTCTCCCTCATAGATTTGATCATTCATCTCATAGATTCGGTCATCCATAGATGCGATCACTGTTGTGATGGATAAGCAGCGCACACACACACACAGACGCATATATATATATATGTATATATATATATATATATATATATATATATATATACATATATATATATATATATATATATATATATATATATATATATATATATATATATATATATACACTAAAAGTGGTCAATATGGCTGTGTTCTGGATCCCAGAGGAGGTTAACACACTAAAACGAAGAAATAATGGTAGAAAAAGGAATATAAGCTCAGAAAACCATGGAAAAAGGCCAAATTTGGCCGTCAGAGGGCCTTAAAATTCCCGACAGGGCCAAAATTTTGCCGTACAGACCCGTATTGGGGGGTTATTTCAAAACACCCAAACATGGCCAAAGATGCATCTTACACACGTAGGGGACTCTATTCTAAGGAATTATCATCAATTTAGACCCAAGGATACATGAATTGGACCATAAGAAGGCAAAATCTGGCCGGGGAAATGATCGTTCACTCATGCCTCATTTTTTTGCAAAAGGAAAAATCTTGCCCTGACACATCAAAAATGGCCCAAGACGTATCCCAAGTGTCTTCCAGTGGCACATTTTACCCCCTAGCACCTAAAGTAGGCCTACATCATTTCGGTACCCAAAAAGTGATCTACGGACACCCATGATGAACAATTTGCAGTGAAATTCTGTGTGGACTTTTCTTCAAGCTCCGTGCGAGATCCTCTGAGTTGATTTTGCTGAGACCCGGATGTGGGCCACTTCCGCCGGAGAACAGGAAGTCGTCTTCCTGTTCCTGAGCTGTTTTTTCTGCTGCGGTTCGCTCACGCCTCACTTTGCGATGAGACACCCCATACAGCCCAACCAGGTGGTATGTGATCGTAATTCTTATTCAGACATACATACAGCCTAAAAGTGTACAGAAACTGTATGTAGTAATGAAATTTACTTCTGTTTAGAGGTGTGCATTGAAAATCACTATTATCTACCTGGCTTGGGTAATTCTCGAAGTACATCAAAAAAATTTCAATGGAGGTTACCCCCCTAGGGTACCTCTTGATTGTATGTAATAAGAAAAATTGTGCTCTTTTGTGAGGGTCTTTGAAAAAGAATTCACTCACGCCTCATCATGTAAAATTCATGTTTGAATGCACATAGAAGATAAATTATGCCCCAGGACCCACCCAAACCATATGGAAATCTTAGCTACGACCACCCAGTAAGGAATAAAAATATTATTGGTTGTGTAGAGATATTTCCCTTGCTATTATATGCCCAAGGAACCACATGTCCAGTCAATCTTGGAATGACCCATATATATATATATATATATATATATATATATATATATATATATATATATATATATATACCTGTCTAGCTATTTTGTTCTTTGCTATACACTTCCCTCCGGAGAACAGGAAGTCGTCTTCCTGTTCCTGAGCTGTTTTTCCTGCTGCGGTTCGCTCACGCCTCACTTTGCGATGAGACACCCCATACAGCCCAACCAGGTGGTATGTGATCGTAATTCTTTTTCAGACATACATACAGCCTAAAAGTGTACAGAAACTGTATGTAGTAATGAAATTTACTTCTGTTTAGAGGTGTGCATTGAAAATCACTATTATCTACCTGGCTTGGGTAATTCTCGAAGTACATCAAAAAAATTTCTATGGAGGTTACCCCCCTAGGGTACCTCTTGATTGTATGTAATAAGAAAAATTGTGCTCTTTTGTGAGGGTCTTTGAAAAAGAATTCACTCACGCCTCATCATGTAAAATTCATGTTTGAATGCACATAGAAGATAAATTATGCCCCAGGACCCACCCAAACCATATGGAAATCTTAGCTACGACCACCCAGTAAGGAATAAAAATATTATTGGTTGTGTAGAGATATTTCCCTTGCTATTATATGCCCAAGGAACCACATGTCCAGTCAATCTTGGAATGACCCATATATATATATATATATATATATATATATATATATATATATATATATATATATATATATATACCTGTCTAGCTATTTTGGACAAGCAGCTTTATATACCTGCCTATACTGAATGTCTTTATCTAATGAGGCAGTCCCATAAGGTGGGGATCCTACCTTTGGACGTTAAAGAAATAAACCAACCAATCAATGACAATCAATCAATCACTTCAGTGCTTGTGCTTTCAAAGATCCATTTTCTTAATCCTACACAAATTTGTTCAATAAACTGATTAGATTATTATCATATTGCACGGTTGGGTTAAAATCACCCATCGGCAGTAAGGGCCCATGCATGTTGAGGGGACTATTCTATCCAGAAAAAGTCCTGTTTCAGTGCATTTCTAATTGGTTCAACCCCATGCATGCCCTCCACATTGTGAACCATCCATGCATAGAAGAAATAGGAGGGAAGTGTATAGCAAAGGAAATTTGTGCTCTAATGGAATGGCTGGCTTAATTTGAAGACGATTCATTTCTGAGCCCTGGCAAACTTAAAACAAAGTAGGAAGATGTTGAATAGAATGATGCCTGCTGGTACCCAACTCCATGCTACCTGTACCAAATACACCTGATTCCGAGGACAGGGCCAGCATAATATCATCTGACAGGTTACAGCAATTCTCATGAACATCTCAACATGAGGTAGGGTAGATTCACCTCAAGTTGGCCACATACCTTGAGTCGGTTGCCCGAAGTGAAAAAATACACCTATTTATCTTGAAAAATGGAACTGTCTTGCCTGAAAAATTAATCCTAGACTAGAAGGATTTAAGTGAATTACATAATTATTAAATATTACATATCCGGAACAGGTTTGGCCCAATTTAATCCAAGGAATTCAAGGTATGAAATGACTTTTTGTTTGTTCAGAAAGTAACTCTTTTAGAGGGATTTTAGTGAAAATCTGTCTTTTCTCAATGTGATTTTGTTCAAAAATGTTCCTTTGTAGCATGTCCAAGAATTATGAAGTCCCCCCCCTCTCCAGGCAGCACAGGAATTGATAGCAGCATCATTGCATAAGATTAGCCAGGCTATCTGTCCAGTGTTATATAAGTAGCCTTATCAAGCATCAAGATAGTGCAACAGAAGCCTTATGAGTGCATACCTTGTTCACCAGGTCCGGTGTCATGGTCCCTGATGGCAATTAGATTAACAGGCTGCTTAATTATGCGGCGTCTTACGTCAGGCGAGTCGCTCCCAACAGGATTAATGAGGGTAGTGGCCACTAGGAGTGCTGATGACCAGAACTGTGACGTAACTGGCGTCTGTTCTAACAGGTACACACACCTAGTGTCTCTCTGTGCCACCAGGGGAGCTGCAGGCATGCCTAGGGGATTGTATTATGTATGGGTGGTTCTGGGTGGTAAGCTGATATGCCCTGTACCTTAATCAATAGCTGCACTTGCTAGAAATGCCTTAATTAATCAACTGGTGAGTCAACAGTTTCTCCTTTCTACTGGTAGCAGTGGAAGGAGTGAAAGTGTGAAGCCAGTTCTTATGATATGTGCCACAATTGACCGATTAGATGTAGAGTTGTGCATTAAGGCATTGTGTACTTATGATGCGCGAATACAATTATTGCGCTATGCACTTTTGCGACATGATGCAGCATCAGTGAATTCACCAGGGTACTTTGTGGCTACCATGGTGACCCAATGTAGCATGCCTTTAATTTGCTCTGCAATCGATTGATACCTGTTCTAATTTGAATCATCAAAATGTATGATTATTTTCAATCACAAAACCCTATACTCCACTACGCTAAAAGGGAGATGCACTAACTTGAAGACAGTGTGCACATATCAGTGGCTCAACAAGGCAAAATAGCTCTGATGGGGACTCTAATACTAGTAACCAGGGGGCTCCACAGACCTAAATTATTGAAAAATTGAGCAAACACCTTTTGATCAAGAATGCAATAGACCTTCTGTGACAGAACCATTTCTATTGAAAGCATTCCATATTTTGCATTGTAAAAAGAGGGGGGGGGGCAAAATGGCTTTCAATATATATATATATATATATATATATATATATATATATATATATATATATATATATATATATATATATTGCCATGGTAACATCAATTTTATTTCAAATTGAAAGAAAAGTCATAGATTCCATCCGATATGTTTGGGGTTGTAGGATTAAGGGAATCTGGGGTCATAGGATGAAGGGAGTCTGGGTTGGTATCTAAGATGAAGGAGTGCTGGGGTGTTGGAAACACCCCTTTGTTATAAAAAGTACCTAACATGGTTGAGAGCTATCGATTGTCCAGCATAATATGGGTCAGGATTGTAGATCTATTCCCCTGAACTCAGCTCAGATACTGTCTACACGATATGAATCAATGGGGGGGGGGCTATTTACATAATATGGATTGGGACTGGAGAGCTATAATCATACCACACAATAAACACCCAGTGCCGGAGAGCTCTACTAAATACTCCTGGAGAGCTATACATGCAGCATGACAAGGGTCAGAGGCTGGTAGTAATACTACATATTAAGCTACTGGAGAACAAGGACTATAGGCAGTAGCAGTGCTCAGCAGGTGCCAGAGGACTGGCACTGTGGGCATGACTAGAGAGCAGCTGGAGAAGGACAGATGCAGCAGCATCCACATCAGATGGCCAGCTATACTGGGGACAGACTAGGGATTAACTAGGGACTGTGGTTCAACAGGAGCAGTGTCTGTCATCAGATACTCACTACCTCTGGCTGGGTGTATTATTTAATATGCCTAAATTCTGACTCATACTAAGCTGACATATTTCTAACTTGAGAAATATAAAGAGGAAAATTGTTGGATCAATGTCAGTCAGTAGGATTTAGGCTAGTAGAGAAAGGAAGCCCTGTGAACAGGTCCTTACTGCCATTGCAGCTCATAGCCGGTACCTTAGTGTCATCTACATATACATGGGCAAAAGGAAGTTACCATATCAGCCCACCAACAGGTGTATACCATCAGAGAACACAATGCAAGTAGTGAAGAAGAAGAATCTCGATTCTTAACTCGGAGCTCTGATCCAACTAGAAAAAAACAACAATTTTGATTTCTATTTGTTTTTTCTCTTAGAAGCATCAAGCTATCTGGCTAGATCACCATTAGTCGCTATGTATATATGACCAAGGACTCCTGCTTGTCCCTGGTTAAGGATTCGTTCTGACAGGGCATTTCAAAATGAGAGCTATAGATATCGTTTTCAAATGCCCTGCTGGAGGTTAATTCAAAAGGCTCTGCCATCACTACCTATGTGATGTTAGCGTAGGCACATCTCATACATGTACCATCTCATAAGACCTAGTCTTCCTACACTAAATTTTCTAGTGGTGTTAGGCCAGTCAGGAATAGCAAGTACTATGCAGTCCTTTACTATTCCAGTTCCAGTACCAAAACCACCCCTTATGTTAGTCTGAGAAAGGATAGTGGTTTCCCCTGAGTGCAAGTGCACCTGTGGGGGGACATTCCTCCTCTCAAGAGTGAATGCACCTGCTGAGAGTTCTTGAGGGCTCTTCTGTCTACTCATGTGTTAAGGACACGACAGGGTATATATAATTAGCAGAACCCCAGTGTAGCCACTCATGAGAGAACAATTTTTTCCACTTCTATTTTTTGTCTTCCACTGTTTTTTTTTCTCTGTGGACCTGTTGCCACTGTGCACAGTGTGTTTTGCTTGGAATAGTGAAAGCAGGGCTGAGGCTAACAGAGTTCACTAAAAAGTAGCTGGCTATCAGAAAGGAAGGCAGACTGACCTTACCATGGCAGTAAGGAATATGGGAGGGAAATCAGTAAAATCGCATAGGTAGCGATGGCCTCCAAAGGTCCCAAGAAGAAGTTGGTGAGAGACAGATAGTTGGAGGTGGAGATATGGGCATACAAGGCTTCAGACTTCAAAAGTCTTGTTTTGCACCAGCTAGGTAAATTAAGAGCATTATTGACAGCCTCATAGTGATTCTTACTACAATTTGAGGCTGTCCAGTCAAAGGATGTTGTGCAGTGTAATGCTTATACAACACACGTGTAAATGTATAGAGAGATATCTACCCTTGCCCACAGACATCCAAGGTTAATGAAATACATGTGTTTGCTAGTCCCTATGGGCCTTTAATTATATTCATAAGGTTAGATTAACCTATGCTATGTATGAATTTGCAACCATCCGGCCCTGTGTTCTTGAAAACCAATATAGGATAATGTTAATATTATATATGAACACTAATTGCAATGAATGGGTTACTTAATCTACAACAACCTGGCAAGGCCCCTGGCTGTGAGGTCGTAATCCTCACTATCAGAGATACACATTAAACCATCAATTGAAATATTCTTAACACATGATCATTTTTCTCAATCTCAGATGTGGTTTTACAACAGCCATTAGAGCACCCCCCCTTACCTGCTACCAATGCTTGTATCAGGCATGCACACAATGGAGCCCTGTATGTGGGTTTGGCAAGTATCATCCTGCTTATGCCCTCTCCTGTAGGTGCCAATTAATCCTTAATAAAATTGCAACCACTATAGATTTAACCCCTCACAGCGAACTCATTAACCAGGGCCATTGTCGGTCTCGCCAAGTTGAAATAAATACAGTATGCCTGAAAGGTAGATAGCAGACTATTGTTTTCCTTTTACTGTTTTACCAAGGTTCGATATAATTATGCTGGCAAAGAATATACCTGTTGCAATTGACCGCAGCTGTCAGTTTCATGATCACCAAAATCATTGCACAATCATTCAGCGTCCATTATTTTCTAGTACAAAAGAGTGACAGTAGATGACCTCCAAAGGCATGGTTTTTTTTTCATAACAGCCTAGCATTACACCATTTGCAATATTAGTGGAAGGTCTGCCTACACTGAAAAAACTGTATCTGACAAAATGACATGTATACCCATGTCAAGTTAGATTTGACGTGGATAGCACATGTCATTGTGACATGTGCACATATGTCACCATGACACCTATAGCATGCCTACCTACAATTTGACATACCTTGAAATGCCATGTCACTTGTGATTTGACAAGGGTCACAACCATGTCAAAGTTGTGTTGACATGTGATAGTATGTCAGGTTTGACATGCATAATTTTTGTAGGATATACCACTAGATGGAGCAAACAGCCATTTTGGTACTAAGATTATCCACTACCAAGAGGTACTACCAACACCTGAGACACTTGCTGTAGCTCTGTGTCATTTTGTTCTCGGTATAGATGGATCACTAAAATGTATTGGTATTTTCATTCAAGGGTAGTGAAAACCATTTCATTGTTAAGTTTGCATGTATTATTTAATAATAAAATAAAACCCCTAAATCCTGAATACTTATCTGTGGGTCAGGAAGAATACCAAAAGGTTTTATGCTAACACCCAATGTATAATACATAGCCTCAATGTCTACAATACATACAGACATATGGCATTGCCATGTACCTCCATGTTCTTGTCTTACAGACTGCATAAAAGTCCCTTGACAAGGAGAAGTTATGTAGATAAGGATATAGGCCTTGTTGCTGCAGGCCTGTGGGACCATAATATCCCCTACCTAATTGTCATAATTGTCACACAGTACTACCTAGCACTCAGGTGCATGAACCAGGAATATGTGACATGTGTTCGCTAGGCATGTCAAATGGAGTTGACATACAAAATGTGCGAGCCTCAACCTGACTTGACGTGCCTCTGTACAGGTCATGTAGGAGACAGATCCTGACGTGTGCAGTACATGTCAAAGCAATCAGTCTGCTTCTCTGTGTGTAGCATAGCATGAGATAGTGATTTGGGTGTACCTGCAAGAAATGCAAGGTTAGGAAGCTATGGTAGGAGACAACTGCAGAGACCTATTTCATAAGCATTCTTTTTTTAAGATCGATCTTTCCACTCTATGAATGACCACTTAAGATCAGTCATTTGGGAATGACTACTAGTGTTTCAGAACAAGCTGTTACTCATATTGGAACATAAGACTGGTCCTTTAGAAACAGCTGTCAATTTGACATAGGAACAGTAATCAAGATCAGTTGTAAGGTCACTCACAGGCCAAATATCGAACTCGTAAGATCGATCACCTAGGTGCAGAATATTACTTTACTTTATAATTCCATAATAGAAAATGGTTTTAAAAGGGGGAATTTCCATTTGATATATACCTGACGTCATGCATTAGAAAATCTTGTGGGATTTCACTTGTTGATAGGATTTTTCACATTTATGTGTACCCTCAACCTTCCCCATAAATCAGCTAATTTATGTTGGTCATAAGTCACTCTTACATTGACCCTTTACTAGTAAGTTTCTCTCCCCATTTACTTTTGAAACACTTCCCCTAAGCATAAAAAGCCTAGGATCAGTCTTAGGGTTACCATAGGAGTGATCTTGCTCTTACACCAATCTTACTCGTACATGGTCCTTGTGAAACAGGTCTCAGATCTCCTCACCCTGCTTCAGTGAGGGAACACACAGTTGGTCATGTAGTAGACATCAATGGTACACCATGCTATCACGACCCCCTGTGCTAGCCGAAAAATACAAGTGCTGTTGAAAATAAATGTTGATTCTACCAGGGATCCTCGAAAAACTGAACAATGGACCACTATAAAATTTAATGAAAAGCACTGAACCAGTGTAGTGTAGTTTTTACAAGAAGCCCCAGGTGGCAGCAGCCGTACATTGGTACATTTAGAAATGTACAAGGACTCTCAATGCCATTTTTACAGTTTAGAACAGCACCCAGGAGGTTAATTCAAAACAGTGCTAATTTACCACTGTTTTGAATTAAACTCCTGTGCTCACAGCTTGTACTTTTACCACTGCAACTTTATGTAGGTAACAGGGCTAGTTGCACTCTAAAAAATAAATGTTGAATCTGCCAGGGATCCTCGAAAAACAGAGCAATGGACTACCGTTATTGCATTGCAGTGAAGCAGTCTAGTTTCTACAATGAAGCAGTACAGTACATACTGTGGTAAAAGGAATCTCTGTGAAAATAATGATTGATTTTTGACAATGTTGGGACAAGGATTTTACCGTTTATTAGCGCCTCCCACGCCGCGTAGCGGTGGTACCGCGAAGCGGTACGGGAGTGCGCTATGATGATTTCATTTGCCCCATGTGATGAGGTCTCACAATACAAAATAACAGTGGGAGGCGTTTTTTTACGCGGTCACAACGGCATTTCTTGTTTAACGACATTTTTAAAAGTACATTATTAGGGTGCTAACATCACTTCCTAAATATAGCAGTTTCTTATAAATACCAAAACCTAGTCCAACACTCACATTGCAGAAAGTGTATTCATCGTTCATGCTTTGTACCACCTTACTACTCATACTATAGCTCTAAATCTTCTGGCACCCTCTCCCAGGAAATTTGCATTATTCTGTGTTGTGCAATTGTTTTGCAAATCATACAATAAAGTTTGAATAGATATGCCCTACAGTTACCCTATCCAGCTACTAGGGCAGAAATGTAGGATACCTCTGGTACGATTCGGTTAGCCGTAGCATGTTAAGAAATGCCACCAGGAGGACATTTCAAAATGATAGCAATTGTTATCATTTTGAAATACCCTCCTGAAGGGTTTTATTCGTGAAGCTGCTTACTGAATAGATTGGGCCTCAAGTTTAGGGCCCCTAAGTTCTGGACCATAGAATATAGTGACTTAGGCCTGAAGATGATAATAATGAATCATTGACACTAAATTTCTAGACTAAGAGCACCATCATGGAGGGGCATAGACTGAGAGGTTATGTTTTATATATGGGCTCATGAAGAGGGCTCAAGGCTGAGGGCATCGGAGAGAACTCAAATGTAATGTAGAGTGCTTTGTGTAGAAGATTTTATATTTTAGCATGAGGGCTTCAGGCTGAAGAGTGTAAATTTCAGCTCTGGACTGAGGGCTTTCCAGCTGCCTTAGTTAAGGGCTTGATTGCAGATGGCTTTATTCCAGAAGTCAGAGCTTGATACTATGGGTGAAATCTGAGGGTGGTGTGCTTGAGGCTGATAGCATAAGGCTGAGGGCCTTAGGCTAAGGGCATTAGCTAAAGAGCCTTCCTGCTATCACTTAAGAGTGTAATGGCTTGATGCTGAGAGCCTTACGATGAATGTGGAGGGATTTGTGCATGAGTATGGTATTAACATAAAACCCAGTGTATAAGCCGCATGCAGGTATAAACTGCATCCTAACATTGGGAAAATTATCTTAGTCACACCTGGGGCTTGAAAGGGTTGCGATTCCTTAACCTGGGCACCAGGAGCTCAGGGTGGTCCTATAAGCTGCACTAAGGGTCTGAAATGGTTCTATGTGAGGTTTCGGTATACTCAGGGCAGGGCTTCAAGCTGATCAATGGTGATGTGCAAAGGGCGTTGGGAATTGGGCTGAGGGCATTGTGGACAGGGTTTTATGCTGCAAGCCTTGTGATGATTGTCTGAACACTTTGTGTATAAGAATAAAGGTGGTGCCTTAATTGTGGACTTGAAGCGTAGGGCGTCAGGCTGGGGGCTTTATGCTGAGGGCCCAATACAAATGGCTTTAAAATGAGGGCACTAGTCTTAGGGAATTATAAGACCGAGGTCCTTATAATACTGAGGGCCTTATAATACCGAGGACCTTATAATACCTAGGACCTTATAATACCTAGGACCTTATAAAACAGAGGACCTTATAATGCCGAGGACCTTATAATACCTAGGACCTTATAATACAGAGGACCTTATAATACCGAGGACCTTATAATACCGAGGACCTTATAATACCGAGGACCTTATAATACAGAGGACCTTATACAGACCTTATAAGACTGAGGGCTTTATAAGACTAAGGGCCTTATAAGACGGAGGACTTTATAAGGCTGAGGGCCTAATAAGATGCCTGAGGGCCTTATAAGACCAAGGACTTCATAAGTCCGAGGACCTTATATGGCTGAGGGCCTAATAAGATCGAGGACCTTATACAACTGAGGGCCTTATAAGACCGAGAACCTGATAAGACTGAGGGCCTTACAAGAGTGGGGACCTTAGTGTAGATTAACCTAAAGACGACTGTTCCTGTGCAGATTTTCAATAAGGGAAAAGTAGTAGCTAATATCTTTGAGTCTAATAGGTCCTTAGGGTTCCCCAAGGTACTAAGTGAAAGATAATTATTTCGGCTTTTGGACCAATTACCTTTCTCAAATCCATGTGTAAAGTTTATCTATTGTTTTTCATCATTTCTAAGACCATCTCAGTTAGTCTAGTTTCACCTTGAGATGACCACCTTGCACCTTGAGATGACCACTTGATAACTACTATTTTAATGGGGCTATGTTCATCAAACTATCATTTGAAAAAAATAATAAGTGTCTTTTATAGATATGCAGTAAAATGATGTAATTAAAAACTGTTGTATCATAAGATGTTTTTATAGTGACTCAATTAGAATGGAAATTGGAGGCAACTTTATGGCCATGGATATTGTAAATCTCATCAAAATAGAAGTGGTATTTCCAACACTGCATTTTAGAGGCTTTGTTTTTAATGTACGTTAATAGACCTTCAATATGGACTATGATAATCCATTCCTTAACTTTATCATCACACCCTCAGTACCAAATAGTTCCTCTACATAATAATAACAGTAGCAGTACAGTTAAGATTGAAATGTATGCATCAGAGCATAATCCAGTGAAGATTTCTATCCCAAACTATGCTGGCCATGAATCTTGTGATGTAATCCTACATAATCAATGGTTTCTATTCAATTAAATGCACAAATAGGTGTATAAGGAATGGTTGACTCAATGTGAAATGGTGGTCATCTCAAGGTGAAATTGGTATGTTCTAGGAAATAAGGTCCTATACAGAAAGTATTTAACATTTCTGCAATTTTCCTTACGCTATCATTTAGCAAAGATATTTATCTATGCCTAGAGTCAAAATGTTGTATATGTGAGCACTTGTGATCTTCAATTATTGAACCAAAGTTGGAGAATTCTGATGAAATGACCAGCTAGTCTTGGTAAAAACCATTCAAACATTGGAACTTTAGTGTATTATCATGCAGAGACAATTACTTCATCTATTCCAGGACATCATTCTATGGGGTACTATAACACCTCTTTTTCAATAATATTAGGGTTTAAGACCAATGCACTACATGTGAAAGTGAGAAAAACAAGGTGACAGGTGGTCGACTCTAGGCATGTGGTCGTCTTTAGGTTAATCTACCCTATATGACTGAGGGCCTTATTAGACTGAGGACCCGAGGCTGAGGGCAGTGAGCAGCTGCTGGCATGTCATCCACCCCCAGTAAAGACAGCAGCAGCAGAAACTGACGACACCACGGTGCACGGGTCCGCCACCAAGGGGCGCTCCGCTCTGCTCACTGCCGTTCTCACAACCCGGATTCTGGTTGCCTAGCAACAACTGGAAAGTAGTGCATACCACGGGGGGTTGGAGCTATCTGCCTCAGCTGCTGCTGCTGCTGCTGCTGTAACTATGCCTGGTTCCTATGATACTGCAGATGCTAGTAGTGGTGGTGGCGGCATTTCCTCAAGCCTTCAGATGGGCGTTGGTTGAAGCAAGTGTAGCAGCTGCGGCCAGCCTGAGGCATTGGCCCCCGACCCTCACACGTCCAGAGACGGCTAGAAGTAGGTGTGAGGATTGGGGAGTTTGGGGTAAAATGTGGGTTACATGGTCTCTATCACTCCTACAAGAGAGTCGGCAGAAACTATGAACTATGAAAACTAAGTCTCTGGCTGCCTTCAGGTTTAGCACTGTCTGTTTGCTTGAAGCACATTAGGGAGAATTGAGCAAGTATCCTTCCAAATCTAGTGAAACAGTACTACTGGAGGCTATTTCTTAGTATGGTACGACTGGAGCTGTTGAATCTATACCGGGAAGGCATTTTTCAATAGTGCTTATTAGGATTATTGAGAAATGCTTTATTAAGCACCCTATACTTTTATGTGCAACTTGCTACGACTGCCCAGTACAACTGGAGACCATCTGTAGCAGCCAGAGGTTGTGTCTAGTTGTAGCGTGTTGAGAAATGTCCATCTGATACCTAGTTCACTCAGTTCATCAGGAGGGAATTTCTCAATGATGACAATCAATATTATTTAGAAGGTTTCCTCTCTACAAAATGGTTCTTTTAAACCAATACCTAGGTAGCCCCCCCCCCCCCACTTTAAAAATGCTCTACTGCCCCCAGTTCAAGGGGTGAATACTGTCCACTCTATAACATTTTACAAATGAGAGAAAAAAAATAGGAACACGTTTTTGACGAAAGCACCACCCACCATAGAGGACAGCTTGCATGTCGACTCAATTGGGTTATCAGTTGATGAGCATGAATGAAAAACACACAAATGATATCTCAATATCTATCACTATTCAAGGGATATTATTTTATACAATCTATTTACTGTTATATCAATGACACAATAGTGGTGGGTGACTCAGCAGTTTCATGAAAGTCCTGCAGCTACTTTAGGCAATGTTGAACATCAATACTAATAATCAACATTGTGTAATCATATCGTAAAGAGTGAACTCCTAATCCAACTTTAAGTGTATTTTACCAAGATTGTCGTGAAAATAAACTTATCTAAGTTTACTCATCCATAGGAAATGCAAACAGTTTGGCAGTTGGAGCAGATCTATATAGGCCTTAGCCTGAGGAAAGTACAGTAATTACAGTCATTGGATGTGGGGGAGGGGTCATATATAAAGGTTTATTAGGTGAGTTAATAAAAAGTGCACAATTGTATGCAGCGCAGTGTAGTTTCTACAATGAAGCCCTAGCTGGACGTACAGTAAAGCACTTTGCTATAAAATATATAAGGGATATACAAGGGACCTCAAACCGCTGTTAATTTGACTGCACTTTACTACTGAGTATGGGAGCATTGAGACCAAAACACTCACCACACCGAGTAATTTGTATACTTGTTTATACATTGAACAACAACTCAAGATTTCATCTTTTCTCTAATCTCGATGTGCATCATTTCATCTTTATGTAACAAGTCCTATCACTCAGGTGGGACTGTCATGTCTTTATATACACAATATAACAAGTGAAACTGAGCCTAAATTTCTTTGGTCGCAATATTATCACCTCCTTTGCATAGTGGAGCGATCAATAAACACATTTGAAAAAAAGAAAGTGCAATGGACTCAAGGGTGTTACTCCTATGGGAAAAGGCAGTTTTGTCTAAGAAGTGCGTCACCTGCAGCACTCTCTTTCTTTGTAGTCATTACTTTTCTTTTGTGTTGCACAGAAGTGGTCAACACAGGTGCACCTGAAAGAGGGTGTGACAAAAGTAGGTATGTCATACTGCGGCACACACTATTTTTAAGCAAGGCAGCTGCCCTTTCAGACTTATATTGTGAGAAGAAGTTGAATTGTGAAGCAGAGCGTAACTTCTTTGGAAAAGAGGGCACCTACTCCCAGATCTATTTAGCATACGAGCAACACCCTCCCGGTACAGGTATGGTCCATTAATATTGTATGACTGGAATTACCTCATTTCTGACTACCTACTCTCATCCAAGATTATATTTATTAGTTAATAATGCTGAATATAATTCATTTTAGTGTGTCTATAGATAGGTGAGTACATTTCCTCACCAGGAAGCATTTATTATCCATTTGAAATTTGTGATATTTGATATGGAAATGGCAGTTCCTGTTGGAGAGTACTGGAAACTGAAAATTGAACCCATATTATTATATTCATGCACTACAAGAAATTTCAGAGCTTTACCTATAGTGGATCCAGAGATAGGCACTGTCCTACATGTAGGACAGTAGGACTTTAGGTGTTTGTCCCCTCTGTGAAGGTCAAAATCTATACCGGTGTGAAATCTTCTTAGTAGTTGTTGTTTTGTGACATGTGTGTGATGCCATAGAAGTACCTAAGAAACTCTAGACTCTCAGCCCCAATTGTAAATGGGCAATAAAAACCACTGTACTGGGTATGAGGCAACCCACATCGGGGCATTGGATTTGTACTGACAGCAACTACTACTGTTTTCCAAAAATAGAAGCACTCTACTGAAAAAGGCTTGCCGCAGGCTAACAGTGTATATGGAGCATTTTTGGAAGATCTGTTAATTTTGCTTGTGGATATAGACCTCTTCTCATAATGTGACTCAAGTGTCATACATGTAGGACAGTAGGGCTCCATGTATCATATCATAAATTTCAAATGGCTCTGATTATCTACTATTTTTCTCGAAACAATTTCGGTGGTAAGACTCAGAGATTCAATATAGCTGCACGGTCCTAGGGGTTATTCCTATAAGGATTTAACACTCATAGGATACCCAGGACCTAGACAGGAATTGGCAATTTGAATAAAAAGATGCTTTTGTTTCTATCTAGGGTTTTTAGATTTCATTTCATGTAGATGTATTCTCGTATCATGCTGCATTAGCATTACCAAAGTCTCCCTAAGGGCCTTTATCTTTACAACATTACCAAATAAATCTTCAGAGAATAAAGTTACGCCATCACTGCGATGGCAATACTTAAACTCATTGTCTGTCGGCCCCATAGTACTAACAGCACAATTTGAAATGAATAAAAAGAAAAGGAAATGAAGCAACAACAACAAAAAAGAAGAAAATAAACAGAACGTTGAATCAACGTTGAAATGACGTGGCTGGTCAATGTTGATTCAACGTTCTGTGCCCACTGGGTTCATCCAACAACACCTAACCGTGCCATTGTGCCATCATACAGGGACGGGAGAAAGGCGGGTATTTTGTAATGATCTCAAACTGCAATTCAAGACCTGTGTGGTCACCATGACAACTTAGATCAAGGGGACCAGCAGTACCTGAGGCACGTGACAGTTCACGAGGTTAACAGAAAATGAGCCCTTTTTTCAATTCCTTTCTAGGTTTGAAGGTTCAAAAGATGATTGTAGAAAAAAATGATTAAAAAAAAAGACAAGTTGGCACAAAAGAAGTTTCCAAACTTTCTTGTCAGATGTTTTTCTTTAAGTGGAAACGATTCTTTTGATGTTTTATTTTGAGTATCAACGCGAATTTGGAATGCCGTGATAACTTGCGTGTTAGGCGCACCTCGTGCAATCTGAGTTGAAAGTTGGGGGTGGGGGGGGGGGCTGAGACTTCATTTCGAGCAGTTAAGCACTGTCCCATGATAATACCAGCGGGAAATAGCAGCTACACAACAGATACAAGAACACCGTATTTAGAGTAGTGCTGCAACTACTTATATGAAATTAAGTAACTGTTGTTAACACTTTTATAATCATAGAAGCTTCATGTCACACCACATCACGATGAAGCACAAAATATTTACGACTTTTACTTCACGTATATAGTTATCATACATAGCTAGTCAACAGGACCTAATAAATACAGGGGGTAATTTCTTAACATACCATGACTGGGCCCTTCAAATTGTAACAAAATATCCCGTAGGAGAAGCACTTGAATTTGCAGTGGTAGTGTCAGGTGCGATCATAGTACCTCAGGCACCTCAGGAAAATGGCCCCCTGAGCAATTCATTAAGGTTTGCACCACCAATGCAATTGTAATGAGTCAGCTGTTAACTTCTCCATTCTCACATATCCACGCGTTACGCTGCTTACAGCACTTGTATGAAGGAGGGGATGACCCCACTACCACCCCTAAGAATTGGAACGTCACCTGCAGGGTATTATACATACATACATGTACACGCCAAGTGTCCAGACAAAGAAAGTGAAGAGAGGGATGGAGACATGAACTTTCAGTGGCGGATCCTTGAGTTTGAAAAGTAGGGTGGGAGCTCCCTTTATTTGGCATAGATTGTTGGTTAGATTTGGGGCTTAACATGTGCAAATAAACTCTTAACTACAGCCAAAAAGGAGAGACAGAGACAGAGAGACAGACAGAGAGACAGAGACTGAGACTGAGAGACAGACAGAGAGACAGACAGAGAGACAGAGATAGAGAGACAGAGACAGAGAGACAGAGACAGAGACTGAGAGACAGACAGAGAGACAGAGACAAAGGGAGAGACAGGAACTTGCAGCCATGGCGAGAAACTCACCTGTTTTTTACCGCCACGACTCTGAAGGGCATTAATTTTACGAAGGATAGAAATTGTCTTGAAATGCCCTCCTGCAGCTTGTTTTGCTTGTCTCTATGACCGGATCAGGGCGCTACTATTTGGAAATGACCAAAATCTTTACCAGCTGAGGTCAGGATTTTGGCCCTAGTGACTAAATAGCTTACCACATTACTGGCTGATAGTTAGGGAGGTTTAGCGACCACTACGTCGGCAATATAACGCAGACGTGCAGGATACCTACAGCACTGCTACGTCTGCGTTAAATGAGCTACGGGTGACGTACGTCAGGTTTGCTAAACCTCTTGGCAACTACATAGCTACTACAGCCCTGACCTGTCACATGTACTAGAGATTACTAATGTTTTAAGACATGGGGTTGTCCTCATGTCAACATTGCCACTGTGTGAATTGAGTAGTATAGAAAAAGAGGGAATTAGGACGGGAAGTTCACAAAAGAGAGGCTAAGATTCAGAAACGTGTACCTGTACGGGAACGTCAAAGCCTACACGTACACTTTCCAGTACACATTCAGGTAACGTGGTTAAGATATTTGGTGTTATTACACGATTTCTTGGATTTTGGGTGCTTTTTCTGGATATCCCCATGCTGATACCTGTCGATATTGCACACCATGATGCATGCATCATGACTTTTGTAAGGTGTGCCTGATATCCATGGATAACAGGCACTAGTGCCTGATATCCATGGATATCAGCACACCTTACATGTCATATGTCACATGTTAAAACCCATGCAATATTCCAGGCCAGGGTAGGGATCGAACCTGCAGTCTCACATCCCAAATCCAACTCCTTATGCAGTGCGCCACAGGGACTGACGAGATACGCTCTGTTCGAACCACGTCTGGATATGATACAAAGCCGTGTGCGCTGTCGCTGTCTGCTGCCGGGCGATGAGGTGTATTTAGTATTAACCATAACAGTGAGACGCCTTGGGTGGAGGGGACGCGGTGGTCTAGCGGTTAGCACGTCGCGCTCAGCCGTGAGAGGTACATGGATCGCGTCCCGGTCTGGGCGCATCTTTTTTCGCCGTGTGCGCTGTCGCTGTCCGCTACCAGGCGATGAGGTGTATGTACCTGGCTTCGAGTCCCGGGGAAGGATTTTTGTTTTCAACTTGTTTTTATTGATATTCTATTGATTATTTATTGATTTTTTATTGATTAATCGTGTAATAAAGACAGTAAGGAATGGGCTATCGGGCACCTTGTTCAGTGTATCGTAGGATATCGTAACTCGTGGACTACGGCCACGAGTTACGATATCCTACGATACACTGAACTCGGTGCCCGATAGCCCATTCATTACTCTCTTACTATATAAGGCTATCCGCACTTGGCGTATGTGGTTCCAGCTGAATGGGCTATGGGGTATAAACAAAAGTAAATTAACTTAAGATATAATTTTATAAGAACCAATCTACACCCACAGCAGATAGTCGTATAATCTATTTGTTAGTTAGGTATGCCTATCCCATCTATACCTGCATTCAATTCTCTTATATTAAACACCATCTACATTGAAACTTGTAGTCAACAAGATGTATAGGGCTGACCCAGGATACATAATCAACCAATGAGATAGTCGACTTGAGATAATTCCCTCCATTCACTGCAAAATGTTTTGGGTACATTATGTAACACCTGGTACCCATCATGCTGGTTGTTATCAGTGCTTATCTCACCTGGTCCCATATCAAGCAATGGCGGACCCACTGGACCTCAATACTGAGCCCTATACTGCTGGGATTCCATCCACGTGACCTATGACTTTACACGTACGCGTTGCCGTTCACGTTCATATCTTAACCATCCTAATTATCAAAACCATCCGCATTATATCATCTCCTATAGGCCTATGAGGCGCATCCTGAATTTAGGCACATTCTATGAGCCACAGTTAAGGCTTATCCTCTTGTATAAACCACGCCTTAATGTGAGGTATTAGGGTAAATTCATAATGGTGTCACTGCTACTAAACTATTTGAATCACATAAGTCTTTGAGCATTTAGTTCTGTGATGGTCAATCATTCATGGAGGGATCTGGTATGTGGCTGAGGTTACATGAAAGTATGATGTACCTCTGCTCGCCACAGGGTAGGAACATATGTGGTTATGGTAAAGTAAGTGAGGGGTAGACGGGGGCTGGGTCATATAATATCCCCTCTCACTTACCGTATAGGCCTGTATAAGCACCGGTTCTTTGAATAAACGCCGGTCTTGAATAAGCGGGGGGGGACAGGGGTACTGAAATTTTAAAATGCAATATGATTCAAGTCTTGAATGAGCACCGGTCTTGAATAAGGGCCGGGGGTATTGCCTGGTTGAAGTTAAGGAGTGCCCGGGCGCTTTTACAGGTCATTATGGTACATCAACCCAAGCTGGAGGGTCTTGCCAAAAGGGAAACATGAACCAAAAAATAAAGCGTGCACGTTTTATATTGCTAAATAATTTTTCTACACCTCAAAACGTGTTTTCCATGCATTCTGCTGTAAATTATTTGGCAATAATGTGAAAACATGTTAGGCCATGTACATTTCTATCAGTGTTGCATCAAGAATACTGAAGAGGTTCTTCCTCGTCAGCTTTTGGCAAGACCCTCCTGGGTTGGTGAGGAGTACTTGATAACTGCATAACAGGTCTATAGCGGTCAGGTGGGATGGTTATTCAGCCAATGAAATCCATAGGGTGCAACTAGTACCCATCGTGATGATAGCTCATCTCACCAGTACCAGATCAAGCGATGACAACGCCCACTGGATAGCAAAGTGTCAATGACCCCTGTAGGTTGGCTAGTACTACGGCATCAGCCTACTGGCTGCAAGCGGGTCTAGAGCTGGTTCTTGCAACATGCACTGGTGATGTCCCTGTAAGTGGGTGTTACCCAGGGACAAGGTACCCACCATGTTATATCTTATCAGTGGGTTACACCTCAACCAACGATAATCAAAATGGTGTACCCACTGGGTATGGGTCTAGGATCCTATTGTCAGGGGCCCAACGCAGCAAGTAATTTGATATGTTCTACCTGTCAATGTCAGGTAACATGGCCTCCTCTGTGACAGATGTGAAGTATTAGGCCTAAGTGACACCTGAATGTGCTACAGTTCTTGACTTATAATTGATGTGCTGGTGCGGCCCGTAGACGTGCATCACACAGTGAGGGGCCTACCCTGGGAATTCCATGGAACTCAACCCACCGTCTGTTCATGCTAAACTATTAATACATACTTGGATAGAGATCCCTGCACCAAATAGGGGACAGGAAGGCATTACTCAAGGTAGTACGACTAGACCCCCATCAAGACGTAGTGAGATGCCTCAGTTAAATGTCATTACAGCCCTGCGTCTAGTGGTTTCTAATGCACTGGTATGACTTCCCTACCAAACCCTACGATCACCCACTCTGATATTGAGGGTTTCAAGTCGTACTGGTTGTGTCTAGTTGTACCATCTTGAGAAATGCCCTCCTGAACTTGATGCACTCTATAGGTTAGAATGAGTGGGCGATTGGTCGAAGGTGACTCTCCTTTGCTCTTTAATTCTTTAATGAGAAGGGATAGTTTACTCTTCAATAGGGAACTTTAGCAAAGAGGCCATGCTCGGAAAAAAACTATGGCATATTTTCAGCACTCCCGTATTTGGACTGAGAGTGGGCTGGCCAACATGGCCTGGAAGTATAGGCTAGATGTTGACTGTGAAATATCAGTGCAAATGTTGAGATTGGGCTTGGGCATGGCAAGCTTCGAATTCATATATAGGGCAATACTACTGTAGAGGTACACTTTACTAAACCATAGGAGTTGGGTACCGTCTGACGTGGCGGGTGAGTCGAGTCGTCGGACGTTCCTCAGGTTCCGGATAGGTGGCAGCACCGATCCGGGTCTGTGGGGACATCTGACGACGAACACCTGGGTCCGTATATAAAGCCCAGGGCTCAGCCGCTACGTCAGAGGCCCTTCTGGCCTCCACACTATGTAAACCACTGTCTTTTAATATTAGCTGCCTCTTTGATATCATCCGGCAGCCGTGAGTGTGCATTAAGTAATAAACCTAACCGTTGGCATACACTTGGAATACTGTCTTACTCTTTCTTTCCGAACCGTAAGACCCGAACCCCCCAGGTCCGTAAGGCCACAAACCCTTACACTGGTGCCGTGACCAGTTAATTCTGGTGTATAGCCCGGTGTAGAGGTACACTTTACTAAACCATAGGAGTTGGGTACCATCTGACGTGGCAGGTGAGTCGAGTCGTCGGACGTTCCTCAGGTTCCGGATAGGTGGCAGCACCGATCCGGGTCTGTGGGGACATCTGACGACGAACACCTGGGTCCGTATATAAAGCCCAGGGCTCAGCCGCTACGTCAGAGGCCCTTCTGGCCTCCACACTATGTAAACCACTGTCTTTTAATAGTAGCTGCCTCTTTGATATCATCCGGCAGCCGTGAGTGTGCATTAAGTAATAAACCTAACCGTTGGCATACACTTGGAATACTGTCTTACTCTTTCTTTCCGAACCGTAAGACCCGAACCCCCCCAGGTCCGTAAGGCCACAAACCCTTACACTACTTTGGCCCCAAAAAAATAAAGGTGTGTTTCCAGTGTGGTGGTTCTGCTTTTTGCATATGACAAACAAGTCAACAAAAAGGTGATTCGGGTGTATGCGAACAGGTTTATTGCGTCACACAAATTACGGCTACCCAGAGGTAGCGGGAAAAGCTTCCGGCATATATCGGGTACTTTCAGCAGCTCCTAGAGATGTTAGCCTAGAGACGGCCAGGCCAACTCTGACGCGGCGGCTGAGCCCTGTCCCCCTTACAGGTAGAGACAGTGGCGCCACACTGTGCTACCCTCTCACCTCCCGGATAGGTGCTGCCACCTATTTGACAAGTGGAGGACGGAGCCCGGCTGGCTGACTCACCCACCGCACCAAAGGACCATAACGTATATTATACACATACCTCTACACTACCCCCACTAGATAAAACTAGGAGATAAATGAACTATTTGAAATCAACAATGGGGTCATAGTAATATCTATCGATAATAATAGAGGTATAACATTATAGTTCTATGCGTATTAAGTGACATTATAAATATTTATCCGGAATAGAAGATATTGATGAGTACTAAGTAATATCATAGACAATATCATAGTAACATTATAGACATATATCCGAACTAGAAGATACTGATGAGTAATTTATAGTTTACAGTCATCATACACCCTTGGTTTTTTTTTCGTACATACATATTATAAATATATCAGCAATAATGACTCAGTCATTTAGCACAACAATAAGCTACTAAATCATCCAGATCACAGATCCATGAATGAATAAAGTAGATGAACACAATCAGGCTTGTCACAGTCCTTGAAGTAAATCCGTAACCATACACGAGTAGTTACAGTGAAATATATAGTGGTTCTATTACTAGAACAAATGTTCAGGTATGAAGTATGAATCCTGTGTTGGTGATCCTAACGTCCAGAGTAAGTCTAATCCTGGTGGTTAGCTGACCATGGGGTGGATGTGTTATTGTCACTATAGTATATAATACGTAAGGTGATAGGGCAGCTACCCTAGTCCTCTGCGGCGTGCTAAAGTCCTGAGTTGTTAAAGATATAATGGTTCGGATAACATAATGGAATTATCCACGGTTATGCCGTATGTTTCCTCACTTATTTACAGCATATCAAAGAATAGTTCAGTTGAACATCCGAATGAAGAAATCATATCCAGCAGGTGCAGTAGGTCACATCCGGATGGGTTGGTTAAGTAATCCTTATAATGGTGTCACACTCGGGGTTGAATCATCTGTCCAGGAGCATCCGGTATTCAACCCGGGCATATGGGACTAAGTGCCTATATACTATCCGGATCCTATTTTACATAGAATCTCAGTTACTTTTTCCCGTACTTGTCTTTAAGCAACCGCAGGGCGTGTTCCTTAGTGCCTTCCCACTCGTCAAGATCGACACCGAAAACTGTCATGAACTTACTATGAAGTTGGACATTTTTCATTGCTTCCACGTCCAGTTTCTTTTTGAGGACGTGGACGGCACAATCCGATTTCTTTTGTGCTTTTTCAGGGAGGTCTTCCTGATATTTAACATCATCTTTGACCATCTTCTCTACACGTTTCTTTTCAGCTTCGTTCAGCTCTCTGAAGCACATCAGAGTGTCATTAATCATTCCTTGATGGAATGTAATGGCCCTCTGACGTTGAAGCCCTTCCCACGCCTGGTAGATCGTGCTCTGGACTTCAGCCTTTCCTGGGTCGACACTATCGAACCAGGTCTCCGCCCTACCACAGAGAATGACTATTTTGTCCTTCGGTGCTTCAGGCGGTTCCTTCTCCACTTTCGCGGGTGCTTGTGGAGCGGGGGGGTTAGTCCCTTCGGCTCTAGCCACAGGTTTAGCTACAGGAGCATATCCAGATTGATCTGGTCCCATATGGACATAAGGTACACCATCCGGAGTTGGGGGTAGGTGGACCTTTAAGTAATGCTGGATCTGCTCGTCACTAGTCAGAGGCTGAATTGCGCCACCAGCAGAAGGACTGCCTGCCGCTGCGGACAGCTTCCTCCGCAACTTCCCTTTGTTACCAGGTGTCAAATCTTGGCTCTCGGGACCATGTCCCTCCAATCCAGAAAATTGGCTGGGGTCAAGTTTTCCAGGTGTTGCTTCAGCAGCGGCTTTATATGAGCCTAACCTGCGGGGATCATGTTTCGGACCTCTTGACACCTATGATGGATGTTTGAAGGTCGGTTTAGCTAGCGATTTAGCGGCGTCATGGTGGACGAGGGGTGATCTGGAACGATCCCCTCGAACACGGGTGCTATCCGGATGCCTTGGAGATTCCTCTTGTCGGCCATCTTTCCTGCTTCGGCCGGATTGAACCGGCTTCTTGCCCGAGTTACAACACTCGTTCCACTCTTTGTCATGGAGATCCAGTTTGCATCGCCCTTCAGTGATGACAAACCTCGCCACGAGTTTCTTGCTGTGCGTGGTGTCAGTGACGCCGAATGTATGATCACTCAGCTTCACATTTGCCCAACACTCGTTGTCTAGCTTTGGGAACTCTACCATGAGCTCTTTATGCAAAGCCATGACTTGGTCACAGGCTTTGTTAAGTCCATCAGCGTGTGCTGACTTTCCATGGTGACATAAGTCACCCCAGCGTTTGAAATTGACACGCTTTGTACATTTAGTACTCTTCTTACCCTCATCCAGATTACAAAAGTACTCGGGGTGGTGGTGCATGTGCTCCTCCACCAAGTGACGTTGGAAACATATCTGTGTATCCCATGTACGTTCCTGTTCCATGTCGCTCTTGTCCATACATATGGAGAAGGGGCATGTCTTCCGGGTCCTGGGATACCATTTATCCAGGGCCCATCGCAGTTTCTTTATCTGTACCGGACTGTAATAAGTGTCGGCACAGTTGTTCAACAAAAGCCAAATGCTTTGGTACATTTTGTTCGGGATAGGATCGCTGTCTGTTAGACGCATCCAATCCTCGTCATCAGAGTTCCCGTCCTTGTTATACCTTTTAGGGCATGCATACTTAACAGTACCCTTTTTGGTAATACCAGTGACACAGTCCTCCATACAGGTCGGGATACGATCTTTAAACCCACCCTTGGCATTGGCCCATCGGTCTGCTTCGGATAGGGTCGGGGGGACTATATTGTCGTCCGACTCATCAGAAACATTAGACTCTGAAATAGATTCTGTTTCCTCTACTTCCTTAGTCTCTACTGGTTCAGCAGCCCTACTATGCTGCTGGGTCAAAGCAGAATCCGGAAGGTTTTTAAGCCTCCGGAGCTCTGCCTTTCTCTGTCTTTCTGACTGGGTTTTAGTCCAGTCTTCGTCATCAGTGGTGGCAGGGTTCTCCGGCTCCTTAACTTTAGTTTTAGGTACCGGTGTCCCTGCACAAGGACTCTTGGTAGGGGCGTCCTCCCGTTTGCCCATCACGACAATCTTCTTAATGGGGGGAGATACAGCGGCCTCATCATCAAGACGTTTCCTCTCACTGTCCTCATACCTTGCTTTCGCAGCGGCCCTCTCCTCCTGGATTTGCTCCCAAATGAGGCAGCGAACAGTTTCGGCTTAAAAGTTTTTCAGAGCATTGGCGATGTCAGATTCCAGGACAGAATAACCAGTAGTCCAGGAATTGAAGTCAGTTGCAGCCCTCCGGTACTCCGAAATGTTTACTAGAGAACACTCCTGAGTATCCGGACTGGATAACGGTGGCTCTCATAGCATATGAAGGAATTCCGGAATTCATAGTGGACCATGAGTCCCCTCTGAAGCCATCCATAATCCATCAGCCATTCCTGAGGGATTTCCGAGTATACATGGTCAGGTATGACCTCCAGTATACTCCATCAGACCTCCTGGTCGATCCGAATGTGACGCTCGTCCGTGTCCAATCTCATCAAGTTCGGGTGAACAAAGAGATATCAGCCATCAAATGCCGGATAATACTCTTCACTCACCCGGTGGCGCCCTAGGGTACGAAATCCATCATCTGGGTTTCTGTTGCCGGATACCGTACCTGAACCGGTATCTAGGTCACCAGTGACGCCACCAGATTCCTCCATCGTCTCAGGTGATGAATCCAGTACAGGAGGGCGATTCCTCCTGCACTGTCGCTGCTTGGAGAAGTCGGCAACGGTGAAACCGGTGTGCTGTCCTTCCCCAAGTTGAAGTTCTCGAGATCATCGTCGAACTCCATCAATTCTTCTTCCCGCTGGGTGACTGGGGACAAAGCCTGAGCACCCTGCTGCAAGTCGGCATCCGGGAGGACACTTTCGGGAGTCAGGTGACCCGACTCGCCGGACCGCTTGGCCACGCCACGGTTTTCTCAGCCATTAAGCTGAGAAGACAGAAAACTGGTGAGTTTTAGGCTCTCATAGAGCACTCCCGCCCGTCACTCACCTACTCAGCGTCCATTGTAATAAAGCTACGCCAATAAAAACAGTCCACTCGCAATAAAAAACTGGTAGAAAAAAAACAAGACGTAAACACGTCCGACTCACTCTACCACTGTTTTTAAGATGGCCGGATTCTCGTTCTTGACGTCATTATTACGAGAGGTCACACGCGAATGACCATTCTGACGTCACACAAGCACATAGCACATGCGATACATATAAACAAATAACAATCCGGACAGTTTGTAGGTAGTATCTACTTACCCACCGAATCATTCGTTCAACACCAACTGGTACATCACCCTGCGCTCATAATAGCAACCTGTCGCAGATTATTAAACGAAGTACAACATAAAACGGATTACGGGACAATACACTCGTTATGTAACGGGTTAGGTTACTGCAGCCCTGGCAAGTCGTGGACTGCGGCGGAGCACTACACCATCCCCGGCTCCCTTATTCAACCTGGCAGACTTCAGAGCTTTCTCTAGGGATTTCTTGGCCACCAATTTCCCTTTCCTCCTCCGTCCACCTTCTCCCGTTGAGACTTTTTTTACTATGCCACACCCAGATGGTTTTGGCGTAGGCATCACAGCCTTATCCGTTACCTTTCTTGGTCTCCCCGGACCCCTCCTTGGCTATTTCTCTAATGGAGGTATCCTATCCACATTTTTTTTTTATATAGAGCAGCGCTCATTTTTTATTTAAAAAAGAAAAAAAAATACAGGTCTTCGCTACATTTTTTGATATTTTGTTATATAAACACCACAGGACACCACAGGACAATACATAGCGCATTATTATAGTGAGTATGACAATAGATGTGTTCTATATGACTAGTGATAGAGACTAGATACTGATATATCTCTACATTGATACAGTTTTCGCAGCTCCGTTCCCCTATCTAGGAAGTATGCTATGAGTGAGATACTAGGGTTCTTTCAGTGTATGCATAGCGGTTACATTGAGTCCAAAATAGCCTCCCATTTCCTAAACCTCTTTTGCTTGTTCTCCAGACTGCATATATCCATTGCAACAGATCAAGATGGCACTTGTGATACAAACGCTGCCTATAAATGTAAAACCTGGTTCTAAGCATTACATTGTTGATGATATCACCATTTGGAATTTTTCTACATAATCCAAGTATCAATTCATGCTCATCTAAATTCCCTGTATCAATCTTAGCAACAGTGTTTATCCATCGTATGACTGACTTCCAAAAGTAGGCTACTGGGGGGCATTTCACAAGGAAGTGATCAAGAGTGTCAGTCTTACCATCACAATATACACATTCTGGGCTTTCCTTTGCACGTATATCAAACAAGTATTTGTTACAAGCTAGTATTTTATGGAGTACCTTATATTGAAATGATTGTAACTTTGTTTCCCTACTCACTTGGTATGGACACATATATATGTCATACCATGGAACCTTTGTAAATTGGACCTCAGGAAAGACTTTTGCCCATTTCATTTCATTCCTTGGCAATTGTTGTGAGTGACGGTATAGAACTATCCAATACAATTCCTTGCTTGATGTTGAAAAGAGATTAACTACATCTGGGGTATTATCAATGACCCAAATACAGTCATTTGGCCTTTGAATTTCGTCACTGGATATGCTAGCTCTCCAGCTACCTGGTATACTTTGTCGGATTTGTAGAGCCTGAAGAAAGTTACACTGAACACCATACCTTTGAGAAATTTGAGTGTCTGACATAAAACTTCCATTATCCAGTAAATCTTCAACCCTGACAATACCAGCCTCCCTCCACGACTTCCAAAATATTGGTGTATTATTGATAGTAATAAACTTATTTTTCCACAATACTTCATTACGGACCTCCGTTTCTCTTACTATTTTGGAATTCATGCCAGTCCTTGAGAACCTGATAATAGAATGGGCTTGCTTCTCGTGGTATGTTAATATCTGATTTTGTATGAATGAACAGTTTCAAGCCAGACACTTCATGGAGAAATAACTTAATAAAATCACATGGAACCATGGTGGTATCCCAATAGAACCTTTTGATCCAGTTTATGTTAGATACAATGATTTTCATTTTAAAATTGCCTACTGCAAGTCCACCATGTTTAGTCTGTGCCTGAACACGTGCCCTGGCTACCTTGTTCCTGTTGGAGCCCCATAGGAATTTGTCAATAATTCTATTGACTTCATCTATTGCTCTAGATGGTGTAGTGGTGACTGAGGCCGGGAACGTCACACATGGTAGCATTAGGCTGTTTATGATGATAGTTTTACCTTTGAGTGAGATGTTGCGGTGCCTCCAATCATCACTTATGTTGGTGATTTTCTGTATCTGGGGTTCAAAGTTCCACGAGTAATTTTGGGCTTCTGTCCTATTCGGTGCTACAGAGATGCCCAGGACAATCAATCTTTCGCTCCTTGCAAGACCCTCCAATCCAGTCTGACTAGTGTCAATACCACCAAGTGCAAGATATTGTGTCTTATATCTATTCACCTTTAGACCAGAGTACCTCCTAAACCTTCTCAAACAGTCTAGCAGGTGATGCAGAGCTGCTGCTGATTCGATAAAACAAGTGGTATCAGCAGCATATTGACATATCTTTACTTCTCTAGTACCAAGTCTTATACCTTTAATATCTACATTCATGCGTACATTATGAGCTAACAGTTCTACAGCAATAACAAACAAAAAAGGCGATAGACAGCATCCCTGTCTGGTTCCACATGCAAGTTCAAACCAGTCACTTGTGTACCCATTATTTATGACACAGGCAACAATGTCTTTATATAATATCCTCACCCATGAGATGTATTTTTCCCCAAATCCAAACCTTTCAAGTGCCTTAAAGATAAACTCCCACCTTATCTTATCAAATGCTTTTTCAAAATCAACCACCATCAGAATACCAGGGCGACTTAACTTTGTGGTGTATGCTAATATATCTTCAACTGTGCGAATACTTGTTCCTATATACCTTGACCTAACAAATCCAGATTGATCTGAGCTTATAATACTAGGGAGGTGGGGTTTTATCCTTTCTGCCAGGGCCTTGGTGTAGATCTTATAGTCTGTATTCAGCAGGCTGATCGGCCTCCAGTTTCCTAGCTGGAGTCTATCTTTTTCCTTTTTAGGGATAAGGGTTATAATGCCACGTTTCTGTTCTTGGCTCAAGCTGCCCGTTTCCGTGGCATAGAGTAGACTTTGACTAACATTATCCCCAATATCAGTCCAGAAGAACTTATAAAACTCCGCACTTAGCCCATCAGTGCCTGGGCACTTCCCATTCTTTAAGGATTTAAGACTGTTGAGAAAATCTGACTTTGATAAGGGTCTCTCTATCATCTCTCTCTGGTTGTCAGACAAGACAGCTAAGTTGTTTGTATCTGTGAAGGGACAACGGTCATCAATATCATCTAACTCTCTATAGCTATCTGAGTATAGATTTCTGTAGAATTGCTTCTGTACGCTAAGGATATCTTTGCATTCAGTGACTATATGCCCATTTTGATCTTTCAGTTGAGTAATAAGTTTGTCCATAAAATTCTTGTTTTCTAAATTCAAAAAGTATTTGGTTGGTCGTTCACCTAACTGGGACCAATTCGCTTTTGACCTAAACATGATGGCTCTAGCTGTCTTTAATTCAATATCTTTTAGGTCTCTCTTAACACTTTCCATTTCATCAATTACATCATGGCCCTCATCAAAGGCTGCAGTCAATTTGCCCAGACTGTTTGTTACCTCCCTCTCTACCTTTTTAGACTCTGCCTTCTTCTTTTTGCTGTAGTTAATTGAAAATTTCCTTATCTCATACTTCAGAATCTCCCACTTCGCATTGGGTGCCAGATCCTGGTATTCTATCTTACATTTTCCAAGCATAGTCTTAAGTTGATTCACATAGTCTTTATCTGAGAGAAGGGTATTATTAAACTTCCACACATTTGGGCCTCTGTCCTGGTCAGCACTGGAGATTCCCAGTGTTACCTTACTGTGGTCAGATAGCGTTCCAGGACGGATATCTGTTTTATGAACAAAGCCTGTCAAATGCTCAGACACTAGCCAGAAATCTATCCTGGATGCTTGCTCCTGCCTATGAAAAGAATATCTACATAAATTAGGGTGTCTAACTCTCCATATATCCACTAAGCTGAGAGTATCTTGTAGACTGTATATTTGCTTCCTATACTGCTTATTAGCTGCCCTTATACTATTAGTTGCCCTTCTGTCTATATATGGGTCCGGGGTTTCATTAAAGTCACCTCCAAGGAGAAGGTTTTCGACTTCATAGCCTTTTAATCTATCTGATATTTCATCTAATACAGCCATCTGGTCTGCTTCATAGTTTTGTGTTGGAGCATAAATATTGCATAAGACATAATCCACTCCCTGAACCTCGATGTGTAATATAATATACCTCCCATTGGCATCCAGTGTCTTTTCTAGGCACTTGTAAGGGTAATTTCTATTGAAGAGTATGGCTACACCTTTGGATGATGAGCTGCCATTTGCACATATCATATCACCACCCCACTCAGCCTTACAAATCTTTTCTACTTCTGCTGTGCAGTGGGTTTCCTGAAGGAAGACAATATTATAACTTTCATCCTTTAGCTTCTTGAAAATAGCTCTTCGCTTATCTCTCACCCTTATGCCATTAACATTAAAAGAGCATAGGTTAATCACTCTTGTGTTATTGGTCATAGCCTTTTGGATTCAGAATAGGGGTCATATTATGTTTGGTTTTACACAGAATTTGTGGGGTATCAATAACTCTACTTTTTAGGTTCAGTTGTCTTACAATCATCCACAGCCATGCTGTGAGGGTACAATACTCATATATCATCATATACGCCTTGCTAACATTCTGTTGGCACCTCATAGAAACGAAATACAATAACACAACTACCAAAATGATGTACATAATCTTGCGCACACAAATAACAGATAAACATAAACACACAAGAAGATCCATCCCTAAGTTGAATGAATCTTGAGCACCACATGGTTATACCCAGTTGTTGCATTCATTACCATCAATACACACATATACACATACATGTACACATTTTGGGACCGAGTAAGTTATGCAGTATCCTCAAATTCCTGGCGCACCTCCTGAAGAATTTTACCAAGCAGGTTTTTTCCAGACCATAGCTCTTAGTTTAAGGCGTTCTTATCAGTCAGTCTCATCCCTATGCCCCATACAGCGTCTTTTGAGGCTTCACCAATAACCTTATTTCCTGTGCTAAGGAGACGCTGGCGAATGAGTAGATTTTGTTGGACCTTAGCCCTAATCCCTTCCATTGCAATGGACTTGGGTTTAGCGATCCATTCGTCCTTGTGCTCTTCCTTGCACTTGTGTAGTATGCCCTTTAGCTTGGCAGGCACATCCAGCTGCCATGCCTGTCTCTCTAAGTCGTCACGCCTTGCGATAATGCACCTTTGTATGGCGAGGTATTTCTCCATTGATGTGTAGGTCTTGTCTCCAATCTTAAATGTAGCAGGGTAGTGGTTGCTAAAAGGGGAGGCCTTGGTGAAGAAAACTACGGTGTTCTCATTCTCTAGTGTAGCCAGAGCCTCTGGTCCCAGATATTCAGGAAGAGTGTCCCAGTTTTCTTTGTTGTAGAGCTTGCCATCGAGGTACAGGGATGTGCCCGACATTCTCACCTCTCTGTAAGTGCCATGGTTCTTGGCCACCCAATACGTCTTTTTAACTTTAGCTAGTTCCCCTTTCAGTTTGGTGGGGATATCCTCACTGAGCCAGAGTTGGGCACCGTTTACTTTGTAGTCCCTAAACTGTGCTCTTCGCCCCCACAATTTATTTCTTGCAACCAGGAATTTCAGCCTTATTAGTACAGGCCTTGTAGCTTGTCCAGGGTTCCTCGTAATGCGATGAGCCACGTCAATGCAGCTACTCTCCATTTTTGCATGACGCCAAAAGATTCTTCCCAACTCTGCCCTCAAACTTTCAGATGTTTCGTTTTCACCCTCTGGGAGGCCATCCAGCAGTAAGTTCAATTTTCTTGAGTACGCTTCCTGTTTGATGGTGTTGTCCTCATTTCTCTCGAGGTGAGCCTTATTTCCTTTAACCTGTATCTCAGTTTCCTCCAGCTTGGTTTTCATCTCTGATAGTTCGTTCTTTGTTTCCGTTAGATCCTTCTGGAGCTTAGCGACTTGCTCCTTCAGGACCTGGATGTCGCCTTTGTTGATTTCTACATCCTCCGCCACACTTGAAAGGTTATCGTTGAATTCCTTGATGTCGTTTGCAGTAGTTTGACCAGTATTGTCGACTCTGATAAGCCGTTCCTCGATCCTGGCTAAAGTTCTAGCTAGCGTGAGTAAACTCAGCTCCTCAGGGTTGATGTTCTGGGTTAGTGTAGGTTTGCTAGCAGTACCAGCTACCCCGCTGTTAGACTGGTGTTGGTGGGCTTCTTCGGTGACCCTCAGTTTTCTATCAGTATCGTCATCAGACAGTCCTGCTTCGTCAGGCATTCTTTTTTTCACTGCTTTGTCAGTGTTTTTACAGTCTATGGGGGTCTCCCCTTCCCCAGATGAGTTGCTCTCCATTGTGACCAGTGGTGCACTGGTTGGAATAGATACAGCACCCCCACATTGATCACTGACATTTGATGTTGACATATTAAAACCTGGGCGAAGTCTAAAGATGCACAAGGTCTGACCCCTACCAACTGACTAAACCTTGACCAGTGTTGGGTATTTAGTCACAATAGGGCTGGGGAGGGACAGCTAATAGGGAATCGACCTGTGCAGTAGTTCACTGGGTTATATACTCATATTTCATATGTGGTTAAGTTGATGATACAGCACCGACAATTGAGAACACATGGACATGGAGCCATGTATGGCCACTACATGTTACATAGAGCCTGCCTCCATACCTTTGGGTGCATTCAGTTAGACATTCAATATGGACCGGTTAGAACCATCCAATTTGAAAAATTCTTTTGGATCTAGAACCCTTGGAGCGTCTACTTTCTGGCAAACTTTGAATTTTTCACGATCTGACTGTCTGCCTGACAGTTTTGTTGCTGAGCACGTAGAGCGGTTCCAATCCATGTGCGTCAGACCCACTAATTATCAAGTGCATTGAATCAGGCTTGATCTCACGATTCTAACAATATATAGTTTATGGGGGTTTCCCACAGTGTAGTTGCTTAAAGAATAGTTGTATACTTTAAAGTTGTAGAGTTACTGTTACTAACTGTAGTAGTAGTGTCTCGAACACACCCAGCACACTCAAGTCAGATACCACAGCAAGGCTCTATGATCCTATCCACATTTAATATAGATTTGGAACCTTCTCCATACATCTCACTGGAGAAACAACTCGTTACTGTCTCAGACAATGTAACGTTACCAAAAATGGATCCTTTCTCCAAATATATTGTCTTAGTACCTGGGTTGGAAACTAGTGTGACTGACCAAGCACCATTGGCTACTATTGTATCAACCGATTCCAATCCTATAGCAGCCAGCATAACTGTATCCGGCTCAATTACTGCAGCTTGATTCCTTAACTCGGAATTACTCCGGATCAGGACGTCACATGCTACTCCCGCAGGAATCTTTACAGTTTGGGCGACGGATGCCACACTGTTGACTTGCCTCAATACTCACTGTACTCTAACTGGATAAGGATGCTTCACACTCAATACACCTGACCGTGGGTCTAACACTGCTCCATACAGTATTGCAAAGTCCAATCCTAATATCCCTTCATCCGCTATACCGACAATGGTGGTGGTTATCACATACTCGTGAGTACCCTCCAATTGCAATTTTACACACGTCCTACCATATGTCTGCATCTTACTACCGTCGGCCGTTTGGCCATTTCCTCCCATTAGGAGAGTATCATGCACATCCGGAATAAGATCCACTACCTTCCGAGAGACACATGAGTGGTTAGCTCCCATATCCACTAGGAATTCAGCGGGTCTTCCATTGACAGTAAGTGAAACATACCACTGCCTTCCCTGTAACACGGGAGGTATATCAGTAACTACAGAAGCCTCATTTTTCACACCCGGGTCACATCCACATCCTTTTAGGTATTCCAGACAAGGATGACCTGGGGGTAGGTGAGCACTACCAACCCTGGCCAACAAATGACCTCCTACCTCTAATCCAGTACCTGGTTTCCCCCATGCTCCCTGGGCACCTGTTATACCGGATTCCCCAATCTTCTGAGTGGGCTCCCCAACCACCTCAGTATTGGGCGAATACATTCGGTTCTGTACCACTGTTGGTGATATCATGGCAAGTGACATTTCTGGGATCCCGTTGCTTGCCCATAACAGAATCCCCCTCTAGTTTTCCTTATCTTCTACTGTAGAAAAACTCATCCGCGACCTATATACAGGTTTCTCCGCAATACAATTGGCAGCAAAATGACCGAATTCTTGACATCGGTAACACTGTCTTTGGGATTTATCCACCCGTGGGCATATCAGTGCATCTATTAACCAGGTAAACAAATTCTCCATAAAATCACCTTGAGCAGTAGACACTGCTACTTGGGGAGTTGAGAAGTTGGGAAGCTGCGGTACCGGTAGTTGAGATACCGGTTTCTGAGGTACCGGTAGCTGGGGTGGCACCGGCGAGGCATTACCGGTAGGTTTAATGAAGTTAGATTTCTTCTTCAAACCCACCTTCCTGTATCTTTTCTGCCGATAGTATTTACCGGCGATTTGTACTGATCCTATATGTTCCCCATTTTCATCAGAGACATATTCATAGTCGGAATCCAATGATCCAGATTCAACTGAAGCGGTGTATTCCAGTACAGGGATTTCACTTTTAACTGCCGAAGCTCTTGCAGGGGGTGCATTAGCACCTAACAATCGCTTCTTTCTGTCATAATTTTCTATAGCCAGGAACAAATCATTGAAAGAAGTATCATCTTTCCATTTGTCCCAGGCTATTGTCTTATGCTCCGAGTCTCAGAAACCAGCGATAAATTGAGTGAATTACTCCGGTATCCAAAACTTATCATCGTACTCCCAATTTGGTCTAGCTTTACTGAGCAAGTCCTGCAGTTCTAGCCCGAAAACCTTGTGGGATTCTTTGGGTTTCTGGGTCCGTCTCTTGAATGTAATCCAAGGATCTTCCCGGATGATGGAACCAAAGAAATAACAGGCACACTCTAACAATTCGTCATAGGTGCCATCGATTCCATATTCTTTTCGCCACTGGTTGAGGGCTACCTTACCCCCTTTACTCAGCCAACAGACTAAATATGGTAATGCTTCATCTTTAGTCCATCGGCTACAATTTACCTCATCTACAAAGATCTGGTAATTGTCTTTCCAAGGTTCATTCGGGTCAAATGGCGGAGGTATTCTAGCCATACGACGAGCAGGATTGGAGCAACCTTTAAGGCGATTGGCTTCCCTTAAACTCCAATCCATTACCTCTATATCGTCGGCACCTTTGCGATAGCAATCGATGCCTAGTCCTTGGATACATCTACTTTTATCAAAGATTTCTTGCATCCCGGGAGACATGGATGAACGCCTATTCAATTTCTTAGGCCTTCCTCTATTTCCTTGACCTGCTCCATCTGGTGGATTACCCCTACCTCCGGATCCTCCTGGTGAATATCCACCACCGCCAGATCCTCCTGATGGATAGCCACCACCTCCGGATCCTCCCGATGGGTATCTACCACTGCCGGATCCTCCTGATGGATAGCCACCACCTCCGGATCCTCCCAATGGGTAGCCACCACCACCGGATCCTCCTGATGGATAGCCACCACCTCCGGATCCTGCACCATCTCCATGGCTGTAGCTGTAGGAACCTCCTGACCCAAAATAATTCAAATTTTGGGTATAGTTATATCCAGTATATCTACTGCCATAGCCATAGCTATTTCCTTGGTTTCTATTCAAACCCCGGGAGTCAGACCTTGGTGGCTGACTACCATCGGCACATGAAGATGGGGGTGGGCTATAGACATATTGTGATCCGGGTTGTGGATTACTTGCATATGCGGGGTATGATGGGACATTGTTGGATGATGCATTCGGCATAGCATTCCGAGCAGGAGGCCGTGGAGTACTTGCTCCAGGACATGGGGGTTGAGGTCCCGGGACGGATTTAGGTGGATCCGGTTGTTTCTGATCCCTGGCCCGATGTTTATCTGGGCCACCTGAACCGATATTATTTGGATCCCTGTGATCTCCGGCTCCACCAGCATCTGTCTTCTTATTTGTTAAGAAGGTCAGGACCGGTACTGATGGTGCCCTCGCAGTATACTTATGGGAGGTGCCGTTGCACTGACAGTTATAGTGTGTGCACCATTCCCATCAGGGTACGTACCCAGCTTATAAATACCCCCCCTGTATGTGCTTATCAGCACTGTCGGTCACAAAAGGATTGTACCGAGGAGGGCCAGCTGCAAGTGCCGCTTTCTGCGTGTTATCAGCAGTATCATTTTTTATATCGGCACTAATCTGCAGACGATTCGCTAATTGTACTATTACCATATTGTCCAATGGGCCAATAGCTTGTTGGGTCTGTTCAACATAATCCCCCAAGGCAGCTGCAGTATTTTGTAAATCCTGCAGTTCGAGTAGGTAGTCATCCCTATCACTCATCAATCGCTCATTATATCGGAGAATACCTATTCTGACAGTCTCATTGTCCTCGGCCTGTTGAACACAACATTGTTTCAGACGCTCGTATTCAGTCTGCAGAGATTACTTTGCATTTTGGAATTGAGTTTCTTCCTCATGCAGGCGTTCTCTCAGAGTTTTTCTTTCATATTCGAACTCTTCCCTCATCTCTCGGATATTTTGTAAAATATCCTCTTTTTCATCTTCGGCTTCATCTTTTGCTCTAGCAATTAGATTCAGCGTTTCATTCATAGCCAGATATTGCTGGTTCATTTCATCCATTTCCCGATCATATTTATCATGATTCGGAACTGTGAAAGTAACATTCCCAGTTGTTATTGCACTACAATCTAGTGGTGGCAATTGTCCTGGGATATCGTAAGGAAGTTCACCAAAGGTTACCTTCCTTGGCATAGGAGCCGGATGATTCGGATCATGGCTACCCCCTGTCTCAAACAAAGAATCTGCTAATTCCAGATTAACAGAATAATGTTGGTCAGGTCGCTCATTCCTATGTTTTACTAGGATTGAATCTGGGACGTTTTCCTCACTATCCATATAGTGAGGTTTTGAGTCTCTCCATTGCTGGTCTGTGGAGGATGCGTCATTTTGCGTCATTTTTCTCCTGAGACTCATTCAGATTTGCGTTATCCGCCAATCTTGTACTGGCCTGTTCGAACACTATGTGTTCGGGCTATGCATCGTACCAAACCCACTGGTCACGGCACCAGTGTGGTGGTTCTGCTTTTTGCGTATGACAAACGCGTCAAGAAAAAGGTGATTCGGGTGTATGCGAACAGGTTTATTGTGTCACACAAATTACGGAGGTAGCGGGAAAAGCTTCCGGCATATATCGGGTACTTTCAGCAGCTCCTAGAGATGTTAGCCTAGAGCCGGCCAAGCCAACTCTGACGTGGCGGCTGAGTTGGCTTGGTAGCGGGAAAAGCTTCCAGCATATATCGGGTACTTTCAGCAGCTCCTAGAGATGTTAGCCTAGAGCCGGCCAAGCCAACTCTGACGTGGCAGCTGAGCTCTGTCCCCCTTACAGGTAGAGACAGTGGTGCCACATCGTGCTACCCTTTCACCTCCCGGATAGGTGCTGCCACCTATCCGACAGGATAGGTGCTGCCACCTATCCGACAAGTGGAGGGTGGAGCCCGGCTGACTGACTCACCCACCGTGCCAATAACGTATATTATACACATACCTCTACACCAGTAACATAACTTAATAAGGTAGGGTCGGTAGGTCAGATTTTTCTTTTTTTTTAATTTATTTTTTCTTTTTACATTTATATTAGAAATGTTAGGGCACACATCAAGGGATGTATCAATTTCTTTGATTTCATTGTAAAATAATGATGGGAAAATGACAACTGTGAGAGAGGGGAAGAACACGAAAAGGGTACAGGAAAAATTCTCAAAAAGTAATGAAAAAATTCTTTAGAATATGAAAAAATGTGACAAAATTCTTTAAAATCGCAAAAATGGGTTTTCCCCCGATTTGCTAGGGTCGGTCGGGTTACTGGAAACAAACCTTTTTTTTCTATTTGGCCCTACTAGCCCTGAGGACACTTGCCTCGTTACCTATTCATCTTTTGTTTGCCCACTCAAATCTAATCTAAAAAAAATCATTGTTTTACTGTTTATGGAATAAGATGAAGTTTTGTTCGGCGTTATAGGTTCGAGTCCGGGTATTGGTAAACATTATTATGGCCATACCGTGGGTTCAAAATCCAGGTGTTGGGAGAGGTCTTTTTTGTTAATGAAATCAGGAATAAAGTAAATAAGGGGAATGGATAAACGAAGATAACATGCTCCAAGCTCTAATAGAACTAGGAAGAACGCCATCTGTAAGAATGACTCCCAACACTATACTGATTCTCATACAGAGGTTTCCATACATCATACCTCCAACACTGACATACTGTACTGATTTCTACACAGAAATCATCATACATTATTCTCACAATCAGTGGCGGATCCAGGATTTGGAAAAGGCGGGGGCGTGGCCCAAAAGGAGGGGGGCACCCCCTGTTTTTGAGTTATTTTTAGGTCCAAAATAAGCAAATAAACTCTTAAGTACTAGCAAAAAAGGAGGGGGCATGCGCCCCCGTGTCCCCCATCTAAATCACGACTCACCTAGTGTACTGATTCTTATACAAGAGGGTTTCATACAATATTCTCACAATACTCACATACTATACTGATTCTCTTACAGAGATTTTCATACGTTATAATCACAATACTGACTTAATTTACTTGTTCTCTTACAGAGATTTAGTGGCGGATCTAGGATATGAAAAAGGAGGGGGCGCGGCCCAAAAGGAGGGGGTGCACCCCCTATTTTTGAGCTAATTTTGGGATACTCTTAAGGTGGCTGGCGGGGATAGACCAAAAGTAATTAGATTTTCGCTATATTCTCATCATAGTTTCAAAATGATATGGAGTTTTCATATATGCAAATATAATGTGGGGGTCTCATGTCAATGTATCACAGAGAGCCCTGGTGTCCAAATGCTGAACTAACAATCCACGCTAGCCACCTTAAGTACTGACAAAATGGAGGGGGTGCACGCGCCCCTGCTCCCCCCCCCCCGTCTAAATCCGCCACTGGAGATTTTCATACACCATTTTCAATTTGCTCACATAGTGTACTTATTCTCATACAGAGATTTTCATACATCATACTCACAATACTCACCTAGTATACATGCTGGCTCTCTTACAGTGGTTTCCACACATTCTTTTCTCCCATCACTGACATAATACACTTTTCTTGATACAGGGATTCTCACACAGTATACTCACAGTATTTGCATTATGTACTGATTCTTATACAGAGGTTTCATGATACTCACATATTGCACTGATTCTCTTACAGAGATTTCCATACATCATGCTTACGGCACTGACACAATATACTGATTCCCTTACAGAGGTGCAGTGGCAGTGGACATTGACCTGGCCAGGGTGGACATCAACCAGTGTGCCACGGACAAGTCCTTCTTTGCCAATACTCACAGATGTAGGCCTACCACCGAGGTAAGGACAAGTCTTGGCCATTTCACTTTTTATCTTTTTCTCAGAAGAGGATTTAATAGTCAATCCCAAAGTGCCCCCTCCCCTCTGTGTAAAGAAAAACAAATCCACATGACTGCTTTAAAACAATTAACGATTTGGTACTTTTTGACACTTTGTATAATCACAATCGCAAGATTTGTACATTCATGGTCGTAGGAATCGATTACACAACACAAAATGCTACTCATTTCTCTACAAGGCCACAGACTATCTACAACTATAGAATAAGTAGTGGTTTCATATGCCGGTATTTTGTAGGCATATTTGTATGATCACCTTGTACAATTTGATTTGTACAAGTTAGTTGGTGATCGTCTAGAGGGCTTACCTCCTACTATATTTTAGAATCTGAATGTGGAGAGTGTATAGGGCCATTTGGTGATCGTTAATCGTTCTGAAACATACCCCCCAGGGTATGTTTCAGAACGACTAACGATCACCAAATGGCTCTACGACCACCACTTTCAGATTCTAGCAGAAAATAGGTCTCAACAATGATTTAGTACAAAGCAAATCGTCCAAGGTGATAGTGCAAATAGTCCTTCACAATGTACAACAACACTACTTGTTCTTTACTTGTAGATAGCTTGGAGCCTTGACCAGGAATTTGTATGATTTTGTGTTGTGTAATTGAAAACTACGTTCACCATATGGTCTTACGATTATGAACGTACAAAAATCTCAAGTGTCAAATTGTTAATCCTTTTGAAACATACCCGAGTAGAGGACATGTTGCTGTCCTCGCTGTTTCTAGTATTTGGTATTGTCTGAGAGATATTTTCTCATGGAGGAAAGGTCAACATTCCCTATTAATTTTGATGCATGCATTCTACAACAGTTTGATATCAAAGTATGATAATGCCGTTACGATTTCACTCCATATTATCGATCATCATCAAAACCTTAGATACACAAACCTTTCTATTGCAGTGCAAAAATGTGAGTGATCAGGGTTTCCGACGGGGAAGCTACAAGTGCGTATGTTCACGAGGCTATTTCTTCCCGGCATACGAGCGCACCAAGAACCATGCGGGTTACTACAATGGCACTGATGTCGAACGCAGCTACCTCAACCAGCTGCAGAACTTGTCTTCGGACTATGGTGACAGGTATACATGTTTACCATGTTCCGAAGGCTGTTTGGAGTGTTCGAGCGCTGAGCCGTGCTTCGTACAGTATGATGTGCTGATACGCGGCGTACCACTCGGCATCCAAACCTTCACCATGACCATCACGTTGGTGCTAGGGCTCGTCATCATGAAGATTCGCAAGTCCAAGGTACGAAACCAGGCACGTGTGTTTGACTTTACTTCTACCCCTTCTCCCTATAGCCCTTGAATTCTGATAGTGCAATTAATTCATCATGCTGGCCTTATGGGGGTTAGATGCACACTCCCGGAGGATTGGCGTTAAGCACCAATGAAGTGCGGGTCAGTCTTCATTGGTGCATTGTGACGACCAATAGGCATGATGTTTCAATGCATTAGCAGCTCTTAAATAGGACCCTTTGAAAGTAGCATGGTGTCTCAAGCCTCAAGTCACTGATGCAATGTTGCGCCTATGGCAATTAAACCATATATGTTGACTGCATTACAATTAAACTTTGAATTTATAAAGAAAAAAATGTTTCATACTTTGATATCCCTGGTTCGATAACAGAGTAAGAGCCTGATATCCGAGAAAGAAACTTCAATATCACAATCAAAGACTTTGATATCAAATTATATCCTGACAGGCACTGCAATGCATCGCCTTTGTACGGACCCATTGAAAAAGTATCAATTCCGGGGTCAAGACGGCTATAATTTGAACTTTTCAAGTTGTACGAGAATCATCATGAACAACTAAATTACAACCTGATCAAATCGTAGCACGTTAGGAAATGTCTCCCAGGACTGCATGAATTCAGGTTGATGGAAGAACATGAAGGCTCATGGCAACATGCTGTATTCAAAGGGCTAACTTGTTCAAACTGCATCTTTAAGCTTATACATCTATCTCCTTAACTATTCACAATTCCTTGTGGTGCAGTATACTAGTTCTACTATAAGAGTCTGTATGTATTTGATAGAGAGTGAATTAGGCTAGCGTCACAACGCATAGATGTATGTTTTACTCTATATAGTATAAGGTACACAAGTATTGATCATCACTTTGGGTTTTCTAGCATTTCAAAACTGTCCAATAACCACACTGGTGACCTGATAGATCTCTCTAATTACTCGTGTTTCTTTTTTTCTTTTTTTTTTAAAAATATTTTCTGTTACCCAGTTAAATGTACTCCGTTCATTTGTACAAATGAGTTAATGGTATGATTTTGAATTTGTGATTGAGGGAGGAGGACATGTAAGACACACACTACACTGAGTTCAGTATAAGGTGCACCCCTACATGTAGGATTTACATTTAGAGATACAAGATCCTCGTGTTCTATGTGATTCAAAGAGGCCTAAACAGACATAAATAGCCAAGTGTCAGAATTAAGGTAAACCCACCCTCTGAAAGCGGGCCCAGATGGGTCATGCATTAATTTTTATAAGTGTATACCTCGGCGACGGCTGCACCAAAAAGCCTCACAACAAACGCCCAGATACTTTGATCTATCTATAACCATATAAATCATTGCACCTGCACATATAAAAAGGCCATTGATATCTTAAAAGCTATAACTATTGCTGCCGATATGATATATGTGTCCAATAATTATCAAATAATCTTACAAATTAGTGGCAATTGTGTAAATATAATTGCAAATATTTATTTCGGGTTTAATTCGTGAATGTGCTGCATTCCTGAATGCATCTAGCCTGACTGTGAGCTTATCTCTGAAGGGTTAGCATGGAAGGGTTAGCATGATGCACCACCATGGTAGTGCAGGCAGCACTTCATCAATTTGCATCATGCTGACAAATGAATTTGAACCCTTGAAACAGCATGGCATCATTACCTTTTAAAGACAGTCGTGCATCATGGAGCCCATTTGCCAGCATGATGCATGAATGCAGCCCTGGAGAGTAACTCACCAGGGCTACTGGTGAGTAACTCACAAGGGCTGCATTCATGCATCATGCTGGCAAATGGGCTCCATGATGCACGACTGGCCTTTAAAAGGTAATGATGTGACTGGCGCCTACACAATGGCAAATAAAGCACAGTTTTGGACTGTGTATATGCTCCAAACGGGACTAGAGCTACTGCAATTGGGTATGGGTCTAGAGTCCTATCTATAAAATAAAGACAAGGAAGAGAAAAATGAACCTGGGCAGGGGGTACAATGCCGGAAATATGTTCAAAAATCATAAAGGGGGGGGGGTTAGGAAGAGCTATATGGTTGACCCAAGATGCATTATCAACCAATTGCTGGATCAAGCAATGGCCGTTCCACTAGGCCTCTATACAGAGGCCTATATGGACATAGCAGGATTAATTATTAGCTAATGAGATAATCTATTCATTGCAGCCCTCTCGGGAGCCAACTGGTACCCACCTGATAGGTTTTATCAGCATAGAGGTCGCTGGTAACAAGCTACTGCTACCTCAGAGTAGACAGTATAGTACTTAGTATAAATCAGAGTCTGAGAAGAGAGGTGTGAATTGACCATGGGCATGGCTGGGGGTTCTATGGATGTAGGATGCATTGAAATGCAGTATGATAATCATGTTATGCTGAGGCAAATATACTTAGGCCTACAGTTGAAACCTTCCATGCTCGTGTTAAATGAGTGAGTTGATTAGAATATTAAACTTGGTGTTGTCATTTGTATTGCGAGCTGGTGGCGAAAACCCTTGGGCTTGAGTAGGTCTCACATGACAATTTAGGGATGAAATTATCTCTGCAACTTTTTTTCCTTTGCGTTCTAGGGGCCTTCCTGGGCCGCTGGAACGCAAATACTGTTCAACTCATCCTAAATCCAACACTGATCCTCGCGATCTAGGTGTTCAGGAAGGCCCCTAGAATGCAAAGGTATTGGGGCCCTAAATCGCCATGCGGGATTCGGCCTAGTGTGGAGGGTGTTGCTCCTATGGTAAAGGCCTGTCATTATGTGCCCTCTTTTCAAAACAAGTCACACTCTGCTTCACAATTCAACTTGCAATCACCAGATTAGTCGGAAAAGTCACCTGCCTTATTTAAAACAGAGAGAGAGAGCTGCATTATCAGGTACCTACTCATGTCACACACTCTATACTATACTGACTGACTTCTCCGACTAGCTACCTACTCAAATCACCCCTTTTCCATCACCGTACTAGCATGACCACTTGTGAGCAACTCAAGTCAAAGGTTATCACTACATGGAAAGCCAGTTCTGCAGAAGAGGCACTTCTTAGCCAAAACTTACTTTTCCCATAGGAGCAACACCCTCCTGGTCACATTTAGAAGCCATTATAATAGGAATTTCTAAAATAGGTTCAAACCAATGACATTTCAGATTTGGAGAAAACAATCTTTTCCGATTGAGTTAACCAGATATATTTATAAAGCAGCCAGTGGTCCATGGCTGTGGCATAGGGAGGGTACAAATAATTTTCAATCTTTTGAACAAATGCTATTGAACAATTCTGCTTCTGTGGTATTATAAATGAATGTTATGTGTTAAAGCAGCCTAAAGTGTGAGTCATTTTGGCGATGGCTTTATTCTACTAGTATTCCTCAGAAGATACCATGTGGTGGAACAATTGTCATTCTATTTATAAATCTCCGTTACATGGGCAGCTGTAATTCAGCAAAGTATATAGATCTGATAAAATAAGAATTAACTGTAAGAATCTACTGAGATTTCTATACGATATTGAGATAACGCTTTTGATCCTCCAGATAAATATAAGCAAAGAGTAAGGATGAGAGACTATTATAAGCACAGGAAGAGAACCTAGAAGGACAGAAGATGGGGGGGGGCTAAGAAATCTAATATTAAGAATGAGAAGAAGGGATAGAGTAGGGGAAAGTGAAGGAATGTAAGACTTAAAAGGAGAAGAGTAGATGAGCAAAGGCAGGAAGGGGACGGGCAAATTCAGTTTTAAGGTTAGCCACAAGACTGACTCCTCTTTAGTTATCTTAAATACTTGAACGCCCCTCCTGTTATAAGAAACATGTCACATAAAGCAATGCCAAGCAATCTCTTTAATACCACCCCAGCCAATTATAAACGTCGTGGTACATTTTTCATGAGGAATCAATTCTATCCATCAGGACTAGGGTACACAGACAATAGCCTTCCAGAAGTAGTTACCCAGGGTGATTGGTAACAATAGGGAGGACCAGAAATAGCTACCCAGGGTGATTGGTAACAATAGGGAGGACCAGAAATAGCTACCCAGGGTGATTGGTAACAATAGGGAGGACCAGAAATAGCTACCCAGGGTGATTGGTAACAATAGGGAGGACCAGAAATAGCTACCCAGGGTGATTGGTAACAATAGGGAGGACCAGAAATAGCTACCCAGGGTGATTGGTAACAATAGGGAGGACCAGAAATAGCTACCCAGGGTGATTGGTAACAATAGGGAGGACCAGAAATAGCTACCCAGGGTGATTGGTAACAATAGGGAGGACTATTAAACCTCTAAGGACCACAGAATGTCTACAGGTCTGTAACTAGGGGCGAACGACACTCACCCTAGGGTCCTTGGTGGACCGAAAATGCCAGTACAGATGATGACTTACATCCCTTTTCTTTTTTGTGGTTTGTAAATCAGAAAAATCGTTGCGATTTTTAGAGTGCAAACCTTAAAAGGGGAAACTTTGTCTTACATAATCCACAAGCATTACCAGTTTTGTATACAAATCAGGGTTTTTATATTTGTATTTTTTTCCATATGAAACTTCCAACCTTGTTAAGTTCCAACTTTGAACTGATTGAGTTCTTATAAACCTCAAATCGAACCACACCGCGACAAGGGCTACTGGACGGTGCCTCCAGGTTTATGTTCCTTTGTTGTCATGATGTACAACTGGCATGCACTCGCCAGCACTGCATCATGCCGACTATTTTGGACAGCATAATTTTGGGTTAGCATGATACATGAATGCAGCGATGGCGAATAACTCGCCAGTGCCACATTGATACACCATGATGACCGAATGGCATGCAGAATTTAAGCACTATGTGACCCGTTAAGGTTTTGCAACATCCAGACAAAAGACATACAGGAATAGACCAAATAGGGAGTCCTGGATGAATTATTATAGAAGACGGAGTCCTGATGATGTTTTACTGTAGTTGTTTTTAAATCATCCTCTTTTGAACTGTGATTTGATAAAGGACATTACATGGTTTCTTTTCCTTCCCTTTTGTCAAGTATAGTCCAACAATACTTCAAGATTAGCTTGTGATAGAAATTCATTTGCTGCCAAACTATGATGGCGACTAATGAACCACACTGATTGACGACTGAGCGCACCTAGAATATACCTGAAGTATATTTTTTCTCTTTGTTTATTCAAACTGGCAAACTAAAACAGCTAGCTGTGAGTCATCGCTGGGGGTGTTTCTTAACGCGGTCTTAAGAACGATCACCAAATGTTTTTTGTTTTTTTTGTTTTTTTTTTGGACTTGCTCATTGCATTCATGAACTGCTATGTTCATTTAAATAATGCTATAGAGCAGACCAAGTTTTATTGATTTTTTTCAAAGGAAAGTTACAAATGAAACAGTACAATAACATCATAGATCTTGACAAATGTCAATATGAACATAATCAGGAGATGGAGAAGAAAAAGGGGCTGGCAATATTCACACAACAGGTTATTAACATAGTTAGTACAGACAAACATACTTAAAGCAAAATAGATAATAAGGATAATAATGTGTCATACATAGAGATTTGTGCCTCTACACATTATTTCAGTACGTCATGATTACAGCTAGATACATCTTGTTTTGAGTTCAAATAAGTGATAATTGAAGTGTTATACTGCTGTTATATGCATATGGGAACATCAACAATATCAATATGGATATAAACATGAAAAGGGATATGAACATGAATATGAATATGAAGCGGCGCGGTTTCTACACCTGCTTCTCATTGTCAATTATAACCCAATTTCAGAATATGAATATGAATATGAAGTGGCGCGGTTTCTACACCTGCTTCTTATTGTCAATTATAACACAATTTCAGGTTCAACCTTATATTTTCTATCTTCATCACACACTCCTTGAATTTTACCTTTGTTGTGGCTCTCTGAATCTCCTCAGGTAGAGTATTCCAGAGAGCCACTCCTCTATACCATGGTTTATTGTCATATTTCTAAAATAGTGGATGAAGACGATTTGAACTACTCGTTGCTGTGCAATTAAAATGTACGACCGTAATTAAACAATTTCCACAACTGTAATTGCACAAATCTGTATAGATCTAGGTTCACATTATCAAGTATTCTGCAATTTATCCCAAAGGACTTCTAGTCGTACAGAGCACTTGTATTAATATCTTGCATGGTGAGGTCTGGGAATGTACACTGAATTCTATGGAAGTATGTCAGGAGAGTGTTTTGAAGAGATTGGGAATTGAATTCTCACTGTAGCTGGCTCACCCTCCAGTTCCCTGCTGTTCTCCACCCTGAGAAGCGACTTCCCACATTATGCTCTAATGGAAATTGGAATTAGCTTCCTCTGAATTAGACAGTGGTGTGAAAAGTGGGGGATGTGGTTCCATAATTGGTCACATCTGAACGCTTTAGGGTTCAAATCATATATTACTTAGGCCAGGGAATTGGAGGAGGGAACTAGACGAGAAAGTTTCATACTTGGGAAGTACATACCAATTCTGGAACACCCCTGAACCATTTCTCTCACCAATTACCTTTTGGCAAAATAACATAGAATCAATTCCCTATTGTGAGTCAGTTCCGACAGAACTCATTTCCAATCTTTTAGAAACACCCTCCTGGAGATACATGAGCACCCGGTACAACTAGGCTGGAATGTAGTCGTACAGTAGGCTTCTTATACAGCTTAAAATGATTTGGTCGTAGAATGTTAAGAAATGTCATCCCGGCCAAATGACATGCAGTGCACTAATCTATCAGTGAAAGGGAAAGTGAGACTCAGACAATTAGTATTTTAGCAATGAGTCTATGACTTAAACACATTTGATATAAAACATTGAGACAATTAGGCCTCCCTTTTGCCACAACCACAGTTACGGCTGCCACCTGCCTGCCTATTTATAAAATCTCTGAACACTTTAAAGACCCAATAGTCTTTGTATGCATTATGGCTAGGTGCTGGCATGATGGATGTAGTAAAGTCTGCTCATCAGGGCTGCAATTCATGCTGCGTGATGCCTTCTCAGGGTTGATACCCTCCCATTGACATGATGCAGTGGGAGAAGCCTTGTCAGAAATGCATTTTGAGTATCATGAATCATGATGACAAGGGTAATTGATCCTGGTAGCATAATGCAACCCCCAAAAGTATAAGATACAGCAAATTAAAAAAAAACACACACACGTAAAGAAACAGCGACTCCTTTCTATAGTGATGGATAAAATTTATTTATGCATTTTCCATATTTCTCGCTTTTTTTTTTTCATCTAGATGAAATGTTATAGTCAACATGTACCTTACAATTAATCAATACAATACTTAGGGACTGACGTAGCTGCACATAGGTACTTAAATATAATGAAATCATTAAACTTACTAGGGAACAAACGTCATTTCGGCAGGTTCACCATCCTTTGAAAACAAAAATGGGAAATCTTGTCAACCATGCAAAGCCAGACAATTAGCAAAAGTTTCCTAATACCCCTTTGTCAGTGCACGTTTTTTCATTAGTTTTTGTAGTTTGAAGCATTTTGAAACCTAGGTAACGTTCTTTTGTCAACGTTCACTATGTTAATTGCAACGTCACTGTAGTACACTATATCAACACCTCCTAGGCTTTAAGCAATAACACAGAAAATGACCCAAGCTAGTAAATACTAATTTAACTGAGACAATACCACTGATTAGGCAAAATACCCAACATGTTAGTAACTTCTTACTAATATGTTAATAGTATTAACTAACCTATTAAGCCAAGCTGACTTGACTTAGCCATGTCTAAGGGGTAGTAGTTTTGTCTAAGGGTAGTAGTTTCGTCTAAGGGGTAGTAGATTTTTTCACACCAGGTGGCAGTGTGGTTTGAATGAGGATTTTTATAGTTAGTGCATATCATGGAACAGCCTATGAATGTCCGAATAATGGTGCTTTTATGACTATTGACATGATAAAGCCTTTACAATTCAACCTGGCATGGGGTTAAACAGAATACACCTAATAAGTATATACTTTATTGAAGGAGCAATGAAGAAGAATGGAAACACCTTTTCTGTGGAAATTCAATTTACTTATATATCCACAACTTTGATATCATGATAAACTGACAGCAACTAAGTTCATGGGTTGCAAAGAAAATGATGTGAGGCATTTAACTTGCTTCTCAAATGGAGAGGCTATGTTCTTGGTGTCTTAACCTATGTGGAGTTTACACTTGCCATTTCAGCATTAGGATAAAAGAATTACTATGTTGCTTGAAAGCTTGTGAAGTTAGTGAAAAAGTCTAAGGCAAGTTAGGAGAAATCAGGCAAGTTGGGCATTTTTCCCAATGATTAGGTGTAAATTCCCAAGACAACTTTGGTGGTTTGGGGACGTGCAAACTCCCAACTTGGCTTAGTAAGTCCAACAAATGTTAGCCAAAAGGCTTAATTTTTTTTTGTGTGAATCTATTTCTTCGCCTGCCAGGTCATACTCCCCGAAATTGTCTAATAGCTAAATACCACCAGACCAGTTGACTTGCACTCAATGACCTTTCAAACAAATGTCGTCTGCTCTGCTTCCTTTGAGAACAGCAGATGGCATCCAGGCTCTAAGGACAGGCAGGAATGGTCGAGATATCTGAGGTGTCAGACAGCATTATTTGATTATCAATATTAATAATACTGCTGACAATTATCATAGATTACATAGGTCTGCAGAATATGTTTATTAATATTTTCTCATAAGAATTGGCCTCGGCGTTATGTATGGACTCTATCATCACTGTCGTGATAGATGTAATTTATGCTTTGTTGGTTATTTCATTTGATTTCCCTTTTCTTTGATATATCTCCCAATGACTTTTATGTAACTTCACTTTACTGTTTTCATACTTATTTCCTAAATCAGTTTTCCTACCCGACTCCAATACAATATGTAACCTTTGTTTGTATAAATTTAATTAAATTAAAAGAAAGAAAGATCATTTGTATCTTGCCTTGAACTAGCAAGCAGAAAAGATACCCCCATGCACTATGTAGTGTAAGCGAAAACAGATGAAACCTTGGATTTAAAAGAACAGCCTATTTGGAGGGAGTAAAATAAGGGGCACGCCGTTTCTGCAGAGGAAAAAGTCCACACGCTACTATAGAATAGAGGGGGGAGGATTTTTTTTTACCTGCGGATATCCAGCAACCCCCCTGTTAAAAATTACCCCTTCCTCATTTCAGTATCCCACCAGTGAATTTTGGGCTCTGACGAATGACATATTTAATTTGACTCATTATGTTTATCATTTTATATTGCAGCACCATATGGGGCGAGAGGTACGTAGACTACTTCTATATAATATGAAACCTTGCTTATAAATCCCAGCTTATATTATATGCGAATGAAACCTATTTACTTTGTATTTGCTCAACAATGGAAACATTGCAAGACATACTTTTGTTAGTTTTAAAGAGGCATATACCTTTTTGTAAAGTAGGTGTCCCATTGAAACTGATTGCCTCTGTCACCACCTCACCCGAATATATGAATTAGGAATGAGAGGGAAGGTCGGTACAATTTGCCTTCCAGTAGAAGAAAATGCAAAACTGAAATATCTTTTAACTGCCTCCAATTTCAGCAAAATTATTATTGAGCCACTCCTACCCCCTCTGAAAAAGAAGATAATTGGTCTTCTTCAAAAGTGAAATTGTAAATGTAAATGTAAATCAGGTTTGATTTACACAGAGTTTCCCAATAATTACTGGTGGAACGCCTACTTAAATGTACATTATTCCACCATTATATCAAACCAATATTTCAAAGGCTTTGTCGCTATTACAAGCCGCTTGTGTCCCAGAGCCTGTATTAACCTCTGCCATCCAGCCCCAAGCGGCATCAATACTTCTTTGAGAGAGGCCTTGACTTGTTTCTAAATCGGTTTGGGAAGGTACTTCACATCCATCCCAGTGGCTGGCAACCTATAGATGTCTATTCTAGAGGTTCTATATTAGGGACAAATTCCTCTGTCATATACAGGAGTTGAGGGTAGATTTTGTGTGAAGCATTTAATCACAGTTCAAGAATTCAAGTTGTTGGTTGATAAAAAAGGAGAGAAAAGTATGCGATTACAAAGCGCATTAAGATCCCTTCTTCCAGTACATGTCACATAAATATCATATCCAAAGCCATATTCGTCCTATACTCACTACCATTTGTAAATACCGTTGGCCTTTTTACTGTTTAGTGTGCTCTTCCTTCTGAGCATTAGTCAGGCTTTAAGGGCGGCTAATACATCAATATATCATACATTAGTCAGGCTTTAAGGGCGGCTAATACATCAATATATCATACATTAGTCAGGCTTTAAGGGCGGCTAATACATCAATATATCATAGATTAGTCAGGCTTTAAGGACCGCTAATACATCAATGTATCATACATTAGTCAGGCTTTAAGGGCGGCTAATACATCAATGTATCATACATTAGTCAGGCTTTAAGGGCCGCTAATACATTAATATATCATACATTAGTCAGGCTTTAAGGGCGGCTAATACATCAATGTATCATACATTAGTCAGGCTTTAAGGGCCGCTAATACATCAATGTATCATACATTAGTCAGGCTTTAAGGGCCGCTAATACATCAATGTATCATACATTAGTCAGGCTTTAAGGGCGGCTAATACATCAATGTATCATACATTAGTCAGGCTTTAAGGGCGGCTAATACATCAATGTATCATACATTAGTCAGGCTTTAAGGGCGGCTAATACATCAATGTATCATACATTAGTCAGCCTTTAAGGGCTGCTAATACATAGACAAAGGTGCACGAGAATTGGTCAGCACTGAGGGTTATCACACGAGGCAAAGCCCTTAAAGTCTCAAGTTGAATACGAGAGCCTATGGGGCTCTCGTATTCAACTTGAGATAAATCAATGTATCATACATTAGTCAGGCTTTAAGGACCGCTAATACATCAATGTATCATACATTAGTCAGGCTTTAAGGGCCGCTAATACATTAATGTATCATACATTAGTCAGGCTTTAAGGGCAGCTAATACATCAATGTATCATACATTAGTCAGGCTTTAAGGGCAGCTAATACATCAATGTATCATATATTAGTCAGCCTTTAAGGACCGCTAATACATTAATGTATCATACATTAGTCAGGCATTAAGGGCGGCTAATACATCAATATATCATACATTAGTCAGCCTTTAAGGGCGGCTAATACATCAATGTATCATACATTAGTCAGGCTTTAAGGGCCGCTAATACATCAATGTATCATACATTAGTCAGGCTTTAAGGACCGCTAATACATCAATGTATCATACATTAGTCAGGCTTAAAGGGCGGCTAATACATCAATGTATCATACATTAGTCAGGCATTAAGGGCGGCTAATACATCAATATATCATACATTAGTCAGCCTTTAAGGGCGGCTAATACATCAATATATTATACATTAGTCAGCCTTTAAGGGTGGCTAATACATCAATGTATCATACATTAGTCAGGCTTTAAGGACCGCTAATACATTAATGTATCATACATTAGTCAGGCTTTAAGGGCCGCTAATACATTAATGTATCATACATTAGTCAGGCTTTAAGGACCGCTAATACATCAATGTATCATACATTAGTCAGGCTTTAAGGACCGCTTATACATCAATGTATCATACATTAGTCAGGCTTTAAGGACCGCTAATATATCAATGTATCATAGTCATTAATGCATCATGTCCATTGGGTATCATGATGCACCAATGAAGACCGTCCGGGAGATTATGTAACATCCCCAAAGGGTTGGCATGATGCAACAATGAAGTGCTGGCGAGCACTCCCTTGGTGCATCATGGCGGTCATTTGGCATGATGCACTCCTGCAATAGCAGCCTTTAAATGGTTATTAAAACTTCATTGATCTTTCCCAGGTGATGAAGGCGAGTATGTGGGTGATGTTGGAGACGGTGCTACTTGGGGCCCTCATGTCCTACGCTACAGTAAGTACAATGATTCTATCTAATTCTTTTAGGTTTTTATCAATTAAATTTTGTTCTATAAGTGGACTGTGTACATCAAACCGCTTGTTGTAAATGTATAAAAGACATAGTTTCGTATGTGTGCAATAGTTGAACGTGAGGAGAATGGGCATGAGGGTTGTTGCGGGGACATCTACATATTGAACGTATCAAAAATTATCTTTATGGATTTGTGAATGGAAAGAACGGGTGAATTGTTATGGATTATTCTATCCATAATGATTATGTTGTAATTTTTTACACCTGACAGCTTACAGAACTGAGAGAAAACAAATCCTAAAACATTGTACCAAACCTACAAAGAGTGCATTCATAGCATGGGATAGTGAATACGTTTCCTTCTGCTCAGTTGGGCCGTTGTGAATTGTCAAGTGTAAATTGGCCAGCCATTCTGCATAGTAGCCTACATGCCAGTTTGGCTTGTCCATTCTGCCTGGCATAGGCCAGTGTGGCTTATCGATTCTACCATTGTTAATTGTTTATCCTACTCAGGATCGGCTATAGTGTGAATAGTTACTTTATTTTGACGTTGTTAACATATAGAAAATAAATCAATAAATAAACGTGTCATTGCCAAGTGGGTGGTGTACATCATGAAAAGAAAGATACATGGCCCTAAAGGCATTTATAAAATATGCAGGCCTGAAAGCATTAACAATACATAGAGTATGATAGTACATTGCTGACTAAGAGCAGTACCAGTGTGTGTATAAGGTGGTGGAGGCAGAGGGAGGAGGAGTCTGGCTGTCTGGATGCTCTGTGACAACAATCTGTGTAACCATGGTGAGGACTGGCACAAAGGGGCATCTGGTGTCAACTGGAGGAACTACTGTTACTAATCCACACAGTATGAAATGTGTGGTTTCTCTTTACGTTAAAACGGTCATTTCTAAGTTTATGTGCCCTCCTTATGCGTATTGGAAACATGACAATTTGAGTTATAATATTCACCAAAAACCTAATTTACGTTTTCTTGAAGTACGTTTGTCAATGTTCAAAATATATTTTAAACGTTTTTTGACGTAAGAAACACATATTTTATAAACGTTTATGACCCAAGTATTTTCCGGACGTTACAAATATGTTCTTTTGCCTCGTGGGTAAAAGAGTGGTCAATTACTTAATTTTTAGAAAGCTGCCTACACAGTGCTCTGGAGCTTAATTCAAAACATCCTGGGATCACGACCCCAGCTATCTTAGGAATAAATAAGCCTTATCCTATTAAGCAATCTTAAGAGTTGACTGGGTTCACATATCCTAGCCAGCATTAAGATCGCATCGATCTTAGCCTCAGCCCTCCTACACTATTCCAAGTAGAACTGACTAGGCACAGGGGTAAGAGTCCCAAAATAAAGGAATAGCTGTGGAGTCACTCTTCTTCACAAGAGTGCTCATACTATCGTTCCCCATCCCCATATGGGCTAAGAAATATATTAGATTCCATCTGTAAATAAGGTAACTTTATTGCAAAGACAGAGTCTGGCTTGCAGCAAGAGGATACCAAAGGGTGCCCTTAACGCATGAGTAGGCCTATGGGCCCTCAAGGTCTCAGTAAATGTCCTCCCTCCCCTGTTTATGTAATCAGCAGGCTGTTCCCTATTTCGATCTGGAGTGTTACCTGTAAGTGCACTTGTACTCAGGTGAAACCACTATGCATTTCTTTCACTAAGATCGCAGTGATCTTAGTGGTGGAAATGGAATAGTGAAGTGATTCCAGGACTAGCTATTCTGGACAGGCCTGCAACCACTGCATTAGATAGGGTAGACCAGCCAGACCAATTATGATATGTGCCTACACTAAGATTTCTGGGGTTGTGATCCCAGGATGTTTTGAATTAAGCTCCTGACGTCGTTTTGATATTTCCCTTTTACATGTAATTAATTTGGTTCTCCAATATGCCCTACAGTCATTCATAATTTTTTGTTTCTTCAGAGATTTTTCCATGTCTAATTACCTATTTCATATGATCCATTTTCAGGTGATAATTTACCATATTCACAATATAGTCTTTATAATTTACCCAACATATTATCTTTTTCCAGGTGATTATTCAGTATTTTGAACCTTCCACCCTGACGTGTCTCCTTATGCCCTGGTTCAGGGAGGTAGGATTTGCCGTTATATACGGCGCTCTAATACTCAAGGTTTACAGGTAGGTGTACATTCTACGATTTAGAACCACCAATTAGTGAGCATATTAAATAGTAAAAACATTCTGTTATTCACACATTTATTGAGGTTTTTCATACTGTTAAACGAGCGATACAAAATTAATCTTTTTCTCTTTTTTCCCCTCTTTTAGGTCCTCTGTGGGGGGTCAACAGATTTAACCTATTCTTCAGCGAAAAAGCCTGTGTGTTATTATGATGTGGGGGCACATCCATGCACGGTTTTTGACCTCTCAAATGGGGGGTGGGGCAAAAAATCTTGGTCCTCAAGAGGGAGGCAAATTATCTTTTTCATAAGTCTGCATGTAAACCCTCCACCCCTGTCCCCTCCTTCCACGTTATTCCCTATACATTGTACCAATACAGTTAACCCTTTTTCTGCAGAGTACTGGCTGAGTTCCAGTCCCGAAAGGCTCACCGCGTGCACGTCCGAGACCGTGACCTGCTCAAGTATCTGCTCGGTATCGTGCTCGTAGTGATCGGCTACATGTCAGCATGGACGGCCGTCAACATGGACCACGTCCATGATGGCGATACTATGATAGCCATAGGCAAGGCACGAGTCGGCGAGAAAGCCTTTCTCCAGTACCATATATGTAAATCCTTCTGGTGGGATTATGTGATAGAAGTTGGTAGGTGCTCCTATACTAATTTTCATGGGAGATCATTGCGTTTTTAGAGCATTAAAGTTGAAGGGCATTATTGTCTTAGGAAGAAAAGGCAAAGTGATCCCCCATACTGTTCTCTCTTCTTTTCTTTGCATTTGTGTTTTAGATTCTGAATGTCTTGCACTCCTATCCCCTTTCCTAATAGAAATTTGAAATATGGGTAACGCTCACGGGGATTCGGGATCAACAGGCAGTTTTATCTTAATTTTATTACCATTTAGGATGCTTTACCCAAGTAATTCTACATGTCATATGGTAATCATATTGTATGGTGGTATTTAATTATAATGTTTGGAAATGTTAGTTCAAGAGGCCTTATGGTAAATTATTGGAAATGGAAAAGACCTATTGCTAAAAAACAAACATACTAATTTTAATAAACTTACTCTTGTTACAATAATTAAATGATGAAGGTCTATGGTGATATGTACAGAATATTTATCATTGCATGAATATCTTTAATCTAATCCATGTATATTATTCTTTTCAGGGGAGTTCTTGTTTTTATGCTTTGGTGTGTACCTTTGTTATTGTGTGCGTGCAGCACCGTCAGACTATTCCGAAACACGGTATATATCATGGGCCATCTATAATGAGACGGTGATATCTGCCCTGCTTCATATCATAAGGTAATATCTAGAAGACATTTTAAGAAATGATCAACATAGAATTATTATGTATACTTCAAGATTAAACGTATTTACGGAGCCCCTAATAGGACATACCAAAAATAATTTTTTCACCAGAAAAAATATTCTTGCGGGTACTGAACAATTCTTGCGGGTACAGAAACAATTCTTGCGGGTACTGAACAATTCTTGCGGGTACAGAAACAATTCTTGCGGGTACTGAACAATTCTTGCGGGTACAGAAATAATTCTTTAGAGTACTAAAGAATTCTTGCGGGTACAGAAACAATTCTTGCGGGTACTGAAGAATTCTTGTGGGTACTGAAGAATTCTTGCGGATACTGAACAATACCAAAAAGATTTTTTTCATGAAAAAAATATTCCTGCAGGTACTAAAAATATTTTTTATACGTACTATCCAGGACTCTGTATGTACCCCTAAGAATAGTTCTTTACCTGCAAAAATCGTTTCTGTAGCCGCTTAAATAGTTGATGTACCCGCAAGAATGTTGCTCAATGTTGCTGTACCTTTAGGAATTGTTCAGTAGCCGCAAGAATTGTTCAGTAGCCGCAAGAATTATTTCTGTACCCGCAAGAATTGTTCAGTACCTGCAAGAATTGTTTCTGTACCCGCAAGAATTGTTCAGTACCCGCAAGAATTGTTCCTGTTTCCGCAGGAATGTTCCTATACCCGCAGGAATATATTTTGCATGAAAAAAAAACTTTTTAGTATGTCCTATTAGGGGCTCCGTACGTATTATTCTATAAGGTGTATTATTTTTTTTCATATGGTAATCAATATAACTGTGGCATATTGTATGGTGGTATTTAATTACATGTACCATTCTTGGAAGCTTATCATAATCTGATTTAGGGGTCATCTATAAACGGTTTTATATGATTTTGGACCACTTCTTTTAATGATTTAGGATCGTATAGCCTAAACGAAAATATATTTGATGGTGCCCATTATCTTTTACATTCTCCACCTCAATTAAACACCAAGGCATTTAGACAATATATATGATACAAAATTGGATATAAATCTAACCAGGAAATACACACTATGCTACTACACTATTGATAATGGTATCTTGCCTTTGTTTCAGACATTTTATATGGATGACAGTTCATCCAGACTACATCTTCTTGATGTACTTCTTGCGTTGCCAACTAACAGTTACTATGACGTTAATCCTAGTATTAGGACCCAAGGTGAGCAGCACTCTCTGTCTGTCTCTGTCTGACTGTCTGTCTGTTTGTCGGGCTATCTGTCTGCCTGTCTCTCCAGCTCTCTCTCTCTCTCTCTCTCTCTCTCTCTCTCTCTCTCTCTCTCTCTCTCTCTCTCATGTCATGTCGCTAGCTATAGTAAAAGTTCTTGCAAGGAACCAACATAAAATAAAACTTGACATGAAAGGGATGTATTATAACGAGACCAGTGAAGATTGATATAAAAGAAAAAAAAAGAGAAAACATAGAAAAGAAGAAAAAAAAGTATCGGCATATAAACTATATAGGTTTATCGATGCCTGGGCGAATTATCACAACCTTTCATTTTTAGCCTAATACTACCATACTAAGCTTTACTAAAATGTTGCTTCCTCTTCACCCAGTTATGGTATGCGCATCGGCCGCCAGAAGACGACCATTTTCGGAATCGCGCATATTCATCATCAGATGTACATGACACCATCCTACCCGAGTCTATGAAGCTCCATGTGGGCGTCTCCTCCAACGGCGACGTAGATGTTGGCGAAATTAACCTCGCCGAAATGGACCCCGAGGATATCCGGGTAGGTCGACATACATGTGACATACATGTGAAATGGCTATAAGGGATTGATAAGTTTGTAACACCGAGAGGGAAGTGTGGTTCATGCAAGACATATAAGGCGCAACTGAGACCAGATTTTGGCAATTTTAGTACTGTTCAATAACATAAAATCCTTTCTGATAAAGCGTATCAGGGGTCAATACACCTCTGAACGATTTGAATGATGCACCATTTCAGTGTTTGTCAGCACACTGTAAGAAAATATCGTCAAGATAACGATGGATCCCTAACTTTGAGAGAAGGATTTCACTATTATTTCAAAGGGAAACGTGTAAGACAGTACTTCACTGTATTGCCCCCCCCCTGGGTCTTCATTGTTGAAACTTAACTTCCTCACTACTTTACAAACTAAACTTCCTCACTACTTTACAAACTAAACTTCCTCACTACTTTACAAACTAAACTTCCTCACTACTTTACAAACTAAACTTCCTCACTACTTTACAAACTAAACTTCCTCACTACTTTACAAACTAAACTTCCTCACTACTTTACAAACTAAACTTCCTCACTACTTTACAAACTAAACTTCCTCACTACTTTACAAACTAAACTTCCTCACTACTTTACAATCACGGTGGTTCACTGTTCAATTTTACGAGGATGGCTGGTAGATTCAACAATTATTTCTTAGAGTGGAGTGTAGTCTTACCAGTACTGTTATAATTGATGTATTGTGATGACCAATGAATGTGACCATATAGAGACATTATGCAGCCCTCGAAGGTTTACCATGGGTAGGTTAACTTTAGCTCAGTACAAAATGTGGTGTACCTTTTAGTCGTCCTTTTCCATTAAGTCCATATTTAGTGTACCGGGGTATTTATCTTTATACGCCTTTGAAGAGGAAATTCTTTGGTGTCTTAACATCAGACAAAGTCAAGTACCAATAGTACCATGTGAATATAAACTAGACTTCCTGATAGGAGTATTTTTACATCCTATGGAACCTACAGGCTTGAACCATCCATTGGGCTAAATATGTTCAAGTTTATAGTAGGGGCTATTTTATAAGGACCAAGCTGCTGTGAGCGATATACCTTAGTAGGGGCCTGCACCATTGCTTGATCTGGTACCTGGGGAGATAGGCACTGATAATAGTCAGTACCAGATATTACATAATGCACCCTAAAACCTAAAAGGTCTGCACGGAATGAAGGGAACTATCTCATCAATAATGTATCCCGCTAGGTCGGTAACCAGTGTTATGGAACATGTAAAAGATGTGAAGACCTTTGTTCTCCGTGCCCACTGTGGTATAACAATAAATAAACTGAAAGAGGAGTGGGCACAAAAAGAAGGAAAAGGAGTTGTTCGTTGTTCATGTTCATGTGCATTGTTATATTCATATTATCCAAGATGGAGTTATCTTGAAAATCATGCATGCCACAACAGTTGACCCATGTCACTACTGATCTCAACATTATTTTTTAAGGAAAGGAACACAACATCATAGAGAACAATAAACAAGCCAGTGAAAAATGAGAAAACAGAAAATTGTAAAATTCATTCAATGACTGATGCACGGTATTTCTTTTCCTATTGCAGGCTGAATTGAAGCGGCTGTATACACAGCTACAGATCTTCAAGACAAAGACAATGCGGAAGGATAATCCCCATATCCCTAAGCGGCGCGGCGGGCGCAAACCGACGCACCGGCGTTTCTCCCTACAAGCGTTCCACTACAAGCATCGGCATCACCATGATCACGACCATGACCATGAGCTGTCCAAGACGCCCGAAGAGTCAACCAACTCAGCTGAGGGCGTAGCCATCCAGATGGAACCGTCCTCTTGTGGCGGTGAAGAGCGAACACCAACGGTGACCTTTAAGCCAGGCCATAAGTCCTTCAGCTGACTCATGACCCCAACACGCTCCTCTGGGTCTTCCTCCTCCTCCTCCCACAAGGAAAACCAGCATGTCAGTGTCAGCGTCTGAGCATGTCGACAGATGACGGATGTCATCCATTGTTGTCATTGTAGACTGAGGATTCGAGCACCAACCCCATTGTTGTTGTCGTTGTCATCATTGTTGTCATCAGCATCACCATCAGGGATGTATAGCAACAATACAAGGAGAAGAAGCAGCAGCAGCAATGCCATTCACTCATTCAGCAGTTTTGGGTGCTAGATGGAAAAGGTTGCTTTCAACCATACAATGCAGTCCGCTATATACCGGTACACAAGTGACGATTGCCTTTTTGTGGCAATGAAAGTGTCATTGTAAGGAACAATCTCAGCCACTTTGAGGATGAGTCGATGACAGGTGCCATCTTCATGTTTAAAATATCAGTGCCTACTTGGGGGTGTCTGTGATGGAATAAATCCCAAAATGGTAGTTAGCACTGACAACAGCCAAGACAGTCCATCGGTTTGGCAGTCAGGATGACAATGGACAAAACGGGGGAGCGCTGTGCAACTTGATGAGCAGTGAAGGTACGAGACTGTCGGATGGAGCGCGTCAACATCAAATGACGTCAATAAAGACCGCAGTGACGTCATTGAAGGCCATCATTGTCTGGACATGCCAAATCACCATGCGGATGCTGTAAAGTGTAAAGAAAAACTGGTGATTTCTAATGTGTTCATTTTTTAGAGAGAAAGATACTCCAGCACAAACCCTCTGAGATTTTAGCATCTGCAAGGTGTGTGGCCACCTATGGTAGGTCGGTCCAACGTTGCCATAGCAACCTTGGCCAGCTATGTTCTTTTATCTGGTGTCACCATTGTCAAAAATGGTTGTCGCTAGAGGTCGAGAGCTTGATGACGTCACTTGATGACGCCATTATGACGTCATTGATCGATGTGTTTGTTGAGGGAATGCCTATAAGGAGTAAAAGATTTTGTCCTGTGCATTTCTTTACCTTGATGAGAACAAGAATGGCCTCTGGCTACATTGCACCCTTCGGAGTGTACACATATTATATACACGAGCGCGTAAATAGGGTTCGGGTCGCATCATACATGATTTACACTGGGCAATGACAGTACTGTGCATTTTAAACCACGTGATATATTTGATCCAATGAAGAGTCTTTGTAGAATACATCTATGGCAGGAGTGTACAGTGTAGGATGATGCTTAAGCACTTATCTCATTATGCAGAGGTTTGTGTAACAGTGAGATATTACTCACTTTCTCAGACTCAAATTCCACTTTGGTGTGGCTTCTGCCCTGTGCCCTTATACCAGGATCAACAGGAACAACTTTTATGAAAGATTGGCAGTGCCCTTCAAGGTCAAGACTGAGGACAAGTCATTTAGGTTATGTGCTATCTTGTGTGGCGCAAGTCGACTAGGGAGACGTAGTGTTGGTACGCATGCGTATGAAACACAAGGGATCTGCAACCTCCTTACTCGGACTAAAGCAACATCTTTCATCAAGTATGGACACAAAAGGCATTATTGCCACACCAGGGTTAATACTTATTATTTATGAGATTGAGTACTGATACATCCAAATGGAAGATATATAGGGCTAGGGATAAAGATAAACTTTGTAATATTCTTTCTGTGGCTGTGGCAGTAAAACTTAGACCCTTGTGGTCTGAATTATTATCTAGTATGTATAACAATGTTTACTATAATTATAAAGGTATTGGTCATAATACACCAGATATTAGAAGTGATTATGAATGTTCAATCGGTGTGCGACAGATTACATTGGCGAAGACTTCTTGTGTTGAATCTACGCATGTGAATGGGAAGACAGGAATTTATTTAAGCGAAGTGTGAGAGTGTGAAGGTACGAGAGTCATTTTTGGGTCTTTTTTTTAACATTGATGGCCAGAAATTTGGTAAACAGAAAATTAATAGGATCCAATTTGAAAGGACTATTCTGGATCCCAATACATGCTGTATGACACATATTATCTGATAATTGAATATGGAGGGGGGTTCTTTTGCAATTTCAAGTAATAATGAACTTGATTATCAATACTAATGATCATAATAATTGTAACGGCGGTGTTCACCCTATGGTACTAGAAAATGTGTGTTAACTACTTCAGAAGGTGCGATAAGACTTAGCTGTTCGTAAGTGTCCAAAAATGATATAACTGGTGCATTCGAGGAGCGGTAACTTGACTAAAGTAAGCTGACTATAGCTGACACTATCCTCCAACACAGTTCAGAATACTGAACTGGTCCCTCTCCATGTCTGGGTAGGTCCCAGTTGCCGACTATTTTTGAAAGTGGTGAGAGTCCCTGTGCGACCAGCCTTGACCCAGATATTATCTATCCAATTAGAGGAGTGTTACGGTTTGTAGTTGTTTACTTAAGTCAGAGGGGTATTCAACAGGCAAAGCTTACCGCACGCAGCATGCACATTTCCTGAATAGTCTCACACTCTTGCTAGGGAAGAAGAGTGCATGCCGCACCCGCTGCTTGCCAGGTGTGCCGCCTATTGAATACCCCTCCTTTTTACCGGGTGCCGAAAGGACCGAATGATTCCTTTAGCCTGACAGAACAAGGATATGCCTACTAAGTACTTGACTCATTCCCTACAGCCATTCAGGTCACTGAAGATGGTGTTTATGCTGGAGGTTGTTTCACAAGATGCTAAGACAGGTTATGGTCAACACAATTTAAAGCCCTGAAAGAGTAGTCACTGTGCGCGACTCAGTTAAGGACTGAGTCGCTGGGACTGCCCTAGCTAAAACTTGCAGGTGCTCTAGAAACAGCAAGTTTCTAAGAATAACATTTGACAGAAACAAATCCCCAACAATCAGCTTATAATATTGACAAGAGTACCACCTTAGTTTTACTGTCTGTGAGTGGGAAGAGCGTCTTTTGTTGGAAACCTTTAGATCGCACCTTTTTCCAAGGTTTGGCACATGCTGTGTGGGCTGCAACAGGTAGCTATCAGCAGGTGCATTTTCTGCCAGACAGGAAGTCAATCTCCACTCACCAAGCAGATTCTCATGGATAACATTATTTCATGAATAACACCTTTGTTGTGAGACCTGAAACCACTTCCATCATGGCCGACCGTGGCAGCTAAACTTGATGTGAAGGCTAACAGATTTGCAAGAACCAAATAATCTGGGCCCCTGTATGAAAGGTTTCTCACAAAATGGCAACAAACATGTCTTAGGAAGCCATCCTTAAGAGGAAATTGACATAAAAAAAATATGTCCTACAATTCCAGCCACCTGACAAATTAGCCCTATGCAGGAAGCCTGACTCTCCCGTTAGGTAAGAGTCAGCGCCCGCCGGACAATGAAAGAGTACTGGCTGTTCAAAGGTATGACCTGTGGCTGCCCTATATGAAAGTACTCATATTTGGCTAGGTAGAGCTGTCTCAGCAGTGAAAGGATTAGTATACACTGCTAACATTAAGAGCGTGTCGGGACCAAATACTCCCATTACTATTTGAAGGTGAGCTGTCGTTGCATCTTGTGAAAAAAAACACAACTCCTAAAGTAGCATACCAATGTCACTGGCCTGATACATACAGCTATTCTCAATACTTATCTGCATGATGATTATTCTTACATTTGGGTAGAATTCTAATCTTTCCTCGTGGTTGCATAGCAGTATGTTTTCATTAACGATCTCATTGATAACCAACAGGAAAATTGGCTGATACCCTTGGCGATTGCGGTCGGTTAGGCAATTTAGACTCATTAAGCGGGTATTTCACTGCCATCCGTCGGCCGTATTTTTACTAATCGGACCGATTTTTTTCTATACATTTGTATAACAAAAAAAAAAACAGATTAGCAAAATCTTGGCCGACTGATGGCAGTGGAATACCCGCTTTACAGACAGAATGTTGCTGAGTTGATCAATATCTTATATTTTCTCTAGATCATTGTGAATGAGACTTATGTGACTAATTTCCTGAAGAAGGAAGTACCTATTGAGTGTCACAGAACAAGCTGTCTCGAATAATGGAATCTTTGTATCATTCATATCTCAAAAAGGAATAATATATAAAAATTACAGTGATGGTAGATACTGATGATGATTTATGACATGAGACAATTTCTAGTGGTCTTAGTGTCATGTTTTATATATAATGTTTTCTAACTGTACAAGTACCATCAGAATGAGTTAGTTTCAAATATTTAAATTATATAAGATCGCATCTTGAAGAGATGCTATTGCCTCTGGTTTAATGATAGTGTATGTTTCAGGCCAAACGTTGAAGTGTGTTGTTGGTATTTCCCCAACATTTTATAAAGAGTCTTGTGTGCTCCAGGCATTGCATAAAGTATCTTGTGTGCACCAGGTATTGCATAAAGTATCTTGTGTGCACCAGGTATTGCATAAAGTATCTTGTGTGCACCAGGTATTGTATAAAGTATCTTGTGTGCACCAGGTATTGTATAAAGTGTCTGGTGTGCACCAGGTATTGTATAAAGTGTCTGGTGTGCACCAGGTATTGTATAAAGTGTCTGGTGTGCCCTAGACAATACATAAAGTATCTTGTGTGCACCAGGTATTGTATAAAGTGTCTGGTGTGCACCAGTCATTGCATAAAGTGTCTGGTGTGTCCTAGACAATACATAAAGTATCTTGTGTGCACCAGGTATTGCATAAAGTGTCTGGTGTGCCCTAAACAATGCATTAAGTTTCTGGTGTGCACTGGTCATGGCATAAATAGATAGAACTAAAGACCGTGGTGTACGACGTGGCCGATCCACCACGAGGGGGAGACCCCCCCCCGAGGGGTGGATCGGCCACCAAGGACACCAGGGGAGTTTAGTTCTATATTTATTTTATGTTTTTAGAGGGTTTAAATAAAGAAAAATGATCAAAATCTGGTACTGTGGTTCCCCGTACGAGCGCCGGTCCGCCATTTTGAATGTTTACATGCACCTAGAATGAGGCTACGGTACCGGATCGTCCGCTGTGGAGGATCGGCACATGTTACACCACTGGGGGTGTGCGGATCGGCCCTGCAATGCTATCTCTATGGGAAGAAGTTATCCACATAAAATAAAGTGTCTGGTGTGCACCAGTTATTGCATAAAGTGTCTGGTGTGCCCTAAACAATGCATTAAGTTTCTGGTGTGCACTGGTCATGGCATAAAGTGTCTGGTGTGTCCTAGACAAAGCATAAAGTGTCTGGTGTGCCCCAGTAGTAAGTGTCTGGCATGTCCCAGGCGTGGTATGGAGTGTCAAGGAGTGAGTCTAGCCTGGCATAGAGGAGGGGGTATGGTTTGACAACTATAAGAGTGAGCTGCTCTGTGTTCCATACTGTGAGCAGTTCTAGTCCTTGTCACTAAGGTACCATCATACATGTCTGTTTGTCCCAGACTCTCGGTCTAAGCTTTGAGTGTTGTGATCCACAAATCAAGTCTATCCTTTCCTACTGACCACGAAAACAGTGAGCACCTTTCTGGTAAAGGTGTGTGTGTGATGCTCTACAGTGTTATCTAGTTTCAGTTCTCCTCCCTTTAACTTCCTCTGCAAGTCTAGAGTCAGGTTTGATTCTTAGTTTACTCTGTTTCATTGTATTAAAGTATATTCTATAACTGGCATACTGGTGAAAGCACTGCATACTGCATTGCTGTATCAGGTTCCTTCTAAGGACCCCTGTATTAATGACAATATGTATATCTTTCAATGATGTGTTTGAGAATTATATTTCAATAGATTATTTAAGATGCAATCATTTAGGAACTATAAGGATACATAGACTTGTTTGCCATCAGAAAGGCAAAAGGAATTATTCTTTCAAAAGACAGACAATTTTGAACAACCAACCTATGCTATAACACAGCAAGACTAAACATGTTACTATGTTTCACAACTACATAGCTACATTGGATAAAACAATAATGAAAGGTTTTTAGTTTTCAGTATTCCCAAAGCAGTATTTCTCTGTAAAGATCAAATCAAGTATGTTATTGTCTTCAAGTCAGTTTTCAGTCACTTGTTAGAACATTTTCACAATTTCGATGTTTCCAACCTGCCTATTATAACAAACTCTAGCAACAGGAATAAAGCACATATCTAATCTTCCCACTGAAGTATTATTCTGAAGTATTTTTTCGAACCAGATTTAATCGAAATGAGTAATTAACAATGGATTTGTATGTGATTAATGAATGACATAAGTGCAATCACATGCTAATATAACAAAGAAAATAACTTCAGTCATCTTGTTTCTGCTGCAGGTTAGCGCTTCCATCTTTTCGCTGTTGCTTTGAAAAAAAAATGTCATTGTTATAATCGAGAGGTTTATATATAATGGAGAAAGAAAACACTGTCTTTGTTAGTATTTGATCACATAGGCGTTAAATCCACGTTTTAGACACTAAAATGGTCCTTGTTGGTCTCATTTGTAATGTTTGTAATGACGCAATTGAGCAGCAGACATTTCCTCACTCAAACCAACACTCATGTGGCGCCCCCTGGTGTTTTGTGTCATAAGCTCAAAACTCTTTTGCGCCTGTGCACTGGGCAGGTGCAGTGACTCAGCGTTGTGTTAATCTTGTCATACCTCTCTGTACAATTTCAAGGAGAATAAAATGTACACGTATTTATTAAAACAAACATTTGTTTATGACGTGTTTTTTTGTTGTTTTTAAGGCATGGTTTGGTTCGTAAAAGGACCCCGTTCATGCTATAAAAAATAAAATGTTTTCAACACCAACATTTAAATACATAAATGCTTGAAGTGTTTAAGTGTTTAACTTTTAAACACTTGCCCCTTAAACACTGAAGTGTTTATGTGTTTAGCATTTAAACACTTAACTAAACATGTTTAAACTTGAACACATTTAACACTAAAATGTTTAGAAAAATTGGACAAATAAGTGTTTAACCAAGTGTTCAATTTCTAAACACTGGTGTTTAATCCCTGAACACTGTTTTAACAGTGTATCTGTGTAACCTAACGCTATCTGCAGAACCTTTGACATAAAAATACTATGGCATACACGCCATGGTGTAACATTCAATTAACGGGAAGTCTAATGTCTCTTTAATACAGGTAACATTTCTTTTGGAACACCAGGTTTGATACAAATAGTGTTATTTTTACACAGATAGCAGTTAGATGGTCAGCCAGATGGTCAGCCTCTAACTGTAGTACATGTATACTAATGTAATACTAATGACTAGAGTCCTGTGTTATTTTCAAAGCAAATTGCATTTTATTGTCTGGAATTCATGCAGCGATGTTGGATACATTCACATTGTAAGTATTATGACCACAACCTCCTGTGCATGTACCAAACATTACCCAGTGGGCATAGCACAAGTCTGCACTAGCTAATAAACGTTGCATGAGTTACTAGTTTCACTGCAATGTTTACTAGCCACTCGTGCAACTTCCTGGTTAGGATCAACATTTTGCCAAATTTCACAGTAGTACCGTAATCTCCCACGTATAAGGCACACCCTGCCTATTAGGCACACCTAGAGTTTAGAGATTTGACCAGAAAAATACTGAATGGATTTTGAAAATTCAAAAACTTATGTGTTGCATGGACCCCCCAGAACCCCTGGACCCCATATTCAGCTGATGAGGTTATATGGGAGTGTAAGATATCAAAATGAAGGTCTTGATCTCCCCCTTGAGGATCCAGGAAGAACTAAAACCTCTTGTATAAGACGCGTCTTATACGCTGGAGATTACGGTATTTATTAAGTTATTAGTAAGTGTTGCATGTATAGTGCTGCAACATCAACTATTATTAAGTGCAGCTTAGCAATGTTCATTAGTAGATGCAATTGCGTAGCCGCAGTAGCACTGCTTAGTAAGTGTTGATTTAGCATCTTTTATCAAGGGGTGCATATTGTTGGTTTATTAACCAATGTTCAGCATTGCTTAAGAAGGGCTGAACTTGCAGTGTTGAATAAGCAGTGTTGAATAAATGGACCAAAGCAGTGGTTACTAGTTGTTGCAAATGCAGGGCTGCAGATGAATAATTTATTAAGCATTGCAAATGTGTCATTTATTAAGCATTGTACGTTAGTAGTTTACTTGCAGTGTTTACTAACTGGAATATAGCAGCGGTTATTAGTTGTTTCAAGTGCAAGGTGCACCACTGTAAAAGCACTGCCACATACTATCACCCCCACGGTCGTTCTATACTGGATCATTTTTATACGAATAGTAATAATGTAAAGGAAGTTGGACTTTGTAATGACATCTGTGGGGACCATGTCCCGGTGTATGTGATAAGAAAGCAAGTTATGGTTAAAAAACAACCCAAAGCAACTGTAATAGGTAGGGATTACCGTAACTTTTCGAAATTGGCACTGGATAATTACATGAGTGAGAAGGATTGGACATTAGTCAATGCACCTGATAGCACGGAAGCCGAGATATATAATGTGATTGTGTCAAATGTAGAGGCATACTTGAATCAAAACCATCCTATTAGTACACGAGTAGTGCGGCAGAATGATGTATTTTTTGATGAGCAAATCAATAGATTGATTGCTAGGAAAAAAAGATGTTTTAAAAAGGCCCGGAAGGCCGACGACAGGTATCACAATCAACATATAATTATGGCAAAAAGGCTGAAAAAGTCTATAAAGGTCAAACTTGATGCAAAACGCAAGAGAATAACTTTGTATAATTTGAACAAATATAAAAATGACCCAAAACATTTTTGGAAGGTTATAAACAGTAACTGGAAAGGTAAAGATTTAAATCCAGTAATATGCCTGAAATATGCTGACGGCAGTAGTGTGAAAAAAGACAGTATTGCGAATTATATTAATAAATACTATGTTGAGATTGGAAATAAGCTTGCTGAGAATTTTGAAGACAATGTTCCTTATATACCGGAATTTCCTGGTTGTGATGTGGAATGAGTATTAATAATATCACGAGTGCCTCCTGTATAAAGGTATTGAAGACAGTGGATGGAAGTAAGAGCTCTTGTATTGCTCATGTAAGAACTAATGTATTGCGTGACTGTTTATTAACCAGGCCGGAACTATTGCAGGAGTTCATTAATAGATCTTTGTTGCTAGGGAATATCCCGAGTGATTTAAAGATAGGATATGTTGTACCTTTACCTAAAGACGGGCCACTTAGCGATGTCACCAATTGGAGGCCCATCACAATGACAAATGTTAATCGAAAAACATGTACATGCCCAAATTATGAGGCATCTAATAAATAATGACATAATAAGTAAAAAACAATTTGGCTTTATGCCTGGAAGATCTACAGTAAATGCGACGTTTGGTTTAACTCAATATCTATGTGAAGCCAGGAATAGAGGTGTTTTCTCTGTGGTGATATTTCTCGACCTGAAAAAGGCCTTTAATACGGTAAATCTGGACATCATATTATCAAAACTACAGCATATTGGGTGCGATGTGAGTTGTATAAGATGGATGAAAAGTTTCTTAATGAATAGATATCAGGTAACCAAAGCGAATGGAGATACATCAACACAAAGAATATTGAACTGTGGTGTGGCACAAGGCACAGTGCTGGGCCCTTTACTATTTATTGTATATTTAAATGATATTATAAATTGTTTCCAAAACAGTGAGTACTATCTATATGCGGATGATATAGCCGTCGTATTGAATGGCCGTAGTACGGATATAATGGCTGAGTTAGTTCAGGCTGATCTCATGAGAGTACAACAATGGTGTGAAAAAAATATGCTCACAATGAATGTAAAAAAGACCAAAGCACTATGGTGTCACTCTGACAGAATAAGAATACATGTACCTATCCTATATCTGGATGGAAAGGTAATTAATACTGTGAAGCAATTTAATTATCTTGGGGTAATCATAGACAGTGATCTAAACTTTAAGCTACATTGTAGGAAGGTGGAGTCTATGGCCAATGCAAAATTGGCCCAACTGTCAAACATTGTGCGCTATCTAGACAGTGAGACAGCATTGAAAATATATAAACATATGGTCCTGCCGACTTTTGAATATTGTAACTTTATAATAGATAGCGGTCCTGAAAGAATAGTGAACCATCTTGAAGTGATACAGAATAATTGCCTGCGTATGTGTATGCGAATCAGAGATCCTCAGGATGTACATGTAGAAGATTTGCTAGCTAGAACTGATACCGTACCATTATTAGTTAGAAGAGAGCGAATGATACTGGTGATTATACATCGATATGTGAAGGACCCAGAAAATGTAATTGTCCCGACTAGGATATTGCGAGGTAATAATAAACTGAAATTAAAGGTCAGTCGTCCAACATGTGAACTATACAGAAAAAGCCCTCTTTATAGAGGTATGTTATTGTGGGACCGCTTAACTGCAGATGTTCAAAATCTCGAGGAAAAAGATTTGTTCAAAAAGAGAATACTGAGTTAACGAGATCCTATGTTGGCATATGAATTACATAATGAGATATATACCAGATTTAAAAGAAGAATTTTGAGATTCATGGAAACCCACTTGTTTATTCTCTATTTGTTAAACGAAAATGTAACATGGTGACTGAACTGTATATTTACTATGGCTGATTTATAAGAAGAGCGCCATTGTGATGTGATATTTATTGGCCAATAAACACGTTTCAAACATCAAACATCAATGCATCACTTATTAAAAGTTACATATCAGTAGTTTACTAGCTGTTGTCTATCATTACTTGATAATGGCTTGACTTGCAGTGTTTACTAGCTGGAACATAGCAGTGGTTACTAGTCACTGCATGTGCATCACTTAGAAAGCACTGCTAAAGCATCACTTATTAAAGGTTGTGTCTTAGCAGTGTAGTAGTTCGAATGAACCACTTGAATAGTTTGAAGTGAAAACCAGACAAGGGATCTCGGGTTAGTGCAACTGGCACGTGTTTATTTCGGTGTATGGTTTACATCTACCTCGATATAGGTTGCTTAATGAAATGTTAAGCTCGATAAGAAGTGGTCTGACTACGTCGACAGGCAGAGCCAGACTAACGCCTTCCCCAGCCCCAGGTAGGAGCTGGAGGAAGGCGAACAGTGCTGCCACCACCCCGCAGCAACCAGGGGTCATAAGGACCTCTAGTGACTACCGGTGATGGGCACACCGCTCGAAACGCCCTCTTGAGGAAGACGCTCACACTATTTCACGATCTACGAGCCCCTACACTACCCCCACCAGAATAAGGAAAGGCTGTACAAAAAAACATATTTAAAGTAGAACGATTTCGTTATTCTACATTAAAGGGCTCGACGTAATAAACAAGAGTTCGAAGTAGAACGTGATATTTCATTTGTGTGACGTCTTAGTAGTAGGAGTAGGCCACATAGAATTATTTAAGGTAAATCAAACATATTAATACACTATAAACATAATTGGAGAGGGATTAAGACAAGTTCGAACATGTTCAAATCCGTACATCAGAGTATTAACGTATGTTATTAATGACATACCATGTTCATAATTATTTATGTTAATATATGTTACATAACCCGAAAAGAAAATTTTTATAGTTCACATATGAACCCTATATACAAGTTTTTTTTTTAACACAGTTTACAGTAAATGTGTTTTTTTTACATTTATATATATACACCACTATTAACCTGAAATATCATATGAACACATTAGGTTGGTACCTGAGAAGTACTTTAAAAGCAAATATACATACTTCGAGTTACAGATCTCGTAGGTTTGTAGCACCAATTAACTTCTTAGTAGTGATAAATAGAAAAATATTTATGAAATCGAACCTAGTTTACTATGTTAAGGTCTATATTTCTATAGAGTAAATACTGTACATCAGGTAGGAAAATAGTGGTTAACTATATAATATACAATATACAAATCTATAGCAGCCCACAAGTGTAGTGGGTCTGCTGCACAATAGTAATATACTTCGGGGGTGTCTTCGGGATGTTCACTGCTTGTCTGCAGATCCAATCGGTGAATGATGGACTTGGCGGTGGCAAGCCGCGTTGCTGTGTGATGTGCCCTGATCAAGATGGGAAGATGTAGATTTGTCCATTGGGTTGCCTAGGTCTGCATCCGTCCTGGATCCTTCGAGGGGGGCATGGTTCGGGTCTCAAGGGCAATGTATTCAATAGTTCCCTATAGAGAGTCAGGTCAATAACTGTAATTTACTACATCGGGAACTTATAAGTCTGTCTCCATTACTGTCTCACCAGGGCTGGTTTCTGGTTCAGAGTCCAGACTTATTAGGTTGTGAACCACGGGGGCTGAATCAGGGATTACTGGCTACTCCAGGAGTTGGGTTCGGGGTTTCGATTGGGTTAACTGTGGCAGTGGTCGGGGCAGCGATGGCAGCTTCGGGTTCCCTTCGAGGTCCGGCTGGGTCTCCAGGCTCAGGGGCAGAGTGCTTCGGGGTGGACACACTCATGAACCCAAAGGATTCAATGTCCGCCTTGAGCTGTCTGGCCTCCTGAAGTTTGCCCTGGAGTTTCTCAAACGCACTTTCCGGAGTGCCATCCCAGTCTTTCATGAAACAGCCGAACACTGCCATGAATCGAACGTCCTGATGGTCATACTGCCTCCATAGTTCTTGAAGTTCGGTCTCATATTTCAGTTTCATGGCTTTCACCTCGTTTTCACACTGGAGCAAGGTCCGAAGTTGGTCCCTCGCTTGCCCCTGCATGTCTTGGGAGATCCGGGATATTTCCTGTCACTGTATCTCATGCAGGCATTCGAAGACACCCTCGGTCACACCATGAAGGTATCCGGTCGCTTGACTAATATGTCTGTCTTGCCATGCCTTAAAGACATCGGCCTAGATATCACAGGACTCCTGTGTCCGATGCTTGATATAATCATCGGGGTCCTCCAGTTCGAGGTTTGACTTCACCAAGTGTAGCACATTGGTGGTTCTCATGTTCCTGACTGGAGGCGCTGCAACAGGAGTCGTGTGTGAATCTGAGCTGCTCTCGTAGGCAGAGCTCCAAGTGGCAGTGGCATTCGGGGATGGGGTGGTAGTGCCGGGTCGTTGAGACGATCCTGTCAGCGCCCCACTTTCGTCGATGGTGACACCACGCCCCCTTCCAGCCTTGGGTAATGACTGGGTGGGGTCCTTCATCACCAGCTCCCTGCCTGGTCGCTTCGAGTCCACTGGTTGGGCCCGTCCACGAGCGGAGGTGGTGGCAGGATTAGCCGGTGGACCCATAGGCTTCAGTTTCCCAGACGGTAGTAGGGTCTGGCATTCGTGGCCTGGTTTCTGATTGTCAGTCAGTGTGGGGAATTTGTCTGGGTCAGGTGCCTCCTTGAGCCTCTGGAGCAAGGCATCTTCTTCCAGGGTGCCCTGGTATCGTGGGGTGGCTTCCGCGTCACCTCTCATCCAGTCTGAGTGGGACAGGGTGGTCTGACCCTTGAACCAGGTCTGATGGGTACCAGTCGAGGTCCCCGCTGAGGGTTGGTAACTACTCGAGCCTAGAGACATGCTCCATACTCGTAAGGTCTTGAGATGCCTTTCCCAAGATCTTGCTAGGGTTGGGGGATCTTTTCTTGTGGTCAGGTTTCGGGGCTGGGGATTCTGACTCGGATCTGGGTCGCTTAGTGTCACAAGATCGAGGGTCACCGCCAGGGTGCGGATGTGGCCTCCCGTTACGGTCTACTGCGTCGAGGTCCTTCCTCTGCACTTTGACAGATCAGTGCATTTCTGCAGACATGTCAAATCAATGGGAGCATACATTTTTGAGGAAGTAGGCATCCTGCTTCCCCTCGACTGAGTGACAGAAGTGGTCGGTTCTCAAAGTGATCGAGTGTCTCTCCTCGGAGGTCATTTGTTCCCACTTTGTCATCAGGTGTTCGTGGAGCTTCAGGGCCTTAAGTCGAGCGTCACTGGCTTTGAGGCCATGTACCTGAGCCAAATGCTCAGCCATGCGTCCTCACCTCATGGTTTTCAGTCCCTGGCACCTTTGGTTCTGGTTCTTCTCGTTGGTGCACCTATACACCGGGGCATGGTGCATATGATGCTTAACGAGATGTCGGAAGAAGGAGTCCTTGCTGGGCCAGACTCTCTCTTTCTCTGACTTGTTGACACAAATCTCGAAGGGGCAGGTCGGGTTGGTCGGTGCCCAATTCGAAGCGGCATACTGCAGCTTCGTGCGGTGCTCGAAGCCATAGTAAGACTTAGGCGTCTTTACCATGTCTCCGAGGGAAGCCACCCACACGCGATAAAATTTCGTGGGGCCGGAATCTTTCTTTAGGATTTTCATCCATTCTCCTTCATCACTCTCGCCATCACGGTTAGTGGCTGGAGGAATCAAGTAACTGTCAGTGTAGCACTGGCAGTCCATGAAGCATTTCGGGGTGTAGTTGGTGAATCCAGTTCGGGCATTGACCCATTTATTCAAACTGGATTGGTAGAAGATACTAAAGGACTGTGTGCCAGTGGCCTTCAGTAGTATGGCTTGGGTCAACTAGTAATTGACTACACCATATGTGCTGGGGATAATGAACTCTAACAGATCAGCGTGGCTTGTCACAAATGTACAGCAGTTTAATCCCCAGCTGTTGGGATCACACCCCTGTGAGTTAATGAAAGACGTTGAACCAGAATATAATGTTCAGAGATATCTGAGGATGGATAGCACTGGGCCTGGTGCTCTCGGGAGGTAACAGAGGCGAGAATATACTGAGAATGGTACAGTTATATTCCAAGCCTTCTCTTTCATTTTATTAATATGTGAATGAAACCTGCACTGCCTAAGGTCAAGGCAAATTCCACCTTGCCCCTACTTTCAGACAAGTAGGCTGCCCAAGGCTTTTGGGATAATCAATTACACATGCATTACCTTATGAGACTGAGACTGAGAGCTAATCTTCTGTATTCTGTATGTATGTTATCAGTACCAGCATTAGTAAACTTTGATAGTATGACAGTGGTTCCAGAAATTTGGCATGGGGGCATGGGGCAGTTGTTAGGAATTACAATCTTGTGTAATCATGAATGACCTGAGATACATGTATGCATGGATATGTATATACAAAATATATACATGGTGTGGATGTAAAAATGTTTCATCATTTTATCATTATCTCATATGGTCTTTGTCAATTAGATAGTTTTAAAAGGTAGACTGACATCAAGCACACAACCTTGCAACCTGTTATATGTACTTCTATTCTGAGATGTGCATTCTTGAGGCAAGACCCTACACTTATCTGTGACTATCTTCATAGATTCGGACACTGGGTTCTATGTAAAGCTGCAGTTGATAGGCAACCAAATGACAGAGCAACCATTTACTACTTATGTTCATACTGTGTGATGTGCAGAGGGGAGTTATATGCAATTTGAAATCAGTGACCTATGTCCTTGAGGGGAGACTATAGACAAGTATGTACCTACAGATAAGAATCTAGGCTCTGTTGCTATACAAAACTGCTATTGTTAGGCCACCAAACAACCTAGCAAACCTGTTATCACCTATATTCCTAGTCTATGATGGAAGTCACAGAAGAGTTATATGCAAGTTTACATCATGGGAGTAAGTTGCTGAAAGGAAACCATGAAGATTTGCACATGCAAACATATTTTCAGGCCTGGTTGCTATGCAAAGCTGCTGTTGCTAGGCAAAGTGACATTTGAATCTATTGTCGGCCATTTTGAATTTCAGCCATATACAGCCTCGCCATTAAATCTTATCAAGTAGAAACATCCATATTCTTAATCAGCACCCTTTTTAACCTAAGAATCAGCTAAATTGATAAAGATTTAGCATGGAAACATCCATTTACATAAAGAGGGAGTTTATTGAAATGGAACAGCATCATATTAGCTCAAGGTACTGTCTTCGCGTCTGTGGCAATAACATGGGTCATAGTCATCAAGGAATGCTGCAAAATGTCTCATATTACTCAGACAGGTTTGGCCTACAGAAATAATACTAGATTTTGTGGTTAGATGGGTGATAAGGGTAAGTTTTATGCATGTATCTGGAGTGCTTTAAAAGTTTTCAGTTAAAAAAGGAACTTTATGATTTTAATCTTCCGTCTTCCCGACCTTCTGGTACACTCAAATCTGAACTTAAAAATATATAGTAGGGCTTAATGAAAAGCTTATTATGTTCTCTTTCCAACAAGACCAAGAGCTTTAGGATCCAGACATGGTAAGGTAGTATTAGAGCTTTGGGAAGGAGTGTATCCCTTGAATAACAGGGTACTAAAATTGACCCAAAAGTGGTCTGACCCCACACATGGATAATGAGCAAAAACCGGTAATGCATCCCAAGATAATCAATGTTAACATCTTGCATCTTGTTCAGGGGACCCTAAGGATCGAAAAAATACCTGTTGCGTTGGGATGTTGGAGGGTGCATGGTGGGCCCTATCAGCCCCTGGCCTATAGGTGCGTTCTTGGGAAGATCCATGTGGTAGGAGGACTTCGGGTGAGTGGATGCTTGGCAAGCGCTCCTCGAACCCAACTAGGCTGTACAGCAGCAGGTATGCTGTCTGTGACCTAATTCGGTCATCCTCGCATATAGCATTAACGACGGCAACTAGACCATCGCTGATGCACATGGCTTCAGCTAGTCCGAAGTAATTTTCGAACCAGATGTCGGCAAAGTCAGAGACCCCTAACTCGGTGCATCCTCGGCAGATTATGGTTTGTAAATCGTAAGGAATCAACTGTGGTGGCTCACCTTTGAGACACAGGTATTTCGGTGGACAATATCGGTTTTTACCTGTGGCCATCCAGATGAATCCTTTGGTCACATTCACGTATGCGACGGCTGGGGGTCGGTCCGGCAGAGTCACCAGGACTTCGATAATGACCGAAGGTGTGGTTCCTTCAGATGCCTTCGATCGTGGTGTCATTGCAGCTGGAGCAGTTAATTCTGCACCCCTAGGGATGCTCAAGGTATCTGGAGTCGACTCGGGAAGACACGGCTCCATTTCAGTGGTGTCCATCAGTTCAACTGCTGGACTTCGGGGTGCTTCGTCCTGGGCTCGAAGTGGGGTCGGGTGCCCATCAAGATTGGCCGTTACGGTCGCCACCACCTCCGACTGAGCCATATTTCGGGCTCAGACGGCTCAGGGTTTGCCCTCCTTCGTACAGAGACTAAGTTAATCGGTGGTATCTGGATTCCTTTGCTATAGAAGCTTAAGAGAAACAGCGGCACGTCTTACCCCTGTAAGACGGTTCGCATGCTGTGAGTGATATTAGGGTCACAACAAGCAAAGCGAGACCAACACGCATGCGCCACTGCATTTATCTTTCTCTGTCTCGAGGGATAATGCAGGCCGTTCGGGCTTTGCATTGGTGTCAGGAATGAAATCACTCTCTTGATTGTGGGATCAACTTGTTGGAAATGTTGGATAGTCTCTGTTGGTCATTCTACAACATTTTCCGTACAGGCATACGATAGGGGTTCGACCTGTCTGTTTCGAACTGTAGCAACTACCGCGTTGTGGGCTCTACAATCATCACAATCGATTTTCTGGCATTTTCTAATGGGCCTTCGCGATAGGGCATCCGCATCAACATACTTCGAACCCGCTCGGTGTTGGATCTGGCTATGCTCCAACCCAAATTCTGACAGGTGTGCCAGCCAACGGCCAATCATTCCTTCGGCGTCCTTGAAGTTAAGGAGCCACCTCAGGGAGGAATGGTCCGTTCGAAGTGTAAAATCGGTGCCCCATAGGAAGTGTCGAAACTTTTTGGTATATACCACCAGAGCCAGCAACTCACATTTAGTGGTGCAATAGTTTCGTTGTGCCCTATTCAGTGTGTTACTAGCGAAAGCAATAGGTACTTCGACCCCGTCCTGGACCTGCAACAGGGCTGCGCAAATGCTATCATTGCTAGCGTCGGTGTCCAGTATGAAATGATCATCCACTGTAGGATATTTTAATACTGGTGTGTTAGCAAACAGGTGTTTTATTTGCTCAAAGGCTGCATTTTGTTCATCTCCCCAGGGAAAACGTTCCTTTGCTCTACCTGGAGTCCAATGTGCTAATATTTGTAAAGGAGAGCTCACTTAAGAATAGTTCGGGAGGAAATCTCGATAGTACGAGCAGAACCCTAGGAAGGATCTTATTTCCTTCGCATTTATGCCACTTGGACACTGTCCGGAGTTTTTCAGGGTTGGCTTTTACGCCGTCGGGAGTTATTATACGACCAAGATAAGTAATAGATGTTTTGAATAGATTACATTTCTTAGCCTTTAATTTCAGACCATTAGATAGTATCCTCTTTAGGACTAACTGGAGGTTGTGAATACAGTCCTCGAAAGTCTTCCCGAATACTATGACATCGTCAGGGTATACCAAGCAACTCTTCCAGAGAAGGTCACTTAGCATCTCCTCCATCATAGCTTCGAAAGTGGCTGGTGCATTACACAGCCGAAAAGGTAAGACATTGTATTGGAACAAACCCATGTGGCTCGAGAAAGCAGTTTTCTCCATGTCCTTCGGGTCCATCCTGATTTGCCAATACCCGGATTGGAGATCCAGGGTACAAAAATATTTGTTTCCCCCTAGAGAGTGTAAAGTCTCGTCTATCCTTGGTAAGGGATAGGAATTCTTTTTAGTCAGACCATTCAACTTCCGGTAATCTATGCAGAATCGGATAGATCCGTCCTTCTTCGTAGTCATACACACGGGGCTGGACCAGGGGCTCGTGCTGGGCACAATAACCCCCTTTTCCAACTGATCGAGAATTTGCATTTCGGCCTCCATTTTCTTTTTCAGCGGTAGTCTCCTATAGGGTATTTTGAATGGCTTTGCATCGGCAGTGTCAAGCGTGTGTAACACCTTGCTAGTTCGGCCTACCGAAGACACATGTCTCAATAAATATGGGATCTCGCAGTTGTATGGTTGCCGAATTTTCAACATCCCGAAACGGGGATCCAACACAGCGCCATACAAGCTTGCGAAATCCAAACCGATTATTCCATCTTCACTTATGTTGGCAATGGTGGAGCTCATCACATACTCGTAGCCCCCCATTCCAATCTGTATGAACGTCTTGCCAAAAGTCTGCATCTGGCTACTGTCGGCCATGCAAGCATTAACACCAACAGGTAGTGTCTCATGGTTGCCGGACACCAGATTGAAGAATTTTCTCGAGACACATGAATGGCTGGCACCAGTGTCAATCAAAAATTCTCCAGTCCGCCCCTTCACCGATACAGCAATGTACCAACGCTTCCCCCCCAAAGGAGAGGAATTCTGTGCAAATCGGAGTTGTTACTGAGAATCACCGATCTCCCATCCAAAACCCTTCAAAAAGGTTACACATGGATGGTTCGGGGGGAGGTGTGCCGCCCAACCTTCAACCCAACCTCCCTCTTCTTCGACGCAGGATCTCTCGCCTGGGTTCCGACCCTCATTTGTCCCTACCCCGTCGAAGCCCCCGGCTCGGACTGGGGTGGGCGGATCCTTCCCACATACCAGTCCCCCAGAAGGTACTGACTCTCCAACTAACTCGGGCTCACCAGTGGTGGCATTTTGGCAGATTTTCGAATTACGGAACACATCCTTTGCCACAGATGTGACCCTCTTTAGTTTTCCTCTTCAGGCTTCTCTACGTTATTAATTCGGGATAGCACGGGCTTTGGGGCCGTGCACTCATGAGCATGGTGTCCCATCTCTTGACAACGGTAGCAGCGTAGCCTGCTTCGATCTACCCTACGTCGTTCAGGTCTAGTGTACATCGTCTCAGCGAACGTTTTCATGAAATCTTCCATCATCTTTTTCATGTCCAGTGGCTCAGGTGGAGCAGGGGCTCTTGCTACAGGTTGCCTTGGAGGGCGGCTTATAGCCATCTCTGTAGTTCGATTATCTGTGGTGGGTCTTGTCTCCCCTCGAGCTCTGTTATTCTTCGAGGAATATACTTACGCTTCACATCTCTTTTCACTTGTACGGCGGAGATGCTTCCGTCCTCCTCCTCAATTTCAATGATCTCAAAATCATTGTCTGCCATTTCTGGGTGTGTCAGTTGGTGTATCCCTGACATGGGGGTTGTACTAGTGCTAGTACTTGCACAAACTTTGGTGTTTGTGGTCTTAATTTCCACTTTCCCCGCCATGAGGGTCTTCTTTACTGTCCAGCACTCGATTCCTTCGAACAGATCCATAAGGGTGGGGTTTCTACCCTTCCAAGCATCTATGGCTGCTTGCTGTTGGTCTTCATCTCGAAGTCCTTGCATGAATTGTGGTAACAAATCGTTCAGAAAGTATTTGTCTGAGGGGTTGGTGCCTGGGCGGGCCCTCTGTAACAGAGACTGCAGCTCGTATCCGTAGGCTCGAAATGATTCCTGAGGTTTCTGTGTTAGCTTCTTGAAGAGCATAAAAGAATCTTCACTCACTAGGTTGTACAGCAAAATACTGGCAATCTCGACTAACTGCTGGAATGTCCCTCTTTCGAAGTATACTTCATTCCATTTCTCAACAGCTATCCGGCCTGGACCGTGTTTCAGGCAGCAATTCTGGTGTGGCATGGCCTCCTTGGGGTCCATGCATTGCATCACATGTCGTCAGTAAAGTTCGAAAACCATTCTTTCCAGGTTTTTACGCCCCCGTAAATCTTTGGAAGGATGGCTTGTCGTCTAGCTGCGTTGTTCGAGCGTACCAACTTTTGACATCGGTTAACACTCCTGTAAGGGTTTGTGGCCTTACGGACCTGGGGGGTTCGGGTCTTACGGTTCGGAAAGAAAGAGTAAGACAGTATTCCAAGTGTATGCCAACGGTAAGTTTTATTACTTAACGCACACTCACGGCTGCCGGATGATGTCAAAGAGGCAGCTAATATTAAAGGACAATGGTTTACATGGTGTGGAGGCCAGAAGGGCCTCTGACGTAGCGGCTGAGCCCTGGGCTTTATATACGGACCCAGGTGTTCGTTGTCAGATGTCCCCACAGACCCGGATCGGTGGTGCCACCTATCCGGAACCTGAGGAACGTCCGACGACTCGACTCACCCACCACGTCAGACGGTACCCAACTCCTATGGTTTAATAACGTGTACCTCTACACCACTCCCCCAGACATTTAGGAGGGTGTTATAGTTATAATATTACTAGGATAACATTTCTACATGTCTAAACCTTTAGTAATAGAGGTACAACCATAGGTATAACATTAACACCAAATTGAGTATGAACCGAATGTCATATATATATATTCGATAGTGAAATGTAGTTACAAATAGCAATTAGGATGTTGAAATATTATACGAATTACTTGAATAAGAGACAGTTATGTGAAACGGAACTGTTTGTTAAACTATTATACCATATAATATTATATTATATTTACGGTATAACTAATAAGACAAGTAATATGAATCGTATACATGTGATGATGACAGTTATGTGTAACGGAACTGTCGATAATAAATAAATCACATAATAACATCCGTATGTGTGTTTGTAGTTATTAACACCACATTTGAATATATAGTCTTAAAGAAGACTGTTATAGTAACTTCACTATATAATGACATGTCGTATATTATTAACATACGAATCTGTTAAGGGTTCCGTGAGTAGTACGAATAGGACCATTTATACCATACACTTGAAAAGAAAAGAAAAAAATCACGGTGTGGTAATGAATATAATAATGATATATTATCACCGTGTACCTAATAACCTTTATATCACCAGATCAATATACTTATTATATAATTTGTCTCGCAGGACAATAATATGTGTTTTCTGGTGAAGTTTAATGGATCTTATAATATGAATACTAATAATAATCAGAGATCCGTATCAAGAAATGTCTATGTACCCGTATCATAATATGTATCTAGTGGATATGCACATACATATAATATTATAGAAAAATAGAAGTATGACATTATATAAAATATACAGAAATTATAAATGCTGCTGAAGTCCTCTGCTGTAATCCTCCGGGTACTAGTAGGTAGGTGTGGTCAGCTAACCACGGGATGGACGTGCTAAAGTTTATGGTTTCCTTATATAGAGTGAACACGGTAGTTGATTTTGGGGCAGCTACCCACAATCCTCTAGTAGTGCTAAAGTTTATAAGTGAATCCGAATGGCGTAGAATGTAGAATAATAGTCCGGATGTGTCAACTATATAGAAAACGTAATCCTTTTTAAGCTTAGTTGACATAAGTAGATAATAGTCCAATATAGGTTGATCCGGAAGTAATAGTAGTAGTTGGTATAAGTCCATTCGGGAGTATAGATGAGTTGTAGAGGTAAATCGTAAAGTCCATCCTAGTAAGTGGTTAGCACGGGTAACAGCAGGGATCTGGAACTGGCATCCGGATACGTCTCACAGCAGCAAGTCTACTATCGGATTGTTCATAGGTGAAGTTATAAATCCGAATAGACTATTCAGGGTGCAATAAGAGTTATACAACCTGAATTATACAATAAGCTGGACATAAGAGGGACCCGGAACACATACTATAGGTGTTCATACACTAGTGAATAAAACATTCGCAGACCTATAGGGTTCCGCAAAGACTATATCTGGTCATTCGGTGTTGGAGAAAAAAAATTATGGGAGAAATAACCCTAGCATGCTTAAGCGGACTTCTTAGCATGCTTCTTCTTAAGAAGAGCTAGAGCCGACTCGGGAGTGCCGTCCCACTCGTCCAAGTCGACTCCGAACACCCTCATGAACTTAGTGTTCAGATTGGTGTTCCGAGTAATCTCCTCTTTTACACGTTTCTCCAATACGTGTACATCCATACCTGCCTTTTCTTGGGCAGCTGCGGCAGCCTCCTCCTGGGCCTTCACATCGTCCCGGATGAGGGTCTCGAGGCGTTGCTTTTCAGCGTCGCCCACCTGTTTCATACACATCAGGGTGTCATTTAGGAGACCCTGATGAAACTCGGTCGCTTTTTCACGAACACACTTCTCCCAGTGGGTGTAGATGGCCTTCTGGACATCTGCCTCCCCCTGGCGAGACTTCTCGAACCAAACTTCCGCATTACCGGTTTTAATGGTAATAGCGTCTTTTGGTTTCGCAGGTGCAGCGACAGCCTTGGGAGGAGTCGAGGCGGCCTGTGGACCACTTCCGGGTTTAGGGCTTCCGGACACACCTGCCGTTGGTACACAGTAGGCAGGTGGTGCGTTCTGTTTCAATCCCATTTGCAGGTACATGTTCAACTGCTCCTGGGTAAAGGTAACTGGTAGGGCGGCTGGAGCGGATGCAGATCCGGCAGCAGCAGATGCGGTGGTCTTCTTTGGCATAAGGCGACCATCCTTTCCTACCACCAAGGTCTGGCTCTCAGGTCCAGGTCCCTGGTTTAAGGACGGAAAGTTTCGAGAACTAACTTTCCCAGGCTTAGATACGGCTCCAGCGTATCCGGCAGGTTCGGGCTTCTTGAACACCGGAGTGCCCTGAGCCTGCTCTGTGGGATGCCTAGCCAGAGGGGACCTGGAACGGTCCTCTGCTCTGACTTTCGGCTTAGTGGTGCCCTGACCATTACCGTTGCTGCCACGGTTCTGATCTCTCCTGTTCCTTTCACGAGCTCTCTTTGCATCCTTTCCGGATTCCTCGCATTTCTGCCAGAGAGACTCGTGCATGTCCAGTTTACCCTTTCCAGGAGTCAGGACTATCTTTGCTTGGAGTTTCGAATCCTTGGTCTTCGGAACTTCGCAGAGGACTTGGTCCCCTGGTCGGATCTTAGACCAAGCATCCTCGCTCAGACTGTCGAACTCCTTCATGAGTTCCTGATGAAGCTCCATGATGCGCTTCCGTGCCCCGTCCAAACCTTCTGCGTGGCATTTCTTCTGGTGTCTAGCCAGATCACTACGTCGGTTGTATTGCACCTTCGTAGTACACTTCTTGCCCTTCTTACCATAACTCGGATCACAAATGTAAACCGGGTGATGGTGGAAGTGGGCCTCTACCAGATGCCGTTGAAACCGGGCTGGAGTACTCCAGGTCCGGATCATGACATCACTCGCATCCTGGCAGATAGAGAAGGGACAGGACTTTTGGTCGTCACCGTACCACTTCTCTAAAGCCCAACGCAGCTTCCTCCTCTGGGTATAAGTGTAATACCCTTCGGTGTGGTTTAGCATAAGCCACATCTTTCCATAGGCTTTGCTCGGATTGGGGTCCTCGTCCGAAAGACGCATCCAATCTTCATCATCCGACTCATCGTTCTTATTGACTGAGTCTGGACAGGCATAGAGGGTAGAGCCGTCCTTCTTCACTCCGTACACACAGTCAGAGAAGCACGTCGGAATCCGGGTTTTGAATCCGGATTTGGCGTTAGCCCAGCGTTCGGCCTCGGTTTGAGTTGATGGAGTGGCCTTCTCATCATACTCAACCGAGGACTCGTGCACAGACTCCTCGTCAGACGATTCAACCTCCATGGCAGTACTACCAGTGGTTGAAGTGCTGGGTTTCGGCTCGGCCTTAGCAGAATCCGGGAGATTCTTAAGTTTCCGAGCAGCGGACCTTCGGTTCTTGCTGACCTTCCAGTCTTCCTCCGGTTCCTGGGTTCCGGATGCGCTGGAGGTCGAGGCTTCTACCTGAGTGGTAGTACTGCCGGTGGCTGGTGTAGCACTGGCTGAACTCCTGGTGGCAAGTTTCAGGTCGGGGATAGGAGGTGCGGGTGCTTCCGCGGCCCTCTTAGCCTCTTCCTGAGCCTCCCGTTCGGCAGTCATTCGGCGGACGAGAACCGTCCGAAGGGCTGCACCTCGGTCCAAACCGATTAGTGAACTGTTCTGGACGTCCACTAATTCTTGCTCGGTTATATAAATACCTTCATCCCACTGCTCGAAGTTAGCAGCGGCCTCCCGATACTCCTTTGTGGTCCGGTACTGGGGCCGGGTAGCACAAGGGCGTGGGTAAGTCTGCCCCTCGGAGTCCGAGACGCAGCCTACCCAGTTAATGTTCGTTGCCTTGACGTTCCACAGGGACTTGTCAGGCTTCGGGTACGCTCTGAGCTCGAAGGCTCGGTTGGCTTCATACACTGTCTCGCGGAAGTCAGCGTCTACCATAAGTCCCCGTTGGAACCACGGCCAGTCTCGAAGCCACTCGGGAGGCGTCCTTGTCAGCTGATCGGGAACCATAACGCCCTCGACAGCTATCCTAAATTTCGGGTCCAACCTGACTGGTGTCCCGTCTGCGTAGGTCACTTGTGCCTGCAGTTCCGGGTGGACATACAGGTAGCGACCATCGTACTCTACTGGGAACGGGTCAGCCACTGCTGGCTTCCACTGGTCCTTCGAGCCGTCGACTTGTGTGGTCTCGGACTCTGTCGCTGCGGGTTTGGCACTCGCAGTCGCTCCGGCTCATTTAGTGAAAATGAAGCCAGTTTCTCCTCGAACGAGCGATCCGTGGATTCCTCCACGTCCATCATCTCGCTCTCTTCCTGTGTAACAGGCGACAAAGCTTCCGGAAAAGCTTCTGCGGACGGAGTCAGCTTATCTGGGTCACCGGATAGCTTGGCTGCAGCTACGGATTCCTCAGCCATGACTGGGGAATCGCCCACGGGAGTAAACTACTCCTTTTTCCGGCTTTTACGGCGCCGGGGCCGACACAAACGGAGTCTGTCTACCAGGAGACAGACTCTGGAGGAGCAGCGAGGAGTTTGCTAGCCGGTAAAATCCAAGAAGGGAGCGAGCTCGACCGTCTTGGACGTTACCGAAAAACAATATGGCGACAGGCCAGCATTCGTGACGTCATTTCCCCATTGCGCGCGGGGTCACGAGAGGTCAGCCGAGACTGGACACTGTGACGTCATGCGGAAACGCACGTGCTACAGGCGGTACATCAACAAACTGATTGTTTTTAGGTAATTATCGCTCACACCGATGACTCGTCTGGGGATTTAAGTGGAGATTATGGAAAGCTTAAGCAAATCCACCGGATTATCCGTCCACTACCCATTGGTACATCATGCGGCGGCGACAAATAAGCCTTTCGGGTCAGTTGTCATCCGTTCCTCTAAATGTAAACATTACACTCGTTGTGTATACAGGTTAGGTCACTGCAGTCCTCTGGGCAATTCGGGGGCTGCGGCGAACGTATCTCCCCTTCTCGGATAGCTCTTTATCGGACCTGACAGTCTGAAGAGCTTTCTCTAGGTGCTTCTTAGCCTTAGAAACACTCCTCTTTTTGTCTTCACCTGCCGAGACTTTTTTAACTCCCCCACGCTTAATCGGTGTTGGCGTGGGTGTCACTGATTCGGAACACTTTTTGGGTCTACCACGACCACGCTTCACTGTAGTGTTCTTTACCTGGTCTATTATGCGATTCTGGTTCAGGATCTTTCCGGAACCTTTACCATACATTTCTGTGGAGGTCTCCCTCCCAGACCATTTCCTTAATCTAGCCACATTTGACTTATAAAGTCGACCAAGGTCAGATTTGATAATTACGGTACAATCACTGATAACTTGTGTTATAGTAAAGGGACCATCCCAATTAGACGCTAATTTTATGTGTCTAAGTGGTTCATGTAATCTGAGAACTCTGTCTCCGGATTGGAATTTCCGATGCTTTAGATCGGTATCGTATCCTACTTTCTGCCATTTGGTGCTTTTCTCAAAATCAATTCGGACAGACTCATATGCTTTTTTAAATCTGTCTCTCAAACATTCCACAAAAACTACATGGCAGGGTAGTTCAGGGTCCATCCCTATGACTCCAAAAACTAGGTCAGCAGGCATTATCAAATCCTCTACGAATACTAAAAGGTTCGGAGTACAATTTGTACTTGAATGTACCGTACTGTTATAAGCATGTGTCACGAAATGACATTGCTCATCCCAGTCATCCATATGTTCATTAACTAGTGACTTTAGAACTTGGATGAGGGTTCTATTGAACCTTTCTACCAATCCGTCACTTTGTGGCCTATACGGGTTGGTTCTAGTCTTGCAAATAGCTAAGTATTCGCACATACCCTGCCAGAGATTTGATTCGAATTCTCTGCCTTGGTCACTGTGTAACATTAATGGTACACCGAAACTTAGTACCCAACCTTTTACAAAGGCTTCGGCACAAGTAATTGCTTTGTGGTCCGGTAGTGGAAATACTTTAGTGTATTTCGTATAATAATCACACACTACCATCATACAGGTATTATCATTAGCAGTTGTATTAAATCCACTAATAATATCTACCCCGATTCTTGCGAATCTAACTCCGAAAAGTTCTTGGGATAGGGGAAGTTTGCCCATCCCGGGTCCGGGTTTATTTTTACAACAATCCGGACAGGTGATTACCCATCTTTGCAAGTCCCGTGTCATGCCAGGCCAATAGTATTTCTTGGAAAGTCGTGCTAACGAGCGTTTCCTTCCGAAATGACCACTGGTCCGATGCCCATGACAGAAGTACATAATGTCATGTCTCATAGCATGTGGTATCACCACTTGCATGATTTTCTCACCATTATTACATGGCTTCCAACGGTATAACACGCCTTTCCGGACTTCAAGCTCGGTCCATTGAGCAAGAAACCTTCTCATTTCTCGATTTTCCAGAGAGACCTCCGGTCTAACTGGACGTATACCCTTTGGTACTAATTGCAGTAGCTGCGCAGTTATCGAGTCAGCTTCCTGGAAATGTCGTATGTGATCCATAGACCAATCCAGTATACTGGCAACTAGGGGTGCGAATGGTCTTCGAATCCCTGCTAACACTGCCCTATGAGCTCCACAATCAGTACAATCCGGATTATCACATTTCCGAATTGGTATTCGAGACAAAGCATCAGCATTTAAATGCTTAACTCCGGGTCTATGCTGAATCTGTTGATGTTCAAGCCCATATTCGGATAAATGGGCTAGCCATCGGCCTAACATTCCTTCAGCATCTCGGAAGTTCAGTAGCCACCTTAAAGAGGAGTGATCCGTACGTAAAGTAAAGTTCGTTCCCCATAGAAAATGTTTGAACTTCTTGGTATATACGACTACTGCTAACAACTCTCTTTTGGTTGTGCAGTAATTGCGCTGAGTCTTGCTCAGTGTATTGCTGGCAAAGGCAATCGGTACTTCTCTCCCATTTTGGACTTGCGAGAGAGCTGCACCAATGCTATCATTACTAGCATCAGTATCCAGTATGAAATGATCCGTTTCATTCGGATATTGCAATACAGGAGTACTCGTGAACAGGTCTTTTAGCTTTTGAAAAGCGGTTTCCTGTTCATGCGTCCAAGGAAATTTTTCCTTGGTACTTCCTGGAGTCCAGTTAGCTATTGCTTGTAATGGATAACTGACTCTAGAATAATTCGGAATAAATTCCCTGTAATAGGAACAGAATCCTAAAAAGGACCTCACTTCTTTGGGTGTTTTAGGTCTATTCCAATTCGTAACTGATTCGATTTTTTCCGGATCAGCCTTTATTCCTTCATCACTAATGATGCGGCCCAAATAGTTTATGGACTTTCTAAACATGTGGCATTTCTTAGGTTTCAACTTGAGACCATTAGAAATAATACGTTCTAGTACCATTTTTAGGTTATTAGAACACTCTTCGAATGTTTTTCCGAAGACTATGACATCGTCAAGATATACAAGACATCTTTTCCACAATAAATCACTTAGAATTGTTTCCATCATTGCTTCAAATGTTGCAGGTGCATTGCACAATCCAAACGGCATTACATTATATTAGAATAATCCGATATGACTCGAAAATGCAGTTTTCTCCATATCTGAAGGGTTCATTCCCACTTGCCAATAACCTGATTGCAAGTCTAGGGTACAAAACCAGCTGTTTCCTCCTAAAGAGTCAATGGTTTCATCTATTCTCGGTAATGGATACGAATTCTTTTTCGTTATTCCATTCAACTTCCTGTAGTCTTTGCAAAAGCGGATAGTACCGTCTTTCTTTGTTACCATACACACAGGACTACTCCATGGACTATTGGAAGGGACTATTACATCCTGTTCCAACATCTTGTTTATCTCATCTTCAGCTACTCTCTTTTTCGCTAAAGGTAACCGTCTATACGGTATCTTAAAGGGTTCAGCATCTCCAGTATCTATTTTATGTAATACTTTATTTGTCGTACCTAGTTTTTCACCAGGTTTGGCAAAGGCAGTATTATACTGACAGAGCATATCATAGAACTCTTTCCGGTGTTCCGGATCTTCTAATGAAGTTTCTTCATACAACTTAAGTAAGTCTTCCGAAATTTCATCATCCCCTGTTACCTTTTGTAAGCTTAGCTTACTATCCGTTACAGTTTCCGAAAGGGTCACGTTTCCAAAAACTTGTCCCTTTTTCAAGTAGATAGTAGTGTTTCCAGTATTGGAGACAGGTACTACCGACCAGGATGCATTCGCTACTATCGTGTCTACAGAATTTAATCCGATACTTGACAAAGTAACTACATCCGGTTCTATCACTGCAGGTTTATTACGCATTGCAGGATCACTTCTTACAAGCACATCACAGGCTACTCCCGGAGGGATTGGCACAGTGTGTGCCACACTAGCCATACTGCTCACTTGTCTCAGTACACATCTAACCTTTACGGGATACGGGTATCTCACACTCAACACTCCTGTTTGAGGTTCCAACACAGCACCATACAGGGATGCGAAATCCAACCCAAGTATCCCCTCATCTGCTATATCCGCGCTCATGACATAGTCATGACATAGTCATGTATACCATCCAACTGTAGTTTCACACAAGTTCTACCATACATTTGCAAGGTACTGCCGTCGGCCGTCTGAGCACTTCCTCCCGATTTGAGAGTATCATGTTCATCCGGTATAAGATCGTAGAACCCCCTGGAGATACAAGAGTGGCTAGCTCCCGTATCCACAAGGAATTCGGCAGATCTTCTGTTAACAGTGAGGCAAACATACCACCGCCTTCCGTTTAAAACAGAGGGCATGTCCGTGACGATCGGAACGTCATTTTTCACACCAGGAGTCGATCCACATCCTTTCAGGAATTCCAGACAAGGATGACCCGGGGGCAGGTGGGCACCACAGACCTTGGCTAATTCATAGCCGCCTGCCTCGTTACTGATATTGGGTTTCCCCTGTGCTCCCGTGGCACCTGTTATATCAGCTTCCCTAACCTTCCGGGTGTCTACAACCACCTCGGTGTTAGGCGATCTTGTTACTACATGCGAATTATCATCACGGATGGTGATATCATGGCAAGATTTGTCACTGGGATCCCCTTCTTTGCCCCTCGGGAGATCCCTTTCTAGTTTTCCTCTGTACTTATCCCAGAGACACCCTCCTGTTTACGCGGGACAGGCTTCTCAGCCATACATTCGGGAGCAAAATGCCCCAGTTTCTGGCATCTGAAACATCTCCTTTGAGATTTGTCAACTCTTGTTCTCCTTAGAGCTTCTGTTAATCCGGCTATTAATGTTTCCATCATGTTAGTCGGAGCAACAGTGGCTGCTACAGTTGAGTTCGCCGTAGAGGCTACACTGCCATGTTGAGTTGATCCGGAAGCTGTTTTACCAGCAACAGATCCTCCTCTCCCTCTCGAATGTACTTTCCTATACCGCTTTTGTCGGTAATACTTTCCAGCTACCTGGACTGAACCAATATACTCTCCGTTTTCATCGGAGACATATTCAATTCCTCATCAACTTCATTCGATTCAACCGGAGCTAACTGGGAAGTATCATATACCGGAGCAGGTGTACCTCCGTATTGGAATGGAGCTGCTCTTACTGGACTAGGTCCAAGACCTACCAAACGTTTCTTCATGTCATGTCCATCGATTGCTATGAACAGGTCACTGAAGGAAGTGTCATCTTTCCAAGAGTCCCAGACCACTTGCTTGTGATCCGGATCTCGCAATCCACTGTAGAATTGTATAAACAATTCTTGTAGATAACAATCATCGTCATGAGCCCAATTTGGACGTGCTTTCGAAAGCAAGTCCTGTAGCTCCAAACCAAAGACTTTGTGTGATTCTTTAGGTTTTTGTGTTCTCTTCTTGAGTCAGAGAAGCACGTCGGAATCCGGGTTTTGAATCCGGATTTGGCGTTAGCCCAGCGTTCGGCCTCGGTTTGAGTTGATGGAGTGGCCTTCTCATCATACTCAACCGAGGACTCGTGCACAGACTCCTCGTCAGACGATTCAACCTCCATGGCAGTACTACCAGTGGTTGAAGTGCTGGTTTTCGGCTCGGCCTTAGCAGAATCCGGGAGATTCTTAAGTTTCCGAGCAGCGGACCTTCGGTTCTTGCTGACCTTCCAGTCTTCCTCCGGTTCCTGGGTTCCGGATGCGCTGGAGGTCGAGGCTTCTACCTGAGTGGTAGTACTGCCGGTGGCTGGTGTAGCACTGGCTGAACTCCTGGTGGCAAGTTTCAGGTCGGGGATAGGAGGTGCGGGTGCTTCCGCGGCCCTCTTAGCCTCTTCCTGAGCCTCCCGTTCGGCAGTCATTCGGCGGACGAGAACCGTCCGAAGGGCTGCACCTCGGTCCAAACCGATTAGTGAACTGTTCTGGACGTCCACTAATTCTTGCTCGGTTATATAAATACCTTCATCCCACTGCTCGAAGTTAGCAGCGGCCTCCCGATACTCCTTTGTGGTCCGGTACTGGGGCCGGGTAGCACAAGGGCGTGGGTAAGTCTGCCCCTCGGAGTCCGAGACGCAGCCTACCCAGTTAATGTTCGTTGCCTTGACGTTCCACAGGGACTTGTCAGGCTTCGGGTACGCTCTGAGCTCGAAGGCTCGGTTGGCTTCATACACTGTCTCGCGGAAGTCAGCGTCTACCATAAGTCCCCGTTGGAACCACGGCCAGTCTCGAAGCCACTCGGGAGGCGTCCTTGTCAGCTGATCGGGAACCATAACGCCCTCGACAGCTATCCTAAATTTCGGGTCCAACCTGACTGGTGTCCCGTCTGCGTAGGTCACTTGTGCCTGCAGTTCCGGGTGGACATACAGGTAGCGACCATCGTACTCTACTGGGAACGGGTCAGCCACTGCTGGCTTCCACTGGTCCTTCGAGCCGTCGACTTGTGTGGTCTCGGACTCTGTCGCTGCGGGTTTGGCACTCGCAGTCGCTCCGGCTCATTTAGTGAAAATGAAGCCAGTTTCTCCTCGAACGAGCGATCCGTGGATTCCTCCACGTCCATCATCTCGCTCTCTTCCTGTGTAACAGGCGACAAAGCTTCCGGAAAAGCTTCTGCGGACGGAGTCAGCTTATCTGGGTCACCGGATAGCTTGGCTGCAGCTACGGATTCCTCAGCCATGACTGGGGAATCGCCCACGGGAGTAAACTACTCCTTTTTCCGGCTTTTACGGCGCCGGGGCCGACACAAACGGAGTCTGTCTACCAGGAGACAGACTCTGGAGGAGCAGCGAGGAGTTTGCTAGCCGGTAAAATCCAAGAAGGGAGCGAGCTCGACCGTCTTGGACGTTACCGAAAAACAATATGGCGACAGGCCAGCATTCGTGACGTCATTTCCCCATTGCGCGCGGGGTCACGAGAGGTCAGCCGAGACTGGACACTGTGACGTCATGCGGAAACGCACGTGCTACAGGCGGTACATCAACAAACTGATTGTTTTTAGGTAATTATCGCTCACACCGATGACTCGTCTGGGGATTTAAGTGGAGATTATGGAAAGCTTAAGCAAATCCACCGGATTATCCGTCCACTACCCATTGGTACATCATGCGGCGGCGACAAATAAGCCTTTCGGGTCAGTTGTCATCCGTTCCTCTAAATGTAAACATTACACTCGTTGTGTATACAGGTTAGGTCACTGCAGTCCTCTGGGCAATTCGGGGGCTGCGGCGAACGTATCTCCCCTTCTCGGATAGTTCTTTATCGGACCTGACAGTCTGAAGAGCTTTCTCTAGGTGCTTCTTAGCCTTAGAAACACTCCTCTTTTTGTCTTCACCTGCCGAGACTTTTTTAACTCCCCCACGCTTAATCGGTGTTGGCGTGGGTGTCACTGATTCGGAACACTTTTTGGGTCTACCACGACCACGCTTCACTGTAGTGTTCTTTACCTGGTCTATTATGCGATTCTGGTTCAGGATCTTTCCGGAACCTTCACCATACATTTCTGTGGAGGTCTCCCTCCCAGACCATTTCCTTAATCTAGCCACATTTGACTTATAAAGTCGACCAAGGTCAGATTTGATAATTACGGTACAATCACTGATAACTTGTGTTATAGTAAAGGGACCATCCCAATTAGACGCTAATTTTATGTGTCTAAGTGGTTCATGTAATCTGAGAACTCTGTCTCCGGATTGGAATTTCCGATGCTTTAGATCGGTATCGTATCCTACTTTCTGCCATTTGGTGCTTTTCTCAAAATCAATTCGGACAGACTCATATGCTTTTTTAAATCTGTCTCTCAAACATTCCACAAAAACTACATGGCAGGGTAGTTCAGGGTCCATCCCTATGACTCCAAAAACTAGGTCAGCAGGCATTATCAAATCCTCTACGAATACTAAAAGGTTCGGAGTACAATTTGTACTTGAATGTACCGTACTGTTATAAGCATGTGTCACGAAATGACATTGCTCATCCCAGTCATCCATATGTTCATTAACTAGTGACTTTAGAACTTGGATGAGGGTTCTATTGAACCTTTCTACCAATCCGTCACTTTGTGGCCTATACGGGTTGGTTCTAGTCTTGCAAATAGCTAAGTATTCGCACATACCCTGCCAGAGATTTGATTCGAATTCTCTGCCTTGGTCACTGTGTAACATTAATGGTACACCGAAACTTAGTACCCAACCTTTTACAAAGGCTTCGGCACAAGTAATTGCTTTGTGGTCCGGTAGTGGAAATACTTTAGTGTATTTCGTATAATAATCACACACTACCATCATACAGGTATTATCATTAGCAGTTGTATTAAATCCACTAATAATATCTACCCCGATTCTTGCGAATCTAACTCCGAAAAGTTCTTGGGATAGGGGAAGTTTGCCCATCCCGGGTCCGGGTTTATTTTTACAACAATCCGGACAGGTGATTACCCATCTTTGCAAGTCCCGTGTCATGCCAGGCCAATAGTATTTCTTGGAAAGTCGTGCTAACGAGCGTTTCCTTCCGAAATGACCACTGGTCCGATGCCCATGACAGAAGTACATAATGTCATGTCTCATAGCATGTGGTATCACCACTTGCATGATTTTCTCACCATTATTACATGGCTTCCAACGGTATAACACGCCTTTCCGGACTTCAAGCTCGGTCCATTGAGCAAGAAACCTTCTCATTTCTCGATTTTCCAGAGAGACCTCCGGTCTAACTGGACGTATACCCTTTGGTACTAATTGCAGTAGCTGCGCAGTTATCGAGTCAGCTTCCTGGAAATGTCGTATGTGATCCATAGACCAATCCAGTATACTGGCAACTAGGGGTGCGAATGGTCTTCGAATCCCTGCTAACACTGCCCTATGAGCTCCACAATCAGTACAATCCGGATTATCACATTTCCGAATTGGTATTCGAGACAAAGCATCAGCATTTAAATGCTTAACTCCGGGTCTATGCTGAATCTGTTGATGTTCAAGCCCATATTCGGATAAATGGGCTAGCCATCGGCCTAACATTCCTTCAGCATCTCGGAAGTTCAGTAGCCACCTTAAAGAGGAGTGATCCGTACGTAAAGTAAAGTTCGTTCCCCATAGAAAATGTTTGAACTTCTTGGTATATACGACTACTGCTAACAACTCTCTTTTGGTTGTGCAGTAATTGCGCTGAGTCTTGCTCAGTGTATTGCTGGCAAAGGCAATCGGTACTTCTCTCCCATTTTGGACTTGCGAGAGAGCTGCACCAATGCTATCATTACTAGCATCAGTATCCAGTATGAAATGATCCGTTTCATTCGGATATTGCAATACAGGAGTACTCGTGAACAGGTCTTTTAGCTTTTGAAAAGCGGTTTCCTGTTCATGCGTCCAAGGAAATTTTTCCTTGGTACTTCCTGGAGTCCAGTTAGCTATTGCTTGTAATGGATAACTGACTCTAGAATAATTCGGAATAAATTCCCTGTAATAGGAACAGAATCCTAAAAAGGACCTCACTTCTTTGGGTGTTTTAGGTCTATTCCAATTCGTAACTGATTCGATTTTTTCCGGATCAGCCTTTATTCCTTCATCACTAATGATGCGGCCCAAATAGTTTATGGACTTTCTAAACATGTGGCATTTCTTAGGTTTCAACTTGAGACCATTAGAAATAATACGTTCTAGTACCATTTTTAGGTTATTAGAACACTCTTCGAATGTTTTTCCGAAGACTATGACATCGTCAAGATATACAAGACATCTTTTCCACAATAAATCACTTAGAATTGTTTCCATCATTGCTTCAAATGTTGCAGGTGCATTGCACAATCCAAACGGCATTACATTATATTAGAATAATCCGATATGACTCGAAAATGCAGTTTTCTCCATATCTGAAGGGTTCATTCCCACTTGCCAATAACCTGATTGCAAGTCTAGGGTACAAAACCAGCTGTTTCCTCCTAAAGAGTCAATGGTTTCATCTATTCTCGGTAATGGATACGAATTCTTTTTCGTTATTCCATTCAACTTCCTGTAGTCTTTGCAAAAGCGGATAGTACCGTCTTTCTTTGTTACCATACACACAGGACTACTCCATGGACTATTGGAAGGGACTATTACATCCTGTTCCAACATCTTGTTTATCTCATCTTCAGCTACTCTCTTTTTCGCTAAAGGTAACCGTCTATACGGTATCTTAAAGGGTTCAGCATCTCCAGTATCTATTTTATGTAATACTTTATTTGTCGTACCTAGTTTTTCACCAGGTTTGGCAAAGGCAGTATTATACTGACAGAGCATATCATAGAACTCTTTCCGGTGTTCCGGATCTTCTAATGAAGTTTCTTCATACAACTTAAGTAAGTCTTCCGAAATTTCATCATCCCCTGTTACCTTTTGTAAGCTTAGCTTACTATCCGTTACAGTTTCCGAAAGGGTCACGTTTCCAAAAACTTGTCCCTTTTTCAAGTAGATAGTAGTGTTTCCAGTATTGGAGACAGGTACTACCGACCAGGATGCATTCGCTACTATCGTGTCTACAGAATTTAATCCGATACTTGACAAAGTAACTACATCCGGTTCTATCACTGCAGGTTTATTACGCATTGCAGGATCACTTCTTACAAGCACATCACAGGCTACTCCCGGAGGGATTGGCACAGTGTGTGCCACACTAGCCATACTGCTCACTTGTCTCAGTACACATCTAACCTTTACGGGATACGGGTATCTCACACTCAACACTCCTGTTTGAGGTTCCAACACAGCACCATACAGGGATGCGAAATCCAACCCAAGTATCCCCTCATCTGCTATATCCGCGCTCATGACATAGTCATGACATAGTCATGTATACCATCCAACTGTAGTTTCACACAAGTTCTACCATACATTTGCAAGGTACTGCCGTCGGCCGTCTGAGCACTTCCTCCCGATTTGAGAGTATCATGTTCATCCGGTATAAGATCGTAGAACCCCCTGGAGATACAAGAGTGGCTAGCTCCCGTATCCACAAGGAATTCGGCAGATCTTCTGTTAACAGTGAGGCAAACATACCACCGCCTTCCGTTTAAAACAGAGGGCATGTCCGTGACGATCGGAACGTCATTTTTCACACCAGGAGTCGATCCACATCCTTTCAGGAATTCCAGACAAGGATGACCCGGGGGCAGGTGGGCACCACAGACCTTGGCTAATTCATAGCCGCCTGCCTCGTTACTGATATTGGGTTTCCCCTGTGCTCCCGTGGCACCTGTTATATCAGCTTCCCTAACCTTCCGGGTGTCTACAACCACCTCGGTGTTAGGCGATCTTGTTACTACATGCGAATTATCATCACGGATGGTGATATCATGGCAAGATTTGTCACTGGGATCCCCTTCTTTGCCCCTCGGGAGATCCCTTTCTAGTTTTCCTCTGTACTTATCCCAGAGACACCCTCCTGTTTACGCGGGACAGGCTTCTCAGCCATACATTCGGGAGCAAAATGCCCCAGTTTCTGGCATCTGAAACATCTCCTTTGAGATTTGTCAACTCTTGGTCTCCTTAGAGCTTCTGTTAATCCGGCTATTAATGTTTCCATCATGTTAGTCGGAGCAACAGTGGCTGCTACAGTTGAGTTCGCCGTAGAGGCTACACTGCCATGTTGAGTTGATCCGGAAGCTGTTTTACCAGCAACAGATCCTCCTCTCCCTCTCGAATGTACTTTCCTATACCGCTTTTGTCGGTAATACTTTCCAGCTACCTGGACTGAACCAATATACTCTCCATTTTCATCGGAGACATATTCAATTCCTCATCAACTTCATTCGATTCAACCGGAGCTAACTGGGAAGTATCATATACCGGAGCAGGTGTACCTCCGTATTGGAATGGAGCTGCTCTTACTGGACTAGGTCCAAGACCTACCAAACGTTTCTTCATGTCATGTCCATCGATTGCTATGAACAGGTCACTGAAGGAAGTGTCATCTTTCCAAGAGTCCCAGACCACTTGCTTGTGATCCGGATCTCGCAATCCACTGTAGAATTGTATAAACAATTCTTGTAGATAACAATCATCGTCATGAGCCCAATTTGGACGTGCTTTCGAAAGCAAGTCCTGTAGCTCCAAACCAAAGACTTTGTGTGATTCTTTAGGTTTTTGTGTTCTCTTCTTGAAACTTACCCACGGATCTTCTCTAACGATTGATCCAAATAGGTACGCGGCACATTCTACCAATTGATCATAGGTACCGTATAATCCGTAAGCTGCTCTCCATTGGTTGAGAGCTACTTTTCCGCCTTTATTTAACCAACAGATTAAATAAGGCAGAGCTTCTTCTTTTGTCCAGCCACTACAATTGACTTCATCGACAAAAGCTTGATACCTGTCTTTTCATGGATCATTAGAATCATATGGAGGGGGTATCCGTGCCTGCCTACGTGCCGGATTATTACATCCGCGTAGTCTATCTGCTTCTCGCATGCTCCAGTTCATGACTTCCATGCCGTCTGCTCCCTTTCGGTAGCAGTCAATGCCAAGGTTTTGGATACATTGGCTCCTATCAAAGATGGTTTGCATCCCTGCAGGCATAGAAGTTCTCCTATTTGGCTTCCTGCCATCTCCTCCTGATCCTGATCCTCCGGATCCGGATCCTCCTGGGCCGCCTGGAGGGTTTCCTCCTGGTGGACCATTATTATTATAGCTTCCGGATGAACCGCCAGGGCATCCACCATTGTAACCGGTGTTTCCAGAAGACGCATATCTAGGGTAAGAATTATTTTGATTCCATCCCTGGTTATAGCTATTACCATTTTGATAATTACCACTTCCTGATGGATTATAACTATATCCATAGGAAGATGTTCTTGGTTGAAACGTACCACCATTAGTATTGTTTTGTGGCGGGTTTGGTCTTGGAAAACGTCCATCAGTAGGACCATTACCAGAACCCGGAGGTGGATTCGGTAATCTTGGTCCTGCTGGTGTACTGTGGCCAGGTTGGGGGAAATATGAAGGTGGTGTCAACATATGCCTCATTGGTCCGGGTGCTCTTGGTTGTGCCACGGGTGTATTATTATTAGTCCCAGTAGCACCATCGTGAGTCGCTTTAATTTTGTGACTCAAATCTGGTATGGGTGGTGCCGGACCTATCGTATCCAGCATCGGAGTGCTGGTTTAGGTGCGGTTCCATTTACTGCGGTATTATCCGGTTTCTTGTAGATTCCGGATACTACATTCTTGTCAGCCCCATCATCAACGAATGGGCTGTATCTAATTGGGGTTGCATCTTTGGATGTCTTTCCCAACATTGTAGATACCACAGCTGGATCTATATTACCTATAGTTAACTGGGCGGCTTCTACATATTTATCTAGAGTTATTGCAGTAGTCTGCAATTCCTGAAGCTCATTTGTGAGTTTCTGTCTATCCTCCTGCAGTTGTTTGTTGTAAGCTATAATGCCTACCCGGATGGTTTCATTGTCTTCAGCTTGTTTACTACACTGAAGTTTCAATTTATCCAACTCGTCCTGATAATGGCGAATTTCGGATTCGAATTTTGCCTTATCAAGGTTTAATTGGTCATTCGTATCTATGTATGTTTGGATACGAATGTGCCTATTATCATATTCTTTGTTGAATGATTCTCTCATTGATTGAAGTTTTAATTCTTCATTCTCGAGTTCCTTCATGTACTCACTCCTTCTGGCTTCGAATTCCTTTCGCATGCCAGTTAGGTCTTCTTCTAACTGAAGTTTTTCATGGAATACTTCATCCTTAGCTTTGACCAAGGTATTTAAATTCTCGTTCAAAGTTACATAAGTTTCATTCAACAACAGGACATCCGGTCGTTTGAATTCCTCACCTTCCGGTACCGCATAGGTTAAGTCGCCATCTATAGCGCTGTAATCTAATATTGGTAATTCGGGCCTGGGTAATCTATAAGGTAGTTCTCCGAATGTTACCCTTTTTGGCATTGGTGCCGGATGTTCTGGGTTAGTACTACCACCAACTTCGAACATCGAATTACTTAATTCGTCAACAAGTGATTGTTGGCCTATTAAGTTACTATGTCTCTGTATAGACTGTTCGCGTCGTACAGAGTCTGGCAGATTCTCCTCACTATCATTATAGTGGGGTCCCGGATCCCTCCAAGATGCTGATTCCGCATCTTGCGAGTTCGAATGGGCTTGGAGCATTAATGATCCATTTCCATTTTCTTGGGCAATTGATTGCCCTGCTGGGTTAGCTTCCCTGAGGGTGTCTAACCCATGTACCAGCCGTTCGGACGTTATAACGTCCGGGCTATACACCAGAATTAACTGGTCACGGCACCAGTGTAAGGGTTTGTGGCCTTACGGACCTGGGGGGTTCGGGTCTTACGGTTCGGAAAGAAAGAGTAAGACAGTATTCCAAGTGTATGCCAACGGTTAGTTTTATTACTTAACGCACACTCACGGCTGCCGGATGATGTCAAAGAGGCAGCTAATATTAAAGGACAATGGTTTACATGGTGTGGAGGCCAGAAGGGCCTCTGACGTAGCGTCTGAGCCCTGGGCTTTATATACGGACCCAGGTGTTTGTCGTCAGATGTCCCCACAGACCCGGATCGGTGCTGCCACCTATCCGGAACCTGAGGAACGTCCGACGACTCGACTCACCCGCCACGTCAGACGGTACCCAACTCCTATGGTTTAATAATGTGTACCTCTACACTCCATTCTCTGATGGTCTCTTCACTATGTGCGGTGTTCGAGGTGTTAGCGGATTGATTTAACATATCCTCTAGCACGCTGCTTCGGGATCTACGCCTTGAAGTTCCCCCTGTGTCACCACTAGCCCCTTGCAGGGGGGGTGTCGGCCTTCGGGTGGCACCGGATGCGCTGCCTCCTGTCGCGCCTTGGCTTCCCGTGCCTAAGGGTTCGGGCTCGTTTACTGAGTCGTCATCATATGACAACTCGAAGTGTCCATCTTTCCCATACTGGGTGTGATTGGGTTCGTTGTGGCTGTCATCCTCTTTACCTAGCAAATCACCGGCCAAGCTGAATCTTATTTTGCGTTTTTCAGACTCATCTCGGCTGGTTTTATGTGTGGGGTCGTAAACACCATCATTCCAGACATGTGCCTCAGCATTCTCATCTACAAATGGGTCGTATCGGTCTGGCTTCTTCAAAGCTTCTGCTGGCATCGAGGTTACTAAAGGTGTATTTCCTTTTATAAAAGTCGCATCAGAGGGTATGTCCTTATTAGACATTTCTTGGTAGTAAAGTAGATCCATTTGTGTTACTAATACACTTGTGTCGGTTTCGAAAGATTTATCTTGTTCCTCAAGACATGTCTTGTCAGTTAGGGTATTATTCTCTATTCCTGACACATATGTATCGAGGGCAGTTTTCCTTTTTGTCAGATTGGCAATTTCGAGGCACAGTTCTTGCTGTTTCAAAAATAGATCTTGGTTGCTATCTTTCATGGATTCCATTATATCCTCATTTTTCAAGATGCATTGATCTCGAACCTCTAAAAGCTTGTTTGCCTCGTATTTATATTGTTCCATTTTGGCTTTTATTTGGTCAGCCTCTTCTCTCAATTCAATGTTTTGAATGGTGGAAGTAGCTTCCTGTTCTTTTAAGTCAACTTCTTGTTTAAGTTTCTCATTTTCCCACTCTGATTTAGCGAGTTCGAGTTTCTTTTGAATGACATACATTTGACGTTCGAGATCTCGATTTAATTGTTCCTTTACTCCAGTTCTTTCTTCTAGTTCCTCGATGTTGTTCATCAGTCGTTGTTGATCAGCTTCGTACTGGTCGCATTGTTTTTCCAGATTCCTGAGTCTCAAGACCTTTCGCTCAGAGTCTTCTACTCTCGGTAAGCCCTGGTGCAATCGGACTCTATTTATAGCATCATCTCTTAACTTGGCTTGCTCACGCAAGTAATCTCCTGCTGACTCCTTAACGTTTCTCGAGCCTCCTATGTCGAATACTGAAACATTCAGGGCATCTAAGGATCGTCGGGGATCAGCAGTTTGGGTTTCTGCCCGGGCCGAAGCTGTTCGTTGAGCGTCTACAGTCATCATCGTAATTGGTGTCAATTGTTCTGTGGAATCTGTACTTATTCTATATGTAGAATTCATGACTGGAGCGGGCATCTCTTCAGACCTGAGGTTTCGAAATACCCTCTCTACTTTTGGTCCGCTTATTGAGGTGTACCCTTTCATTTGGATTCGGCTTGTGTCGTTGGTATGAACAGTGTCATTCGTTGTGGATCCCGAGGTACTCAAACTTCTTTCTCGGGATCCATCGTGCACATGTTCAGCCTCCAGGGCCGCGCACTAACACCAAGAACTGGTCATGGCACCAGTGTAGTGGTTCGAATGTATAACTTGAATGGTTCGAAGTGAAAACCAGACAAGAGATCTCGGGTTAGTGCAACTGGCACGTGTTTATTTCGGTGTATGGTTTACATCTACCTCGATATAGGTCGCTTAATGAAATATTAAGCTCGATGAGAAGTGGTCCGACTCCGTTGACAGGCAGAGCCAGACTATTGCCTTCCCCAGCCCCAGGTAGGAGCTGGAGTGAGGCGAACAGTGCTGCCACCACCCCGCAGCGACCAGGGGTCGTAAGGACCTCTAGTGACTACCGGTGATGGGCGCACCGCTCGAAACGCCCTCTCGAGGAAGACACTCACACTATATCACGATCTACAGTTTATGAGATGTTTCTCAAGGGCTTAATTTGCAGTGTTTATTAAGTGGAACATAGCAGTGGTTACTAGTTGCTGCAAGGTGACCTGTCTATAAAAGGTCATAATCATGTATTGAAATTCATTCCAAATTGTCTTAAAACAAAAAGAAAAATATCCCTGTGATCTTACTTAAATACAGCACAAGATGATGAGAAAACTTCAGAACAATTTCCAATAGTTTCATAAAATGGTAAATGAAGTGTCGCAACACCTGCTTTGCTACTGTACACTCCTCACACCTCGTAGTTCAAACCTCCTGGTCACACCCTGCTGCACCTACACATAGGATTGTGAAAGATGCCTTAGCTATGCAGGTCAGTGGTTGACATACAATGTACATAACATACTGGACACATCTTACAGTCAACTGATTAACCAATATATGTGGGTATAGGATATCATCGCAAAGATGCCACAATGCACTGATGCTCCCTTGAAATATTATGTATTCTTGTCACAAATGGAATAGATAAACCTTTTCAAGGGGTTACTAACATTTGTCAAGATTTTGAGTGTTCTGATACTACCCCATAATACCTCAGATTAAGTTATTGAATAATGGGAACTTGCATATGGTGAAAAGTGATATCCAGGTGAACACCACTTCATTTGTCAGTTTCTGAAATTATTGGGATCATGCTTCAGTAATGCTAGTGTAGAGGTACTTATTGTATAACCATAGTGTTGGGTACCGTCTGACGTGGCGGGTGAGTCGAGTCGTCGGACGTTCCTCAGGTTCCGGATAGGTGGCAGCACCGATCCGGGTCTGTGGGGACATCTGACGACAAACACCTGGGTCATTATATAAAGCCCAGGGCTCAGCCGCTACGTCAGAGGCCCTTCTGGCCTCCAAGTATGTAGACCTTCTTTAATAACTGCTAGCTATCCTCTTAAACAACTACCGGATAGCCGTGAGTGTACATCTTAATAAACTCTATCCGTTGGCATACACTTGAAACACCGTCTTACTCTTTCTTTCCGAATCGTAAGACCCGAACCCCCCAGGTCCGTAAGACTCGAACCCTTACACTGGTGCCGTGACCAGGATTTCTGGTGTATAGCCCAGACGTTATAACGTCCGAACGGCTAGTACATGGGTTAGATAGCCTCGCGGAAGCTAACCCAGCAGGGCAACTAGTTGCCCAGGAGAATGGCAATGGATCATTAGTGATCCAAACCCATTCGAACTCCCGAGATGCAGAATCTGCATCTTGGAGAGATCCCGAACCTCACTATAATGATAGTGAGGAGAATCTACCAGACTCTGTACAACGCGAACAGTCTATACAGAGGCAGAGTAATTTGATAAGTCAACAACCAATTGTTGACGAATTAAGTAATTCGATGTTCGAAGTTGGTGGTAGTACTAACCCAGAACATCCGGCACCGATGCCAAAAAGGGTAACATTTGGAGAACTACCTTACAGATTACCCAGACCCGGGCTACCAATATTAGAGGAGGATAGACAGAAACTCACAAATGAGCTTCAGGAATTGCAGACTACTGCAATAACCCTAGACAAATATGTGGAAGCCGCCCAATTGACTATAGGTAGTATAGATCCAACTGTGGTGTCTACAATGTTGGCGAAAACATCCAAAGATGCAACTCCAACTAGATACAACCCATTCGTTGACGATGGGGCTGATAAGAATGTAGTATCCAGAATCTATAAGAAACCGGATGATACCGCAGCTAGCGGAAAGATTGTCCAAAATATTAATTGCCCACAGGGAACTATTATTAAAGGACCAATAAATAATGCACCTACACCAGCAGCTACTTTGCTGGATATCAGGATCGGGAGGAGATGGCAGGAAGCCAAATAGGAGAACTTCCATGCCTGCAGGGATGCAAACCATCTTTGATAGACGCCAATGTATTCAAAACCTTGGCATTGACTGCTACTGAAAGGGAGCAGACGGCATGGAAGTCATGAACTGGAGCATGCGAGAAGCAGACTACGCGGATGTAATAATCCGGTACGTAGACAGGCACGGATACCCCCTCCATATGATTCTAATGATCCTTGGAAGGATAGGTATCAAGCTTTTGTCGACGAAGTCAACTGTAGTGGTTGGACAAAAGAAGAAGCTCTGCCTTATTTGATCTGTTGGTTGAATAAAGGTGGAAAAGTAGCCCTCAACCAATGGAGAGCAGCATATGGAATATACGGTACCTACGATCAACTGGTCGAATGTGCCGCGTACCTATTCGGGTCAATCGTTAGAGAGGATCCATGGGTGAGCTTTAAGAAAAGAACACAGACACCTAAAGAATCTCACAAAGTCTTTGGTTTGGAGCTACAGGACTTGCTATTGAAAGCACATCCAAACTGGGCTCATGACGACGATTGCTATCTACAGGAATTGTTTATACAATTCTACAATGGATTGCGGGATCCGGATCACAAACAAGTAGTTTGGGATTCTTGGAAGGATGACACTTCCTTCAGTGACCTATTCATATCAATTGATGGACATGATATGAAGAAGAGATTGGTAGGTCTAGGACCTAACCCGGTAAGAGCAGCTCCATTGCAATATGGAGGTTCACCTGCTCCGGTATATGAAAATTCTCAATTAGCCCCGGTTGACTCACAGGAGGCTGATCAGGAAGACGAATATGTCTCAATGAAAATGGAGAATATATTGGATCAGTCCAGGTATCTGGAAAGTATTACCGACAGAAACGGTACAGGAAGGTACATACGAGAGGGAGGGGAGGATCCGTTGCTAGTAAAACAGCTTCCGGATCAACCCAATCTGGTAATGCGACCTCTACGGCCAAGCCAACCGTGGCAGCCGCTGTTGCTCCGACTAATATGATGGAAACATTAATAGCCGGATTAACAGAAGCTTTGAAGAGACCGAGGGTTGATAAATCTCAAAGGAGATGCTTCAGATGCCAGAAGCTGGGGCATTATGCTCCGGAATGTATGGCTGAGAAACCTGTCCCTCATAGACAGGAAGGTGTCTCTGGAATAAGTACAGAGGAAAACTGAGGAGGGGTCCCCCGATGGGCAAAGAAGGGGATCCCAGTGACAAATCTTGCCATGATATCACCATCCGTGATGATAGTTCGCATGTAGTAGCAAACTCGCCTAACACCGAGGTTGTTGTAGACACCCGGAAGGTTAGGGAAGCTGATATAACAGGTGCCCAAGGAGCACAGGGGAAACCCGATATCAGTAACGAGGTAGGCGGCTATGAATTAGCCAGGGTTGGTAGTGCCCACCTGCCCCCGGGTCATCCTTGTCTGGAATACTTGAAAGGATGTGGATCGACTCCTGGTGTGAACAATGACGTTCCGATCGTCACGGACACGCCCTCTGTTCTAAACGGAAGGCGGTGGTATGTTTGCCTCACTGTTAACAGAAGATCTGCCGAATTTCTTATTGATACGGGTGCTAGCCACTCCTGTATCTCCAAGAAGTTCTATGATCTTATACCGGATGAACACGATACTCTCAAATCGGGAGGAAGTGCTCAAACGGCCGATGGCAGTACCTTGCAAACATATGGAAGAACTTGTGTGAAGCTGCAATTGGATGGAATACATGACTATGTCATGAGCGCCACCGTTGCGGATATAGCAGATGAGGGGATACTCGGGTTGGATTTCGCATCCCTGTATGGAGTGGTGTTAGAGCCCCAATCAGGAGTGTTGAGTGTGAAATACCCGTATCCTGTAAAGGTTAGGTGTGTACTGAGACAAGTGAGCAGTATGGCTAGTGTAGCACACACTGTGCGGATCCCTTCGGGAGTAGCCTGTGATGTGCTTGTAAGAAGTGACCCTGCAATGCGCAATAAGCCTGCAGTGGTAGAACCGGATGTAGCTACTTTGTCAAGCATCGGATTAATATCTGTGGACACCATAGTAGCAAATGCATCCTGGTCAGTAGTACCTGTCTCCAATACTGGAAACACTACTATCTACCTGAAAAAGGGACAAGTTTTTGGTAACGTGACCCGTTCGGAAACTGTAACAGATAGTAAGTTAAACTTACAGAAGGTAACAGGAAATGATGAAATTTCGGACGACTTACTCAAGTTATATGAAGAAACTTCATTAGAAGATCCGGAACACCGGAAAGAAATGATATGCTCTATCAGTATAAGACTGCCTTTGCCAAACCCGGTGAAAAACTAGGTACGACAAATAAGGTAGTACACAAAATAGATACTGGAGATGCGGAACCCTTTAAGATACCGTATAGGCGGTTACCTTTAGCGAAAAAGAGAGTAGCTGAAGAGGAAATAAACAAGATGTTGGAACAGGATGTAATAGTCCCTTCCAATAGTCCATGGAGTAGTCCTGTGTGTATGGTAACAAAAAAAGACGGTACTATCCGCTTTTGCATAGACTACAGGAAGCTAAATGGAGTAACGAAAAAGAATTTGTATCCATTACCGAGAATAGACGAAACCATTGACTCCTTAGGAGGAAACAGTTGGTTTTGTACCCTAGACTTGCAATCAGGATATTGGCAAGTGGGAATGAATCCATCGGATATGGAAAAGACAGCATTTTCAAGTCATATTGGACTATTCCAATATAACATAATGCCGTTTGGTTTGTGCAATACACCAGCAACATTTGAAGCAATGATGGAAACTATTCTAAGTGACTTATTGTGGAAAAGATGTCTTGTATACCTTGACGATGTTATAGTCTTCGGAAAAACATTGGAAGAGTGTTCAAATAACCTCAAAATGGTATTAGAACGTATTATTTCTAATGGTCTCAAATTGAAACCTAAGAAATGTCACATGTTCAGAAAGTCCATAAATTATTTGGGCCGCATCATTAGTGATGAAGGAATAAAAGCTGATCACGATAAAATCGAGTCAGTAACGAATTGGAATAGGCCTAAAACACCCAAAGAAGTGAGGTCCTTTTTAGGATTCTGTTCCTATTATAGGGAATTTATTCCGAATTATTCTAGAGTCAGTTACCCATTACAAGTTATAGCTAACTGGACTCCAGGAAGTACCAAAGAAAAATTTCCTTGGACCCATGAACAGGAATCTGCTTTTCCAAAGCTAAAAGACCTGTTCACAAGTACTCCAGTATTACAATATCCGAATGAAACGGATCATTTTATACTGGATACGGATGCTAGTGTAGTGTTCGATGTTCAATCGAATCTTTCGATAAACAACGAAGAACAACTATTCAGGTTCCAGTTAAAACTTTATTGTCTAATAACACATAGGCATCAGCCGTTCTCGATCACAGTTACAGGTGGCAGAGTTTGAACTCTAAATCAGGTTCGACACTAGACCTTCTAGTGTCTACAGTTGATATTCCACATACGCCTCCTCTGTGCAGCAGCACAGAGGAGTACTAGAATATGGTAGCCGGGCAGCCGCCAACCATCGCTCACGATGGTCAGTCGGGGCTGGACTGACCCTGAGGAAGGCCGTACAACGGCCTTATATACACCGGAGTCGAGGGCCACGTGACCAAGTGGTGACGTGGCGCTGGACTCCAGCGCCCCCAGGCGTCGGGTAATAGAGGTGCTCTCGACGCCGCCCACGAGGACCACGAAGGTACCTCGAAGACAACGCGGGACCACCACACCACCCCCCACTAGACTGAAACGAGGTCTCTGAAAATTCAGAGACCCCGGATCAGTCTAAACAATTAGATAATAATATGAACTACTGGATCTGTCGACATAGTCGACAGAAACAGTAGAGGAATATATAGAAATATAGTTTCTACTGTACTGTAGAAAAAAAATTATTATCACAGTTAAATTATAAGGCGTTGCTCCATCCAACGTAGGAGACCAGTGTCGAAACACTGCTTCACGACCTGCTCCTGGTCGATCCGAGGGAGGCACGACCGGGTATGGCAACCGGGGTCGTGTCGTTTCCTCCCTGTCTCGTTGAGAAGCTCCTTCCAGCGTAGGAAGCCCATCGATAGTGTACAGTACTACTATGATGGTCCTTCGACCGCGAGGCCGAGGATGTGTCGCACCACCGGGCCCTAAGACCAGGGTGGCGTCGGATCCACACAGCTTCGCAGGGAGGTCCGGGGACAGGAAAGGTACCCCCACTCGTGGAGGGTACACCGTCGTCCGGGAACGAGTTCCCAGGGGTTCCGTGCTGACATCGAGACTCTGTTCGATGTCAGCGATCCAGGCTAAAGAGGAGGAGCAGTAGTATCATACTACTGATCCTCCGAGATGGACCCTGTAGCGGCGTCGATTTCAGCCTGCTCTCCGTCAGTGCGCTCCTCCTCATGTGAAGCGCTGGCGGCTAGCTGGCGCGAAAACGTCGGCGACTCCGGCAATGGGGCCTCACGGTCCATTGTCGTACTCCAAGCCTCGTTAGAGGTCTCGGGTGCATCCCGGGAGTCCCCCTCAGCATCTGAGTGGAGAACGGCCGAGTCTGCTGAGTCGCTTCCGTCGTCGTCGTCGCTCTCCTGACCTTCACGGTCGTCCTTGTCTCCCTGGTCAGGGGGAGGCGTTGGAGAATGATCGACGACATCGACGTCCCCGTCTATATCCATCGACTGTTCCGCCTCGGCAGGTTCTACTGCTTGGGCGGAAGCCGACAGGTCCGGGCAGACGGCTACATTCGCCGGGGCCAGAGGTGTGATGCCATGAAGATCCGGATGGATCCTCGGTGACACCACTCTCTGGACCGGTGGCGGTGTAGGCTCGGTGGTTCCCGAGAGGGTTATCAAGGGAACTGAGGAGGAAGACGGGGCTGCTGGTGGGTAGACGGAGGCACCGAGAGACCTACCCGGGGTGTCAGGCTTGTCCTGCACCACCTGCTCTCGGCCCAACATCGTCATAGCCGAGCTCAGACTGTCCATCTTTGGAGACAATTCTCTCAACGGATTCGTCTGAGCCGCCAGCGTCCTGACGTCAGGGACCACTCCACCCTCGACGAGGTACCTCTGCGCTTCGCGAGAGGGCTCTGTTCGAACGGGCTTCAGGGTTCGGACGCCATGGTGCTTGTCCTTCATCCATTCCGAGAGTTGGACCCCGAAGACTCTGAAGAATTCGCGGTCGATTTCCTCCCAACCTTCTATGATACTATCCCTCTTGGTAATATCATATTGGGCCTGTGACTCAAAGTTATTGAGATGCGTTTGGACATCGGTCAGACGAGAGTCCATCTCCATCTGAACGGTCTGGCGCGCCTCATCCCTAAGAGCCGGAAGGAGCTCGTTACGGATGGCCATGTTTGTTCTATCAAACAGGCCGAACAAGTAGGCACTCGCTTCCTCACGAAATGCCTCACCGAACTTGTCGATAGCAGGGCTGCCCGTCATCTGTAGAAGTCCCTTACAACGTTCCACGAACGTCTTCGGGACCCCACGTTCGACGCCATCGCCGTAGGCAGGCTGTGCCAACTCCCAACGCAAGGTTGCTGTTGCGGCGTCGGCGCCTGTCACGACGTTGGAGAAGCTAGCTTCTGCTGCCGAGGTCAGTGTCGCGCCTCCCACGTGAACACGCGGCGTGGCAGCTGGGGTGCTGTCCTCCGCCGCCGCAGGGGGTTTGACAGGGGGAGACGAGTTGGTGGTCACCTTGGGTTGCCGATCACGACCACTCCGGGATTCCACCGTCTTGCCTCCAGTTTTAGCACCACTGGTGCTTGGTTTGGCTGAACCGGTCGAAGCAGTCTTCGACTTTTTAGTAGCCGGGGACGGGGCGGCTTTCGATGCCTTTTCGGGCTTCGAGGGAGCAGCCTGCGGCTTAGGCTTCTTAGGTTCAGTCGAACCGGCAGACTTCCCAGCTTCTGTAGAGTGGGGCCTCTTGTTCCCACTCGTAGAAGCTGTCGGTCCTGGGTCCCGAGGACGACTGGCCTCCCGCTTCTTCCGTTGCTCTACCCTGAACTCTGGGTAGGCACCGTAGAAAGCGGGCATCAGTTCCGGTCTGATATACAGGCGCTTCATAGACGGGGGTGCGGGGGCCATCCGCATCCAGTGTCTAGTCGGCGCGCCTGTCTTTTCATTCCGTTCACACTTTCCAACCAGTGTCTCCACTAGTTGGATAGCACCCTCGGCGTTGTACTTATGGGGCTGCTTGTACGACTTGAGATGACGCGCCATCAAGCCCCTTCGTGAAGTCACGAAAGGAGGAGAGGTCGGGTTATCAGGGTCCTGATAACATGGAATGGTCTTTTCCACCTTAACACAACCGAACTGCGGACGGATGGCTCGATGCTCTTCAACCAAGTGTCGAGCATACCTGCCGTCTGTCGCATATACGCGAGGGGGGAACCCCTTAGGTGTGCAGTTCTCGAAAGCACACTGCTGCCCCGGATTGAAGATGCGCCATGCGAATCCAATCCGCTGTCGCTCGGGCAGCGACACCCCCGACGAGTCTGAGGCATTCGTGATATTCTCGATCATCGAGACATCCCACTCAACAAAAAAACGTCATTTAACGTCAAAAAACCGTTTTTAATGTTTTAAAACGTTTTGCCATGATAAGGAGCCATAGGGAAACGTTCTGAAACGTTTTGCAACGTTTTTTGTTGACTGGGTATACCAGTCAATGGCATGACTATCGTCGGAATACCATTCCTCGTCGTCACTACCATCCTTCCCGACGAGACTAGGGAGTACCACTTGACCATTCTTGCGGTAGTCCTGAAGGTTGGTCAGTGGCCTGTCATCGACGTACTCAGTACGTCGTTTGGCAGTGATCGCTGACAGCCGCTTCCACTCGTCGACAGCCTTAGCCGTGTCTGGGGGTGAGGATACAGTGCTCTCCACGGCATCGACCTCCGACGGCTCGGTTCCAGGTTCCGGTGGTGCAGTAGACTCGCTACTCCTTTCCCGGGCTGGAGCCTTCTTGGCTGCGGATTCCTTCTTGCTACCTTCCTTCTTGGGCACCTTAGGGATCTTGAAGTCTTTCAAGGTACCCTTGGATGCCTTCGATTCAGTGGGCTTCTTGCCCTTAGAACCTGAAGGGGTAGCACTTTTCGATGGAGCAGGTGTCGACGGCTCGTTGACCTCCATCTCGTCGGGGGAGGAGTCCCTCGAGGCGGCAGCAGCTGCGACTTTCAAGTCGCGCTTCTGCTGCTTAGAAGCCTCTTTCGCCTTCCGGCGGAGCTCCTTCTCCCGCTCCTGGGACTCGGCCAAGGCTTTCTGTGCTTCCTCGATCTGCTTCAGAAGGGCAGCACTTTTAGCCGAGGTAGACTCGAGCTCTTGCTCGGGTCTGGTCCTCTTGGACTTCTTCTTCTTCTTCTTCTGCGACTTGTGGCTCGCTGAAGAGCTGTACCCTGACTGCTCGTCGGATGAGGACCCCATGGTTCTTCCTGAACTGCTGGGTTCCACCAGAGAGAGAGAAGACTCCGGGTCTCGAACCGTACTCAGACGGGACGAGACGTCGAAGAGAATCTTCGAGGTATCTAGATCCGCACTCTGGCGGGTCGAAGCCTCGAAGGTGCCTTCGATGTACCTCGAACCGCACTCAGGCGGCTCGAGGGACCGAAGACTGGAGCCTCGAGAGAACACGAACCTGCGCTCACGCAGGTCGTGTCCCTCGACACTTAGGCAGGGGAGACCTCCTACGCTCAGGTAGGAAGTCCCCGGGCCGGAGTATACCAGCTGGAGTAAGCTAGGCTTAGTCCAGCTAATCTGCGTCCGACTCTCACGAGAAGGGCCGCAGATGTGACCTCCGAGGTGTGCGGCGCGGCCTTTTATCCCTGTGGCGTACGCCTCTGATTGGAGGAAGGGCCTACGTGACCGAGGAGGGCGAACCCTATTGGTCCAGAGCGCATCACGCCATGACCAAATAAGGTAATGCTCAAAAAATAGAACGACTCACTCTCCCCTCACCGTCACGCTCTGGTTCTCCAGTCGCAATGTTTGCATATGCCGTTATTTCCTATGCGGTCTATGGGTTCCAACACTATTAACATGGATAATTTGGGCACCCCCCCCTTCATCAGACTACCGGGATTAAAAAAAATGGTTCCAATATGGATCTACCCTTCGGGCAGAATCCACCAGCCTATGCTGGGAACCCATCCTCACAGTCAGAATAAAAGTCGGAGGCCCCATACTTCCATGCTTCTAGCATCAGGTTGTCTCAAACTAAGAGGCAATCGTATGACTTCTCGTTGTGTAATTTTTTATTCACCGTCGGCTTCACGTCCACAGACAGATTTACCCAAGAACGGCACCTGTTATTTTAAAGCCTCGTTAAAAACACAGGTCAGTAAAGCTGCTGCTTAGTATTGTGCGAATCATCGATTACTGAGTAGGGTTTAATCTAGGACTTTTCCTGATTCTAACCTTTACTATAGGAACGAGTGTTGAGCCTCGGGGCGGGTTACTATCACCCCCTCCTAGCCCGCCGCCCTTTGATGTGGCCGGCCCGACCGGGCTATTAACCCGTTTCCGTCGGCGTCTGCCTCCCATCACTTGTGACGGTGTGGATGTAGGAGCCAGAGTGTTTGCTCTGGATTTCCTTTCATCCTCGACACTCGCTGACCGTTCCTTTGATGAGCCTTGGCGCTTAAGCCTCGCTCGAGTCATAGGTCCGGACTGGAGTGACTGATCCCTGACTTCAATCGAGACGTTTCGATGTGAAGTTTGTTCAGTCGTTCGCACCTTCGAGGGGGGGTCGGGCTTCCGACATCCCTTCAAAGGCTGTTTAGATGCTTTCGACTTATCTCGACGGGCCGGTCGACCACGGCACCGCTTTGATGGTTTACTGGCATCCAACACCTCCACCTCGCTCAGTTTTCGAGCCTTTTGCTGTCGTTTTCGACGACCCTGCGTAGTTTGTTTTTTAGACTGAACTTCCGGCCGCGACCTTTCGATCTCTATTTCGACCTGTCCAGAAACAGACTTAGCCCTTTTCGTAGCCTTACGAGAAGGTGAATCATCATCAAGTCGTGGTTGCAACAACTCGACAGTCTGTGATAGCTCTACGCCCAACCACCGGCGCACTCTATCGACATTGCTCTTTTGCAACCGTCCGCGGGATGATCGAAGTAATAATGTCGACTCAGAGAGGACAGAATCTACTACGAACGGCCCATCCCAGTTGGGGGCAAGCTTCATAGCTGCTTGGGGGGTGTGGTACCTCACCACCTGTTCCCCAACTGAGTATCTTCTCTGCTTTAGCCCATAGTCATACCCGACCTTCTGGCGTTCCGCAGATTTACCTAGGTTTTCTCTTACCATGCTGTAACTCTCTCTCAATCGATCACGAAGTTGTTCCACGAAAGTGAAGGAACAAGGGACTTCGAGTGGGTTCTCGATTGAGCCGAAAATCACATCCGCTGGCATGAGAATTTCTTCCCCGAATACCATCATATTTGGACTGCATCCAGTAGAACTGTGTTCAGAGCTGTTATATGCGGACACCACATATTTAGCCTGTTCATCCCAGTTGTCCATATGTTTGTCTACCAACATAGTCAGACTCTGAATCAATGTTCTATTGAACCTTTCCACCTGACCATCGCTCTGTGGTCTGTATGGATTGGTTCTCTGTTTTACAATCGTCAAATATTCACACATCTCAGAGAAGAGTCGAGACTCAAATTCTCGACCTTGGTCGGAATGCAGAAGCAACGGGACTCCAAAGGTCAAAACCCATTCGTCCACGAAGGCCTCTGCACAGGTCTCTGCCGTGTGATTTGGTAGGGGAATAGCGCGTACATACTTGGTAAAGTAATCCTGGATTACTAACATGCAAGTATTCTTGTTTGGTGTGGGTGCAAATCCCGAGATGATATCCATAGCTATCCTCCCGAATCTCACCCCGAACAACTCTTGGTGCAGAGGAGACTTACCCATGCCCTCGCCGGGCTTTACCAGGCAACAGGTTGGACAATGCCGAACCCAACGACCTATGTCCTTTCCCATTCCGGGCCAGTAATACCTCCTTTTCACTTTTTCGAGCGTTCGTTTACGACCAAAATGTGCCGCTGTTCGGTGTCCGTGGCAAAAGGAGAGTACCTCGCCCCTCAGTTGGCGTGGTACAACTACTTGAATCGTGCGTCTAGCTCGACCCGCCTCGACTTTCCAGCGACACAACAAGCCTTCACGGAAGGTTAATAGAGGCCATTGCCCTACTAATTTCCGTACCTCGGCGCTCTCGATTGATACATCAGGCCTAGTGGGTTTAGCCCCCTTAACTAGCCATTCCGCAACTCGTTTGATGTCGGCGTCCGCTTTCTGAGCATCAATGAGTTCATCGAGAGACCAAAATGCAACACCCACCCGGCTGTCTACTAAACCACCTACAGCTGCCAAAACAGCATTATGACTGCCACAGTCTGTGCAATCCGACCTCTGGCATAGCCGCACAGGGATACGACAAAGACCATCGGCGTTTAGATGCTTGGCCCCACTTCGATGTTCGATCTTAGAGTTTTCGAGACCGAACTCCGAAAGGTGGGCCAGCCACCTACCCATCATTCCTTCAGCCTCTTTGAAATTCAGGAGCCATTTCAAAGACGAATGATCGGTGCGGATAGTGAAGTTACCACCATAGAGGTAGTGCCTAAACTTCCTGGTGTACACGACAACCGCCAGCAGTTCCCTTTTGGTGGTGCAGTAGTTTCGTTGTGTTTTACTTAGAGTGTGGCTAGCAAACGAGATCGGGACCTCTGCTCCATCCTGCACTTGGGATAGAACAGCCCCGATCACGGTATTACTAGCGTCAGTGTCCAAGATAAAACAACCGTCGGGTGTGGGGAATCGAAGCACAGGTGTCTCCCTGAAACTTCGTTTTAACTCGACAAAGGCATGTTCGGCTCTTTCCGTCCACGCGAATGCCTCGTAACGACCTCTACTACCTTTAGGTTTTTGGATCACTAAGTCCTGTAAAGGGCTTACGAGTTCCGCGAACCCCGGGATGAACTCTCGGTAGTAGGAACAAAAACCAATGAAGGATCGAATTTCCTTCACTGTAGTGGGCCTAGCCCAAGTCATTACATCGCTAATTTTCCCCGGGTTGGCTTCTATACCATGTTCAGACACGATTCGGCTGAGGTACTCGACTGAAGTCCTAAAAAGTTGACACTTTTTAGGTTTCAACTTCAGTCCCCATGCCCGAATCCTGTTGAAGACTTCTGCCAGATTCGCCATCGCTTCATCCGTCGTTTTGCCGAAGACGATGATATCATCGAGGTAAACCAGGCAACTTTTACCTAGCAAACCTCTCAACATCTCCTCCATCATTCGCTCGAATGTGGTGGGGGCGTTACACAAACCAAACGCCATTCGATCGAACTCGTAGAGCCCCCTCTGGTAGGAAAAAGCGGTTTTCTCGACGTCGTCGGGATTCATCCCGATCTGCCAATATCCAGATTGGAGATCGGACAACTAAACCACTTGTTTCCTCCTAGGGCATCCAAGGATTCGTCGATGCGCGGGAGGGGGTAAGCATTTTTCTTAGTCACTCCATTCAGACATCGATAATTGACGCAGAATCTCATGGTCCCATCCTTCTTCGTCACCATCTGGACGGGACTGGACCAGGGACTAGTACTTGGCCTAACCACACCCGTATCCAACATCTCCTTAAGTTGTTCATCCGCCGCAGCTTTCTTGCTGAGCGGAATCCTTCTATAAGGGACTCGGATAGGTTGTGCGTCACCCGTGTCGATGTTATGCAGACATCGATCGGTGCGCCCTAACGGTTCATCTGGGGATTTAAAGACATCCACATGCTTACGTAGTAAGGCAGACAGTTTCAGTCTTTCTTCTGGCTGGGTCAGGTGGGTGTCGCCATACATGTCTAACAGCCAGGTAGGGAGCTCCCCCGTGCGGGTGCTCGCGATTTCCGCCGTCTCGATGTCTGCAGCTTCTTGCTCGAGACGCATGATCACAGATCCTACCTCCGGTGAAGAGAATTCACCGTTTCTGTCAGCGTACTGTACAGTACCGACCACCTGGCCTTTCTCCAGGACAATGTCTCGATTCAGTGGATTACAGACGGGAAACACTGTTTGACGGACATTGCTGACAAGGGCAGCCTCACCAACCAACCCAAAACTTCTCAGAGTCTTCAGGTCGGGTTCGACTATGCCCTGTCGGTCTCTTTCCAGACCGTCGGATTTTACCAAGACATCGCACCGATGTCTGGCAGGTATCCTAGTGGTCTGTGCTACTGAGGCTATCGATGACACTCTCTTCAGTTTACACTGATGGTGCTCTTCTACCGGCTCGGTCATGACCAATTGACCCGTTCTTGGGTTCAGGATCATAACGTATAATGCCGCGAAGTCGAGCCCCAGAATGCCATCGTCAGCCACATCGGCCACTATTGGGCTAAACACATAGTGGGTCGATGCGACCTTAAGAGGTAGAACCAATCGACCATAGGTCCGCATTTCGGCTCCAGACGCAGTGCACGCCGTTATTCCCTCGTAGAGATTATCTGACGGCACTACTAACGTTTTCGCGAGTTCCCGAGAGACAATGGTGTGGCTGGCACCAGTATCTATCAGGAAGTCTAGAGAACGCCCTCGAATCTCTGCAGACAGGTACCATCGTTTCCCCGACAAGGGGGCGGTTCCTGCTAGCATTCTCAACCCTACGTTAGTACTCAGATCGATCCCTCTCTTCTTCAAAAAAGAGAGACAGGGATCATCTGAGGGAAGCTCTGTTGCGCAGACTCTGGCCAGCTGCCGCATCAGGGCTTCTCTCCCGGCGTCGACTTTCACTTTCGATCCAGTCGAACCCTCGACCTCGGAGTTCGGGCTGCCAGCGCCCTGTTCCTTGGCCATTGAGGCTTTTTCTACACCGACATCTTCGGAACCCGACCGGTGATCAACCGGTGCCGCTGTGGTAAAGGGCTGGGACGGCCCTACCGGGACCTTACCTAGTTCCCTCGAATCTACTGTCGTCTGATCAGGAGTGCCAGAGGTGCTTTTGGCTTTTCGATGGTCGGGCAGCTCGATTGCCACGTCGAGCCGCCCGCCTCAGTTTTCCGTCGCGTCAGGTGGTAGACCTTTAATCGGCTCGGGGCAAGTTCGTGCGAAATGCCCCTGCTTCTTGCAGTTCCAACACTTGGCGTCGGACGGAGGGGTACTCGGCTTCTCCGAGCTAGTACCAGGGACATCCCCTCCCTCGATAACCCTGAGTAAATTCTTCAATTGACTCAGCGAGAAGGTCTGTTCCTGTACCCTGGGTTTGGAGGCCTTGTTTGGTGTTTTCGATTTACCAGCGGATTTCTGACTTTTCTTAGTCTTACTCCCCGCCCCGGGCTTCGAGTATGAGGACACTTCCCCCTGTCCCTCCTCGACCAAAGCGGCGTCGGCCAGCGCCGACAATGCATTTGTCGAGGTAGGATTCACCAACTTCGGCAGGAGTTGTCGTTTCCGCAACAACTCGTCTGCCAAGTCCATGAGATCCTTGAGGGACATGTAAGTGCGCCACTCCCGAAGAACGTCTTGTTGTAAATCAACGTCATACAATCCTCCTATGAACAACTGGTTGACTTTGGTTATGAGCCATTCAACCGAGAAGTCCACACCTGGATAGGCATCGCCGGCAAGACGTCTCAAAGCAAAGCCATAGGCTCTAATGCTTTCGTTCTTGCCTTGGCGTCTCTTCTCCATTGTAACAATGGGATCTTGAAGGCTAGAAGTCATGGCTTCCGTTACCATGTCGACCAGTCCCTCCAAAGTCCCATCTCCATGCTCCTCCCATAGCAACACAGTATCAGCTGCAGGGCCATTCTGGAGTAACATGAGGAGTTGAGCTAATGCCATACTCGAGGTCCATACATTTACTCGACGGACGTGATTGAATCCGTGGTACCAACGGAGCCAATCGTCCTTCCATGTAAATGGAGGGCACTCGACTGACCTAGTTCGGGCTGGTTCATGCCCGATAGAGGTATTTTCAAACATTCTGCTTGATCTCCTGACCTGATCAAGAGCGAATGTTGTACCTCTTCTAGGTATTTGATGGTCCATCCCCATGTTTCTCATAGTCGTGTCTGCACGACTATGATTCATCCCCCAGGGATTACCAGAATCGGCGTCACTCAGGCGCGAAGCCTCGAATCTGATATCCCTATATTTGGGCGGATCAACATGTTGTTGGGTCGTGGTAGGGGTCGAGAACTGTCCGATCACTCCACTTAGACCATCGGTGCGTGGCATCGAAGGAACAGGTAGGGTCCGACGCGACCTCGAATCAACTTTCGAGATGTCGTCAATTGCCCCCACCATTCTATCTATCTCAGCCTGCTGTTTTGAACGTTCCGCCTGTCTTAATTCCGACACTAGGAATTCCAGGCGGGTATGTTCGGGCTTCGAGAGATCTCGTTGCTCGCTGATGGCAAAGAGCTGCTTGACCTCCTTCATGGCACGATCAAGCCACTCTCCGTAGTCAGGGTTTTCGACTAGATCCTCTTGAGTAGCAACTCTAGTAGTGCTGCATTCACTACTTTGTTGCTTATCTCGAAGTCTAGCGGTACGCAATTTCGATTCCGTCTGCTCCTTCAGACGTTCTTCGAGTGCGAGTTCATCATGAACTTCTTTATTCACCCTGGCTTCATCAGCCTTTCTGCGAGACAATATCTCTCGTCGGAGCTCATCGATTTCTCCACGCATGGCTCCCAGAGTATCCGAATCCTTCTGATCTTTCAGTGATTGGGCTACTAGGGATTCAGACTTCAAGGAATTAAGCTCGGCCTCATGCCTCGCTTTTTGTTCCATTAGAACCTGATATTCCGCCATTTTGTTTGCGTGTTCGATTCGTTCCTCACAGCGACGACGCATTTCTGCCTCGTCCCTGGCTCGAGCATCCTCGTCAGCTTGCATCTGACAGAGTACCGACTCCCGTTCCTGACGTAGCTGTTTCACCTGCTTTTCATAAGCCGTTAGGTGCTCAGCTACTTCTTCAGTATGCTCGGCTTATTGTTGGTTCAACTCATGCCGCAACTCTTGCAGTTGCTCCTCCAACATAGTCTTTTCTACTTCTTGTAGTTTCAACTTATGTTTAAGAGACGTCTGCTCGTGTTGGGCATCCCGAAAATCGTTTCGAGCTCTCTCGACACATTCTTGGCGGCTAGTAGCAAGGCGATCGATCTTCGCTTTTAGGGATTGACAATCCATTGCTGTCAACCGACTACGCTCGATCTCCGACTTCGTTGCAAGCAAGGACTCCTTTTCGCTAGAGAGCTGCTTGACCTTCTCCTGAAGATCAGTAAGTTCTCTATTTGCGATCTGAGTCTTGTTCAAAGCCTCTAACGCTTGCTGCCTAAGCTGTTCCAATTTCAGCTCTATTTCTGTACTCTTCTCCTGAGCTTTCGTGGTGTTACTCGCGAGAGCATCCAACTGCTGGTGAACCTGCCGCAGTTGGCGTTGCTGCTCTTGCAGCAACTCCTCGTTGAGTCCCCTGCCACTGTCAATACTTCCTTGTATCGACACGGGCGAGGGACCCTCGAAGGACCAACTGCCAAGGCCCATCGGAGTTCCCACGGGCGAGGCTGATTTTTCTACATAGGACAAACTCTGTGTCCTCAAGAAGTTCTCAGCCGCCGGAGAGAGTTGAGTCGATACTCGCCAATTGAGTAGTCAGCTCCTTTGATACAGGCCCAACGGGTCAGACGATGGACCTAATATCAGGGTGTGGTTCAAACCACCACCGATTAGTGGATCATTTCTATCCACTAACGGGCCTGTAGTCACTTGATGTTGGTGATTGGGGTCATCACCTTCGTCCAAGTGACCCTGCATGTCGCAGTACCTATGCGGACTAAAGTTAACAACTGGTCACGGCACCAGTGTAGTGTTCTACCCCTCGATGTTCAATCGAATCTTTCGATAAACAACGAAGAACAACTATTCAGGTTCCAGTTAAAACTTTATTGTCTAATAACACATAGGCATCAGCCGTTCTCGATCACAGTTACAGGTGGCAGAGTTTGAACTTTAAATCAGGTTCGACACCAGGCCTTCTAGTGTCTACAGTTGATATTCCACATACGCCTCCTCTGTGCAGCAGCACAGAGGAGTACTAGAATATGGTAGCCGGGCAGCCGCCAACCATCGCTCACGATGGTCAGTCGGGGCTGGACTGACCCTGAGGAAGGCCGTACAACGGCCTTATATACACCGGAGTCGAGGGCCACGTGACCAAGTGGTGACGTGGCGCTGGACTCCAGCGCCCCCAGGCGTCGGGTAATAGAGGTGCTCTCGACGCCGCCCACGAGGACCACGAAGGTACCTCGAAGACGACGCGGGACCACCACACTAGTAATGATAGCATTGGTGCAGCTCTCTCGCAAGTCCAAAATGGGAGAGAAGTACCTATTGCCTTTGCCAGCAATACACTTAGTAAAACTCAGCGCAATTACTGCACAACCAAAAGAGAGTTGTTAGCAGTAGTCGTATATACCAAGAAGTTCAAACATTTTTTATGGGGAACGAACTTTACTTTACGTACGGATCACTCCTCTTTAAGATGGCTACTGAACTTCCGAGATGCTGAAGGAATGTTAGGCCGATGGCTAGCCCATTTATCCGAATATGGGCTTGAACATCACCAAATTCAGCATAGACCCGGAGTTAAGCATTTAAATGCTGATGCTTTATCTCGAATACCAATTCGGAAATGTGATAATCCGGATTGTACTGATTGTGGAGCTCATAAGGCAGTGTTAGCAGGGATTCGAAGACCATTCGAATCCCTAGTTGCCAGTATACTGGATTGGTCTATGGATCACATACAACGTTTCCACAAAGCTGACTCGATAACTGCGCAGCTACTGCAATTAGTACCGAAGGGTATACGTCCAGTTAGACCAGAAGTCTCTCTGGAAAATCGAGAAATGAGAAGGTTTCTTGCTCAATGGACCGAGCTTGAAGTCCGGAAAGGCGTGTTGTACCGTTGGAAGCCATGTAATAATGGTGAGAAAATCATGCAAGTGGTGATACCACATGCAATGAGACATGACATTATGTATTTCTGTCATGGGCACCGGACCAGTGGTTATTTCGGAAGGAAGCGCTCATTAGCACGACTTTCCAAGAAATACTATTGGCCTGGCATGTCAAGAGACTTGCAAAGATGGGTAACTACTTGTCCGGATTGTTGTAAGAACAAACCCGGACCCGGGATGGGCAAGCTACCACTATCCCAAGAACTTTTCGGAGTTAGGTTCGCAAGAATCGGGGTGGATATCATTAGTGGATTGAATACAACCGCTAATGAGAATACCTGTATGATGGTAGTGTGTGATTATTATACGAAATACACTAAAGTATTTCCACTACCGGACCACAAAGCAGTTACTTGTGCCGAAGCCTTTGTGAAAGGTTGGGTACTAAGTTTCGGTGTACCATTAATGTTACACAGTGACCAAGGCAGAGAATTCGAATCAAATCTCTGGCAAGGGATGTGCGAATACTTAGCTATTTGCAAGACTAGAACCAATCCGTATAGGCCTCAAAGCGACAGATTGGTGGAAAGGTTCAACAGAACCCTTATCCAGGTCCTGAAGTCACTTGTTAATGAACACATGGACGATTGGGACGAGCAATGTCATTTTGTGACACATGCTTATAACAGTACGGTACATTCAAGTACTAACTGTACTCCGAATCTACTAGTTTTCGGAGAGGACCTAATAATGCCTGCAGACTTAGTATTTGGAGTTGTAGGAATGGACCCAGAACTACCTTGTCATGTAGTTTTTGTCGAATGCTTAAGAGACAGGTTCAGAAAAGCATACGAGTCTGTCCGAATTGATCTTAAGAAAAGTGCCAAATGGCAGAAGGTTGGATATGATACTGATCTAAAACATCGGAAATTCCAATCCGGAGACAGAGTTCTAAGACTACATGAACCACTTAGACACATAAAATTAGCATCTAATTGGGACGGTCCTTTTACTGTAACACAAGTTATTAGTGATTGTGTAGGGGCCGGCATCGTTGTATATATATTAGTGCCGTTCATCCGAGAGACGTGTTCGTGTGGTGCTTGTTCCTTCTATGCCAGCTAGGTGTCGCTTTGCGATACCCCGTTGGTACAAGAGGGGGCAGCACCATGCCTCGCGTCCAGCTTCTACTAAGAAGCCGGACGAGCGGCAGAAGGGGACTGGACGTGGTCCAGTCAAGACGCTCAGTATAATCTATTGAAACATTAAATAAAGTCCTACCCGAGAGGTAGGGGTATCCGGGGCTTTGCCCAACCCGAACTACTCGTGTTGTGTTGGTATCTCTAGTGATAAGCGAGCCAACGAGCCACCCAACATATAAGTCGATACGAACCATTACACTGGTGCCGTGACCAGTTGGTTCGGGGGTGGAGCGCGGCCACATTGGCCGAAAGCCTCGGGAAACCCGAAGCGGATCCCCCCAGCCCTGGGCTAGAGGGATTCGAAGAGGATGACTTTACATCCCAGCATCTGTTGTTAGACTGGAAGCCCGGTCAACAACAAATGTACAATTCAGAGGGTGTCCGGACTGTTTTCTCGACACCCGGTCTGATGGACGGTGCCACCACTGATGGAAGTGGCATCGTAAGATTGTATCCGGGTACACCTCAAACGGCGGCACCAGATACAGGATTGTTTAAGGGGGTATTAAGACCCCCAACGTTGGACTTGAGCGATTGGTCCCAAGTCATAACTAGCAGACGCCAGCTGGGTCCAATTGCACCAGCAGGCTCGGCTAGCAGCTTGGGTACCCCAATGGCACAAAGCCCTATGCAGCGTACCGCGACCCCCCCGGGAGCGGTACCAGAGGGGATAAACGGAGTAGCCCCATTAATGACATCGTCGGACCATGATAGCGACGATGGTAAAGCTATAAAGGACCCATTGGTCCCGAAAGCAAACCCGAAGACTAAGCCTCGGGATGCCGAACCGAGAAACTCGGAAAAGCATTTCCTAGGCCTATCTTTGGACGAAGGCTTGTCTGACTCCATGTTCAACCCTGGAGGCAGCCGCAAGTCGGTATACGGACGTCGGATGGGCCCCGGGTATAAAACTACCTCGGCCTATTTGAAAGCCAAAGAGCAGGTAGAATTACAGGCTAAGAGGCAACATGAACAATTCATGGCAGCCCAATTGAAAATAGAAGAGGAAACTAAATCTCGGATCGGCAAATTACGATCCGTTGAACAGGAGGCGATTCTAAAAGAATCCGACCTAAAATATCGTCTAACTTCCGTAGCCCATCGTTTGGAGCGAAAGGAGAAAGACGAACGTGAAAAAGAGAAAAGATTGGCTGAGTTGGAACTCGAAGAAGCCAATAAACTCAGAGCAATCGAAAAGGCTAGAGCCGAGGAGGTTGCTAAGGCCCGGGATGTAAACAAACTACAATCCGAGTTGCATGCCATGGAGGAGAAGTTAAAGAAACTTCAACTCCGAAAGGCAGAGACAGAGGCCAAGTTGGTCTCGGAACAATCCGAGATCAGGAGAGAGACCAATGAGTATCAGCGGTCTCAGAAGGAGAAAGGTGAAAAGTACCGTCTACTGAAGGATACTTTTAAGCGAGAGGCATTGGCCGCTCAAGAGGAGCGAAACCGAGCTGTTGCGGAGAATGAGAAGATTTGATCCGAGATCTTATCAGAAAACGCACAGCTAAGGGAGGAACAGCGAAACCTGACTACGGATGTAGCTACCCTCACAATAAATAAGTCTGCTATGGAGAGTTATTTACATGAGCAAGAGCAGGCGAATGCTCCTCCTGCGAGTAAGGACGCAAACCCGAACTCGACGTTTGTTAAACAGGGTGACCCAGTCTCCTGTTCTACACCTAAGCATCCGCAATACAATCCTTTTGTCAATGACAATGCGACGTGGAATGTAGATCAAGGGGGAGTCTATATCAGAACCCAGGATAAGCACGGCCGAACTAGTAGAGTCTGGATAAGTGAAGTCCCCATAGTCCACAACTTAAACCCGGACTATGCACCCCGGGATGCTTCCAACAGTAGCGCGGAGACTAGTGGTTTCCACATACATGTGGATCAGACTGAAAGTGTTGGGTTGGGAGCTGGTAATGACAGCAGCCAACAAACTCCATCAAACGATGGTAGTCAACCAACGGGGAACCAACCATCCGAGGGCGGCCACCAAGGTGCACAAGGGGGGGGGGCGGTGCTACGGGTACTACAGGTAGCAATAGTACCTCGGGTACCGGCCCTAAACAGGGTGGTGGGGGCTATACGAATCACAGTGGTTCACAGTGGACGTATACCCAGCCACCACCACCACCTCCACCGGGCAACACAAGCTTCAGTGGAATAGGGGGCAATCGAACCTTGAACGAAACCAAGGCGATTGAGTGGAGCAAACAGCAATGCACCAGATTGATGTATGCTCATAATTCCGCCCGAAGGGTAGCCGTGATTCCTAAGGAATATGACGGTACTCGACCATGGAAAGAGTGGTTTGAAGATTTCATCGATGTGATGAATTGTAATGGGTGGACCCCATACTAGGCCAAGCCGCATCTAGTGAGATGCTTGAAAGGCGGGCCGGGTCCCATGGCTGTAGAGCAATGGCGGACCTGGTACGGTCTCGTAGGGAGTTTCGAGCAGTTAGTGGAATCTGCTAGTGGACTGTTATGTAACATGGTCAAGGAGGATCCGATGGTCCGCTTTAAAAATCGCACGCAAAAGCCTAATGAAGCTTTCAGAGCATACGGTATGGAACTCCATGCCCTGCTAAGCAAGGCCAGACCCGGTACTGAAAACCAGGACTGGTATATGGACGATTTGATTATACAATTCGTTAAGGGTTTGAGAGACCGAGACGAGCAGATTGCTGCGAGAGATGCCTGGAAAGAAGGCATAACATTACACGGCATATTTAATGGTATAGATATGGCCGTGAAGAAGCGAACGATGTTAGCCGGGGACATACGGAATGCCAGCGGCTCGGCTCCCCTAGCATCAGTAGTCCAGCAGTCTGAGGTAAATAGTACCTTGGACGACTTTTAACTGATTGAAATCGAACAGGAGGATGGCACCTTCTGTTCGATGCAGGTAAGGAAAAATGCTTCAGGTAGGAAGTATATTCCGAGGAAGGCGTTTAATAAGCCAAGGGATTCTAGACCATCATCCGAGGTCAAGAGTGACCCGAAAGTTGGTGAGAAGGCAGCCAAGCCTCTTGTAAGCACTGATAAAGCGAAGGGTCAGTCTCCGGACATGACCAAACTTATGGAGGATATGTGTAAGAAAATTACAGATGCCCTCCAAACCAGTCGGCAAAGACCCAGAGTGGATCGCCGAACGGTTAAGTGTTTCAGGTGCCAGCACATGGGACACTACTCCTCCGAATGTACCGCTGCTAAGCCGGTAATGGCTGCCTTCTATGAAGCCGAAGACAACGGCGAAGGAAGGGAGAACGCTACGGATTCCACTGATGTGGAAAACTAGTGGGGGTTGTATCCACGGCATTGGGTATAACCCCGGGGAGGAACGAATGCCAAAATGCTACCGGGGGTGACCCGGTGGAAGATTTCGAATCAAATTCACCTGGAGGCCGGGTGGCTGTGGGTGCGCACCCCTGCACCTTGGCCGGGGCCAGGGACCCTAGTGCTTATGTGTATGGGAGTGAACATATGGAGGCGAGTGGCCGCACTGGGGGAGAGGAAGGATGGATCAAAGAGTTGATCCGAGTGTGTGGGACACGCTTTCCCCCAAGTCATCCATGTCTGGAATTTTTGAGAGGACTCGGATTGAATCTTGGTGATTTGGGAGACTTTCACCAGTTTACCAGTAACCCCTCTCCTTTAGGGGGGAGACGGTGGTATGTACCCATATCTGTGGAAGGCCGGGTAGGTGAATTCTTGGTGGATACTGGAGCCAGCCACTCCTGTGTGTCCAAAAGATTCTTCGACTCGGTGGCCGGCAGCCATGAGAACCTCAAAACGGGGGTAAATGCTTGCACAGCCGACGGAAGCAGTATGCGTACTTTTGGTAGGACGTTTATGCCTATCCATATAGGAGGCAAAGAATTTGTTCTTTCGCCAACTATAGCAGAGGTTAGTGATGACGGAATCCTCGGACTGGATTTTGCAAGCTTATATGGGGCCATCTTGGACCCGAGGGATGGTATGATGAGTATACGGAACCCGTATGGCTTGCATGTCCAATGCGTATTGAGACAAGTGTCTTCGGTTGCATCAGTGATACACACGGTGAAGATCCCACCGGGTACCACTTGCGATGTCCTTTGTGGCGGATCAATGGCCCAAAGGAATGAAACTGGAGTCTATGAACCCGACACGGTGTACTTGTCGAGTATCGGGTTGGACTCAGTGGATACATTAGTGGCTAATGCAGCTTGGACTGTATTACCCATGACTAACCGAAGTGGTTCAGTGGTCTACTTGAAGCGAGGCGACAGTGTGGGTAGGATGAGTTCGGTTGAACACGTCGCCGAAGCTAGGTTCAATAAACCACTAAACCCCGTTAGTAAGCATCCATTGGATGAAGAATTCCAAAAGCTGATTGACCAATCAGATTTACAGAATACGGAGGATAAGGATTGCCTAGCGAAACTCCTACAAAAGTACGAGAGTGCTTTTGGTAGGGAAGGAGGACCGGTGGGTAGATCCGACAAGGTGTTGCACACCATAGATGTGGGCAACGAGAAACCTTTTAAAATCCCGTATCGTAGACTTCCTCTCAAGAAGAAGTTAATTTGCGAACAGGAAATACAAAAACAGTTGGACCTAGGGGTCATCGTGCCGAGCTCGAGTCCCTGGTCCAGCCCTGTTTGTATGACCACTAAGAAAGACGGTACAATCCGCTTTTGTGTCGACTACCGAAAACTGAACGGTATGACAAAGAAGAACTCATATCCTTTACCAAGGATAGATGAGACGTTAGATAGCTTGGGTGGGAACCAATGGTTCTGTACCTTGGACTTACAATCTGGGTATTGGCAGATACCGATGCACCCCGATGACATGGAGAAAACAGCGTTCTCCAGTCATATGGGGTTATTCGAGTATAATGTCTTACCCTTTGGATTGTGTAATGCCCCCGCTACATTCGAGGCCATGATGGAATCCTTGTTGAGTGATCTCTTGTGGAAGAAATGTTTGGTCTACTTGGACGATGTTGTCGTGTTCGGCAAGTCGTTTAGGGAATGCCATGCAAATTGGCAATTGGTACTCGACCGGATACTATCAAACGGTCTAAAACTCAAACCCAAGAAATGTAACCTGTTTAAGAAAACAATTACATACTTGGGAAGGATCATCACCCCCAACGGGGTGAGCGCAGATCCGGAGAAATTAGAAGCTGTAGAGAATTGGGAAAGACCCACGAGTGCTAAGGAGGTGAGATCATTTCTAGGATTTTGTTCCTATTACCGTGATTTCATACCGAATTATTCTCGTGTCAGCTTTCCCATGCAGTGCTTAGCTCACTGGACCCCGGGTAGGGCACGGGACCCATTCCCATGGACCAGCGAGCAAGAAGAATCTTTTAATAAAATAAAAGATTTGTTTAGAAACACACCCGTGTTGAAATATCCCACTCCCAAGGGACATTTCATCTTAGACACAGATGCGAGTAATGATGCAATAGGGGCAGCTCTCTCTCAGGTCCAGGAGGGAGTCGAAGTCCCAATAGCATTCGCTAGCAACACGCTAAGCAAGACCCAGCGTAATTATTGTACCACCAAGTGGGAACTCCTCGCGGTAGTGGTGTATACGAAGAAGTTTAAGCATTTCCTCTGGGGAAGTGACTTCACTTTAAGAACCGACCATTCGTCTCTTAGGTGGCTCCTTAACTTTAAGGACGCCGAGGGGATGATTGGACGATGGTTAGCTCATCTATCCGAGTTTGGATTGGAGCATAAACAAATAGAGCACCGACCCGGTGCTAAACATATCAATGCGGATGCCTTGTCGAGGCGACCTGTCCGAAGGTGCCAAAATGCCACTTGTGAAGACTGCGGGGCCCACAATGCTGTGGTAGCCGGGTTGGTATTTAATTATACCACCTCCCGTATCCCCTGGGAGGAGGCTGTATGTAGCTATCTTGATTGGTCCCCGGAGACCATCAAGAAGTTCCAACAGTCGGATCCCACCACCGCGCGCATAATGGAATACCTACAGTCAGGTATTAAACCGGCAAGGCCGCTAGTATCCCTAGAAGATAGGGAAGCGAGGCGATTGCTAGCCCAATGGACTGAGCTAGAGATCCGAGACAGCATACTATGTAGGTGGAAGACAACTCCCACCAACGGTAGGCTGTTGCAAATAGTGATCCCTGCCCCGATGAGGAGGGACATCATGTATTATTGCCATGGTCACCAAACGAGCGGCCATTTCGGTAAGAAGAGGTCAATAGAGCGCCTACAAAGGCGTTACTACTAGCCTGGAATGAGAGGCGACCTGCTCCGGTGGATCGCCACTTGCCCGGATTGTTGTAAAAACAAGCCGGGACCCGGCCGGGGAAAGCAACCCTTATCCCAGGAATTGTTTGGTGTCAGGTTCGCTCGCGTGGCGATAGACATCATCAGTGGGATCAAGACGACGCCCCGGGACAATACTTGCATGATGGTCGTAACCGACTATTACACCAAGTATACCCGGGTGTTCCCTCTTCCTAATCACAAAGCCGCCACATGCGCGGAAGCGTTTGTGAAAGGCTGGGTGCTGCATTTGGGTGTTCCCCTTATGATGCACAGCGACCATGGAAGAGAGTTTGAGTCAGAGCTATGGCAGGAAATGTGCCATTACCTAGCCATTTGCAAGACCCGAACGAACCCATACCGACCACAGTCGGATGGGCAAGTAGAGCGGTTCAACAGAACCCTGATACAAGTGCTAAAGCCCCTGGTCAATACCCACCAGGACGACTGGGATGAACAGTGTGAGTTTGTAGTACATGCCTACAACAACACTGTCCATTCATCTACTAATTGCACTCCAAACATGCTAGTGTTCGGCGAGGACATCATAATGCCCGCCGACTTAGTGTATGGAGTGGTTGGGATAGACCCGGAGGCGCCCTGCACCGTGTTGTTTGTGGAGTCGCTAAGGGATAGGTTCAAACAGGCATACGAGGCCGTTCGGAAAGAGCTGCTGAAGAGTGCGAAGTGGCAAAAGGTGGGTTATGACACCAATGCCAAACGAATTCGTTTTAATGTTGTGGACAAAGTACTAAGGTACTACGAGCCGCTAGAATGGCTGAAGCTCGTAACGCCCTGGGAAGGTCCATTTAAAATTATTCGCATCATCTCCGAGTCTACGGTGATGATGGAGGACTGCCTAACTGGTAGGAAATGGAAGACAAATGTCGGAAAACTTCGGCCCTGGAAGGGACGCAAAGAGGCGGAGAGGGAGTTCGGTTACCAACCACCTGAGTCTGTCCCTAGCGGACCTAGCGTGGTAGTACCGATGAAGCGCCCTAGAGGCCGGCCGAGAAAAATGCTGGAAGACGAGGTAATAGTGAAAAAGAAGACGAAGGCCAGGAAACGACCTAATCGTAAGAAAAGGAAAAATGTCTCGCTGAGTGAAGGCATTACGTATGGGAAAGGTCCCGCTGTGGCTAAGCGGAACCCAGAAAAGGCCGTACGTAAAGCCGGGAAGAATAAGAGGCTAACCGAAGGCGTTAGACGCAGTCCCCGGTTGAGGTCTGCTGTAACCTAACTCAGTACACAACGAGCTGCTGCGTGTTGTCCGCCGTAGGCGGTTAACATACGTTCCACGGCTGGAGATGCCGAACGCGCCCCCCCGGGTAGCTGTATCCCGTGAGCGGCGGACGGATTAACCGGTACATTCGCTTTGAAGCTCCCTAGGTGGCGCCGCGGGTGCGGCGGGAAAGCGCAGAACTAGGTCACCGGATAGCCTTTGCGGGATCTCGCGAGACGAGAGGTCTGACGTCATATTGTTCATAACTAGAGCGGACTCGTGGTGGTAAGACGCCACCCGTTTTCGCTCTGGTTAGTGTTGGCGGTAGACAGCCTCTAGCTGTTGTGTTAGCTTGCCCTAACTAGAAACCTTTGTTGGACGAATCCTTCGGGAGAAGTCCAACACATTTGCCAATTCGAAATTGGAAGTCGCCCTCAGTGCCATGGCACAGGGGACGATTGACGCCGCGCGTCAGACAGCCAACGTTCTGTTGGAGCAAGGCGAGGACCCGAAGGTCCCGTCTCGGGTCGAGGAGTCTATGGACTCTTCAACTGAGGAGGCAGCCCTGACGCTCTCTGCGATGGCCGAGGCCACCGACCGGGAGAGGATGCCACCTCCACCACCACCGCGCCCGGAGCCCGCGTCTAAGGCGGCAGCTTTGGGTGATAGGATTGATGTCCTGGACATCCCTATGTATCCTCCGGGATACAAGACTCGCATCGAGCGTATGGCTCACGTCGATGACGAGGCCGGTGTCGTGTACACCTCCTGGGGGACTTATATCCCCCTTGCACGCCTCCATGTTCGGATACGGACCGCTGGCGGTGAAACCAGGCGTGCCCGAGGCCATACCAGACGACTTCCAGACTCTGGTTATGGACTCGTGCAGCGACGAGTTGGCTGACAGTATGCCAGTCTCTTGGCTCCGGAACTATAAAAAGTTGTCGGAGAAGATGGCGGTCAACGAGAGCTTGGCCCGAGCAGTACTGATCTCCGAAGGCATCACCCGGAAGGCCGCGGAGTTAAGAGAGTCTGAGTCCGACATGGATACAGACTCTACAGTCACTCTTTCCTCGGTGGAAACCGACCGGGTCAAGCGATTGACCCACAAGCCTGCACCAAAGGGTCCTCTCACCGAGAGTGACCTGGAGGTTGAAGACCTAAGGATCGCCATCGAGAGGTCCACATCCGAGAAGGAACCGGGTGCCGACATACCGGAGGCGCCTGGCGAGATCTCGGAGGAGGACATCTCGCGTCAGCAGGCTGCTGTTGAGGCCAAGCGAGCCGAGCTCGCCAAACAGCAGAAGCAGCTCACCGCAGCTCGTCGGGCCCACCGAAAACAGCAGGCCCAAAGTAAGGCGAAGGCTTCCTCCGACTCCGACTCCCCGGTCAGTAGTAGGAGAAGCCCTCGTTCAAAGGACAAGGATCCACGACAGTCGGATTCTAGTCCCGAGGTGCCGGCGCAGCCACCCAAGGTCGTGCGCCGGAAGAAGAAAAATGGAGCGAAAGCGTCTCCGGCGGAGCCCACGCCCCCCACCAAGTCGAGCGGTTAGGGCGACCCGAAGACGCCCGCCTCCAAGACACCAGCAACCACAGTAGCCACCTCGGTTACTGCAGCTTCCACTGCCAGCACCAGCGGATCAAGCGCCAAGTCCTCTACCAAGGCTTCGTCTGGTACTACTACCACCAGCCGAGCCAGCCGTAGAGGAGAAGGCATTTACACGGACAGTGAGGGAAGCGAGAGCGACCCAGAGCTGCCCGAGTCAGCCAGATCTGATTTGGAGTCCGTGACAACGTGGGAAGAGATGACCACGGATGTCCCTAAGGATGACAATCAGAAATGGATGTGGAAGAATGCAGCCGAGGGGTTCAAAGAACGGACTCCCCGCTGCTTCACGGACTGTGCTTACGACACAGTCCACTACATGTGTCCGGGCGCTGTCAATAAGCACGGTGATAGCGACGACGAGGAGTGGATGAAGTCCGGCCCCTCGGATACGCCAGTGGGTAAATTCTACCTCATTTGGATTGACCAGCTCAAATCCAAATTGGGGTCGATTTACAGCTATGAGGCCCGGACGAAAGTCCAATGGGCGATGACCCAATGGGGGCCATCCGGCAACCGCCGGAGGTGCCCATTCGAATCGTGTCAGCTGGCTCTCACAGGAGAGAAGGTGTTTGAGACGAAGCCCCGCTTCGCTCGACACATAGTGGAGCACCATATGCACCACAAGCCCCTGATGATGTGTGTGCTCGGAGACCGTCCGAGCAAACTATGTGACGGCTCGTTCTCCACTAACCGCGCCGGGACATGGCTCTGCATCTGCAGAAAGCCCATGGTACCGGCCTGGAAAAGACGAGGAAACGGGCCCTCAAGTGCTCCTAGCTAACTGGGCCTCGTTGAGTGTCAAAGACATCAAGGAGCAGGCATTCGAGACCGGATTCTGCTCGTGGAAGAGTGGCAACTTGTTGGCCTTCTTCCAGATCAACTTCTCCTCCACCAAGTTCGGGATGCCCAGCGAGGTGCACCTGAAGGTGAAGAAGTGGAGGGGAGATGACAAGCGGGAGAAGATCAAAGCCCGCTCGAAGGGTCCTAACGGAGGCACAGCCACAGCTACCAGTGCTTCCAAAAGGACCCGCGCAGACCGGTCCGTAAGCCCTTCGGGTAATAAGGACCAGCCTAGACCAGCCAACCCAGCTGATCGTCGCGAGTCGGGACAACAGGTCTCGGCTCTGGATATGCCCAGCAACCAAACCCGTAGGGCGGTTAGCCAGGCGGCCACCCCGGCCACATCCACAACACCTGCACCCGCGGAGCAACCCCCGGGCGAAGCCTCTGGCAGCCAGGATGATGGGGGCGAGCTCTTCGCTCCCCAATCCGGGTATACATCTTGGTGGGCTGGTGAGGGATCTTCCGGCAAGCGCCCCACGTACAGTGAGTACGCGGCGAAGTTCCCTTCCATGGGACCAGCGGGACCCGAATCTCAGGTCCTAACCCCCTTGGGCCGGTCTGAACCCCGGGGTAGAGGCCGTGGTGGAATGGAGTCCACCCGAGCTCCCCCGGGCGGTGGCCGAGGCCGAGGAGGTATCACGGTTGAGGGCCCGTCTGTCCCTCCAGCAGGCGCTCCGCCTGCCACTGTGGAGGCCGCCGCGCCCCCACCAGTTATAGTTCCACCAACGGCCCCTCGGGTGCCCGTTATGGAACTAATCTCAGGTACTCTGTCAGGTCTTCAGGATCCGAACACGTTTGTTGACCACCGCGATGTCCAAACGGCTCAGATCCAGAATGACCTGATGGCGGAATGGCAGGCATTGCATCGCCAGAAGTCAGTCGACTACTGGCGTGTGATGACTGAAGCCACCTTCAACCTGGTCTACGAGGTCCAGAAGAGGGAGGAAGAGAAAATTCAGGTGCAGGAAAGGAAGAATGTCGAGGAGGCAATCCAATCCTGCCGGCGCCAGCCGGCAGCAGCTTGTTCCACGCTGCTCTCTGTGAGCAGTTGCAGCAGCTCGGCTCCGTCTGCCTCAGCGGAGTCGGCTGAGAAGATGGACACGGATCCGGAAGATCTTTAAGTGTCCATCTGATGGTGTCTTTTTGTACCCGAGGGTAAAGGCATTTATCATGCCAGAGGTACTTATCCTTACACTGGACTCGCTGATCTGGGACGGAACCTGCAGTGAAGATGGACGCTAACCCGAAACACAAAAAGGATTACTACACCTAACCGGGGCTCCATCTTCCCACCTTCAACAGGGCACAACATAACAGCAACGTGGCTTGCCACCACATACATGTCGCCGGGTGGAGCTGCAGAAACCAGTCGTTCCAGATTCGCCGGAAGTCCGGTGTTTTGTAAGGGCGATCCTGCTACCCTGGTAGGACGTCTATTATTATCAGTATTAATATTTTGTGTAAAGCTATTTTTATATAATATTTATATTCTTGTAATTAAACCAAACAAAATTTTTCTCGGGTTATTTACCCCACCTCGGGTCGGTTAGTTACTACTGTAAAATATTGTTAATACCATTTCACTACACATCTACAACCTTTTATCGCGTCTCTAATACTATAATAACACTGTAACATTGTTACCATCTACTACCCTAGGTCGATGGTGCATAAGGCACCACTTCCTAATTGTTATTATTAGTTACTTCGGGTTATATGCGACGATGCCTCATCATGTACATATTATTTATAATGCCCCTTAATGTTCTATATTCTATACGAACACTTATGTATAGACTTACCTATTCGTGTATAATTTATTATTGTATAAAGTCAACAATAGGTATTTATTAAATATGCCCAACCCTAGGTATAGTCTAGTGGGGGTGGTGTAGGGGCCGGCATCGTTGTATATATATTAGTGCCGTTCATCCGAGAGACGTGTTCGTGTGGTGCTTGTTCCTTCTATGCCAGCTAGGTGTCGCTTTGCGATACCCCGTTGGTACAAGAGGGGGCAGCACCATGCCTCGCGTCCAGCTTCTACTAAGAAGCCGGACGAGCGGCAGAAGGGGACTGGACGTGGTCCAGTCAAGACGCTCAGTATAATCTATTGAAACATTAAATAAAGTCCTACCCGAGAGGTAGGGGTATCCTGGGCTTTGCCCAACCCGAACTACTCGTGTTGTGTTGGTATCTCTAGTGATAAGCGAGCCAACGAGCCACCCAACATATAAGTCGATACGAACCATTACAATTGTACCGTAATTATCAAATCAGACCTTGGTCGACTCTATAAGTCAAATGTGGCTAGACTGAGGAAGTGGTGTGGGAGGGAGACCTCCACAGAAATGTATGGTGAAGGATTAGAAAAGATCCGGAACCAGAATCGTATAATAGACCAGGTAAAGAACACTACAGTGAAGCGGGGCCGGGGTAGGCCTAAGAAGTGTTCCGAATCAGTACCACCCACGCCAACACCGATTAAGCGTGGGGGAGTTAAAAAAGTCTCGGCAGGTGAAGACAAAAAGAAGAGGAAAGGTGTTTCGAAGGCCAAGAAACACCCAGAAAAGGCTCTTCAGACTGTCAGGTCCGATAAAGAACTATCCAAGAAGGGGATATACGTTCCCCGCAGCCCTCGAATTCGAATTGCCCAGAGGACTGCAGTGACCTAACCTGTATACACAACGAGTGTAATGTTTACATTTAGAGGAACGGATGACAACTGACCCGAAAGGCTTATTTGTCGCCGCCGCATGATGTACCAATGGGTAGTGGACGGATAATCCGGTGGATTTGCTTAAGCTTTCCATAATCTCCACTTAAATCCTCAGACGAGTCATCGGCGTGAGCGATAATTACCTAAAAACAATCAGATTGTTGATGTTCCGCTTGTAGCACGTGCGTTTCCGCATGACGTCACCGCGTCCAGTCTCGGCTGACCTCTCGTGACCCCGCGGACCCGCGGGGAAATGACGTCACGAAAGCTGGCCTGTCGCCATATTGTTTTTCGGTAGCGTTTGGGACAGTTGGGTCACCCCTCTCTCCTTAAATTCTACCGTCTAGCAACCCTTTGTGGGCCCTCAGAGTCTGTCTCTCAGCAGGCAGACTCCGTTTGTGTTGGCCCCGGCGCCGTAAAAGCCGGAAAAAGGAGTATTTGACTCCCGTGTTGATTCCCCAGTCATGGCTGAGGAATCTGTAGCTGCAGCCATGCTATCCGGCGACCCGGATAAGCTGACTCCGTCCGCAGAAGCTTTTCCGGAAGCTTTGTCACCTGTGACACAGGAAGAGAGCGAGATGATGGACGTGGAGGAACCCGCCAATCGCTCGTTCGAGCAGAAGCTGGCTTCATTCTCGTTGAATGAGCCAGAGAAGATGTTGTCACCACTTCCGACTGAAGGAGCTGGAGACGCTGCGAATCCTGAAGCAGCAGCAACTGGGTCCGAGACTACACAAGTCGACAGCCCGAAGGACCAGTGGAAGCCAACAGTGGCTGACCCGTTCCCCGCAGAGTATGACGGCCGGTACCTGTACGTCCATCCGGAGCTACAGGCACAGGTAGTGAATCCAGATGGTACTCCCCACAAGATGGACCCGAAGGTGAGAATGGCGATCGAAGGCGTTATGGCCCCCGATCAGCTGGATAGGACGCCACCGGAATGGCTCCGAGACTGGCCGTGGTTCCAACGGGGACTCATGGTGGACATTGCCTTTTGACAGGTGGTGTACAAGGCCAACAGAGCCTTCCTGCTAGGAGCTTACGCTACCCGACCCCGGTACCGGACCATGAGGGAGTTCCGCGAAGCCGCTGGCAATTTCGAACAGTGGGACGACGGTTATTACATAACCGAGGAGGAGTTAGTAGACATGCAGAACAAGTCACTAACCGGCATGAACAGAGGTGCAGCCCTTCGGACGGTTCTCGTCCGTCGTATGACTGCTGAACAGGAGGCTTTGGAAAAGGCTAAGAGGGAAGCGGAAGTACCCGCACCTCCTATCCCCGACCTGAAGCTTGCCACAAGAGGCGCAGCCGGTTCTGTTACAGCCACCGGCAGTACTACCGAGTCAACCACGGTAGAAGCATCAACCTCCAGTGAGTCCGGAACCAAGGACCCGAAGGACTGGAAGGTGAGCAAGAACAGGAGGTCCGCTGCGCGGAAGCTCAAGAATCTTCCGGATTCTGCTAGAGCCGAACCGAAAGCTAGCACCTCAGCCACTGGTAGTACTGCCATGGAGGTTGTTTCCTCGGACGAGGAATCCGTGCATGAGTCCTCGGTTGAGTATGATGAGAAGGCCACTCCATCAACTCAAACCGGGGCAGAACGATGGGCTAACGCCAAATCCGGATTTAAAACCCGGATTCCGACGTGTTTCTCCGACTGCGCCTACGGAGTAAACAAGGACGGCTCTACCCTGTACACCTGCCCGGACTCTGTAAATAAAAACAACGAGTCAGATGACGAAGATTGGATGCGTCTCTCGGGCTCCATCAGGAACTCATGAAGGAGTTTGATAGCCTGAGCGAAGATGCTTGGTCGAAGATCCGACCAGGGGACCAAGTCCTCTGCGAGGTTCCGAAGACCAAGGATTCGAAACTCTGCACTAAGATTGTCCTGACTCCTGGAAAAGGGAAACTTGACATGCACGAGTCCCTCTGGCAGAAATGCAAGGAATCCGGTAAGGAGGGGAAAAGGGCTCGTGAGAGGAGCAGAAGAGACCAGAACCGTGGTGGTAACGGTATTGGTCAGACCACCACAGCTGCTAAAGCCAGGGTAGATGACCGCTCCAGGTCTCCTCCGGCACGCCACCCACATGAGCAGGTTCAGGGTACTCCCGTCTTCAAGAGGCACGAATCTGCAGGATACGCAGGTGCTGTATCTAAGCCGGGGAAAGTTAACACCCGTAACTTTCCGTCCATGAACCAGGGACCTGGACCCGAGAGCCAGACCTTGGTCATTGGAAAGGGTGGTCGACTTGTCCCCAAGAAGACCTCAGCACCTGCTGCCGCCGGATCCGCATCTGCCGCAGCCGCTCTACCCGTCAATTTCACCCAGGAGCAGGTACAACTGTACATGCAAATGGGACTGAAACAAAACTCTGCACCCCCCACCTACTGTCTTCCAACAGCAGGAGTGTCCGGAAGCCCTACATCCGGAAGTGTCGACACCCCCCAAGGTTGTTGCACCACCTGCGAAACCAAAAGATGCCATTACCATCAAAGCTGGTAATGCAGAAATTTGGTTCGAGAAGTCTCGCCAGGGGGAAGCGGATGTCCAGAAGGCCATCTACACCCACTGGGAGAAATATGTCCGTGAGAAAGCGACTGAATTCCATCAGGGTCTCCTTAACGATACCCTGTTATGTATGAAGGAGGTAGCGGATGCCGAAAAACAGCGCCTCGAGACTCTCATTCGGGACGATGTAAAGGCCCAGGAGAATGAAGCCTTAGCTGCCAAAGAACAGGCAGCTATGGACGTACACGTTCTGGAGAAGCGTGTTAAAGAGGAGATTACCCGGAATACCAACTTAAACACTAAGTTTATGAGGGTATTCGGAGCCGATATCGACGAGTGGGACGGCACTCCCGAATCGGCTCTAGATCTTCTTAAGAAGAAGCATGCTAAGAAGTCCACCTAAGCATGCTACGGGTTATTTCTCTACATACTTATTATTTTTAATAACCAGATTTAGTCTTTGCGGAACTATACTACTGCGAATGTCTCTTATTAGAATGATGAACACCTGCTATTTGTGTTCCGGGTTCCATTTATAACCAGCTATTTGTGTATATTCAGGACATATACCACTATTATATCCTGAAAGGTCTATTCGGATTCATAACTTATAACAAATCCGATAGTAGACTTGATGCTGCTATACGTACCCGGATGCTGATTCCTGATTCCTGTTGTTACCTGTTGCTGACCACTATATAAGGATGGACTATATGATTCTGTGCTACCTCTACTCTCGAATGGATTAAAACTACATACTACTACTACTTCCGGACCAACCTACATTGGACTTTTTACTTATGTCAACTACACTTAAATGGATTACGTTTCTACTTGTTGACAAAACCGGACTATTACTCTACTATTATTCTACACCATTCGGATATACTTATGAACAATAGCACTTCTAGAGGATTGTGGGTAGCTGCCCCAAATTCATCTACCGTGTTCACATATTATATAAAAAGACTCTAGCACGTCCATCCCGTGGTTAGCTGACCACCATACCTACCTTCCAGCATCCGATAGACTGCAGCGCGGGACTCCAGCAGCATTTATCATTTTATTATGTATATTATGTCATATAACTATTTTTCTAATATCATTTGTATGTCTATAGTCACACTGTGGTGATAAATTACTGCATATTTTGATACGGGTATATGCATTTCTATTCATACGGATCTCTGATGTTCATATCTATTTAAAAAAAAAAAAGATCCGATAGACCTCACCAGATTATTCATATTATTGTCCTGCGAGGCATATTGTATTATAAATATATTCATCTGGTGCTATAAAGATTACTAGTACATGGTGGTATCACATATATTGTCATATACATTACTCCACCGTACTTTTTTCTTTTTCAAGTGTATAATTGATAACGGTTCTATACCTAATAACTCATGAAATCCTTAACGGATTCATTTGGTCATAATATATAAAATGTCATTAGATAGTGTGGTTACTTTAAAAGTCTTTCTCAAGACTATCTGATCATTTATAATATTATTAATTACAAACACATATGGATGTTATCATGTGATTTATTCGATATTTGACAGTTCCGTTACATATAACTGTTATTATCACGTGTATACGAATTATGGTACTTATCCTAATACTTATACCCTAAACATAGATTGTTACTACATGGTATAAAAGGTTAATTGACAGTTCCGCTACACATAACTGTTACTCATTCAACCAATTCGTATCATATTACAACATCCGGTTTGTTATTCTGTAACTATATACACTATCAAATTTGTAAAATTGACATTCGAAACATACTTAACATGGTGTTAACGTTATATCTATGGTTGTACCTCTATTACTAAGGGTTTAGACATATAGAAATGTTATCCCTGTAATAATTATATAACTATAACTCCTTCCTAAATGTCTGGGGGAGTGGTGTAGAGGTACTTATTGTATAACCATAGTGTTGGGTACTGTCTGACGTGGCGGGTGAGTCGAGTGGTTGGACGTTCCTCAGGTTCCGGATAGGTGGCAGCACCGATCCGGGTCTGTGGGGACATCTGACGACGAACACCTGGGTCCTTATATAAAGCCCAGGGCTCAGCCGCTACGTCAGAGGCCCTTCTGGCCTCCAAGTATGTAGACCATCTTTAATAACTGCTAGCTATCCTCTTAAACAACTACCGGATAGCCGTGAGTGTACATCTCAATGAACTCTATCCATTGGCATACACTTGAAACACCGTCTTACTCTTTCTTTCCGAATCGTAAGACCCGAACCCCCCAGGTCCCCTTACACTAGCATCTTGTACTATGCCTATGTAGGCTTGTTATAAAGTAGGTTAAATTGAATGCTAATAGAAGCTCTTGCATAGGAATGACAATGAAACTGATTCAGTTTGTAATGCAGCAGCACCACTTAGCACTGGCTACTAAGGGTAGCTTTTACAGTGCTTAATAGCAGGCGCGTAGTAAGGGCTTACTAACTGTTGCTTTGCATGATTGAAGAAGGACTGTATTTGGAGTAGCTGGTAAAGGGTGTAGAGCAGTGTTTACTAGCAGCTGCAACTGTAGGGCTGCAGAAGAACTGGTTATGAAGGGCAGTTTACGCATTGCTTACTAGCAGGTGTATACTAAGGGCTTACTAGCTGTTTCATAATCATGTTCAGATTCAAGGTATACCTTGAGTCTGAACATGATTATAATTTCCAAGCAATATAAGTTTTAGCCATTAATTTCAAGTGACATTTGCTACTTAAGTATGGAAACATTCTTTTTAATGAAGGTCACTATTGTTAGACTCAATGTTGGACTCTGTCCAAACCTCTTCTCTTGAAATACTAAAATGGTGTATGTCTATGCATTTAACCACGGCTCCTGTAGAGAAGGCCTGGGACCAAGTCCTTGACATTGTGACTTGGTCCCAGGCCTTCTCTATGGGAGCAGTTGTTAAACGCGGTTCTGACAATGAACATTAGAAAACTGTGAATAATTTTAGATGGGAATATTATAAGATGGCGAGGAAAGCAAAAGTTGCATAAAACCTTGCTTAAAAAATTGTAAACAAGGCCATATCCCTGCCACAAAACAATGTATGCTTATTGGCTGCTCCACATGGTAACAAAGAAATGCGTCATAAAAACGCCTGCCGTGACTTGGTCACCTGACCACGTCATGCTGCTTCCACTGTGACGGATGGACCATCTGTCTCCCTTCATCCGCTTTTTGCTCCATAGAAATCAATGATAAATAAGACAGATGAAACCGACGGATGGTCCATCTGACGGCAGTGGATGCACCCCTTTAGTCTATTACGCTTATGGGAGTGTCACGGCCATGAGTGTTAGAACTTTTGATTATCAGGATGACTTACATCTAATGTACAATCTTGGTTTGGCCATATTATCATAACGACTAATTGCTATTATGCATTATGATGCATCATGCGCCGATTGAAGGGTTAAATGTACCCCTCACTTCCATGAATACAAGTGAACGAAGGCTGTTGTCTTGGAAAACATCACCATGTTTAGTATACCCAACATGAACAGCATCATTTACCCACTGGACAGGCTTTCTTCTTTTACCATCAGGCTCCCCATTTCTTGCCGCATGTGCCACAGCAATGACCATGGATGCTGTTCCGCAAGCCAGAATTTCTACTCCACCGAGACCTGTGTCATAGCAACGAGCATGGATACCATCTTCTCTCTCCTCAACAAAGTTGATTATCACCAGCAGCCCTTCACCGAGGTAGTTTTTCTCTTTTGCCAAGTGAGCGCCTTCCTTCATGATATCGAGGGATTCCAGAGTCCCCTTTTCAACAAATTTCACAAAGTGGGCTGTTCCTGAGTTGGCATACCACTCATCCTTGTTTCCTTCCACACATTTGGCCTCTTTGATATCTGCCATTGAAATGGTGGAATCATATTTTCCAGTGTGCACTTCGTCCTTGACAATGGAAGCCCAATGTCCTCCATCGCCGGCCAGGAACTCAAAGTAGGTCATCTTTCTAGGTGGCACAATGCCATATTTGCAAGCGTAAGCGGCGGTGCAGCGTGAACCATTACCACAAAGAGGTACTGGACCACATTCACCTAGTCCATCATGGAAGACAAGCTTGTAGCTGTAGGAAGAACCCTCTGGTGGAGATTGGATCTCCATGAGGCCATTAGCTTGGGATTCCAGCACCAGACGTCGCTTCTGTTCCTGATCGGCAAAGAAGGCATCATAGCAACCATCTCTGTTATCGATAACATCTAGGACGTCTCCAACTCCATTCCAACGTTCATATTCCACCTCCATTCTCCTGCAGCTTAATATTTCTGAAGGATCAAGATGCATAAGCCTATAAGATTTTGAATTAATTAGTTAATTACTTGATTTTTTTTTATATTGATTGAGATTGATATATGAAACTGGTGCAAACTATACTATAAAGGTCAGGAGGTTAATTCAGAACTTTCTACCATCAGTACCCCAGCGATGGTAGTGTAGGCAAATCCTGTGGATTTTATAAGACCTAGTCTTCCTTCCCTATCTATTTTACTGGTGGTACCCCAGTCACGCATAGCAAGTCCTGTGGATTATTTACTATTGATTTTCCAGCCTTACCACCACCAGTGGTGGTAGCGAAAGAAATCGATAGTGGTTTCCCCTAAGTACATCAGGACCTGTTGGGAACACTCCTCTTCTCAAAAGTGAAGGCAGTATGTGGTAGGGAGGACGTTTGCTGAGGGTCCTTGAGGGCTCTTAATGCTACCCATGTGTTAGGTGCGCTGTTACCTAATGCATTCCTTCTCTCTCTCTTGGTGGGTGGGGGGGGGGCACTATACATCTATGCAGGGTTTAAAGAAACATTGCCACCTTGTCATGGTGCATATTTGAATATTATCACATTTCCATAGAACATTTAAATACAACAATGCAATAGTCAAACCTTTATTTCTGCTGGCCCTCACTTATAAAAACCAGGAAGAGGCTCTCTATGAACAAATAAAAAAAAAAGAGATCACCACAGTTCTTGTTACAATTTTTTATTTTAATTTCATGAAATTATGGCTTGACTAAGAGTCTAGGTAAATAAAAGGGTAAATGAATGGTTTGGGGGTTGATTTGATATGTTGATTTTGGGCCCATCTAGGTGGGTTTGTACCTTTGAACCTTTTATTCTAAACTATTCACCATGGTAAGGCTATTTTTGTTAATACGGTCAGACCTTGATAGTCCACCCCTTGTGTCATATAGGGAAGGGCAACGCTTGTGTATGTACTTTTGAGAAAAGGAGTGTTTCCACAGCTATCGATTTATTTTGGCTATCTTACCACTGTGCACAGTGTGTTTTGTTTGTGATAGCGTAAGCAGGGCTCAGCCTACCACTTAACATCAATAGGGCAAGAAATTCCTACCATCGCTCGGGTACTGATTTAGGATGTTTTGAATTAACCTGCAGTCTTCACATAGAAAGGGCAGGAATTAATGAAAACATGCACGGGATGTGGAGCAAAATATAGGGATTTCTGGGCAAGTACATTTGGAATTTTTCACACTTTTGTATGCTTATGATATGCATCTATAGAATAAAAACTAAATGGAAAGAGAACACCGTGGTTTTTTTTTGTATAGGCCTATCTGACCAAAATATTTGGACTTGTGGGCCTCCAATGTTGAAAAAAGGTTAAAAAAAAGACAAATTCTACCAAAAGTCAAATTCTTTACAGACACACCATATATCCCAGAGGGGTTTCAGAACCTCCAATATAGATTTTTCCCATTGATATAATTATTCGAGTTGATGTTTCTGAAGATTTTGCAGTGTTATAGAGGATAAGTTTTTGTCAATGCAATATTCAGTGGAAAATCACACTCAAATGTCCATCCGATAGTAAAAATAAATCCCTTCCATATATAATAAACTAAGACATTCAATACATTATCCTTATACTGCTTAAAATTGATGGGCACTACGGTGGTTAAGTTCGTGCAAAAATTATTTTGCTGTAGGCAGAAGTCTTCCTTCTATACCCAAGAGTGAATTTGTATATACTTTTAACTGCCGGATGGACAGTTTGTAAATTACTTTTGGAAGGACAGTTTTTCCAAATCTCAAAGTTATGCATCTAAATGCATCTTTTATGTTTCAAATCAAGTGTACTCATCCCTAGAACAATCTTAGATAGCATTTGTACCAGTATTCTGCCTAAAGGGTGTTGCACACCCTCTAATGAGCAAAAAAGTGTCCATCCAACCATTTAATCTGCATTTTAGGGTCCATTTTTAAAGCCAGTGCTGTGCCAAGTTGGTGGTTCATTGCAGTCAAATGATCATTACTTTTTGATGTTGATGATAATTTTTTATATTATCAAACCAGCATGTATACTGAATCGGTGGGGAAACCAAATTATGAGTTTCTGTGATGTACATATAGGTAATAAACCTACATCATTGATTAAAACTGTCAGATGGACACACGAAATGACGAATCATAGTCACACAGCTATAGAGGTGGAACCGATAGAGATTAGTGTGTACATACATGGTGGTGCCATGGAGCCAAGATGTTGCTCTTTCAATGTAATAAGCTCATTAAATGTTATTCTGAGTTTCATTTTTGAAGCCTCCTCAGGAAGGTTTGTAGCCTACATGCCTAGAAATCTGGCCCATTATATAGAAATATGCATAATTTGTACAGAATTTAAAGGATTGTCACCAGAGATCGGAGATTGTCTTCTTTCTAGAGTTAATGGGCAAATGTTAAGCCAACCCTTGACCAGTATACTTTCTGATTTCTGGGTTGGACTCATGGTATGCACACTGCACCTTGTTTCAATAGTTTCTACGACAGAACACCCCCAAATAGTAGTGGCAACTAGAGGAATTAAGTGCAATACCAGTGACTACATAATGAGCTGCAGTATAGAACACTAAGCTGCTAGTGCATGGTTATGTATGTTATAACGGTAAGACACTCTGCATAGATATTAGGGAAATCATTGTGATGTTTCTGGGATACAGCTGTAAGTTAGATTTAATCTGATTAATTATATGTAAGGTATACACTGTGAATAAGGCACACCATAAGTTCATTGGAAAACATTAGACACATTTGGAGATACTATGATTATAAGGATTTCGAGAAGCACTGTGCTTCGCTCTGATTACCGTCTCATATAGTTGAAGTACTCATTATATTAAAACATTAAAATTCATTGGGTCCTTATAATACTAAACATCTTGTATTGTCTCATGTTATCAAAACAAAAGTTACTTTTTTTAGGGCGAAACATTGGCCCTCTTAAAATCTTACCTGGTAAGTGCGCCCTGATAATTGCTGATCAATGTCAATTTCAAATCAGCAACCAATTGACTGAGATCAACAAAACCCAGGATGTGGCTTATAAAGGGGATTCTAGATTTTACAGTTCTGGGCAAAGGTGCAATAGTTCATACAACAAATTACTATTCAAATATAAGGTAGTACATGTATACAGATGGTGGTGGATGGGAGAACTCACCTTAGTAATATTAATGTCACAGCACCTTCCTCCCTGTTCACCTCTTTAACAAGTGATATGGATGCTAACCCACTTGTGTCAATGTTATACACATACTGTATTAGTGTGGAAGCCTAGCTATATACCACATGAATTGTTCGTTTATTAACACAGGTTGAGGAATAGTTTAAGCCGTGGCAGTGCCTTCAGCTCAGTGAAAATTCAAGAGATCAGTAGATCTTTGTATGGGGATGTGTAAACACCTTAGGGAGTGTTCATTTTTTAACAACAGGGGGGGGGCTGGTGAGTTTGAGGGGGGGTATAAAACTTTTTGACCCCTCCTGAGGGGGGGGGGCGAAAAATATTTTGACTGCTCTTGAGGGGGGGGCGTAAAATTTTTAAGACCCTTCTCGATGAGGCACAAATTGACACGACTTGCCGTAAATACCCAAATTGATAAGTAGTGGGGACAATTTCTCAATATATTACTTGCAGAAGGAGAAAGTTTATACTGATATTTTTACAATGCATCAGAATGCACCATTTTCTTTCTAAAATTTCAAAATTTTTCAGGGGAATCATAATTCCAACAAGAGTGTATGCAGAGCTCTCAACACTCAAGCATCTGTCGTGAATCTCACACATCTGGCGTGATTCTCACACATTTGGGGGTTGTCTCACTCTCTCACTGTTTCTCACGCATTTTAGACTTTGTAATTTCAGTATAAACTTATATAGTGACCTTGAGCATCCATCCTCAGTTGATGTACCAAAATGCTCTAAAAATCAACAAATGAACCTCCATATTTCTCCAAATTTTCTTGGGGGCATACCCAAACCCCCTGGAACTTCATTTATTTCAATGCATCTCGGAAATCTAGAAAATTCCAAGCTTCAGGGAAAGGTCTCACTCTTTGGCTCCATTAGAACATGAGAGCTCTGTGGTATGTGTGACGCCTGTCACAGATGGCTCGTGCATACATGCATGCAAACTCCTCATTTTTTCAGTTTTCTCCATTATTCTAAGATCTGTCAGGGTCAATCTTTGTCCAGATCCCATGAGATATCATTTTACCATTTTATATATATGGTGGGGTCTTAGAAAGATTTGGATACAAGGGCATCAGCCACCCTGAAAAAACACCAAAATGCACCAATTGATGTCTCAATATTCAAAATTGTCCTGGGCGAGATACCCCCAGACCCCCCTCATTTTAACCTATCAATGGCAAATCAAAGAAGAGTCTTTACTTTTAATGCCTCGATTTTTTTCGCATTCGGAATTTGCATATATGTCATGGTCTGTTCTCTCTCTCCCTAGCCTTTCCTCCCATCTCCTCTTCCCCTAACCTTTCCCCAAATCTCTCCCCTCATCTGGAGTGGGCCTAGCAAGACATATGGTGGGGTCTTTGGGTACAAGGGCATCAGCCACCCTCAAAAAGCACCAAAATGCACAAATTGACGTCTCAATATTCAAAATTTTCCTGGGCTAGATACCCCCAGACCCCCCTCCCATTTTAACCTATCAATGGCAAATCAAGAGTCCTTACTTTTAATACCTCGATTTTTTTTCACATTCGGAATTTGCATATGTCATGGTCAGATCACGTGCTCAGTGTTCTCTCTCTCTCCCTAGCCTTTCCTCCCATCTCCCCTTCCCCTAACCTTTCCCCAAATCTCTCCCCTCATCTGGAGTGGGCCTAGCAAGACATACCTGACCTGACCTGGATGGCCTGACCTGGATGGCCTGACCTGTACCCACCCAGACTGCCCCTGGACAGATCCACCTGGACAAACTCACCCAGACCGGACTGACCCGGACCAGACAGATCTACCTGGATTGCCCCCAGACTCACCCTGGATGGATCCACCCTGAAAGACCCAAACTAAACCGACCTGGACTGGAAAGACCCGGACCAAATGGACTTGGACCAAATGGATCTGGACTGAACCTACCACAACAGACCCAGTCAAGACTTCAATGGGACCCAGACCAGACCGGACAGAATCAGATGGATCCAGACTGAACAGAACCACACCATACAGAACCATACGAAATGGACTCGACCGGGATAAACCCGACCCATCCAGACGGGTCATCCAGTCATACCTTAACAAAATGCACCATTTGACTTCTCAATATTCAAAATTTTCCTGGGGGACATCTCCATATACCCTTAAGCTCCCTGAGCCAAAAACAGTGTATTGATGATGCAGGGGTAGTAAAACCTTGGGGTCAGGTGGGATGTATGCCCCCCTGCACCATCCAGTCATACATCACCAAAATACACCATTTGACTTCTCAATATTCAAAACTTTCCTGGGGGACATACCAGTTGGGTCATCCAGTCATACCTCAACAAAATGCACCATTTGACTTCTCGATATTCAAAATCTTCCTTGGGGACATCTCCATATACCCTAAGGCTCCCTGAGCCAAAAACAGTGTAGGGGTAGTAAAACCTTGGGGTCAGGTGGCATGTGTGCCCCCCTGCACCATCCAGTCATACATCACCAAATTCCACCATTTGACTTCTCGATATTCAATTTTTTTTGTGGGGGACATCTCCATATACCCCTAGGCTCCCTGAGCCAAAAGCAGTGTATATGATGCAGGGGTAATAAAACCTTGGGGTCAGGTGGGATGTTCCCCCCCTGCACCATTTAGTCGTATGTCACCAAAATGCACCATTTGACTTCTCAATATTCAAAATTTTCTTGAAGGACATAGCCCCAGACCCCCTTCTGATTCTTACTCTCTATCACACATTAATCACACTAACAATAAAAAAAACATGCCCAAGAGTTTTAAACATTTTTCTTGGAAAGCAGTATGCGAATACTTAGAGTTGGCCTGGCCATTTGCTCAGAAACCCAAACCCCCAACCCATGTAAATGGTAAAGCTTTTGATTTGCCTGTTTGGATTGCTTTGGTTATCCCCCTCCCCCAAACAAAATTTCCAAAGGCTGTGCTAAAAGAGCCCATTCCCTATAGTTAAGAGTCATAAAGGCCCATGTGTGTCTGCAGCAAGTTGATTCAGACTTAAAAGATCCCTCAAATACGGTTTGCTTGCTTGCTTTAACCTAAGACCACAGAAATCAATCTTGTGATTCATCCAGATCCATGCAATGAGATCCCATTTTAACATTTTGTAGAATTTTAAACAGAGGGTATAGGGAAACCTCAAAAACCACCAGAATGCATAAATTTAGGCTCTAGATTTATAAAACTGACTGGGGTGGTGATGCCTCCAGACCACCCTATACTTAGCTTGTCCTGGCTGCTTTTTCCAAACAAAAGACATAAGGCTAAGTAGTGTGTGACTCGCACTGCAGCTACTGATGAAATTGGTCTTGAGAAGTGGAACCACCTTTTCAATTTCTTGCATTCCAATAGAAAAATAATTAATAGATGATAATAACTCTGGGAAGTGATACTTTTACCTTATACTTCAGTGAAACAATACAATTGAGTGTGATATGATGCTGTACAATGTGGTGCAACACAACTCGATGTTGGGGGGGGGGCGCGAAATATTTTGACCCCTCCTGAGGGGGGGGGCCAAAAATATTTTGGCACCTCTCAAAGGGGGGGCGGAAAATATTTTCAGGGGTCAAAACGAAAACCCACCAACCCCCCCCCCCTGTTGTTAAAAAATGAACACTCCCTTAAATCTGTAATCGTCATGATTGTTGAGCAACTTCAGTCGTCAGTGCTGACTAATCTGAGACTTTCATGTGTTTGCAGTGCAGTAGCTTGCCGAAGTAAGCTGCCTTGTACCTTGTTCGATTCCATGACCATAAGAAGAAATCAGTACTACATCAAGTAAGCAGTAAGCTTTAGTCAAAATATGAACAATCTGTCTACTAGTCACCACAATCATATCTACACTTCAGAGCTCTGCACCATTGACCGGCCGGACTCATACCTTGTGATAAGGGTTATCAGCTCTGCTTTTCACTTGATAATTCTTATCACACAAAGGCTCTGTACTAAACAATCTCATACATATCAAAAATGAGCCTCCAACTGACTTGGAAACTATGCCAACAATGATACAATTTTGGAAGGTACTATTGGAAGTCTAGATCAGTTGACCTCAAAATAGCCAGTAATTTATTTTAAAAAGAAATAATCAAAAAGTCAAAAAAGATATACCAGGGTCAGTCCTACTTTCTATAGGAAAGACTGAGTTACCTTCAACACAATTTTTATTTCACTTTTCCCAAAGGGGGAGATAGTCATGTAAGGGCTGGGTCGTGTAAGGTCTTGCTTGGATGGACAATAACATGTCATGCAGCATATTGGATGCAGGTTCATGAATTCATTACTCCCAACACCTGTAGCTATCTACATGATGGGGGTAATTTCTTGGAAGATCAATATATTGACTGTTTTGTTGACTGTGTTCAATCAATGAAATGTCATCTGTTCTGCAAAGGTCTACCATGCATACCTGGAGGTCAAAAGGGTTCAATGGTCTATTATCGTTTAATAAAGTCACTGAAAAAACTTGTTTCTTATAATTTTTTGCCCAAGTCATTCATTAGGACCTGATATTTATGCATTGTGGGCCGGTCATGAAAAATGTATTATGATATTAAGTTATCATTGACATTTTAAACGTGTGACAATGTCTATCCTTGGTAGTCAGCTGCATTCCCTGGATCACAAGCTTTCATATGATATCAAACTTGACTACTTTTGTTCATGTTTTAGTACAGTACTCTCAGAAAATTCTCTTAAGCGAAATCTCAAATGACGATTTAGATGGCCTAATGATAAACTGTGTCAGCCAATGGTGTATGTTGGTGTTTAAGTTATTAAAGTTATATTTCACATGAACACAGCTTATAAATTGAGATGTGTAAACATGAAAAATAAACTTCATTGCAGGGATTAGAGTAATAAATACCCCATGTTAAAGGCATTGCCTATAGGGTAGATTCTCCATAAGTCGACCCTTCCTGCATATATTGTTTGTGTCTCTTATGTAAATCTTCGGGTCAAAAATATGCATGACCCCTCAAATCGTAGGTAAGTATGTATAGATCATGGGCGTGTACTAGTTACCAAGTTGAGTCTGCATAGTTGTTATCTATATACTAAGGAGAGGGTGTGACACTCTAGGACTGATGCTGCCCTCTGGCAGCTCTATACCTATGCATAGCCATCTGGCCATTGGTGACAGAGGTGAGGGGGGACTTTGCCCAAGTCCCCCCTCACCTCTGTCAGTAGTATATAGGGGCAAAGTCAACGCATAGGAACAGCTACTGAAATCGATTTGACCTACTTAAGAACTGGAAGTGACCTAGTTTTGAAGGCGGGAAATTTGAAATCTTGAGGTTTGATTGGTTGAGAGACCGGAAGTGATGTCATGACCTAGTTTCTTGAGCTCTGATTTGCTTAGAGATGGTCTAGGCGGGAAATTTGAAATTTTGGAATTGAAGGCATGAGAGATGGTTGCCATGACAACAACAAAACATAAACAAATGTGTTGTTGTCATGGAACAATGATGTGACCTTGACCTTGACAACACCATTTTGACCTGACACCTAGCGGATATTATTGAAACTGCTTTTAGCTAAGCCAAGTGGAGCCCCCTTGTGGTTAAAAAAAAGAAAATCTAGTGGCACCCTGACACCTAGTGGATATTATTGGAACTGCTCATAGCTGGGTCTAGTGGAGCCCCCTTGTGGTTAAAAAAATTTAGTGACGACTTTATGCCTGACACCTAGTGGATGTTATTGGAACTACTTATGGCTAGGTTTAGTGGAGCCCCCTTGCGGTTAGGAAGTGATGTGTAATATCTATGTAACTTTTAGGGTAGGGGAAAGTATAACCTAGTTTTTTTCAGCGCTTATTGCTTGTTGGATACTTTGTACATGATCTAATTTCTTGTGTAATACCCATGTAATTTTTGGGGAGACATGATATTGATGTTCATTGCATGACTTCAATGCTTTTGTTCGATGCAATTTAACCTTGACATTAAGAAATGAAATGTGTAATTAACTCAACACAACACAACGCAGGTTTTTTTTCACTTGTATTTCTTTTTTAATTTTACAGAAAACCTCGACATACGAATGTGCTTTTACCATTAGCAGGTTTTGTATATATGCAACAGAAAGAGGTGTTTGCGGTCAGTGATTTTGCTCTCGTCCAATGCATCGACTTTAAGCTTTTATTCCAGGTATTAAAATATCACATGCCACTGATTCTAGCTATGTTTGCAATAGCAGGTTCAAACAATGCCTGAGCCAGAAAGTAGGCGGAATTGTTTTTCACTGATGCTAAAAGCCCTGAAAGGTAGCCTTCCTTGAAATTTAGCTTGAATGAAAAATGACTTTTTACCCCAACCAAGTTTAAAGCTGAATGTTCCAAGGTGCATTGTAGACAGGTGAAACATATGGTTTCACATTACTTTTACAATGGCATAATACACCCACTCTGGGGTAAATTCTCAGTTCCTGAAGGTATGCTGCAAATTTTTGCACGCTGACTAGTGTGTACCTGGTATAATGCCGTGGGCATGACTCTTTAGTGTGTAATTGGTATACTCCAATACACCAACCCTTTGTCTGTAATGTAACATTGTTATGTTTACAGAAGTCAATGCAAATGACAAAAACATCCCAAAAAGCCACAGTAAAGGACTTGTAGATGGTTAAACAGTGGTCAACAGTGTCCGGTTCAGCTCCTCTAAAATATTGAATGTTGTCTACAGGAATTGCTTCCCAGAAAAGGTTTTCTACACATCCGCATAACACACTAGATACATTATTGCCTGGAGTAATTACAGAAGGTTTACCGTATGTTGTGCTCAACTGTAAATGGGGGCGCATATAAAATTCAAAAGGAGGGTTAGACATGACGCCTGCTTGGCTAAAATACTACCAAACTCTTGTCTGGTGAACCCTTTTTTTTACACACAAACACACACACAATTGGTCCTTGTGAGGTAAAATTCCTCGTGAAGTACCCTTATGAAGTACCTCCATTTACGGGGAGAGAAGCACCTTATGAGGTTGGCCTTATGAGGTACTTTTCAGATACCTCATAAGGTACTTTCAAAGTACCTTGTCAGGACACACTGTGAAACTGTGTGTATGTACCTCAAAAGGACTCTGTGTGTAACTGTGTGTGTGTACCTCATTGGAAGATACAGTGTAACTGTATCTGTGTTTCCCTCACAAGGCTAACATCAGAACACCCTATAAGGACCCACTGTGTAACTGTGTCTGTGTACCTCACAAGGCTAACATCAGAGTACCTCATAAGGACTCATTGGGTAAATGTGTCTGTGTACCTCACAAGGCTAACATCAGAGTACCCCATAAGGACTCATTGGGTAACTGTGTGTGTGTACCTCATAAAGACACAATGCAACTGTGTGTGTACCTCATAAGGACACACTGTGTGTACCTCATAAGGACACTCTGTGTAAATATGTGTACCTCATAAGGCTAACATCTGGGGGACACTGCACAACATAATACTGTAACTCAAAACCCCTATGACTAGGATAATTGTCAGGAGCGACCCACTACTGGTCAGTATAATCAGCCCCTAATATGTGAAAATAAAAAGTGGCCACTAATATCGGCTGCTATTCAACTACATGAAAACTTCTCTGAAATGATAGTATGTCCTGCTCTAGGGCACAGGCGCAGCACTTAAACAGTCATAACCCTACATACATATCTAGCTCAAACTAGGATGACCTAGTAGCCAGGGGTCCTGTATTATAAATTCACAAAACTTTTTTTACCAGGAGTGTCATTGATATAAGGGAGTGTTCATTTTTTAACAACAGGGGGGGTTGGTGGGTTTTCGTTTTGACCCCTGAAAATATTTTCCGCCCCCCCTTTGAGAGGTGCCAAAATATTTTTGCCCCCCCCTCAGGAGGGGTCAAAATATCTTGCGCCCCCCAACATCGAGTTGTGTTGCACCACATTGTACAGCATCATATCACACTCAATTGTATTGTTTCACTGAAGTGTAGAGGTATACATATATTATGTTATGGTCCTTTGGCGCGGTGGGTGAGTCAGCCACCCGGGCTTCGCCCTCCACTTCCCGGATAGGTGGCAGCATCTGTTCGGGTGGTGTGAGAGAGGCACGGGGGGGTGCCACTGTCCCTACCTATAAGAGGAGGACAGGGACCAGCAATGGAGGGACACGATACCTCACTATGCGGATAGTGAAGAAATGTCCCGGAATCAATCCTGGTAAAACACCGGACTGAACGTGTTAACCAACATTATTTTGTCAATTTAGAATTGGCAGATTCGAAACTGGAGGAAGCCATGACCCAAATCATCCGGCTCCTATGCCAAGGAAGGTAACTTTTGGTGAGCTTTCCTACGATGTCCCAGGGCATTTACCACTACTTGATTGTAGTGCGATTACCACTGGGAATGTTACTTCGTTCCGGATCATGATAAATACAATCGGGAAATGGATGAAATGAACCAGCAATATCTGGCTATGAACGAGACGCTGAACCTGATAGCGAGAGCTAAAGATGAAGCGTTCGAAGAGAAGGAGGATATTTTGGAAAATCTCCGAGATATGAGAGCTGAGTTTGAAAATGAAAAACAAACTCTGAAGCAGCGACTGCATGAAGAAGAAACCGAATTTCTGAGTGCAAAAGAATCGCTGCAGGCAGAATACGAATGCCTGAAAGAATGTTGTGTTAAGCAGGCCGAAGATGATGAAACTGTCCGAATAGGTATCCTCCGATATAACGAACAGTTGATGAATGATCGGGATGAATATCTACTCGAACTGCAGGATTTACAAAATACTGCAGCGGCATTGGGTGACTATGTAGAACAAACCCAACAAGCAATTGGCCCATTAGACGATACAATAATCGTACAATTAGCTAGTCGTTTACAAGCAGGAACTACAGTAGATAATAATGATGCTGTAGGATCGCAGAGTGCGACACCTGTTGCCGGCCCCACACGGTATAATCCTTTCGTAACCGATGGGGCTGATAAACATGTGGCAGGCAGTATTTATAATCCCAATAAACCGCCGAATGGAGTGGATTCCACAACTAAAAGGGCAGGATCACCCACTAAAGGTGGTTCCCATACTACTCCACCCGGAAACAATGTGAGAGCCCCACCAGTACCTCAATTACCTTTCTTGACAAATACAAAGACAGCCGCTGGTGGAGCAGGTGATCCTTCGGATTCAAATAACAATGGTTCGGGTAAACAAGACAGGAATCGGAATAATAACCCGAAACAACCTGACCCGCCGAAACCCAACCCTGGTCCCGGAGCAAGTACACCACGTCCTCCCACAAGGAATACATTGCCTGATGGTCATTATCGGAATGCTCCATCTCGTCCAACTTATGTAGGTATGCAAAATGCACAGAGCCCACATACAGGAACGTATGCCGATGGTGGTCAACCACCGGCCGGTGACTCACACGGCTTCAGGAGACACCAAGCGAATAGCTACGGCTATGATGGTAGTAATACCGGTTATACCAATGCCCAAAATTTAAATTATTTTGGGCAAGGACGCAGCCAAGGCTATGACGGAGGTGGAAGATATCCATCAGGAGGATCCGGAGGTGGAAGATATCCATCAGGAGGATCCGGAGGTGGAGGATATCCACCGGGAGGATCCGGAGGTGGAAGATATCCACCGGGAGGATCCGGTGGTGGAGGATATCCATCAGGAGGATCCGGTGGTGGAGGATATCCATCAGGAGGATCCGGAGGTGGAGGATATCCACCGAGAGGACCAGGAGGAGGGGGTAATACCCCATACGGTGCTAATCAAGGAGACGGAGGAAAGCCTAAGGGAATGAACAGGCATTCTTCTATGTCTCCCGGAATGCAAGAAATTTTTGATAATAGTAAATGCATTCAAGGATTGGAAATCGATTGCTATCGTAAAGGAGCCGATGTTGTCGAAGTAATGGATTGGAGTCTAAAAGAAGCCAATCGGCTTAGGGGTTGCTCTAACCCTGCGCGTCGTATGGGACGGATACCTCCACCATACGATCCGAATGAACCTTGGAAAGATAGCTACCAAATCTTTGTAGACGAGATAAATTGTAGCGGATGGACTAAAGACGAAGCATTACCGTATTTAGTCTGCTGGCTTAGTAAGGGAGGTAAAGTGGCCCTGAACAGATGGAGAAAAGAATATGGGATAGCAGGTACCTACGACGAATTGTTGGAGTGTGCCTGCTACCTATTCGGTTCTATTGTCCGAGAAGATCCTTGGATCACATTTAAGAGACGGACACAGAAACCCAGAGAATCACATAAAGTCTTTGGGTTGGAACTACAGGACCTGCTTAGTAAAGCTAGGCCTAATTGGGAATATGACGATGAATGTTGGATACAAGAATTATTCACTCAATTCATTGCCTGACTCTGTGATCCGGAACATAAGACTGTGGCCTGGGATGAATGGAAGGACGATACCTCCTTCAATGATCAGAAAGAAGCGGTTGCTAGGCGCAAATGCACCCCCTGCAAGAGCTTCAGCAGTTAAAAGTGATCCGCCCATACCGGAACACACGGCTGCGGTTGAGTCCGGTTCAATGGACTCCGATTACGAATATATCTCTGATGATAATGGAGAATATATCGGATCTGTACAAATTGCCGGTAAATATTATCGGCAGAAAAGGTACCGAAAGGGAGGTTTCAAGAAGAAAACAAACTTCCAGAAATCCATAGGGGATGCATTACCCGTAGCACCCAAACTAGAGGTGCCGCAGAAACCGGTAGCGCAATTACCGGTACCACAGTTACCCACATTTTCTACTCCTCAGATGGCAGTGTCAACTGCTCAGGGGGATTTTATGGAGAATCTGGTTACCCGGTTGATGAACGCTCTGCGACGCCCAAGGGTAGATAAGTCCCAGAGAAGGTGCTACAGGTGCCAAGAATTAGGCCATTTCGCTGCCGAATGTGTGGCAGAGAAACCAGTGTATAGAGCACGGATGAGTTTTTCCACAGTAGAAGATGAGGAAAACTGAGGGGGGGATTCTGTTACGGGCAAGCAACAGGATCCCAGAATAGTCACTTGCCATGATACCACCAGCAGTGGTGCAGATCCGAATGGAGTAACACATTCGCCCAATACTGAGGTGGTACAGCAGCCCACTCAGGAGATTGGGGAATCCGATATAACAAGTGCCCAGGGAGCACAGGGGAAACCCAGTACCGGATTGGAGGTAGGAGGTCAATTTTTGGCCAGAGTTGGTAGTGCTCACCTACCCCCGGGCCATCCTTGCCTGGAATACTTAAAAGGATGTGGACGGGACCCGGGTGTGAATAATGAGGATTCTGCAATAACTGATGTACCTTCCATGTTGCATGGAAGGCGGTGGTATGTTTCGCTTAATATCAATGGAAGACCCGCTGAATTCCTAGTTGATATGGGAGCTAGCCATTCCTGTGTCTCTCGGAAAATAGCAGATCTTATACCGGATGTGCGCGTTACTCTCCTATTGGGAGGAAACGCCCAAACGGCCGACGGTAGTAAGATGCAAACATATGGTAGGATGTGTGTGAAATTGCAATTTGAGGGTACTCACGAATATGTGATAACCACTACGATTGCCGGTATAGCGGATGAGGGGATATTAGGATTAGACTTTGCGGCCCTGTATGGAGCAGTCTTGGACCCGAGAACTGGTGAACTGGGTGTAGAGCATCCTTATCCTGTGAAAGTACAATGTGTATTGAGACAAGTTAGCAGTGTGGCGTCCGTCGCTCAGACTGTAAAGATTCCTCCGGGAGTGGCCTGTGATGTTCTGGTTCGGAGTAATTTCAAGTTAAGGAACCAGGATGCAGTAATTGAGCCAGATATGATTATGCTGGCTGGTATAGGATTGGAATCGGTTGACACGATAGTAGCCAATGGGGCTTGGTCAGTCATACCGGTTTCCAACACCGGTAACAGGACCTTGTATTTGAAAAAAGGAGCCAATTTTGGTACCGTTACATTGGCTGAGACAGTGACTAGTTGTTCCCTGAACCTTCCGGTTGAGACGGTTGAACAAGAATGGACCGAAGATCTGAAGACAATGTATGAAGATACGAGTCTAGAAGATCCTTCGCAGAAAGATACACTCAAAGAGTTGTTGATTACGTATCAGAGAGCGTTTGCCGCTCCAGGTGAACCACTCGGGAAGACTACGAAGGTATTACATACCATTGATACGGGGGAGGCGCTGCCCTTTAAGATCCCGTATCGGAGGCTACCCCTAACTAAGAAAAGGGTAGCGGAAGCGGAAATAGCTAAGATGTTAGAACAGAATGTAATAGTTCCATCTAGCAGTCCTTGGAGTAGTCCGGTATGTATGGTGACAAAAAAGGATGGGTCTATCCGGTTCTGTATAGACTATAGGAAACTAAATGGTTTAACGAAGAAAAATCCGTACCCATTGCCAAGAATTGATGAGACAATCGATTCTTTGGGGGGTAATAAATGGTTTTGTACCCTGGACTTGCAGTTGCAAGTAGGAATGAACCCGGATGATATGGAAAAGACTGCCTTTTCAAGTCATATAGGTTTGTTCCAGTATAATGTTATGCCTTTTGGCTTATGTAATGCTCCGGCAACCTTTGAAGCCATGATGGAGACACTTCTGAGTGATCTGTTATGGAAAAGGTGCCTCGTTTACCTTGACGACGTTATAGTATTCAGTAAAACGTTTGACGAATGCTTACACAACCTCAAGTTAGTATTAGAAAGAATAATATCTAACGGTTTAAAACTTAAACCTAAGAAATGTAATTTGTTTAAAAAGTCCATAAATTATTTGGGCCGGATAATATCTGAAGAAGGAATAAAAGCTGATCCTGAGAAAATCCAGGCAGTACTGAAAAGTCCAAAGGAAGTAAGGTCATTTTTAGGATTCTGTTCCTATTACAGAGACTTTATACCGAATTATTCTCGGGTAAGTTATCCCTTACAAATCCTAACAACATGGACCCCCGGTAGTAGGAAAGAGAAGTTCCCATGGGGAACCGAACAGGAACAAGCTTTCCAACAATTGAAAGCCTTGTTCACGAGTACTCCAGTACTGCAATACCCATCTGAGGATGAGCATTTCATACTGGATACGGATGCTAGCAATGAAAGTATCGGAGCAGCCCTCTCCCAAGTCCAAGGTGGAGTGGAGGTTCTGATTGCATTCGCTAGCAATACACTGAGTAAAACACAGCGAAATTATTGCACAACGAAACGTGAATTACTAGCTGTCGTGGTGTATACCAAAAAGTTTAAACACTTCTTGTGGGGTACTAACTTTACATTACGTACAGATCATTCCTCCTTAAGATGGCTATTAAACTTTCGGGATGCCGAAGGAATGATAGGGAGATGGCTAGCCCATCTGTCGGAATTCGGACTAGAAAATAGCCAGATACAGCATCGTGCCGGAAATAAGCATGTGAATGCTGATGCCTTATCCCGAATACCAATCCGGAAATGTGACAATCCGAATTGTACTGATTGTGGGATCCATAAAGCGGTAGCAGCCTCGATTCGAATTCCTTTCGAAACACGTATTGGCAGTGTCCTGGATTGGTCCTTAGAAACCATAAGGAACTTCCAGGAAGCTGACTCGGTTACTGCTAGGCTCCTACAATTGGTACCAAAGGGTATATGTCCAGCTAGGCCTATAGCCTCGCTGGAGAATAGGGAAATGAGAAGATTTCTAGCTCAATGGACGGAGCTGGAAGTCAAGAGAGGAATACTGTACCGCTGGAAACCATGTAACAATGGTGGAAAGCAGATACAAGTTGTCATTCCATCTGCCATGCGTAGAGACATCATGTATTATTGTCATGGACACAGAACAAGTGGTCACTTTGGGAAGAAACAATCTTTAGCTCGTCTCTCAAAAATATACTACTGGCCGGGTATGTCGCAAGACTTACTCCGATGGGTGGCTAGTTGGCCGGATTGTTGTAAAAACTGTAGAGGTACATAACATATAAACCATAGCGTTGGGTACCGTCTGACGTGGCGGGTGAGTCGAGTCGTCGGACGTTCCTCAGGTTCCGGATAGGTGGCAGCACCGATCCGGGTCTGTGGGGACATCTGACGACGAACACCTGGGTCCTTATATAAAGCCCAGGGCTCGGCCGCTACGTCAGAGGCCCTTCTGGCCTCCGAAACATGTAGAACACCATTGATAATTATTAGCTACCCTCCTCATACTATCGGGTAGCCGTGAGTGTGCATTAGTAATAAAATCTATCCATTGGCATACACTTGAAACACCGTCTTACTCTTTCTTTCCGAATCGTAAGACCCGAACCCCCAGGTCCGTAAGGCCACAACCCCTTACACTGGTGCCATGACCAGTTAATTCTGGTGTATAGCCCGGACGTTATAACGTCCGAACGGCTAGTACATGGGTTAGATAGCCTCGCGGAAGCTAACCCAGCAGGGCAATTAGTGCTCCAAACCCATTCGAACTCCCAAGATGCAGAATCTGCATCTTGGAGAGATCCCGAACCTCACTATAATGATAGTGAGGAGAATCTACTAGACGTGAACAATCCATACAGAGGCAGGGTAACTTGATAAACCAACAATCACTTGTTGACGAATTGAGTAATTCGATGTTCAAAGTTGGTGGTAGTACTAACCCAGAACATCCGGCGCCAATGCCAAAAAGGGTAACATTTGGAAAACTACCTTATAGATTACCCAGACCCGGGCTACCCATATTAGATTACAGCGCTATAGATGGCGACTTAACCTATGCGGTACCGGAAGGTGAGGAATTTAAACGACCGGATGTCCTGTTGTTAAATGAAACCTATGTAACTTTGAACGAGAACCTAAATACCTTGGTCAAAGCTAAAGATGAAGTATTCAATGAAAAACTTCAGCTGGAAGAAGACCTGACTGGCATGCGAAGCGAATTCGAAGCCAGAAGGAGTGAGTACATGAAGGAACTTGAAAATGAAGAAATAAAACTTCAGGAAATGAGAAAGTCATTCAATAAAGAATATGACAATAGACACATTCGTATCCAAACATACATAGATACGAACGATCAACTAAGTCTTGATAAGGCAAATTACGAATCCGAAATATGCCATTATCAGAGCGAGTTAGAGAAATTGAAACTTCAGTGTAGTAAACAAGCTGAAGACAATGAAACCGTCCGGGTAGGCATTATAGCTTACAATAAACAACTGGAGGAGGATAGACAGAAACTCACGAATGAGCTTCAGGAATTGCAGACTACTGCAATAACCCTAGACAAATATGTGGAAGCCGCCCAATTGACTATAGGTACTATAGATCCAGCTGTGGTGTCTACAATGTTGGGGAAAACACCCAAAGATGCAACTCAAATTAGATACAACCCATTCGTTGACGATGGGGCTGATAAGAATGTAGTATCCGGAATCTATAAGAAACCGGATGATACCGCAGGTAATGGAAATGCACCTACACCAGCAGCTCCTATGCTGGATACAATAGGTCCGGCACCGCCAATACCAGATTTGCGTCATAAAATTAAAGCGACTCACAATAGTGCTATTGGTGCTAACAATAATACACCCGTAGCACAACCGAGAGTACCGGGACCACCGAGACATATGTTAACACCACCTTCATATTTCTCTCAACCCGGTCATAGTACACCAGCAGGCCCAAGATTACCAAACCCATCTTCGGGTCAAGGTAATGATCCTAATGATGGACGTTTTCCCAGACCGAACCCGCCACAAACCAATGTTAACGGCGGTACGTACCAACCAAGAACAACTTCCTATGGATATAGATATAATTTTAATCCGGCAGGAAGTAGTAATTACCAAAATGGTAATAACTACAATCAGGGATGGAATCAAAATAATTCTTACCCTAGGTATGCATCTTCCGGAACAGCTGGAAATGCCGGTTATAGTGGCGGATGCCCTAGCGGTTCATCTGGGCACTATCCTAACAACGGTCCACCAGGAGGAAATCCTCCAGGTGGCCCAGGAGGATCCGGATCCCGAGGATCAGGATCGGGAGGAGATGGCAGGAAGCCAAACAGAAGAACTTCCATGCCTGCAGGGATGCAAACCATCTTTGATAGAAGGTAATGTATCCAAAACCTTGGCATTGACTGCTACCGAAAGGGAGCAGATGGCATGGAAGTCATGAACTGGAGCATGCGAGAAGCAGATAGACTACGCGGATGTAATAATCCGGCACGTAGACAAGCACGGATACCCCCTCCATACGATTCCAATGATCCATGGAAGGATAGGTATCAAGCTTTTGTCGACGAAGTCAATTGTAGTGGCTGGACAAAAGAAGAAGCTCTGCCCTATTTGATCTGTTGGTTGAATAAAGGTGGAAAAGTAGCCCTCAACCAATGGAGAGCAGCGTACGGAATATACGGCACTTATGATCAATTGGTCGAATGTGCCGCATACCTATTCGGATCAATCGTTAGAGAGGATCCATGGGTAAGCTTCAAGAAAAGGACACAGAAACCTAAAGAATCTCACAAGGTCTTTGGTTTGGAGCTACAGGACTTGCTATCAAAAGCGCGTCCGAATTGACGATGACTGCTATCTACAGGAATTGTTTATACAATTCTACAATGGATTGCGGGATCCGGATCACAAACAAGTAGTTTGGGATTCTTGGAAGTATGACACTTCCTTCAGTGACTTGTTCATATCAATCGATGGACATGATATGAAGAAAAGATTGGTAGGTCCAGGACCTAACCCGGTAAGAGCAGCTCCGTTCCAATACGGAGGTACACCTGCTCCGATATATGAAACTTCCCAGTTAGCCCCGGTCGATTCGCATGAGGCTGATGAGGAAGACGAATATGTCTCCGATGAAAACGGAGAATATATTGGATCAGTCCAGGTAGCTGGAAAGTATTACCGACAGAAGCGGTATAGGAAGGTACATTCGAGAGGGAGGGGAGGATCCGTTGCTGGTAAAACAGCTTCCGGACCGACTCAATCTGGCAATGTAACCTCTACGGCCAAGCCAACTGTGGCAGCCGCTGTTGCTCTGACTAATATGATGGAAACATTAAAAGCCGGATTAACAGAAGCTCTGAAGAGACCGAGAGTTGATAAATCTCAAAGGAGATGTTTCAGATGCCAGAAACTGGGGCATTATTCTCCCGAATGTATGGCTGAGAAACCTGTCCCTCGTAGACAGGAGGGTGTCTCTGGAATAAGTACAGAGGAAAACTAAGGAGGGGTCTCCCGATGGGCAAAGAAGGGGATCCCAGTGACAAATCTTGCCATGATATCACCATCTGTGATGATAGTTCACATGTAGTAGCAAACTCGCCTAGCACCGAGGTGGTTGTAGACACCCGGAAGGTTAGGGAAGCTGATATAACAGGTGCCACGGGAGCACAGGGGAAACCCAATATCAGTAACTAGGTAGGTGGCTATGAATTAGCCAGGGTTGGTAGTGCCCACCTGCCCCCGGGTCATCCTTGATTGGAATACCTGAAAGGATGTGGATCGACTCCAGGTGTGAACAATGACGTTCCGATCATCACGGACATGCCCTCTGTTCTAAACGGAAGGCGGTGGTATGTTTGCCTCACTGTTAACGGAAGATCTGCCGAATTTCTCATGGATACGGGAGCTAGCCACTCCTGTATCTCCAAGAGGTTCTATGATCTTATACCGGATGAACATGATACTCTCAAATCGGGAGGAAGTGCTCAGACGGCCGATGGCAGTAACTTGCAGATGTATGGTAGAACTTGTGTAAAGCTACAATTGGATGGAGTACATGACTATGTCATGAGCGCCACCGTTGCGGATATAGCAGATGAGGGGATACTCGGGTTGGATTTCGCATCCCTGTATGGAGTTGTGTTGGAACCCCAATCAGGAGTGTTGAGTGTGAAATACCCGTATCCTGTAAAGGTTAGGTGTGTACTGAGACAAGTGAGCAGTATGGCTAGTGTGGCACACACTGTGCGAATCCCTCCGGGAGTAGCCTGTGATGTGCTGGTAAGAAGTGATCCTGCAATGCGCAATAAGCCTGCAGTGATAGAACCGGATGTAGCTACTCTGTCAAGTATCGGATTAATATCTGTAGACACTATTGTAGCAAATGCGTCCTGGTCAGTAGTACCTGTCTCTAATACTGGAAACAGTACTATCTACTTGAAAAAGGGACAAGTTTTTGGAAACGTGACCCTTTCAGAAACTGTAACGGATAGTAAGTTAAACTTACAAAAGGTAACAGGAAATGATGAAATTTCGGAAGACTTACTCAAGTTGTATGAAGAAACTTCATTAGAAGATCCGGAACACCGGAAAGAGTTCTATGATATGCTCTGTCAGTATAGGACTGCCTTTGCCAAACCTGGTGAAAAACTAGGTACGACAAATAAGGTAGTACATGAAATAGATACTGGAGATGCGGAACCCTTTAAAATACCGTATAGACGGTTACCTTTAGCGAAAAAGAGAGTAGCTGAAGAGGAAATAAACAAGATGTTGGAACAGGATGTAATAGTCCCTTCCAATAGTCCATGGAGTAGTCCTGTGTGTATGGTAACAAAGAAAGACGGTACTATCCGCTTTTGCATAGACTACAGGAAGCTGAATGGAGTAACGAAAAAGAATTTGTATCCATTACCGAGAATAGACGAAACCATTGACTCTTTAGGAGGAAACAGTTGGTTTTGTACCCTAGACTTGCAATCAGGTTACTGGCAAGTGGGGATGAATCCTTCAGATATGGAGAAGACTGCATTTTCGAGTCATATTGGATTATTCCAATATAACGTAATGCCGTTTGGTTTGTGCAATGCACCAGCAACATTTGAAGAAATGATGGAAACAATCCTAAGTGATTTATTGTGGAAAAGATGTCTTGTATACCTTGACGATGTCATAGTCTTCAGAAAAACATTCGAAGAGTGTTCTAATAACCTAAAAATGGTACTAGAACGTATTATTTCCAATGGTCTCAAATTGAAACCTAAGAAATGCCACATGTTTAGAAAGTCCATAAATTATTTGGGCCGAGAAAATCGAATCAGTTACGAATTGGAATAGACCTAAAACACCCAAAGAGGTGAGGTCCTTTTTAGGATTCTGTTCCTATTATAGGGAATTTATTCCGAATTATTCTAGAGTCAGTTACCCATTACAAACTATTGCTAACTGGACTCCAGGAAGTACCAAGGAAAAATTTCCTTGGACGCATGAACAGGAATCTGCTTTTCAAAAACTAAAAGACCTGTTCACGAGTACTCCGGTATTACAATATCCGAATGAAACGGATCATTTTATACTGGATACTGATGCTAGTAATGATAGCATTGGTGCAGCTCTCTCGCAAGTCCAAAATGGGAGAGAGGTACCGATTGCCTTTGCCAGCAATACACTGAGCAAAACTCAGCGCAATTACTGCACAACCAAAAGAGAGTTGTTAGCAGTAGTTGTATATACCAAGAAGTTCAAACATTTTCTATGGGGAATGAAATTTACTTTACGTACGGATCACTCCTCTTTAAGATGGCTACTGAACTTCCGAGATGCTGAAGGAATGTTAGGCCGATGGCTAGCCCATCTATCCGAATATGGGCTTGAACATCACCAGATTCAGCATAGACCTGGAGTAAAGCATTTAAATGCTGATGCTTTATCTCGAATACCAATTCAGAAATGTGATAATCCGGATTGTACTGATTGTGGAGCTCATAGGGCAGTGTTAGCAGGGATTCGAAGACCATTCGAACCCCTAGTTGCCAGTATACTGGATTGGTCTATGGATCACATACGACGTTTCCAGGACGCTGACTCGATAACTGCGCAGCTACTGCAATTAGTACCAAAGGGTATACGTCCAGTCAGACCTGAGGTCTCTCTGGAAAATCGAGAAATGAGAAGGTTTCTTGCTCAATGGACCGAGCTTGAAGTCCGGAAAGGCGTGTTATACCGTTGGAAGCCATGTAAAAATGGTGAGAAAATCATGCAAGTGGTGATACCACATGCCATGAGACATGACATTATGTACTTCTGTCATGGACATCGGACCAGTGGTCATTTCGGAAGGAAACGCTCGTTAGCACGACTTTCCAAGAAATACTATTGGCCTGGCATGACAAGAGACTTGCAAAGATGGGTAACCACCTGTCCGGATTGTTGTAAAAACAAACCCGGACCCGGGATGGGCAAACTTCCCCTATCCCAAGAACTTTTCGGAGTTAGATTCGCAAGAATCGGGGTAGATATCATTAGTGGATTGAATACAACCGCTAATGATAATACCTGTATGATGGTAGTGTGTGATTATTATACAAAATACACTAAAGTATTTCCACTACCGGACCACAAAGCAGTTACTTGTGCCGAAGCCTTTGTAAAAGGTTGGGTACTAAGTTTCGGTGTACCATTAATGTTACACAGTGACCAAGGCAGAGAATTCGAATCAAATCTCTGGCAGGGTATGTGCGAATACTTAGCTATTTGCAAGACTAGAACCAACCCGTATAGGCCACAAAGCGACGGATTGGTAGAAAGGTTCAACAGAACCCTTATCCAAGTCCTAAAGTCACTCGTCAATGAACATATGGACGATTGGGATGAGCAATGCCATTTTGTGACACATGCTTATAACAGTACGGTACATTCAAGTACAAATTGTACTCCGAACCTTTTAGTATTTGGAGAGGATTTGATAATGCCTGCCGACTTAGTATTTGGAGTCGTAGGGATGGACCTGGAACTACCTTGCCATGTAGTTTTTGTGGAATGCTTGAGAGACAGATTTAAAAAGGCATATGAGTCTGTCCGAATTGATTTGGAGAAAAGTGCCAAATGGCAAAAAGCTGGATACGATACCGATCTAAAGTATCGGAAATTCCAATCCGGAGACAGAGTTCTAAGACTACATGAACCACTTAGACACATAAAATTAGCATCTAATTGGGATGGTCCCTTTACTGTAACACAAGTTATCAGTGATTGTACCGTAATTATAAAATCTGACCTTGGTCGACTTTATAAGTCAAATGTGGCTAGATTAAGGAAATGGTCTGGGAGGGAGACCTCCACAGAAATGTATGGTGAAGGTTCCGGAAAGATCCTGAACCAGAATCGTATAATAGACCAAGTAAAGAACACTACAGTGAAACGAGGCCGTGGTAGGCCTAAGAAGTGTTCCGAATCAGTGGCACCCACGCCAACACCGATTAAGCGTGGGGGAGTTAAAAAAATCTCGGCAGGTGAAGACAAGAAGAAGAGGAAAGGTGTCTCGAAGGCTAAGAAATACCTAGAAAAGGCTCTTCAGACTGTCAGGTCCGATAAAGAACTATCCGAGAAGGGGAGATACGTTCGTCGCAGCCCTCGAATTGCCCAGAGGACTGCAGTGACCTAACCTGTATACACAACGGGTGTAATGTTTACATTTAGAGGAACAGATGACAACTGACCCGAAAGGCTTATTTGTCGCCGCCGCATGATGTACCAATGGGTAGTGTCTCAAAGGCTAAGAAATACCTAGAAAAGGCTCTTCAGACTGTCAGGTCCGATAAAGAACTATCCGAGAAGGGGAGATACGTTCGTCGCAGCTCTCGAATTGCCCAGAGGACTGCAGTGACCTAACCTGTATACACAACGGGTGTAATGTTTACATTTAGAGGAACGGATGACAACTGACCCGAAAGGCTTATTTGTCGCCGCCGAATGATGTACCAATGGGTAGTGGACGGATAATCCGGTGGATTTGCTTAAGCTTTCCATAATCTCCACTTAAATCCCCAGACGAGTCATCGGCGTGAGTGATAATTACCTAAAAACAATCAGTTTGTTGATGTTCCGCTTGTAGCACATGCGTTTCCGCATGACGTCACCGCGTCCAGTCTCGGCTGACCCCTTGTGACCTCGCAAACTCGCGGGGAAATGACGTCACGAAAGCTGGCCTGTCGCCATATTGTTTTTCGGTAACGTCTGAGACGGTCGAGCTCGCTCCCCTCTTGGATTTTACCGGCTAGCAAACCCTCGCTGCTTCCTTAGAGTCTGTCTCTCAGTAGGCAGACTCCGTCTGTGTCGGCCCCGGCGCCGTAAAAGCTGGAAAAAGGAGTATCTTACTCCCGTGAGAGATTCCCCAGGCATGGCTGAGGAATCCGTAGCTGCAGCCAAGCTATCCGGTGACCTGGATAAGCTGACTCCGTCCGCAGAAGCTTTTCTGGAAGCTTTGTCACCTGTTACACAGGAAGAGAGCGAGATGATGGACGTGGAGGAACCCACGGATCGCTCGTTCGAGGAGAAGCTGGCCTCATTCTCACTGAATGAGCCAGAGAAAATGCTGTCTCCACTCCCACCCGAGGGATCCGCAGGGGCTACGAGTGCTGAACCCGCAGCGACTGGGTGCGAGACCGCACAGGTCGACGGACCGAAAGACCAGTGGAAGCCAGCAGTGGCTGACCCGTTCCCGGTAGAATACGACGGTCGCTACCTGTACGTCCACCCGGAACTACAGGCACAAGTGACCTATGCTGACGGTACACCAGTTAGGTTGGACCCGAAGGTGAGAATAGCTGTCGAGGGCGTCATGGTTCCCGAACAGCTGGATAGGACACCTCCCGAATGGCTCCGAGACTGGCCGTGGTTCCAACGGGGACTAATGGTGGACGCTGCTTTCCGCGAAGCAGTGTATGAAGCCAACAGAGCTTTCCTGCTCGGAGCGTATCCGAAGCCGGATAAGACCCTGTGGAACGTCAAGCAGACGAACATCGATTGGGTAGGCTGTGTCTCGGAACCCGAGGGGCAGACTTACCCACGTCCTTGTGCCACCCAGCCCCAGTACCGGACCACGAAGGAGTTTCGGGAAGCCGCTGCCAACTTTGAACAGTGGGACGACGGTTATTACATAACCGAGCAGGAGTTAGTGGATGTCCAAAACAATTCGCTAACCGGCATGAACCGAGGTGTAGCCCTTCGGACGGTTCTCGTCCGTCGTATGACTGCAGAACAGGAGGCCCGGTAAGAGGCTAAGAGGGAAGCGGAAGTACCCGCACCTCCTATCCCCGACCTGAAGCTTGCCACCCGAAGCACAGCCAGTTCTGCATCAGCCACCGGCAGTACTACCACCCTGGTAGAAGCCTCGACCTCCAGCGCGTCCGGAACCCAGGAACCGAAGGAAGACTGGAAGGTCAGCAAGAACAGGAGGTCCGCTGCTCGGAAGCTCAAGAATCTTCCGGATTCTGCTAGAGCCGAACCGAAAGCTAGCACCTCAGCCACTGGTAGTACTGCCATGGAGGTGGAGTCCTCGGACGAGGAGTCTGTACACGAATCCTCGGTTGAGTATGATGAGAAGGCTACCCCATCAACTCAAACCGAGGCTGAACGGTGGGCTAACGCCAAATCCAGATTCAAAACCCGGATTCCGACGTGTTTCTCCGACTGTGCCTAGGGAGTAAAGAAGGACGGCTCCACCCTATATGCCTGCCCGGACTCAGTTAACAAAAATAATGAGTCAGACGATGAAGATTGGATGCGTCTTTCGGACGAGGACCCCAATCCGAGCAAGGCCTATCGAAAGATGTGGCTCATGCTAAACCACACCGAAGGGTATTACACTTATACCCAGAGGAGAAAACTGCATTGGGCTCTTGAGAAGTGGTACGGTGACGACCAGAAGTCCTGTCCCTTCTCTATCTGCCAGGATGCAAGTGATGTCTCGGTCCGGACCTGGAGTACTCCAGCCCGGTTCCAAAGGCATCTGGTAGAGGCCCACTTCCACCATCACCCGGTTTACATTTGTGATCCGAGTTATGGTAAGAAGGGCAAGAAGTGCACTATGAAGGTTCAATATAACCGACGTAGCGATCTGGCAAGGCACCAGAAGAAATGCCACGCAGAAGGTTTAGATGGGGCTCGGAAGCGTATCATGGAGCTTCATCAGGAACTCATGAAGGAGTTCGATAGTCTGAGCGAGGATGCTTGGTCTAAGATCCGACCAGGGGACCAAGTCCTCTGCGAGGTTCCGAAGACCAAGGATTCGAAACTCCGTGCTAAGATAGTCCTGACTCCTGGAAAGGGTAAGCTGGACATGCACGAGTCTCTCTGGCAGAAATGTGAGGAATCCGGCAAGGAGGGAAAGAGAGCTCGTGAAAGGAGCAGAAGGGACCAGAACCGTGGTGGTAACGGTAATGGTCAGTCCACCACCTGGAGGCCATTTCTCAATGTACTACGACTGCACACAGCCACTAAGATTTTAAAAATGCCAAGAATAAGCCAGGCTATCGTAGGAACTGCCCTACGACTGCTCACTACGATTAGCAGCTATGCAGTAATTACATAAGGTTTAGTAGGGCAGTCGTACTGGTGCAGATTTTAGGGACTACTAGTGCATGGTACTGGTATGGCCAAATTATTAGGTTCTCACTACAATTTAAAGGACAGCAGTCGTAGTGTGTTAAGAAATGACCTCCTGACCATTACCGTCAAGAAACCCAAACCTGCCGGATACGCAGGCGCCGTATCGAAACCTGGGAAAGTTAGCCCCCGCAACTTTCCGTCCTTGACCCAGTGACCTGGACCTGAGAGCCAGACCTTGGTCGTTGGAAAGGGTGGTCGACTTGTTCCCAAGAAGACCTCAGCACCTGCTGCCAGCGGATCCGCATCCGCTCCAGCTGCCCTCCCAGTCAACTTCACCCCGGAGCAGTTAAACCTTTATCTGCAGATGGGGCTGAAGCAGAACCAGCCTCCAACCTACTGTGTGCCAAAGCAGGCGTGTCCGGAAGTCCCACACCCGGAAGTGGTCCTCAGGCCGCATCGACTCCCCCCAAGGCTGTCGCTGCACCAGAGAAACCAAAAGACGCCATTACCATTAAAACCGGTAATGCGGAAGTTTGGTTTGAGAAGTCTCGCCAGGGGGAAGCAGATGTTTAGAAGGCCATCTACACCCACTGGGAGAAATGTGTCCATCAGGGTCTTCTTAATGATACCCTGTTGTACATGAAGGAGGTTGCGGATGCTGAAAAGCAGCGCCTCGAGACCCTCATTCGGGACGATGTAAAGTCCCAGGAGGAAGCTGCCACAGCTGGCCAAGAAAAGGCAGCTACAGGTCTGCAAATGTTTTTTTATTAGTATATGAACACCTGTTCTTTGTGTTCCGGGTTCCTTTTATGATCAGCTTATTGTATGATTTAGGCCGTATAATTCTTATTATACCCTGAATAGTCTATTCGGATTCAGAACTACACTTACAAACAATTCGATAGTAGACTTGCTGCTGTCAGATGTATCCGGATGCCGGTTCCAGACTTCTGCTGCTATCTGTGCTAACCACTATACTAGGATGGACTTTACGATTCTGTGTTACCTCTACATTTCACCTATACTCCTGAATGGACTAATACTACATATTACTACTACCACCTATATTGGACTTTTCACTTATGTCAACAATACTTAAATGGATTCCGCTTCTACACTGTTGACAAAACCAGATCTACACTCTACTTCTACTCTACACCATTCGGATATACTTATGAACTATAGCACTTCCAGAGGATTGTGGGTAGCTGCCCCAAATTCATCTACTGTGGTCACTTTAATAACCAGGAATCAGAGACTTTAGCACGTCCATCCCGTGGTTAGCTGACCACACTTACCTTCTAGTATCCGGAAAACTACAGCAGAAGACTCCAGCAGCATCTACCATTTTTATATTGTACATAATGTCACATATCTATTTTTCTATAATGTTATTTGTATGTGCATATTCACACTATGGTCATAACTTACTATATATTGTGATACGGGTATATACATATCTATTAGTACGGATCTCATGCTGTTCATATTTATAATATAAGATCCGGTAAACTACACCAGAACGTATGTATTATTGTCCTGCGAGACATATTGTATCATAAATATATTAATCTGGTGTTATAAAGGTTATTTGGTACACGGTGATATCATATATATTATTATATTCATTACTACACTGTGATTTTTTTCTTTTCAAGTGTATAATACAAATGGTTCTATTCATACTACTCACGGAATCCTTAACGGATTCATATGGTTATATCATACGATGATGATACATGATTATATGTCATTAGATAGTGTAGTTACTCTTAAAGTCTTTTTCAAGACTATATAATCAAATGTGGTATTAATAACTACATACGCATATGAATGTTATTATGTGATTATTTAATATTAACAGTTCCGTTACACATAACTGTTACTATCACATGTATACGAATTATGATACTTGTCTTATTACTTATACCGTAAACATGATATGTTATCCTATGGTATAAAAAGCTAATTAACAGTTTCGATACATACAACTGTTATTCATTCAAGTAATTCGTATCATATTCCAACATTCAATTTGTTATCATGTAACTACATACACTATCAAATATATGTATATGACATTCAAATCATATTTAACTTGGTGTTAACGTTATATCTATGGTTGTACCTCTATTACTAAGGGTTTAGACATATAGAAATGTTATCCCTGTAATTTTACTATAACTATAACACCCTCCTAATGTCTGGGGGAGTGGTGTAGAGGTACATAACATATAAACCATAGCATCGGGTACCGTCTGACGTGGCGGGTGAGTCGAGTCGTCAGACGTTCCTCAGGTTCCGGATAGGTGGCAGCACCGATCCGGGTCTGTGGGGACATCTGACGACGAACACCTGGGTCCTTATATAAAGCCCAGGGCTCGGCCGCTACGTCAGAGGCCCTTCTGGCCTCCGAAGCATGTAGAACACCATTGATAATTATTAGCTACCCTCCTCATACTATCGGGTAGCCGTGAGTGTGCATTAGTAATAAAATCTATCCGTTGGCATACACTTGAAACACCGTCTTACTCTTTCTTTCCAAATCGTAAGACCCGAACCCCCAGGTCCGTAAGGCCACAACCCCTTACAAAACAAACCCGGACACGGACCCGGTAAGTTGCCCTTATCCCAAGAATTATTCGGGGTAAGGGCCCGAATAGGAATTGATATTATTAGCGGATTAAATAAAACGCCGAATGACAATACGTGCATGATGGTAGTGTGTGACTATTATACCAAGTATACTAAAGTCTTCCCACTGCCGGATCATAAGGCTGTTACTTGTGCGGAAGCTTTTGTGAAAGGTTGGGTACAAACTTTTGGAGTGCCCTTAATGCTTTACAGTGACCAGGGAAGGGAATTCGAATCCAATCTCTGGCAAAGTATGTGTGAATATCTCGCCATCTGTAAAACCAGGACCAATCCGTATCGTCCACAAAGTGACGGGCTAGTAGAAAGGTTCAATAGAACCCTTATACAAGTCCTAAAGTCACTTGTAAATGACAATATGGATGATTGGGATGAACAATGCGACTTTGTAACACACGCTTGCAATGGCACTGTTCATTCGAGTACTAACTGCTCCCCAAATTTGTTAGTATTTGGAGAAGATTTAATAATGCCAGCAGATCTGGTATTTGGTGTCGTCGGAATGAATCCGGAATTACCTTGTCAGGTAGTTTTTGTGGAAGCATTACGAGACCAGTTTAAAAAGGCATATGAAGTGGTTCGTCTAGAATTACATAAAAGTGCCCGCTGGCAAAAGGCCGGATACGATACGGGTTTAAAGATAAGACACTTTAAACCCGGAGATCGTGTTTTACGATTACATGAACCCCTTAGGCATGTTAAGCTGGCATCCAATTGGGATGGTCCATTTACAGTAACTACTGTGATCAGCGATTGTACGGTATTAATACAATCCGATATAGGAAGGGTCTACAAATCCAATAAAGACGAGCGATAATGGCAGAACTGTACGGATTGTTATTTGTTTATATGTATCGCACATGTTGTGTGACGTCACGTTGGCTACTCGCGTATAACCTCTCGTGACCCCGCCTGACCGCGGGTAAGTGACATCAACCGCGAGAATTCGGCCATATTGGATTGAGCGGGCGAGAGAAACAGACCTAACCTTTGGTACGTTTTTTCTGGCCCTATCCGATTGAACAAAACAAGGACATCTTCTAGCGCAGCGAGGAGAATGAACACCGAGTAGGTGAGTGTTAGGTGGGGAGACAGAAAAAGCTACCCCAGAAGTTGTCTTCTCAGCTCAATGGCTGAGAAAACCGTGGTGGAGTCGAAGCGGTCCGGCAAGCCGGGTCACTTGACTCCCGATAGCGTCCTTCCGGATGCCGACATTGAGCAAGGCCCACAGCCTTTGTCCCCGGTTACCCCGCGGGAGGAAGAGATGATGGAGTTCGACGATGATCTCGAGAACTTCAACTTGGGGAAGAACAGTAGACCGGTTTCACTGCTACCGTCTTCCCCAGGCGACAACAGGGGGGGATCGCCCTCCTGCACCGGATTCGTCACCCGAGACGATGGGGGAATCCGGTGAAGCCACCGGTAACCCGACTACCAGCAGTTGGGCGGACGACTACAGTGGAAACCCGGATGACGGATTTCGAACCCTTGGGCGCCACAGAGTGAGCGAAAACTACTACCCATCTTACGATGGTAGGTACCTCTTCGTTCACCCGAACTTGATGAAGACGGATGAGGACGGTCGTCATATTCTGATTGACCCGGAAGTCTGACGCAGTATTCTGGAGGTTATACCTAACCACGTATACTCGGAAATCCCTCAGGAATGGCTGACGGATTACGGATGGCTTCAACGGGGACTTATGGTCCACCAAGAATTCCGTAGGGCAGTATATGATGCTGCTATGACACTGGAGCTTGACCTCATGCCACAACCCGATCGTAGTACATGGTGTATCGACGACCTTAAACAGGTAGATTGGATCAGGCTTTTTGTACGGCATGAAAGCCACCGTTACCCGAACCCGGATTCTCACGAGACGTCCTTATTGACCGTCAGTGAGTACCGGAGAGCTGCTGAAGCGTTTGATTCCTGGTCTACGGGTTATACTCTCCAGGAATCCGACATTGAAAAGTGTCGGAAGTCGAGCCTGTTAACATGGACTCGACCCGAACTTATCCATCGTCTCATCCGGGAACAAATGGAGGATGAGCGAGCCGCAGCAAAAGCGAGACATGAGGAGAGTGAGAGGAAGCGTCTGGATGACGAAGCCGCCATTGCTCCTCCGATTAAGAAGATTGTCGTTACCGGCAAACAGGAGGACCCCTCACCTAAGGGCCCTCGTGCGGGAAAATCGACTCCTAAGCCCAAAGCCAAAGAGTCGGAAACACCCGCAGACTCTGACGAGGGGAGCTGGACTAAGACCCAGTCGGAACGTCAGCGGAAGGCTGAACTCCGGAAACTTAGAAACATTCCGGATTCAGCCATCATTGAACGACAGAACAGAGCCCCCGAACCAGTAGAATCTATGGAAGTAGAGGAATCTGTTTCCGAATCGAATGTTTTGGATGAGTCGGACGACAACATAGTCCCGCCAACTCTATCCGATGTGGACAGATGGGCCAACGCTAAAGGGGGTTTTAAAGACCGCATCCCTACTAGTATGGAGGACTGTGTCACTGGTGTCACCAAAAAGGGTACGGTAAAATACGCCTGCCCGAAACGGTACAACAAGGACGGTAATTCCGACGATGAGGACTGGATGTGTCTGACCGACAGCGATCCCGTCCCGCATAAGATGTACCAGAGTATCTGGCTCTTATTGAACAATTGTGCCGACACATATTACAGTCAGGTACAGAAAAAGAAACTGCGGTGGGCCTTGGATAAATGGTATTCCAAGACCCGGAAGACATGCCCCTTCTCCATCTGTATGGATAAGAGCGACATGGAGCAGGAACGCGTCTGGGATACCCAGATCCGGTTCCAGCGCCACCTGGTGGAGGAGCATATGCACCACCATTCCGAGTACTCGTGTAACCCAGACGAGGGCAAGAAGAGTGCTAAATGCACTAAACTTGTGAGTTACGAACGCCGGGGTGACTTACGTCGTCACGGTAAGTCGGCTCACGCTGACGGACTCAACAGAGCCCGTGACCAAGTTATGGCCCTGCATAAAGAACTCATGGCCGAGTTCCGGAAGATGGACAACGAGCGTTGGGCGAACGTGAAGCCGAGTGATCAATCATTCGGCACCACGGACACCACGCACGGGAAAAAGCTCGTGGCGAGGTTTGTGCTCACCGAAGGTCGGTGTAAGCTGGACCTCCACGACGAAGAGTGGAATGATTCAGCCATCATTGAACGACAGAACAGAGCCCCGGAACCCGTAGAATCTATGGAAGTAGAGGAATCTGTTTCCGAATCGAATGTTTTGGATGAGTCGGACGACAACATAGTCCCGCCAACTCTATCCGATGTGGACAGATGGGCCAACGCTAAAGGGGGTTTTAAAGACCGCATCCCTACTAGTATGGAGGACTGTGTCACTGGTGTCACCAAAAAGGGTACGGTAAAATACGCCTGCCCGAAACGGTACAACAAGGACGGTAATTCCGACAATGAGGACTGGATGTGTCTGACCGACAGCGATCCCGTCCCGCATAAGATGTACCAGAGTATCTGGCTCTTATTGAACAATTGTGCCGACACATATTACAGTCAGGTACAGAAAAAGAAACTGCGGTGGGCCTTGGATAAATGGTATTCCAAGACCCGGAAGACATGCCCCTTCTCCATCTGTATGGATAAGAGCGACATGGAGCAGGAACGCGTCTGGGATACCCAGATCCGGTTCCAGCGCCACCTGGTGGAGGAGCATATGCACCACCATTCCGAGTACTCGTGTAACCCAGACGAGGGCAAGAAGAGTGCTAAATGCACTAAACTTGTGAGTTACGAACGCCGGGGTGACTTACGTCGTCACGGTAAGTCGGCTCACGCTGACGGACTCAACAGAGCCCGTGACCAAGTTATGGCCCTGCATTAAGAACTCATGGCCGAGTTCCGGAAGATGGACAACGAGCGTTGGGCGAACGTGAAGCCGAGTGATCAATCATTCGGCACCACGGACACCACGCACGGGAAAAAGCTCGTGGCGAGGTTTGTGCTCACCGAAGGTCGGTGTAAGCTGGACCTCCACGACGAAGAGTGGAATGAGTGCTGCAACTCCGGGAGGAAGCCAGTTCAAACCGGACGCAGCAGAAAAGATGTCAGGCGGGAGGGATCCCCAAGACTTCCGGATGGTACCCACAGCCGGATGGACCGATCAAGGTCACCGCTGGACCATCATGATGCGGAGAAGTCTTCGAAAGAAGTGACCTTCAAACACCCGTCACAGGTGTTAAGGAGCGCTTCCGGCAGGCCTAGTTCTTATAAGGCCGCTGCTGAAGCCATACCCGGCAAGCTTGACTCCAGCCAATTTCCCGACTTGGGAGCACATGGCCTGGAGAGTCAAGTTTTGACACCCGGTAACAAGGGTAAACTGCGCCGGAAGCTGTCTGCGGCGGCAGGCAGTCCTATCGCTGGAGGTACTTATAAACCCCTCACCAGCGACGAGCAAATTCAGCATTATCTGAAATTGGGATTGCAGGTACACCTCCCTCCTACTCCGGATGGTGTACCCTTTGTTCACGTGGGACCAGACCAATCCGGGCCTGCTCCCATTCCGAAAGCTGTGGTTAGTACTGAAAAAACTAACCCAACCGCTCCACCAGCACCCGCTAAAGTGGAGAAGGAACTGCCCGAAGCGCCGGAAGACAAAATTGTTGTTCGTTGCAGAAGGGCGGAGAACTGGTTCGACAGTTGCGAACCAGGTAAGGCTGAAGTCCAAAGCACCATCTATCAGGCGTGGGAAGGACTTCAACATCAGAGGGCCATAGCATTCCATCAAGGGATGATTAATGACACTCTGATGTGTTTCCGGGAGCTGCAGGAAGCCGAAAAGGATCGTGTGGAAAAACAGGTCAAGGACGATGTTAATTATCAGGAAGACCTGGTGGAAAAAGCACAACAGAAATCGGATTGTGCCGTCCACGACCTGAAAAAGAAATTGGACGCGGAAGAGATGAAGAATGTCCAACTTCATAGTAAGTTTATGACAGTCTTCGGTGTCGATCTCAATGAGTGGGATGGCACAAAGGAACATGCCTTGCGGTTGCTAAAAGACAAATATGGCAAAAAGTAACCGCAGCCCTCTCTAAGGGATCCAATAAGTCTATTGGTGTAATCCGGTAGACCGTACAGTATTCTTCATCCATTCGGACTAGAATACCGGATGACCCGCCAGGAATGATTCCCGAGGCCCCGACTAGACTACTAACCCATCCGGGTCCGATGTTCACCATATGACATCTACAACCTAGTTATAAAAGGGACTGCAGCACAGGGATGTACCCGATATCCAACCGGAACTATACATCTGTGAGGAGACACACGGCACACTCGTGGATAGTGCCGTTGTGGTATCCTATGATTGTTACATTCCTGATATATTTTTTCACTCGGACTATTCAATATAACGGATATAGGAACATATAACGCAATTGTGGATAGCGTCATTATGTTTCCTACACTATATTATATTAATAAACAAGCACACCGTAGAGGATTAGGGTAGCTGCCCTATCATCTTACATACTATAGACACATGGATTAATTACACAAGTTCCACATCACAGGAATGGACACTGCTCTATTATCAGAGCAATAATATCAATACATATATCTTATCATTTGGACTGTTCCACCACCTGGATTAACAGGACTGTGTTCATCCGTATTCATTTTTGATCTCTGCTGGATAGTGATTACGGATCTGCGATCCGAATGAATATATGATATCCATATACTATAATGACAATGTCATTCTTGTTGATAACTATTCATAGTATGTTTGTAAAAAAAAAAAAACTCAAAGGGTGTATGACGATTAAATATTATATTGTAATGTATTTTTCCATTCCGGATGTAAACCTAATGTTACTCTGTGATATACGATTTAATATCACTTCTATCCGGTTATATACATGTTCACATATTGTCGTCTAAGGACACATATCCATAACGTTAATAACCTCTATTATTATAAGATAGATATAACTATAACATAACCCCATTGTTGGTTAAATAGTTTATTTATCCCCTGAGTTTTATCTAGTGGGGGTAGTGTAGAGGTATACATTTATATATTAAGTTATGGTCCTTTGGCGCGGTGGGTGAGTCAGCCACCCGGGCTTCGCCCTCCACTTCCCAGATAGGTGGCAGCATCTGTTCGGGTGGTGTGAGAGGCATGGGGGGGGGCACCACTGTCCCTACCTATAAGAGGAGGACAGGGCTCAGTCGCCGCGTCAGAGATAGTGAGACCATCGCCGTCTGAAGCTCTCTAACCTAGAACAGAGAATCCGGCATCTCATACAATCTCTCCGAGCTACCTCCGGGTAGCCGTCTGTGTCATCCGAACTGAAATAAAACCCTGTTCGCATACACCCGAATCCTCCTCTTGTTGACTTGTTTGTCCAATAGAATAGAGGAGAAAGGAACCCGTTACAGAAGTATAAGGTAAAAGTATCACTTCCCAGAGTTATTATCATCAATTAATTATTTTTCTATTGGCATGCAAGAAATTGAAAAGGTGGTTCCACTTCTCAAGACCAATTTCATCAGTAGCTGCAGTGCGAGTCACACACTACTTAGCCTTATGTCTTTTGTTTGGAAAAAGCAGCCAGGACAAGCTAAGTATAGGGTGGTCTGGAGGTATCACAGCCCCAGTCAAACAGTTTTATAAATCTAGAGCCTAAATTTATGCATTCTGGTGGTTTTTGAGGTTTCCCTATACCCTCTGTTTAAAATTCTACAAAATGTTAAAATGGGATCTCATTGCATGGATCTGGATGAATCACAAGATTGATTTCTGTGGTCTTAGGTTAAAGCAAGCAAGCAAACCGTATTTGAGGGATCTTTTAAGTCTGAATCAACTTGCTGCAGACACACATGGGCCTTTATGACTCTTAACTATAGGGAATGGGCTCTTTAAGCACAGCCTTTGGAAATTTTGTTTGGGGGAGGGGGATAACCAAAGCAATCCAAACAGGCAAATCAAAAACTTTACCATTTACATGGGTTGGGGGTTTGGGTTTCTGAGCAAATGGCCAGGCCAACTCTAAGTATTCGCATACTGCTTTCCAAGAAAAATGTTTAAAACTCTTGGGCATGTTTTTTTTATTGTTAGTGTGATTAATGTGTGATAGAGAGTAAGAATCAGAGGGGGGTCTGGGGCTATGTCCTTCAAGAAAATTTTGAATATTGAGAAGTCAAATGGTGCATTTTGGTGACGTATGACTGGATGGTGCAGGGGGGCACACATCCCACCTGACCCCAAGGTTTTATTACCCCTGCATCAGATACACTGCTTTTGGCTCAGGGAGCCTAGGGGTATATGGAGATGTCCCCCACAAAAAAAATTGAATATCGAGAAGTCAAATGGTGCAATTTGGTGATGTATGACTGGATGGTGCAGGGGGGCACACATTCCACCTGACCCCAAGGTTTTACTACCCCTACACTGTTTTTGGCTCAGGGAGCCTTAGGGTATATGGAGATGTCCCCCAGGAAAATTTTGAATATCGAGAAGTCAAATGGTGCATTTTGTTGAGGTATGACTGGATGACTCAACTGGTATGTCCCCAAGGAAAGTTTTGAATATTGAGAAGTCAAATGGTGTATTTTGGTGATGTATGACTGGATGGTGCAGGGGGGCATACATCCCACCTGACCCCAAGGTTTTACTACCCCTGCATCATCAATACACTGTTTTTGACTTAAGGGTATATGGAGATGTCCCCCAGGAAAATTTTGAATATTGAGAAGTCAAATGGTGCATTTTGTTAAGGTATGACTGGATGACCCATCTGGATGGGTCGGGTTTATCCCGGTCGAGTCCATTTCGTATGGTTCTGTATGGTGTGGTTCTGTTCAGTCTGGATCCATCTGATTCTGTCCGGTCTGGTCTGGGTCCCATTGAAGTCTTGACTGGGTCTGTTGTGGTAGGTTCAGTCCAGATCCATTTGGTCCAAGTCCATTTGGTCCGGGTCTTTCTAGTCCAGGGGGCCATTTCTTAAGGCACTACGACTGCCCACAGTCACTACGATTTGAGACCCCAATACTTAGTGTCAGCAATCGTAGGTAGTGCCCTACGACTGCTCTGTATGATCAGCAGTTATGTAGATATTACATAGCCTTTGGTAGGGCAGTCGTAGTGCTGCAGGTGTTACATGACCAATACTGTTGGGCTGTAATGTCACTATATTAAGGGACCCCACTATGGCTTGAAGGTGAGCAGTCGTAGTGTGTTAAGAAATGGCCTCCTGGTCGGTTTAGTTTGGGTCTTTCAGGGTGGATCTATCCAGGGTGAGTCTGGGGGCAATCCAGGTAGATCTGTCTGGTCCGGGTCAGTCCGGTCTGGGTGAGTCTGTCCAGGTGGATCTGTCCAGGGGCAGTCTGGGTGGGTACAGGTCGGGCCATCCAGGTCAGGCCATCCAGGTCAGGTCAGGTATGTCTTGCTAGGCCCACTCCAGATGAGGGGAGAGATTTGGGGAAAGGTTAGGGGAAGGGGAGATGGGAGGAAAGGCTAGGGAGAAAGAGAGAACACTGAGCACGTGATCTGATCATGACATATGCAAATTCCGAATGTGAAAAAAAATCGAGGTATTAAAAGTAAGGACTCTTCTTTGATTTGCCATTGATAGGTTAAAATGGGAGGGGGGTCTGGGGGTATCTAGCCCAGGAAAATTTTGAGTATTGAGACGTCAATTTGTGCATTTTGGTGCTCTTTGAGGGTGGCTGATGCCCTTGTACCCAAAGACCCCACCATATATATAAAATGGTAAAATGATATCTCATGGGATCTGGACAAAGATTGACCCTGACTTATCTTAGAATAATGGAGAAAACTGAAAAAATGAGGAGTTTGCATGCATGTATGCACGAGCCATCTGTGACAGGCATCACACATACCACAGAGCTCTCATGTTCTAATGGAGCCAAAGAGTGAGACTTTTCCCTGAAGCTTGGAATTTTCTAGATTTCCGAGATGCATTAAAATAAATGCAGTTCCAGGGGGTTTGGGTATGCCCCCAAGAAAATTTGGAGAAATATGGAGGTTCATTTGTTGATTTTTAGAGCATTTTGGTACATCAACTGATGATGGATGCTCAAGTTCACTATATACTGAAATTACAAAGTCTAAAATGCGTGAGAAACAGTGAGAGAGTGAGACAACCCCGAAATGTGTGAGAATCACGCCAGATGTGTGAGATTCACGACAGATGCTTGAGTGTTGAGAGCTCTGCATACACTCTTGTTGGAATTATGATTCCCCTGAAAAATTTTGAAATTTTAGAAAGAAAATGGTGCATTCTGATGCATTGTAAAAATATCAGTATAAACTTTCTCCTTCTGCAAGTAATATATTGAGAAATTGTCCCCACTACTTATCAATTTGGGTATTTACGGCAAGTCGCGTCAATTCGTGCCTCATCGAGAAGGGTCTAAAAATTTTACGCCCCCCCCTCAAAAGCAGTCAAAATATTTTTTGCCCCCCCTCAGGAGGGGTCAAAAAGTTTTACGCCCCCCCTCAAACTCACCACCCCCCCCTGTTGTTAAAAAATGAACACTCCCTAACTACCAAATCAAAAAAAATCATGATTTAGGTAATCATGATTTTCACAGTGATAAAACCCTTTTTTTCTAAAGTATTTTATTGGGTACAAAAATACATCTACAAGTAAATGCATTTTATCCTACCATGTGCATGCTGCACTACTTCTGCTAGGCCCCCTCAAGAGACAATATCTCTGATTCTGTTTAACATAGAAACACAAAACACAGTACTAGGAGTACATTTCTGAGGACCATGATTCCATTCATGCCATTTAGAACCCTGTACATAGCAGCCATTTTGAGTTGTTAATGAGTTTTACCCTAATTAATGCCATAGAATGTCAAAAAACGAATATCTCCACTTTAAATCAACATAGAAACACTAAAAGTACATTTGTGAGGCTCAGGAATCCATTCATGCCATTTAGAACCATGTATATGGCAGCCATTAATTACCTTATGTAATGCTGTAAAGATTTTGAAAAAGGAATATCCTTACTTGTAATCAACATAGAAACACAAAATAAAGTCCTAAAAGTACATTTTTGATATTTGGGAATCCATTCATGCCATTTAGAACCATACCTGTGTATATGCCAGCCATTTTGAATAATTAATGAGTTCTAATGATTGCAGGGTTGGGAGGTTTCTTCCAGAGAGCGAAAAAAAAGGTAAAAACCATGGAAAAAAAATGTCCAGAAGAAATAGGTTTTGATGGTACTAAAATTAATGCCAACTTTGAACTCTGTCCATGTACTGTAGAGGATGTCATTAGACTATCTAAAGCAATAAATGTAAACAAGAGCTCTGGTATTGATGGAATCTCTACCCAGGTCTTGAAAGATGTATTTCTTGCCCTTCCGGACATCATGTTACATATTCTCAACCTGGTAATTGAAACTAAATCCTTCCCTACCCAATGGAAAAAAGCCACAGTCATGCCACTCCCCAAAGGAGGTGACCACTCCGACGTCAATAATCTTAGACCAATATCCATACTGCCCCTACCCTCTAAATTAATGGAAAAAAATTATACATAAGCAGTAAACTGAGCATCTGGAACTACACAATATAGTCTTTGAAAATCAAGACGGCTTTAGAAATGATAGATCAACTTTCGAAATTTCGAATTATCTCGTGTGGGGTCCCACAGGGATCAGTGCTAGGTCCACTGCTCTTCCTCCTTTATATAAATGATCTGAATAATAGTCTAACACATATGTCTGTGTTACATTATGCTGATGGTACCGCCTTACTCATAAGCCATGGGGAGGCTGAAAATATTAGTGCCCCTGTTGACCAAGACCTAGCAGCCACAGCCATATGGTGTACAAAAAATAAACTTTCTTTAAATGCAAAAAGAAAACAAGTAATATTTGGTACTAAGGCCATCCTTAAAAAAGCTGTTATCCCCTACCGCATTATAAAAGGCCATGACGTTGAAAAGTCACTAGACTATAAATACCTTGGATTCATTGTAGATAAATTTCTGTCGTTTAAACAACATATTGCACAGTTAAAAAGAAATGTTGGTTATAAAACCTTCATGCTAGCAGAGATTAGAACAAAACTAAATGATGATTCAGCCAAAAGGTGCTTATCAACACGATACTACCCTCAATTGAGTATGGGGATTGCCTCTTTTCCACAGCACCAGAAGGCAGCCTAAAAGGTTTACAGACAGCATTCAGTAGAGGGGTGAGGTCTACATGCTATAAATTGCGTGCCAAAAACATTGATAAAGTGCACAAACACCTTAGGTTAGCAAAGTTGGATGTGAGAAGAGAAATGCACCTGAAAAACCTCTCTTTCGACTTTCCACAAAACCCTGAAAATTAGGATTTGTGGGACATTCGTACCAGATTACATGCCAGCAAACTGGTATAAGTCCCCAGACCCCTAAACTCAGCTTTTAGAAAGAGTCTTGAATAGAGGTTGGCAACCATTTGGAATAACCTTGATGGTGACCTTAGAAATAGTGATGATAAGGATAAATTCAAACATAAGATGAAGCTCTGGTATGACAGTGTGATTGACAGCTACCCTGCTCTAATAACATAACCTGCTCAGAATCCCCCTACCCAAATACCATCCTTATGTTAGTCGGCAACAAATAAAAACATAACTGCTATGAGTTTTACTCATCCATTGCCATGGTGGTGCAGAGTTATTCATTGAATCACCCAATTTATCTGTGTAATGTACAACACAACCCACTATTGTCTCCAGCTCCATCCTATCCCCTCCCTTCTTCTAAAAGAGATCTGGGGGGCGTCACAGAAACAACGATTCATTGTTATGTCATTTCAGCGCTGCAAGTACGACTTTAACAAAGTTCATTTTATCTAACCGTTACACAATAGCTTATGTATGTAACAATGAGAGTCGTTGTGATAATGATGATTTTGTGTCGTTATAAAATTACCTGCCCCTAACTCTTCTCAGACACCAAAGGCAACCAGCTTAACTTGACCTAGTTCTGTTACAATGTCACTTCCAGTACGAGTCTCAGCCTTCATTCAGCTTAGGCTTCAGCACCATCTTCAATCATCCCAAAGTTGTCTAAAATGGTAAATATCTGTTTCTTTCTTCTGTAATACGATGTCCCATGCCCTTCTTCTCCTTATGTAGTCGCAGTTTCATGTTGACATTGTGCATCTGCCCTTCTTCAACGATTTTCTTCCCAGGTCGGCGGGCGATTAAAGGGGAAAAAGGCTTCTCGCTGTGGCGATTCACTCAACAATTTACATTTTCTCTCCCTTTTGTCATCCTTTAGGCGCATTGGTCAGGAAACAGGACCAAAAATTATCTCTTCCATCATTTCTGTGATGTTAAAACAGTACAACAAAGCCGATTTATTTTTTCTTTAGTTTAGACTCACATACTTCCTGCTAAGAACATGATGTTAACCCTTTCCTCTTTCTAAAACAGAAAACTTATTTCTTTCTTTTTTCTGCCTTTTCTTCAGGAGAAAGACCCGTATGTCCTTTACAAAGAAGAGGACGACCTGGAGAAAGAACTGGACGATGACTGGGATGTAGATTACCTGCCTCCTCCAGAGTCCTCTTCAGATGAGGACGACTGTGATGACAGCGAGCTGCCTGATATCTATGTACAATGGCCACCTAAATCCATGGTGGGTGGAGGACCTTGCAACAAAGGGAAGAGTAAAGCCAGGAAAGAAGATCCCAATGAGTCAAGTGGATTGTCGGAAAGCAGCGGCAAGCAAGAGAAGCAAGCGAAACACAAGCCCAAAAAGCAAGGCGGAAACCTCTCCCAAACCTGACGGTTAAAGTTAAAACCCCACAAACCACAAAGGTAGAGGCCAGTGTGTATTCTGGAATAAGTGATCAGAAGTTAAAATTAAGGAGACAGTAATGAGTGGCCGACTCAATGCGGTCAATAAAGACGGTACCGTAGTTTCACCCACTAAGCTTACACAGAAGGGGACGGAGCAGTTGAGGGAGGAGTACTGGACTCGGGAGGAGCACTGCGCTCTGTTTTTCCAGCTGCTCCAGCAGCGACACCTGATAAAAGCCAAAGGAGCCAGATCCCATGGCAGGCGTAAAGAGGGATGGGTGCAGTCCTAGGTACTTATTTATCATATTATAATTTCTATTTTATTTCACTGAAATGTATGATGTACAATAACAAGATGCGAGACACAAGTAAATCCATGTAAGAACAAAACTTTTCTCTTTTATACATCATGATGTGTCATAACTACCAGACTCTAAGTAACATAAAGGCTTTGTACTTCAAGCAATAAAAGAATTTATTTGGTCCTTTTGTTACAAAAAGGAGTTATAACTATAACTCGAAACACTTTTTTCCCGAATTGCAGCCATGTAGAACAGCATCAGGAATACAGAGCGGAAACTGGAGAACCTGAGACCACACATTAATGACTTCTTCTACAAAGCTAAGAAAAAGGTAAATTTCTTTCATATATGACCGCTATACTTAACTAAGGATATATAACCAAACAGTAATTAAGTTGTCACAATTGGCGCTCTTAACGCCCTTAATTTATTAAGAAAAACAAAAAGAAAAAATTGGGGTCCAACCAAAACAATATGGTGGCCTCCGTATGTGTGGTGGCTACCTGGGAGGAGGTCAGGTGACTTAGATGAGACTATGCAGGCCTGCCCCCTATGTGAGTCCCAGTATAGCAGACACCTGAGTAGCAGAACCGCTACAATATATACCATTATAATAACTAGTAGCTAGATAATTATAACACCCATATATGACCGCTAAACTTAACTAAGGATATATAACCAAACAGTAATTAAGTTGTCACAATTGGCGCTCTTAATGCCCAAGACCTCCAAGACAATTGTCTTAGTGTAAGGAAAACATAACTAAACACAAACACGAAGAAAGGAGGTTGCAACCTTGTCCTTTGACATCTTTTGAGTCAGGCTATCAACAAGATATAACAATACCGCGAGACTTTGCCAATCGCCTCTGGATTTTATGTTGATAAGATTCCAACCAATCGAGGAGAGGTAAGATGCTCCGGCTCTGCGGAGGGAATGGGTGGACACTTTGCCCACAAAACCACACAATTCTGACAGGCATTGGAGTTCAGTGGCAAAGGCTGAATAAGTCATTGGTCGTAAGCGTCCTCACTCCCAGTACTGAAACACTTCCTGACCTGCCCCCAACCCAGTGTGGTCGATGAGCCGGCGAACATAGGAGGTGACGCAAAAAGGCGATCCTGGTATGATGCTGAACGGGATTTCAAGCACCCGCTCACCATATTGAATCGTCTTTGTACGAGGCAAGGTCAGGAGTAGCCCCTAGTCATGGAAGGATAAATTCTGCAGACATATAGCTTGGGAGGAACTTGTTACGTGTGATTTGCGGAGAAGGCCGCGAAAGGCAGTAATGGCTGCCGTCCACCAACACAAATGAAAAGACACTGACATGTCCAGATGCTTGTAGAATTAGAGGAGATGTGTAGGCTCCAAAGGCATAGCTTGCACTGGCGAATAACCTAGCTTACGCTTGGCCCCTAACATTGTCCGTTTGACCATGAAATTGGTAGCATTGACTGGAGTATAACCGTGCAGGTGCTGGAGATATGACAGGGCACTTACATACTGTTCAATGCTTGAATACTTAAGTCTCCGGGCTAGGTACGCCACACTCTCCTGGGTACATGGAAGTGGCTGAATGTCAAATAAGGCACAAAATTCATGATAGTCTTTCCACCTAGACCTGTACAATCTGTACGAGCTCTCAGCCAGGGCTTGGTCTTGTAGACTCCGGGCCTCCTGATGTAACAGGGACAGACCTACAACACATGGGAAAGGGAGGTGAGACTGCTGCAACTTGGGGGTATGCTAAGCGAGAAATGTAATCGGCCTCAATATTATTGCCAGACCTGATATAGGAACATTTGATATTGACATTGTACGTGAAGGCAAGAAAATGGTCAGCATAGTAGGGGAGTGCTGGTATGTACTTGTAGAACCAGACACCATAGAGCCAATCTCCCATGTGGTAGGCCCCGAATCCGCAGGACGATGAGTCACACAAAATAACAGCAGAAGGAGTCTTGGGGCACAAAATTCTGGCCTTGCCGTTAAAGACCCCCGCAAAGGCTATCCACCACCTTAAGTCTGCTCGGAACTGATCATTTAGTCTCACTCTATGGTGTGCTTCCTTGACGCTATTGGTCAAGTTGATCACTCTGCGACTGAAGGTACGGCCACCCCTAACCACAGTGGAACAATGGCCGAGGATGCCTGCCAGCTGCTGGAGTTCGCGCTTAGTGGCAGTCTTCATCGAAGCAAAATCATACAAGGTCTGATAAAGCATAAACAATTTTTCACTTGGGAGGCTAATTTCCATCGCCTTGCTGTCGACCATGAAACCGAGGCAGACTGCACGCTGAGATGGGCAAGTAACTTTGGGCCACTTTACATTGAAGCCCATACTCCTCACCACTGAAGTCAGGACACTTTGAGCATAGGCACATTGATCATAAGTGGGTCCAATAACTGTCAGGTCATCGATATAGTTAGAAACCTGGTAGAATCCTCGGCGATGCATACACCTGACAATCCAATCTCCCAACTGTGTGAACAGATATGGGGCACACCTGAGACCGAAGGAAAGGACTTCAAATACTTGCTCACCCTCTCCTAAATCCCATCTAAAGCATTGGTAAGAAGCATTGTCTTTGTCAATGTTCACGCTCCTATAGGCTTGAGATAAGTCAATAGAACAAATATAGTAATAGGGATTAAGGATTTCCGTGAGGTAATCTACCCCTTTGTATGTGAATGTGTCACAGGTGTGGTCCATGAAGTTGTTTATGGATCTGTTTAAAGGCCTTTTACAGTCAGTGATTGGTCTGAGGGTGCCATCCTTTTTCCTGATTGCACCCAGACTATGAATGCACCTAGGTGAGTTGATAGCTAAGGTGACCTTGCCTTCTTGCAATTCTCTGAGAATTGTGTCATTCATTTCTACATTGAATTCATCATCCAGAATACTGGAGTAGTTGCTACAATCATAGAAGTCTATGTGTGTGTTGTCTACTATAATGAAACCACTGTAAACACCAGCTAATACAAAATCATCTTGAGCACACATATGGCCCTTGTATCTGTAGAATTCTGCAGCTAACCTACAAGGGCTAAGCTGAGATCGAACAGGTCCAATTTTGTGCTCGCATGCACAAATACTGAGGACACAGTCTCTGTAAACTACAATTGGTTCAGTGACATTAGGTATGTATACAAGGCATACAGATGTGTTACCACACACTGGAACGGTATCTGCTACATCAATGACAACAACATTACTAACACAAGTATCAGGATCACATACACTGCTAGTAGGGTAGCCATCACAAGCAGGTGACGCACCGTCACCCACAGGTGACAGACCAACATTGATATCATCACTACATACAGGGTCAGAAAAGACATTTTGTGCATCAACACATTCATGGCTGTTACCTGCCGGGAACAGTCCCATATCCGTAACATTGCCATCACACATAGAACCTCTGGCATAGGCAGTAGGGGCACCTACATCAACATTGTGTACAAAAATGTTACAACTATTAACACCAGCACTGGGTTGAAATAGGGCACATTCCTCAACACTGGGTACATTGACGCTGGGAACACATTCAATGACACCGGGAACCCCCACATTGACACCAGGAACACATTCATTGACACCAGGAACACATTCAATGACACCGGGAACACGAAAGGCAGGTGGTGGAGGGTTAATGATGTCAACAACAACCACTGTTAGGTCTGGATTTGGGTCTTCTGGACCGATTTGATCTGTCATGATATCCTTCCCCTCCAAATCAGGCCTGATTTGATCGATTCTGGGGTCGGTAGACAACCTCTCCATTGACATACAAATCAGAGATATTATGATTTACCTTAGCGTCTTCGTGCGTTTCTCCGTCCAGCCGTCGCCATCTTGGATTTGAACAAGACGACAACGGCGTGATGGGAAAACTACCATATTTTGCAAAATCTGATGAATTAACTGAAATGTTCGATTTAAATACACTTAATCCTAAGCAAGAAGATGGAATCTGACCCTCATTTGCAATAATATCATGAACACAATCGACATCGTCGACTGCAACATCCGGGCACCGTTCTTGTCCGTGTATGCAAATGAGCTGAGAGGCGCCTATGGGGGCGCTCGGATTAATTCTGCCCGCTAACTCACCGGCCGCGTCCGACCGAGGGGCGCTGATGGGTGTTACGAGTCACGTGGACGACTTTGCCGCCGCCGCCGGTTTGACGGTGCAGGCTCTCATCTTGTGGGATGCATCCCAGCAGTGGTAACAGACATGCTGCTGCTGACAGTCATCACCTGACCTGCATTTGAAGTTGTTGTACCTCCAACAGGGCATATAGGGGTCAGGTTCAAATTTGGATTTATTCCTTTTCTTCTTGGAACCCCCACCTTGGGCCCCTCCCTGGGTGGAGGAGGAGGTATTAGTAGGCTTGTGTACCAGGTGTAAGTTGATCATCTCCTCATCCCCATATACAAAAGCCTGGGCATCATAGTGGTTGGCCCTTTCTCGGACTCCATAATCATAACACCGGAGCTGATCTGATGTGTACAGACCCATGGCCTCCCTGTCACACAAAAAAAAACTGAATGTGGTATTGTATGTTACCACATGAAGTGGCCTTTTTAACCCCTTTAGGGAGGTGTCTACAGAGATCGAATGGCTTCTTCTTCTTTTTCTTCTTCTTGCGCTTGGCCTCCTCCTCGCTGTCGGAGCTATCCTCACCCTCCTCCTCATCTTCAGAGTAGGGGAGAGGCCCTGAGGGGGGCCTAGTACCCCCAAACAGAGGTGGTAGCACAGGTGTACCTCCAGGTAGACCACCAGGCCTAGGTTTACTAGTAGTAGGTGGGTCTGTGCTGACTATGTCTAGTATCTTGGAGACTCCTCCTTGCAGGTCAGTTACAGTGTCCTTTATGGCTGAGAATTCATTGGCCAGGCCTGTAAGCTGTTGCTGTTGAGATTCTAGGCAGCCCTGGAGGGCCTGAAAATCAGAATCCTCCTCCAGGTCTGAGCCAGAGTCAGTGTCACCCTGACCAGGTGGGGTGGTCACTTTATGTAAGAGTGCCTGCTGGCTTATAGATAAATTGGCTGGATTGAAAACACACTTCTTGCCTGTGGGAGGCACATGTTTGTAACCACATGTCCTGCAGTTCCTGGGGGAACCCTTTGGTGGCATGGTAATCCAATTCCAACTCCAAAAAATTGGGGTCCGACCAAAACAATATGGTGGCCTCCTTGTGTGTGTGGTGGCTACCTGGGAGGGGGTCAGGTGACTTAGATGAGACTATGCAGGCCTGCCCCCTATGTGAGTCCCAGTTTAGCAGACACCTGAGTAGCAGAACCGCTACAATATATACCATTATAATAACTAGTAGCTAGATAATTATAACACCCAAATTACTTTTCTGTCTGACATGTAATTTTCATTATATCTTATACTTTTATGCTTTCGGGTCTGGATGTACGCAATGTTGATATCTTTAATAAAAAATTTATTTTTTCCTTGTATTTAACTTCAGATTTCTATTTTCAGAACTCAGAGTACCTGGACCTAATATAGGCGGGAGAGGACTGCCCGGGCTTGCTCAGTGATGAGATGATGTGCCTGCACTACAAAGGCGAACCTGAAATAGCAGGTATTGGAACTTATATTTAGGCCGTACTTTTATAAACTATATTAAAGATATCTTTATAAATTAATTCTATGTTCTCTTTCATGCAGCATCAGTACTAAAAGTGTAACACCATTAGCCATCATAAAGAGAATTCTGTCCCATTTTAGCTTTTTAACTCCAAAAGTTTTTGCTTCAACTTTTTCACGTAGGTCCTGATGGTAAAATCTTGAGCGGGATCCCGACAGCTGCTGCCAGCAACAACAACAGTGGAGGACAAGATGGACTGGCTGAACCGAAACCTTCCACTTCCTACTCCAAAAAAACTATAGTACCTAAGACTTTAAAATCAAACCATGATGGCAAGGAAAGCAAATCAATAAAAGAGATGAAAAGTAATATGGGAGCTTCTTCAAGGATGTCGACAGGCGGGACAACAAAAACCTTCTCCAAGGGGGCCTCTTCCTCCTCACTGGCCAAGAACAATCTCAACGACACTCAACCGATCGATGTTATAGACCTTACAGCTTCTTCACAATATCTTGTTACATCGACACCTGACAAATCATCCAAGTCCTCCAAAGAGCCTTTGAGACGAAGTCCCAGGTTCGTATCAAGTAAAAGGAAGAAAAGTCTCAGTTTCTCCGACTTCATCGACAACAACAACTAGGCCTTTGCTCTCCCAGAGAATGACGATGGTCTTGTAGACAATTCTATACTTCAACAAGGTTCAGCTGTCCTGGATCGTACTAAAGTCCCGGGGTCTGAGGACATGGATGTACGACTAGCCAAAGTAGAAGCCATATTATGCTCCATGGATGTCGACAGGCAGGACAACAAAAACCAAACGCGTGACTTAGTAGGAAGACAGGTGGACATCCCAAAGGAACTGACTGAGTTAGTAAGAATGCAGGTGGAAGTCAGTGGTAGGACCATGTTCTGCCTGAAACGGGTACGAGACCCCGAAATTTTATTGGCTAATCTGTCCAACAGCCACAACAACCAGCAGGAGTTAAGTGGAATAAAATATTGTCCTCATGAAAATGCCAACAGAGGATCCCCAAGAGGCTGCTACAGTAAAAGAGGATCCCAAAAAACTGGCTCCAGAGCAAAAGGATACCAAACAGACTCATGCTGATGTTCCAAAGGACACAAATGACAACAAGGAGCCTTGTAATGGAGATGGTTCAGGTGAGGTTCTTGACCCAAATAAGAGCCAAGAGTCTGGCAACACTGGTGAAGGTAAAAACATGAAGTGCAAGTCCCCCCCTGGGACCCCGATAGACCTCTCCAGTAGTGGCTACTAAGTGATAGACTACAGTAAGGTTAAGGGGCAAAAAGTGGAAGAAGAACCAGCTTATTGTAAAACTAACAGAAAGAGAGGGGCAGCAGGTTCCAAAACCTCAGAACCTAAGGAAGTAGAGGACGGTCACAAAATCAGTCTGCACACATTTTATTGTTCATTGTTATAGTCTATAAGTAGTTAAGCTGTAACATGGCTTTTTTAATATTCTTTTGAACATAACAAGTTATTCAGTACTACCCCCCAACTTTCCTGCTGACAAAAAGCCTAAGGTACAAATCAATGCAAGGATGCCCGCTGAACAAGGGACAGGTAGGTTCTGCTAAGGACTGGAAAAGAGGATCATGTCTGGAAACAAATGTTATTTTAATTTGCCTTGTATCTGTTGTACTTTTAACAAGTACATATTCTGAAAGTGACGTTGGACCCCGAGCCCCTGCAGAACAACATACCATATATGATTGAATGTAGAAAGCGTTATTAAGTATACTTTTAATTCATGCTACAAATGTGCATTTCATGAATGTAGAAAGCGTTATTAAGTATACTTTTAATTCATGCTACAAATGTGCATTTCATGTACTAGCAGGGTTCTAATTTTTTTTGGCATAAAAAAAAACCACCATATGTTTTTCATGTGAACTACAATCAAGACAGAGGAAGTAGCTCAGCGGTAGAGTGTAGAGGTCGGCGGAAAACGTCCTGGAGAAACCGGGAGTCAAACCCGGGACCCTCCAACCTGCAGGCGGAAGCTCTACTGCTAAGCTACTTCCCCGTCTGACATTCTCTACCTTCCACCTACATCTGGATCAGTATAATACACAAGGGGGGCAGCTTATACCGGCTGACCAGCCCCTGAGGGCTGGTGCAACCGGAATGAAGCAGATGGCCTTCTGCCATGAACTTACAGCCAGAGCTGGCCCCTACACTCCTCCCAACCAGCTTCAACCATGGCCAACCAGCACCAAGCATTCCTCCCAACCAGATCGGTTTGGGCTTTATCAAGCAATGTGAGGCACTCCTGACTTCCCAGTTGACCTACCAGTATGCAGTACTGCCAGGGTCAAAGCGTATCTGTATTATACCGTTCCCGGCACCTACACCTGGATTGGTATGACACACACATAGGGGGGAGCTACCACCGGATGCCAGCCCCTGGGGGCTGGGATCTCCAGAAACGTGGCTGCTGACATTACGGCAGAGCTGGCCCCTACGGGGCTGGTTCTGTAGCCTCAGCATTCGAAGAAGCTGATTGGTCAGCTGCTTTGACCTTTGTCGACCTAGTTATGATACTAGGACGCTTGAAAATCTCACCTTGAGACTAAGGTGTCTCGATGTAAGATTGACCGAACGATTCGAACTCCTCCTCAGAGTCGTCCTCGACGTTGATCTCGGGTTCATTCTATGCATCTGAAATGCTCAGGGTGCCTACCCTTAAGAGATCGTCTTCCTCTTGACGTACCGGTGAGACCGTGTTGCCTGAACTAGCATGCGACCCATCGGCTCCGTTCTCTGCTCCTTCGAGCCCGCTATGGGAGGGGGTACTACCCCCACCACCGCTTGCGAGAGTCAGTTGGACCTCCCGCTCGGTCATGGTCCCGTTAGGGTAGTGTGGTTGACTCGAGAGCCAACCAACACACCTTGTGTATATGGGGGTACACAAGGGTTTAACGTTAATTAATCTTTTCTTTCGAGAGATGCTGACCTAAGACAGAAAAACCACTAAAAAAAAAAAGCGCACCCCAGCAACACGTCTGGTTGGCACCAAGCCAAGTCGCAAAGTGGTGGGATCCACAACGTCTCCTGATATCTTTTAAAACAATGCGCATGCGTAATCATGCGCGTTTATTTAACCATACGTCTTTACCGCATTTTGATAATGAGGTCACTTGACCCAGTTCCACTACACTTTTCCCGCCAATCCCTTTCGGGGTAGCGAGTTGTTCCGCTAGTTAACCGGTCCCTTCAGTCTTCCATGTCGACGTCTTTTTGATTCATTAGGAGCCCCTGGAGGAATAATAATACAGAATGCCTTATAGCTATTCTGCCGGATTCTCCGTCCTCCACCCACAAAATCATCGAAAAGGTCAGCATTCCAGTCATTGCGTTAGGGTTACGTTCCTCGTTAGCCAATACAAAAATACACAATAACAGACAGGACAATACACTCGCTGTGATCTTCGAGTTAACAGTCATTTTCCTCTTCCGTTTACCTTCACCCGCCGAGACTTTTTTCTTTTCACCTTTAGGTTGGGATTGCTTAGGATACTTCAATTCGGGATTGAAATACTTTGGTGGCGGTAGCTCTACAACCTTTGCTCCTGGAGGGATCTCGGGTTGCTTTGAGGTAGAAGCCTTTGTAAGAGGCTTCTTACTCTTCCCAGAAAGCACTGTTTGACATTCAGGGCCGCCGGTGGCAATGACGGGAAGTGTTCCGCCGAAGACGATGACAGACTCCAGGCATGTACTTTCGAGCTTGGGCTTTGACTCCAATCAGTTTTCTTGGAATCAAAAGTCACTGGATTTGGCTTTGGTTCAACTTTCTGGAGGACTGTTGTACCACCTGCTACGTACACGGGTCCACCTTTGTCAAACCGAGACCTCTTTTTCGAAATACCATAGGCATTCTTTTCATCTGCCTTCCTCTTCGAGGGATGGGCAGCCTTATCCCACTCTTTCATTTCCTCCTAATGGGCTTTCTGCAAGTCCAGTTGGTCTGTCATGTAGGAAACTACATATCGAGCTCTCAGTTTACCATTGACATACTCGCCAACGGATTCCTTTAGTTTCGGGACATCAGTCTCGGAAGCCTCTTCCGCTACTATAGCATCTTTGGTCGTGAATCCGGCCATCAGCTCACTGTGAATCTTGTTAACCCGATGAATAGCGTCCTCGAACTACTCCCGTGACAGGCGTTCATAAGCGTGCTTAAACCTGTCTCATAAGGATTCAACAAACATTATGCTACATGATGTTTCGGGACTGATCCCGATTACACCATAAACCAAGTCGGCTGGCATAATGATATCTTCTCCGTAAACCAACATGTTCAGCGTGCAATTAGTCGAAGCATGTACTGTATTGTTGTATGCATGTACAACAAATTCACATTGATCATCCCAATCGTCCATATGTGTGTTGACCAATGGTTTTAAGCATTGGATCAAAGTCCTATTAAACCTTTCCACCATGCCATCACTCTGTGGCCTGTATGGATTGGTCCTCGTCTTACATATGGCAAGGTAATGACACATTTCTGACCAGATGGAAGATTCGAACTCCCTTCCCTGGTCCGAGTGTAACATAAAAGGTGCCCCGAATTGAAGTATCCAGCCCTTAACCAGTGCTATTGCACATGTCTTGGCCTGATGGTTTGGTAGGGGGAACACTTTTGTGTACTTTGTGTAATAATCCGACACCAACAACATGCATGTGTTATCATTTATGGTTGTTTTAAAACCCGTAATGATATCGAGAGCAATTCGTGCGAATCTTACACCAAACAATTCTTGTTGTAGAGGACTTTTACCTATCCCCATACCTGGTTTGTTCAGGCAACACTGTGGGCATGTTTTAATCCATCTTTCAAGATCCTTAGACATTCCAGGCCAGTAGTATCTCTGTGCGAGACACTCGAGTGAACGCTTCTTACCGAAATGACCACTGGTTGTATGTCCATGGCAGAAGAACATAACATCCCGTCTCATTGCAGAAGGCATTACTATTTGTAGTATCCTTCGCCTTTATGGTCTAATTTTCCATCTACACAATAAACCATCCCAAATTAATAATTCCGACCATTGTGAGAGGAATAGCCTCAGTTATCTATTTTCCAATGAGATTTCTGGTCTCGTTGGACATTTACCTTTCTCAACCCATTCTTTTAGGCGTGCTAGAGTTGGGTCTGCATCCTGAAACTTCAATATCGATTCAGGAGTCCACTGTAGAAGGTTCTGTGCCAAAACAGGATCTACAGGGGGTCCCACGCTGGCTATAACAGCCTCGTGAGCACCACAGTCACCACATTTGAGCCTGCCACATTTCCAAATAGGTTTTCTGCTCAAACTAACAGCATTTATATGTTGATTGCCTGGCCTATGCTGGATATGGCTGTTCTCCAGCCCAAATTCACTTAGATGTGCTAGCCATCTGCCGATCATTCCTTCCGCTTCCTTGAAATTAAGCAACCATTTCAAAGATGAGTGATCGGTTCGAAGAGTAAAATTCCCTCCATAGAGGAAATGTTTAAACTTCTTCGTGTAAACCACTACAGCCAACAACTCTCGTTTAGTGGTACAGTAATTCCTTTGAGCCTTATTAAGGCTATTGCTCGCAAAAGCTATTGGAACCTCAATACCATCTTGCACTTGTGACAATGCTGCTCCAATAGACTCATTACTTGCGTCTGTATCCAAAATGAAATGACCAGTTTCATTAGGATACTTCAGCACTGGTGTTTCCCTAAACAAACGTTTCAATTCCTCAAAAGCTATGTCGTGATCATTCTTCCAAGGGAATGGATCTCGAGTCCAATGTGCAATTGTTTTGTAAAGGATACGCAATTCTCGAAAAGCCTGGGATAAAGTCTCTGTAATAGGAACAGAATCCCAGGAACGACCGTACATCTTTCGGGCCTTTCCCAATCAGAAACTGCCTTCAGCTTATCGGGATCTACACTTTTTCAGTTTTATTTTTAATCCATTGCGTTGGATTCGTTCTAAAACCAATTCGAGATTGGTAGAACATTCTTCAAATGTCTTACCAAAAACTATCACATCGTCAAGATATACCAAGCAGCTTTTCCATAAGAGATCATTCAGGACTGACTCCATCATGGCCTCGAAAGTTGCCGGTGCATTGCATAATCCGAAAGGCATTAATTCGAATTGATACAACCCCATATGACTAGTGAACACAGTTTTTTCTTTATCCTCCTCTCTCATAGCAATTTGCCAATAGCCTGACTCAAGTCCAGACTACAGAACCATTCATTTCCACCCAAGGAATCTAAGGTTTCATCTATTCGAGGTAGGGGATAAGCATTCTTTTTGGTGATATCATTGAGTTTTCTGTAATCAACACAGAATCTCATAGTACCATCCTTCTTTGTAACCATTTGTACAGGACTAGACCATGGACTAGTACTTGGAATGATTACACCATCATTTAACATCAATTCAATATGCTCCTCCACCAATTGCAATCTCCTATAAGGCATTTTAAAAGGTGGGGCATATCCCGTTTCAATTCGGTGCAATACTTTTTCAATATGGCCCAAGGGTTCACCTGCCGATTTAAAAGCTTTGCTATACTTTCGAAGTAATAACCGTATTTCTTTAGTCTGTTCCCCTGAACATAACTCGGAAGATTCAACCAATCTCTCGAGAGCCTCCGGCAATACGCATACTTCATCTACAGTCAAGTCTTTCTTAGGGCCTATAGCACTTACAGTTGCTTCCGCAGCTGTAACAGTGGCTATCTCTCGATCCTTTGGTAAGTACCTAACTTCCGTTCCCGGATTTGAGATGGGTATGACCGTCCATGATCCATTCGAAACCAAGGTGTCGACAGAAACTAAACCCACACTAGCAAGATACTCCATATCGGGCTCAACCACGGACTCTATACCACTTAACTTCGGATTACTCCTCACGAGTACATCACACGAAGTCCCTGCAGGTATTTTCACCGTTTGTGCCACTGTTGCTATCGAAGAGATCTGTCGTAATACACATTGCTCTTTAACCCTGTAAGGTTGATCTATTGTTAGAACAATTGTTGGGGTTAAGAATAACAGGGAGGCAAAATCCAAGCCTATTATCCCGTCATCAGCTATGTCTGCTATCGTAGGTGAGAAAATGAGTTCCCTTTTACCTACTTCTAATGGAACAAAAGTTCGTCCATACGTTTGCATCTGGGTACCATCGGCCGAGCAAGCCTGGACCTTCGAAGAGAAGTTTTCAGTCTTACCGGGCAATGCATTGTAAAGTCTAGAGCTGATAAATAAGTGACTAGCTCCCGTATCAACTGAAAACTCAGCAATGCGTCCTAGCACAGATACAGCCAAATACCAGTGTCTCCCCCCAATGGAGAAGGATCTACTGTGAACCGTTTAAAATCTTTATTGATACCGAGGTCCAATCCCTGTTTCTTTAGGTATTCGATCCCTGTTTCTTTAGGTATTCGAAACATGGATGACTCCGGGAGAGTTGAGCACCCGCAGCTCTCAAGACTTCCTTAAGCTTGACTCCCTCTTCACTCGAGCTTTCGAATCGACTATCATCTATAGTCAACGATTTTTCCTTCTCGAGGGTGCTAGTCTCTCTTTCAGGGGGTTGTTCCTGCCCACCTATCACAGCACTAGCCATCTTTACCACTTTAGATCCCTCCCGATTCACTGCATCACTTGTATGGCGAAGTTCCCTTACTGGGGTCACTTGGTCGCCTTTAGAAGCAACCCCCTTTCATTCCATTTCATTCCATTGCAAAATGTCCCTTTTCTTGACAACTGTAGCAAGTTTTGCTACTCTTGTCTAATTTTGGTCTATTTCTAGTATGTTCCTTCCGTTTCTTAGAGATTCAGTGATCTCTTTTACTAGTCTTCAACCATATCTTTATCGGGCTCCAGATTAAGAGGTTCTGCAAACTTCTTTCCCTCGACAGGGGCTTTCTGGGCCGGTTTATCATTATTACGTCGCCAGTTTTGGTATCCCCTCGACTGAAAACGAGCTGCACTGACATTCACGTCAGAATCGTCAGTATAGTAGACCTCTTTATCCACGGGATTTTCTTCCTCGAAATATTCCGGGACAAACATTGGGTTGGCTCTAGCTTGTGGCACTTTCCCTGCCATCAAGGTTTTCTTTTTGTTGTGGTTATCTATAGCTTCGAAGAGGTCATTCAAAGAACTATCATTCAAAGAACTATCGTATACCACTTGCTGTACCGACGGATCCTTCAGTCCCGAAGCGAATTGCACAAACAATTCCTCCATAAAGAATTCGTCATCCATTGGCATTTGAGGATGCATCTTCCTTAATAGGCTTTGTAGGGCCAATCCATATATCTTGGTAGACTCTCCTGGCTTTTGAGTACATTTTCGAAATTCTACTCGTGGGTCTGTACGTCCCACTGTACTGTAAACATAGCTGGCGCACTCTATTAACTGCAAGAAAGATCCACTAGGGCATTCTTCAGTCCATTTATCGAGAGCTACCTTTCCTATTCCCTCTCGAAGACATTTACAGAGTTGAGGAAGAGCTTCCTCATCACTCCAACCACTGATTTTCATGTCATCCATGAAACCCGCTAACCATTCCAGCCAAGGTATGTCACCCTTGTATGGTTTTGGCTGGGAAGCAACCCTTCGAGCCGCATTAGTTGACTTTTTGATGGACCAAGCAAGTTTTACACTTCTCTCGACAACATCAAACCTTGTACTTGGTCGCGTAGAGTAACAAGCTCCTCTAACTGTTCCATTTGCATATTGGACAGTTAAGGGGTTTGCTACCGGTTGGGACATTGGCTGTGTCGAGGTCTGTCCTGAGCTCGTTGGAGCTTGAGTATTACCCTGGCTAATACCCGCAACACTCGATTGGGCCTGATTTTGTGTACTTTGAGAAGTACCACTCGTAACGGTGCTCATTGCCCTTACAGGTGCTGGTGCTTTGTAAGAGCCACTCGCTTTCGAGTTCACATTTCCCCCCGTAGCTCCAGCTTGTGTCGAACTAGAGGGTTTCAATATCGAACTAGAGGGTTTCAATATAAATTGCATCTGAACTATCCTGTCTTATGGGTTGATGTTGATCCCCAACATTTGGTACCGCACTCACATTGGATGCATTGAAAGGCGGTATCTGTGCCTTCGTTCTCTTGATGTAGTCATCCAGCATGCTTTTCCTTGTTTGGAGATCAGCTAATTCTCTTACAGAATCGGCCTTCTGCTGTTTGAGGTCTTTATTCTCACGCATAATACCTCGACGGACCTCCTCATTTTCCTCAACTTGACGGTCTCGAGCCTGTATCAATTGGTTCAGATTACTATTAATCGTTTGAAATTGATCAAAGGTCTCACCAAGTTTCAATTGTGTGGTTTGCACCTCACTTTTTACTGCCTTTAACTGATGCGTAGTAGCATTCAGGAGGCCATTTCTTAACACACTACGACTGCTGTCCTTAAAATCTTAGTGAGAACCTAATAATTTGGCCTTAACAGCACCATGAACTAGTAGACCCTAATGTCTGCACCAGTATGACTGCCCTACTAAACCTTATGTAATTAGTGCATAGCTGCTACTCGTAGTGAGCAGTTGTAGGGCAGTTCCTATGATAGCCTGGCTTATTCTTGGTATTTTTAAATCGTAGTGGCTGTGTGCAGTCGTAGTACATTGAGAAATGGCCTCCAGATCCTGTTGTTTCATTTCATATCTTTGACTGATATTGTCCATAAAAGCATTCCATTTTGCTAGGTCAGCTCGTAACTCTTCTAACTCCTTTCGAGCTTTTTCAGCCTCCTGAATGGCCTTATCCATAAACGCTACAGATCGTTTTGCAGGCATCGGAGCTGTTTTCTTCGAACCTCCTGGGTTGAAGAGACTCTCGTCTATTTCATCTAGAGTGCCCCCTGGTTCAGGGTTTCTAGCGCTGCCTCTAGCTCTCCCTCGTGTCCTACCTATAGGTGACGAGAAAGCATTTCGTTTTGGAGGCCGAGTATTGAAAAACAATAAGCCTCTACCTCGAGAGCTAGGAGGATAAATTTCTTCATCCAACTTTACTCCTTTCAGGATGAACTCATCCTCTCCCAATGTTTCATCGGACGAGAGCACATGTTTGCTTTCCAAGTCTTCGGATCCGACGAAACTGCCTGATCCCACCGATTGGGTCGGCGTGGCAAAGCCTGGGGCTTCTCCCACATCCTCCCCTTCCTGTAAACGGTTCTCGACATACTGACCGGTTGCCAGCCTAACACCTGCTGAATCCTGGTCATGGCACCAGTGTAGGTATTGCTATTTCGAGATACACCTTAATATCGAGACAACTATACTATTGAAGCAATAACTAGTCGGTTCAAGTAGGTTTCAGAATCACTTTATTACAGTACTTGTTACAGAAGGACTGCCAACATGTTTCAACCTTTCATATGCCTATAGTCTATACCCCGAAGGAGGTAAAGCTCTCGTTATAACATTCGTTAGGCCGTTCTAGAGACTAGATCAGTCTACCAGCCCGGTAGCTCTGCGAGACCCCGATCATATGAGGACGGCGGAATATATACCCCTCGTCATGGTTGATTAGTTCCGCGCTGAGCGCCCTCTGGTCCGCCTCCCGTTCTACACCGCTCGAGACCACGTGTGGTGCCATCTTAAGAGTAGCATAGGAGACGCTCTCGAAGAGCGCCTATCCATAATAATAGTCTCGACTACATTCAAGCCTCGATGCATAGCGACTGCGATTCCCGACACAAGTAAGTCATTTTAAGTGGATATAATGGAGGTCAATGGGGATATATCTGGGTCAAGTTAATTCATAGTCTAAATACCTTAAGGAAAGCTTCCTGGACCTACTGAATACTATCCTTGACTAACAGATAAGAATTGCATAATACACCAGCCATACTACAGTGGTGAACTGAAGGCTATTAATATTACCCTATCAATCTGCTTGGTGCAGTATTTCTTCACTGGTAGAATTTTGTCCTTAACTTACGTGGTCACTACTGCCCGCCTACCCTGAAACCTTGTGTTTTCGGTTTAGGTGGGCAGTGGTGCAGAGACAAAAATTTCTTGGTCAAGAGTACAATGGTACCACTACTAGGTTCTTTTTACTTTGTAATGCTTTGCATCGATAATGTGGACTGGCACTGTTTGATGTGCATTGCTAGTATTTGTCACCACTGCCCACCTACCCCAGAAACTTGGGTTTTCGGGGTAGGCGGGCAGTGGTGAAAAAAACAGCCATTTCTTGTACTAGAGTACATCATATGACTATCATGCTTTTTTAGTGAAAAGCCTATATTAGTCATCAAAAGGGTGGGTGATTGGGGCATCCCAGGAAGATGACAAAAGCTCTTGATACTGCTGTGTGGCAGCTGAGGATTGGAGGCAAACATGTTTGACCTCAATTTGCTACTACACACAACTATCCAAGTGTGGAGACAACACCCATGTAAATAGTCGTTGCTGCAGTCGCACTTCACCTTGACATACTATTCCACTACTCCACAGATCCACAAGAGAACTCAAGGTTAAACAACTGTATTGCATGAAGCCCAATTTAAGACCAGTAACTCACAAGATCCAGTTCGACACTGGTAACCTGTACAGAGTTTAACTATACGGCCAATCAGAGATGGCCATTGTATCATCAGGAACGACAAATGTAGACCCAACTAAACATTACTCCCTAGACAGATTGGGACTGCGGTTCTCAGTCTTGACAGCTGCTTTCTCCCTCTGCACAAAGGAACACCTGTTAAGTATGTAATGGTCATGTATTCCGAGTTTGTATGTCATATGTGGAAAGAACTACCAAACGACAGTCTCCGGTTACCTAAGAGGCAACAATGTTTTATTCAGGATTCCTAATTACAGACCAACTAAATGTTTCCGAGTTCCAAATCAATCGTACCAAAGTGTTAGCTTAGTTCTCAGAGCCAGAGGAGAGAAGGAACTCATATTCGTACATATTCCCTAAGAATTCTGTCTCCGCCAGTCACTGGAAGCCCGGAGAGCAGTGGCGCCACTGCTCGCCCAGCACACCCGACCCGGATCCAAGTGTCTGCCCCACTCGGGAACTGACCAACTCGTACTTATCTAATGCTATCACAAACCGTGCCACTACACTACCCCCACCAAGACTAGGACAAGGTGCTACACAATAGGGTAGTAACTAAGTTATAGTATTAACACAATAAAAATACAATCTAGGGCACACGGTCAGCATACGAGTTGCCTGGCTCATAACCTGGTTTAACCGTATAGGATACACACGAGTATGTACTGTATGAATATATCACAAGTGTCACACCAGTCCAGGTATAAAGATACACATATAGTTAACATAAAATGATGTCATCTAACACATTAATGCACTTAATATTAAGCTATTAATGTACTGATAACCTAGGACTCCATTTTCTTCGAAATAAATGGGAATCTAATGATTTTACATAACGATCTAACGCACACGGCCATTCCGTCTTGTTGAGTGAAGCGGGTAGGTGCCCGGATGTAACCTGACATACTTTTGGCTGAAGAACTTGGTCGAATACGCATCAAACAAGGAATGGCTGGAACGGGGTGGGTGCTGACCCGTATCGCTATGGAAAATCTGGGCGAGCAGTGGCCACTGTTCCACTACTCCACAGATCCACAAGAGAACTCAAGGTTAAACAACTGTATTGCATGAAGCCCAATTAAAAACCAGTAACTCACAAAATCCAGTTTGACACTTGTAACCTGTACAGAGTTTAACTATATGGCCAATCAGAGATGGCCATTGTATCATCAGGAAAGACAAATGTAGACCCAACTAAAAGTTACTCCCTAGACAAATTGGGACTGTGGTTCTCAGTCTTGGCAGCTGCTTTCTCCCTCTGCACAAAGGAACACCTGTTAAGTATGTAATGGTCATGTATTCCGAGTTTGTATGTTATATGCGGAAAGAACTACCAAACGACAGTCTCCGGTTACCGAAGAGGCAACAAAGTTTTATTCAGGATTCCTAATTACAGACCAACTAAATGTTTCCGAATTCCAAATCAATCGTACCAAAGTGTTTGCTTAGTTCTCAGAGCCAGAGGAGAGAAGGAACCCCTATTCGTACATATTCCCTAAGAATTCTGTCTCCGCCAGTCACTGACCCGGCTTTATATAGCCACAGGGGTTGGGTGGCGACCTCTTGAGTCTAAGCCGGGAAGCCCGGAGAGCAGTGGTGCCACTGCTCGCCCAGCGCACCCGACCCGGATCCAAGTGTCTGCCCCACTCGGGAACTGACCAACTCGTACTTATTTAATGCTATCACAAACCGTGCCACTACACTACCCCCACCAAGACTATGACAAGGTGCTACACAATACGGTAGTAGCTAAGTTATAGTATTAACACAATAAAAATACAATCTAGGGCACACTGTTAGCATACGAGTTGCCTGGCTCATAACCTGGTTTAACCGTAAAGGATACACACAAGTATATACTGTATGAATATATCACAAGTGTCACACCAGTCCAGGTATAAATATACACATGTAGTTAACATAGAATGATGTCATCCAACACAATAATGCACTTAATATTAAGCCATTAATGTACTGATAACCTAGGACTCCATTTTCTTCGAAATAAATGGGAATCTAATGATTTTACATAGTGGTCTAACGCACATGGCCATTCTGTCTTGTTGAGTGAAGCGGGTAGGTGCCCGGATGTAACCTGACATACTTTTTGCTGAAGAACTTGGTCAAATACGCATCGAACAAGGAATGGCCGGAACGGGGTGGGTGCCGACCGGTATCACTATGGAAAATCATTGGATTCTTATTTATTTAGAAGAAAATGGAGAAATTAGCATCGCATGTTCATATGGGATATCTAAGGATGTTTCCCTGTTAATAACGGGACATAGCACCATTGGATTCTATGCTAACGAGGTGTGTAAACATCAGGTATGTTGGAAAACTCATTCAAATCCTTCATGTACATTGTTTTCTAGCACCGTTCAGCTTGGTGTAGTGGATAGCAAGTCTGTCTATTGCCACAGTGGCTGGGGAACGATTCCCATAGAGGGTGACTTTGTATCCTTCTCCAATCTATTAACATGTCCAGGTTCAAACCAACATGGTCTTAGAAAAAAATAAAAGCACTCAGAGTGTGGTTAAACCCGGATAACGGAACGGCGTTATGACCAAAAAGGCACTCTGATGGCCAGAATCGTGAGATAATGTATCCAGTAAGTATAACAATACCAGGTTATTTCATACAATGTGTTGACTATTATGAATGGTTACTAAGTACTCAGAATGGTTATAAATAAAGAACCTGATAACCACATTACCTCTAGACCCCTTCTCCTTTGTTTTATTTTTATAAAAATAATTTACTGTACAGACTATAGGACTATAAATACTTTACATTATTTACATGAACACCTGTAGGATGTAATTATTACTCAATGTACTGGAAAAAACAACTCATGAACACATGTCCAATGTATGACAACCTTAATCTGGACTTAACAATTGCCAGATATATAACTCTACTTGGTAATCTACCAGGATAGTAGAATACCTCCCAAACATAATTAGAGTAATTATTCTTAATACGTAAATGTAAGATAAAATAATAACTGGAACAATGAAAAATTGTTCTCAAAGTCTCTTTATATGTTGTCCTGACTCGTATCCTAATCCTCATCCCTCTGGTTATGGTAGATATGTAGATGAAACTTGTATAATCCAATAACAGTCTGTTATCTGGGACTGATAGCGTAGTGTCTATATATGTAAGAGTTCAGAAATAATATCAGCAAGTGCTTCGACCTGCTAGTAGTCGTATACACAGTAGTCAGTTTGTAAATAAGTAGAACTTGTAATCCAGCACTTGTATCCTTTGCTGTTCTGTAGTAATCAATGTACTGGATGCTGATACCGAATCCAAAGTCATCATAAAAGCTATAGCACTCATATCCTGTGCTTAAGCAGAGTTCAGGCGTAAAGGATTGGTATACCGGTATAGCATATTCACAGAGTTCATCACACAGCTTTCATATCAGCTACCACAGATCACATTAGGATGTCAGGAGTGCCCTAACACTGCTTGATAAAGCCTCAATTTCCAGTTAACTGGTTTGAGGGGGAATGCCGGGTGCTAGTGGATGGTGGTTGAAGCTGATGGGGAGGAGTGTAGGGGCAGTAATTCCCCGTACTTGGTGGATATACCGAGTGGTCCCGCCTCGCGAGGGGGATCTCTAGAGAGCTTGGTACCAGGTAATCACTGCCCCCTAGTGTGTGTATCATACCAATCCAGGTGTAGTTGGAAGGTAGAGAATGTGAGGCCAGGGGAAGTAGCTCAGGGGTAGAGCTTCCGCTTCGAAGTTGGAGGGTCCCAGGTTCGAGTCCCGGTTTCTCCATGACATTTTCTGCTGACCACTACAGATTTTTCATAGAAAATTCTATTTTGGAGGGAAAGGTTCCATATTTGGCATTAAAAAGAATGTTTTTGGGCCAAAATACTCATTTTTGTTGATTTCTGCTGCATTGGAAACATGATATTCATTCTAAATAAGAAAATCGATGATCCTATTTGAAGGAACGTTTCACAAGGTCCACTATGGTGAAAACAGAATGAAAATATCGTTTCTAGATCAAAAGTTATGGGAAAAAGAATGAAGATTTATGCTAATTTAGCTAATTACACTATATATAAAAAATGGTTAGTAGATCGTTGGTTAGAAATGTTCGATTTGTGACTGCTTCAGCTTAGAGTACTGTAGAGGTACATAATATGTAACCATAGTGTTGGGTACCGTCTGACGTGGCGGGTGAGTCGAGTCGGCGGATGTTCCTCAGGTTCCGGATAGGTGGCAGCACCGATCCGGGTCTGTGGGGACATCTGACGACGAACACCTGGGTCCTTATATAAAGCCCAGGGCTCAGCGGCTACATCAGAGGCCCTTCTGGCCTCCAAGTATGTAGAACATCTTTAATGACTATTAGCTGCCCTCTTAATACTACCGGGTAGCCGTGAGTGTACATTGGTAATAAACTCAAACCGTTGTCATACACTTGAAACACCGTCTTACTCTTTCTTTCCGAATCGTAAGACCCGAACCCCCCAGGTCCGTAAGACCACAAACCCTTACACTGGTGACATGACCAGTTAGTTCTGGTGTATAGCCCGGACGTTATAACGTCCGAACGGCTAGTACATGGGTTAGATAGCCTCGCGGAAGCTAACCCAGCAGGGCAAATAACTGCCCAGGAGAATGGCAATGGAACATTAATGATCCAAACCCATTCGAACTCCCGAGATGCAGAATCTGCATCTTGGAGAGATCCCAAACCTCACTATAATGATAGTGAGGAGAATCTACCAGACTCTGTACGACGTGAACAGTCCATACAGAGGTAGAGTAATTTGATAAATCAACATTCACTTGTTGATGAATTAAGTAACTCGATGTTCGAAGTTGGTGGTAGTACTAACCCAGAACATCCGGCACCGATGCCAAAAAGGGTAACATTTGGAGAACTACCTTACAGATTACCCAGACCCGGGTTACCAATATTAGATTACAGCGCTATAGACGGCGACTTAACCTATGCGGTACCGGAAGGTGAAGAATTTAAACGACCGGATGTCCCGTTGTTAAATGAAACCTATGTAACTTTGAACGAGAATTTAAATACCTTGGTCAGAGCTAAAGACGAAGTATTCAATGAAAAACTTCAGTTGGAAGATGACTTGGTTGGCATGCGAAATGAATTCGAAGCCAAGAAGAGTGAATACATGAAGGAATGAGAAAGTGAAGAAGTAAAACTTCAAGAAATGAGAAAGTCATTCAACAAAGAATATGACAATAGGCACATTCGTATCCAGACATACATAGATACGAACGATCAACTAAGTCTTGATAAGGCAAATTACGAATCCGAAATATGCCATTATCAAAGCGAATTAGAGAAATTGAAACTTCAGTGTAGTAAACAAGCTGAAGACAATGAAACCATCCGGGTAGGCATTATAGCTTACAATAAACAACTGGAGGAGGATAGACAGAAACTCACAAATGAGCTTCAGGAATTGCAGACTACTGCGATAACCCTAGAGAAATATGTGGAAGCCGCCCAACTGACTATAGGTACTATAGATCCAACTGTGGTGTCTACAATGTTGGCAAAAACATCCAGAGATGCAACTCCAACTAGATACAACCCATTCGTTGACAATGGGGCTGATAAGAATGTAGTATCCGGAATCTATAAGAAACCGGATGATACCGCAGCTAGCGGAAAGATTGTCCAAAATAGTAATTGCCCACAGGGAACTACTATCAAAGGACCAATAAATAATGCACCTACACCAGCAGCTTCTATACTGGATACAGTAGGTCCGGCACCCCCTATACCAGATTTGAGTCATAAAATTAGAGCGACTCACATTAATGCTATTAGTGCCAATAATAATACACCAGTAGCACCAGTAGCACCACCGAGAGTACCAGGACCACCGAGACATATGTTAACCCCACCTTCATATTTCTCTCAACCCGGCCATAGTACACCAGCAGGCCCAAGATTGCCGAACCCATCTTCGGGTCAAGGTAATGGTCCTAATGATGGACGTTTTCCCAGACCGAATCCTCCACAACCAAATGTTAACGGCGGTACATACCAACCAAGAACAACTTCCTATGGATATAGACATAATCATAATCCGGCAGAAAGTAGTAATTACCAAAATGGTAATACCTACAATCAGGGATGGAATCAAAATAATTCTTACCCTAGGTATGCACCTTCCAGAACAACTGGAAATGCTGGTTATGGTGGCGGATGCCCTAGCGGTTCGACCGGGCACTACCCTAATAACGGTCCACCAGGAGGTGATCCCCCAGGCGGCCCAGGAGGATCCAGATCCGGAGGATCAGGATCGGGAGGAGATGGCAGGAAGCCAAATAGGAGAACTTCCATGCCTGCAGGGATGCAAACCATCTTTGATAGAAGCCAATGTATTCAAAACCTTGGCATTGACTGCTACCGAAAGGGGGCGGACGGCATGGAAGTAATGAACTGGAGCATGCGAGAAGCAGATAGACTACGCGGATGTAATAATCCGGCACGTAGACAGGCACGGATACCCCCTCCATATGATTCTAATGATCCTTGGAAGGATAGGTATCAAGCTTTTGTCGACGAAGTCAACTGTAGTGGTTGGACAAAAGAAGAAGCTCTGCCTTATTTGATCTGTTGGTTGAATAAAGGTGGAAAAGTAGCCCTCAACCAATGGAGAGCAGCATATGGAATATACGGTACCTACGATCAACTGGTCGTATGTGCCGCGTACCTATTCGGGTCAATCGTTAGAGAGGATCCATGGGTGAGCTTTAAGAAAAGAACACAGAAACCTAAAGAATCTCACAAAGTCTTTGGTTTGGAGCTACAGGACTTGCTATCGAAAGCACGTCCAAACTGGGCTCATGACGATGATTGCTATCTACAGGAATTGTTTATACAATTCTACAATGGATTGTGAGATCCGGATCACAAACAAGTAGTTTGGGATTCTTGGAAGGATGACACTTCCTTCAGTGACCTATTCATATCAATTGATGGACATGATATGAAGAAGAGATTGGTGGGTCTAGGACCTAACCCGTTACGAGCAGCTCCATTGCAATATGGAGGTTCACCTGCTCCGGTATATGAAACTTCTCAATTAGCCCCGGTCGATTCTCAGGAGGCTGATCAGGAAGACGAATATGTCTCCGATGAAAATGGAGAATATATTGGATCAGTCCAGGTAGCTGGAAAGTATTACCGACAGAAACGGTACAGGAAGCTACATTCGAGAGGGAGGGGAGGATCCGTTGCTAGTAAAACAGCTTCCGGATCGACCCAATCTGGTAATGCGACCTCTACGGCCAAGCCAACTGTGGCAGCCGCTGTTGCTCCGACTAATATGATGGAAACATTAATAGCCGGATTGACAGAAGCTTTAAAGAGACCGAGAGTTGATAAATCTCAGAGGAGATGCTTCAGATGCCAGAAACTGGGGCATTATGCTCCGGAATGTATGGCTGAGAAACCTGTCCCTCGTAGACAGGAGGGTGTCTCTGGAATAAGTACAGAGGAAAACTGAGGAGGGGTCCCCCGATGGGCAAAGAAGGGGATCCCAGTGACAAATCTTGCCATGATATCACCATCCGTGATGATAGTTCGCATGTAGTAGCAAACTCGCCTAACACCGATGTGGTTGTAGACACCCGGAAGGTTAGGGAAGCTGATATAACAGGTGCCAAGGGAGCACAGGGGGAACCCAATATCAGTAACGAGGTAGGCTGCTATGAATTAGCCAGGGTTGGTAGTGCCCACCTGCCCCCGGGTCATCCTTGTCTGGAATACCTGAAAGGATGTGGATCGACTCCAGGTGTGAACAATGATGTTCCGATCATCACGGATATGCCCTCTGTTCTAAATGGAAGGCGGTGGTATGTTTGCCTCACTGTTAATGGGAGATCTGCCGAATTTCTCATGGATACGGGTGCTAGCCACTCCTGTATCTCAAAGAGGTTCTATGATCTTATTCCGGATGAACATGATACTCTCAAATCGGGAGGAAGTGCTCAGACGGCCGATGGCAGTACCTTGCAAACGTATGGTAGAACTTGTGTGAAGCTGCAATTGGATGGAATACATGACTATGTCATGAGCGCCACCGTTGCGGATATAGCAGATGAGGGGATACTCGGGTTGGATTTCGCATCCCTGTATGAAGTGGTGTTAGAGCCCCAATCAGGAGTGTTGAGTGTGAAATACCCGTATCCTGTAATGGTTAGGTGTGTACTGAGACAAGTGAGCAGTATGGCTAGTGTAGCACACACTGTGCGGATCCCCCCGGGAGTAGCCTGTGATGTGCTGGTAAGAAGTGATCCTGCAATGCGCAATAAGCCTGTAGTGATAGAACCGGATGTAGCTACTCTGTCAAGCATCGGATTAATATCTGTGGACACTATAGTAGCAAATGCATCCTGGTCGGTAGTACCCGTCTCCAATACTGGAAACACTACTATCTACCTGAAGAAGGGACAAGTTTTTGGTAACGTGACCCTTTCGGAAACTGTAACGGATAGTAAGTTAAACTTACAAAAGGTAACAGGAAATGATGAAATTTCGGATGACTTACTCAAGTTATATGAAGAAACTTCATTAGAAGATCCGGAACACCGGAAAGAATTCTATGATATGCTCTGTCAGTATAAGACTGCCTTTGCCAAACCCGGTGAAAAACTAGGTACGACAAATAAGGTAATACACAAAATAGATACTGGAGATGCAGAACCCTTTAAGATAACGTATAGACGGTTACCTTTAGCGAAAAAGAGAGTAGCTGAAGAGGAAATAAACAAGATGTTGGAACAGGATGTAATAGTCCCTTCCAATAGTCCATGGAGTAGTCCTGTGTGTATGGTAACAAAGAAAGACGGTACTATCCGCTTTTGCATAGACTACAGGAAGCTGAATGGAGTAACAAAGAAGAATTCGTATCCATTACCCAGAATAGACGAAACCATTGACTCCTTAGGAGGAAACAGTTGGTTTTGTTTGGTTTAGACTTGCAATCAGGATATTGGCAAGTGGGAATGAATCCATCTGATATGGAAAAGACTGCATTTTCGAGTCATATTGGATTATTCCAATATAACGTAATGCCGTTTGGTTTGTGCAATGCACCGGCAACATTTGAAGCAATGATGGAAACTATTCTAAGTGATTTATTGTGGAAAATATGTCTTGTATACCTTGATGATGTCATAGTCTTCGGAAAAACATTCGAAGAGTGTTCTAATAACCTCAAAATGGTATTAAAACGCATTATTTCCAATGGTCTCAAATTGAAACCTAAGAAATGCCACATGTTTAGAAAGTCCATAAATTATTTGGGCCGCATCATTAGTGATGAAGGAATAAAAGCTGATCCAGATAAAATCGAATCAGTTACGAATTGGAATAGACCTAAAACACCCAAAGAAGTAAGGTCGTTTTTAGGTTTCTGTTCCTATTATAGGGAATTTATTCCGAATTATTCTAGAGTCAGTTACCCATTACAAGTAATAGCTAACTGGACTCCAGGAAGTACCAAGGAAAAATTTCCTTGGACCCATGAACAGGAATCTGCTTTTCAAAAGCTAAAAGACCTGTTCACGAGTACTCCCGTATTACAATATCCGAATGAAACGGATCATTTTATACTGGATACTGATGCTAGCAATGATAGCATTGGCAAGTCCAAAATGGGAGAGAAGTACCTATTGCCTTTGCCAGCAATACACTGAGTAAAACTCAGCGCAATTACTGCACAACCAAAAGAGAGTTGTTAGCAGTAGTCGTATATACCAAGAAGTTCAAACATTTTTTATGGGGAACAAACTTTACTTTACGTACAGATCACTCCTCTTTAAGATGGCTACTGAACTTCCGAGATGCTGAAGGTATGTTAGGCCGATGGCTAGCCCATTTATCCGAATATGGGCTTGAACATCATCAAATTCAGCATAGGCCCAGAGTTAAGCATTTAAATGCTGATGCTTTATCTCGAATACCAATTCGGAAATATGATAATCCGGATTGTACTGATTGTGGAGCTCATAAGGCAGAAATGCGAGGAATCCGGTAAGGAGGGAAAGAGAGCTCGTGAGAGGAGCAGAAGAGACCAGAACCGTGGTGGTAACGGTAATGGTCAGACCACCACAGCTGCTAAAGCCAGGGTAGATGACCGCTCCAGGTCTCCTCTGGCATGCCACCCACATGAGCAGGTTCAGGGTACTCCTGTCTTCAAGAGGCCCGAATCTGCAGGATGCGCTGGTGCTGTATCTAAGCCGGGGAAAGTTAACACCCGTAACTTTCCGTCCATGAACCAGGGACCTGGACCCGAGAGCCAGACCTTGGTCATTGGAAAGGGTGGTCGACTTGTCCCCAAGAAGACCTCAGCACCTGCTGCCGCCGGATCCGCATCTGCCGCAGCCGCTCTACCCGTCAATTTCACCCAGGAGCAGGTACAACTGTACATGCAAATGGGACTGAAACAAAACCCTGCACCCCCCACCTACTGTCTTCCAACAGCAGGAGTGTCCGGAAGCCCTACATCCGGAAGTGGCCCTCAGGCAGTGTCGACACCCCCCAAGGTTGCTGCACCACCTGCGAAACTAAAAGATGCCATTACCATCAAAGCTGGTAATGCAGAACTTTGGTTCGAGAAGTCTCGCCAGGGGGAAGCGGATGTCCAGAAGGCCATCTACACCCACTGGGAGAAATGTGTCCACGAGAAAGTGACTGAGTTTCATCAGGGTCTCCTTAATGATACCCTGTTATGTATGAAGGAGGTTGTGGATGCCGAAAAGCAGCGCCTCGAGACCCTCATTCGGGACGATGTAAAGTCCCAGGAGGATGCAGCCGCAGCTGCCAAAGAACAGGCAGCTATGGACGTGCACATTCTAGAGAAGCGTGTTAAGGAGGAAATAACTCGGAATACCAACTTAAACACTAAGTTTATGAGGGTATTCGGAGTCGATATCGACGAGTGGGACGGCACTCCCGAATCGGCTCTAGAGCTCCTTAAGAAGAAGCATGCCAAGAAGTCCGCCTAGGCATGCTCCGGGTTATTTCTTCACATATATTTATTTTTTTCTAATAACCAGATCTAGCCTTTGCAGAATCATATTGACTGCAAATGTCTTCTACTAGGATATTGAACACCTGCTATTTGTGTTCCGGGTTCCATTTATAACCAGCTATTTGTGTATATTCAGGACATATACCACTATTATATCCTGAAATGTCTATTCGGATTCATAACTTATAACAAATCCGATAGTAGAATTGATGCTGCTGTACATATCCGGATGCTGGTTCTTGATTCCTGTTGTCACTGTTACCTGTTGCTGACCACTACATAAGGATGGACTTTACGATTCTGTGCTACCTCTACATTTATCTCTGCTCCCGAATGGACTAAAACTACATACTACTACTACTTCCGGACCAACCTACATTGGACTTTTACTTATGTCAACTATACTTAAATGGATTACGCTTCTACACTGTTGACAAAACAAGACTGATACTCTACTTTTACTCTACACCATTCGGATATACCTATGAACTATAGCACTCCTAGAGGATTGTGGGTAGCTGCCCCAAATTCATCTACCGTGTTCACCTATCATATGAAATGAACTTTAGCATGTCCATCCCGTGGTTAGCTGACCACCATATCTTCTTTCTGGCACCCGAGAGACTGCAGCACAGGATTCCAGCAGCAACTATTATTTTTGTCATGTATATAATGTCATATAACTATTTTTCTAATATCGTTTGTATGTCTATAGTCACACTGTAGTGATAAATTACTGCATATTTTGATACGGGTATATGCATTTCTATTCATACGGATCTCTGATTAATGTTCATATTTATAATACAAGATCAGATAGACCTCACCAGATTGTTTATATTGTTGTCCTGCGAGGCATATTGTATTATATATATATATTGGGATGGTGCTATAAAAGTTATTCAATACGAGGTGGTATCACATACATTGTCATATACATTACTCCACCGTAATTTTTTTCTTTTTCAAGTGTGTAATTCATAACGGTTATATACCTAATAACTCACGAAATCCTTAACGGATTCACTTGGTCATAATATATATAAAATGTCATTAGATAGTGTGGTTACTTTAAAAGTCTTTATCAAGACTATATATTCTGTCATGATATTAATCATTACAAACACATGTGGATGTTATTATGTGATTTATTCGATATTTGACAGTTCCGTTACATATAACTGTTATTATCACATATATACGAACTATGGTGCATATCCTAATGCTTATACCGTGGACATAAGATTATTACCATATGGTATAAAGGTTAATTAACAGTTCCGCTACATATAACTGTTACTCATTCAAATAATTCGTATCATATTACAACATCCGGTTTGCTATTCTGTAACTATATACACTATCAAATGCGTATAATTGACATTCGAATCATACTTAACTTGGTGTTAACGTTATATCTATGGTTGTACCTCTATTACTAAGGGTTTAGACATATAGAAATGTCATCCCTGTAATATTATTATAACTATAACACCCTCCTAATGTCTGGGGGAGTGGTGTAGAGGTACATAATATGTAACCATAGTGTTGGGTACCGTCTGACGTGGCGGGTGAGTCGAGTCGTCGGACGTTCCTCAGGTTCCGGATAGGTGGCAGCTATAAAATAGGCATTTATTGTAACTGCACATGGCGATTTTCTGTTACAATATGAAGACAGGATATACAAGATTGGATACATTTGTTTCCTGGAATAGATATAAAAACAGTTTCACAAAAAGCATATTGGCATCACGTTGGTATGTTGGTAATTCCAGTAAATTACTATATAGCATATCCAATGTTGTTTCTATGGGTTTACAAAGCTTGTGTTTGTGTATGATTTCAAGAAATCTCTAGTACAATATAATTCTAATTACATATATAGTCATTTCAATTTACATGCTTGCCACTTTAAGAACATTTCTATAAACAATGTGAACAGGGATGAAATTATTTACATTTGATGATAATGAACAGGTTAACAAATGTTTCGCTTTAAATGGTGTAGGGGCCGGCATCGTTGTATATATACTAGTGCCGTTAATCCGAGAGACGTGTTCGTGTGGTGCTTGTTCCTTCTATGCCAGCTAGGTGTCGCTTTGCTATACCTCGTTGGTACAAGAGGGGGCAGCACCATGCCTCGCGTCCAGCTTCTACTAAGGAGCCGGACGAGCAGCAGAAGGGGACTGGACCTGGTCCAGTCCAGACGCTAAAGCATTACCTGCATAACAAAGTGAATAAAGTCCTACCCGAGAGGTAGGGGTTTCTGGGGCTTTGCCCAACCCGAACTACTCGTGTTGTGTTGGTATATCTAGTGGTAAGCGAGCCAAAGAGCCACCCAACATATAAGTCGATACGAACCATTACACTGGTGCCGTGACCAGTTGGTTCGGGGGTGGTGCGCGGCCACATTGGCCGAAAGCCTCGGGAAACCCGAAGCGGATCCCCCCAGCCCTGGGCTAGAGGGATTCGAAGAGGATGACTTTACATCCCAGCATCTGTTGTTAGACTGGAAACCCGGTCAACAACAAATGTATAATCAGGAGGGTGTCCGAAATATTTTCTCGACACCCGACCTAAGGGACGGTGCCACCAGTGATGGCATCGTGAAATTGTATCCGGGTACACCCCAAACGGGAGCACCGGATACCGGATTATTTAGGGGCGTATTAAGACCCCCAACTTTAAACTTGAGTGATTGGTCCCAAGTTATAACTAGCAGACGCCAGCTAGGTCCTATTGTACCAGCAGGCTCGGCTAGCAGCTTGGGTACACCAATAGCACAAAGCCCTATGCAGCGTACTGCAACCCCCCTGGGAGCAGCACCAGATGGTGCAAACGAAGAAGCCCCATTAATGACATCGTCGGACCATGATAGCGACTATGGTAAAGCCATAAGGGACCCGGTGGTCCCGGAAATGAATGCGAAGACTAAGCCCCGGGATGCTAAACCGAGAAGCTCGGAAAGGCATCACCTAGGCCAATCTTTGGATGAAGGCTTGTCTGACTCCATGTTTAACCCTGGAGGCAGTCGTAGGTCTATATACGGACGTCGGATGGGCCCTGGGTACAAAACTACCCAGGCCTATTTGAAAGCCAAAGAACAGGTAGAGTTGCAGGCTAAGAGGCAACATGAACAATTCATGGCAGCCCAATTAAAAATAGAAGAGGAAACTAAGTCCCGGATCGGAAAATTACGGTCCGTTGAGCAGGAGGCGATTCTAAAAGAATCCGACCTAAAATATCGTCTAACTTCCGTAGCCCACCAATTGGAGCGGAAGGAGAGAGACGAACGAGAAAGGGAGAAAAGGCTGGCTGAGTTAGAACTCGAAGAAGCCAGTAGACTTAGAGCAATCGAAAAGGCTAGAGCCGAGGAGGTTGCTAAGGCCCGGGATGTAAGCAAACTACAATCCGAGTTGCATGCCATGGAGGAGAAGCTAAAGAAACTTCAACTCCGGAAGGCGGAGACCGAAGCCAAAATGGTCTCGGAACAAGCCGAGATCAGGAAAGAGACCAGTGAGTACCAAAGGTCTCAGAAAGAGAAGGGTGAAAAGTACCGCCTACTTAAGGATACTTTTAAGCGAGAGGCATTGGCCGCTCAAGAAGAACGAAACCGAGCTGTGGCGGATAATGAAAAGATTCGATCCGAAATCTTAACAGAAAACGCACAGCTAAGGGAGGAACAGCGAAACCTGACTACAGATGTAGCTACCCTGACAATAAATAAGTCTGCTATGGAGAGTTATTTACAGGAGCAAGAGCAAACGAATGCCCCCCCTGCGAGTAAGGACACAAACCCGAACTCGACGTTCGTTAAACAGGGTGACCCGGTCTCCTGTTCTACGCCAAAGAATCCGCAGTATAATCCTTTTGTAAATGATAATGCGACGTGGAATGTAGATCAAGGGGGAGTTTATATCAGAACCCAAGATAAGCATGGCCGAACTAGTAGAGTCCGGATAAGTGAAGTCCCCATAGTCCACAACTTGGACCCGGACTATACACCCCGGGATGCCTCCGATAGTAGTGCGGAGACTAGTGGGTTCCACATTCATGTGGATCCGACTGACAATGTGGGGTTGGGAGCTGGTAATGATATCACCCAACCCAATCCATCGAATGATGGCAGCCAGTCAACGGGAAACCAGCCATCCGACGGCGGTTACCAAGGCGCACAAGGGGGGGGCGGTGCTTCGGGTACCACCGGCCATAGTGGTACCTCGGGTACTGGCCCTAACCAGGGTGGTGCGGGCTATACAAACCACAGTGGTACACAGTGGACGTATACACAGCCGCCACCACCACCTCCACCGGGCAACTCGAGCTTCGGTGGTATAGGGGGCAATCGAACCTTGAATAAAACCAAGGCGATTGAATGGAGCAAACAGCAATGCACTAGATTGATGTATGCTCACAATTCTGCCCGAAGGGTAGCCGTTATTCCTAGGGAATATGACGGTACTCGGCCATGGAAAGAGTGGTTTGAAGATTTCATCGATGTGATGAATTGTAATGGGTGGACCCCATACGAGGCCAAACCGCATCTGGTGAGATGTCTGAAAGGCGGGCCGGGTCGCATGGCCGTGGAGCAATGGCGGACCTGGTACGGTCTCGTAGGGAGTTTCGAGCAGTTAGTAGAAACTGCTAGCGGACTATTATGTAACATGGTCAAAGAGGACCCGATGGTCCGTTTTAAGAAACGTACACAGAAGCCCAATGAAGCTTTCAGAGCATACGGTATGGAACTCCATGCCCTGCTAAGTAAGGCCAGACCCGGTACTGAAAACCAGGACTGGTATATGGACGATTTGATTACACAATTCGTCAAGGGTCTAAGAGACCGAGATGAACAAATAGCGGCGAGGGATGCCTGGAAAGAAGGCATAACACTACACGGCATATTTAATGGTATAGATATGGCCGTGAAGAAGCGAACAATGTTAGCTGGGGACATACCTAATGCCAGCGGCTCGGTTCCCCTGGCATCAGTGATCCAGCAGTCTGAGGTAAATATTCCCTCAGATGACTTCGAATTGATTGATATCGAACAGGAGGACGGCACCTTCTGTTCGATGCAATTAAGGAAGAATACTTCAGGTAGGAAGTATATTCCAAGGAAGACGTTCAACAAGCCAAGGGACTCTAGACCGTCATCCGAGGTCAAGAGTGACCCGAAAGCCGGCGAGAAGGCGGTCAAGCCTCCTGTAAGCGCTGACAAAGCGAAGGGTCAGTCCCCGGACATGACCAAACTTCTGGAAGACATGTGTAAGAAAATTACAGATGCCATCCAAGCCAGTCGGCAAAGACCCAGAGTGGATCGCCGAACTGTTAAGTGTTTCAGGTGCCAGCGCATGGGACACTACTCATCGGAATGTACCGCTACTAAGCCGGTAATGGCTGCCTTCTATGAATCCGAAGACAATGGCGAAGGAAGGGAGAATGCTACAGATTCCACTGATGTGGAAAACTAGTGGGGGTTGTGTCAACGGCATCTGATATAACCCCGAGGGAGAACGAATGCCAAAATGCTACCGGGGGTGACCCGGTGGAAGATTTCGAGTCAATTACACCTGGAGGCCGGGTGGCTGTGGGTGCGCACCCCTGCACCTCGGCCGGGGCCAGGGACCCTGGTGCTTATATGTGCGGGAGTGATCATATGGAGGCGAGTGGCCGCACTAGGGGAGAGGAAGGATGGATCAAAGAGTTGATCCGAGTGTGTGGGACACGCCTTCCCCCAAGTCATCCGTGTCTGGAATTCCTGAGAGGACTCTGATTGAATCTTGGTGATTCGGGAGACTTTCACCAGTTTACCAGTAACCCCTCACCTTTGGGGGGGAGACGGTGGTATGTACCCATATCTGTGGAAGGCCGGGTAGGGGAATTCTTGGTGGATACTGGAGCCAGCCACTCCTGCGTGTCCAAAAGATTTTTCGACTCGGTGGCCGGCAGTCATGAGAACCTCAAAACGGGGGTAAATGCTTGCACGGCCGACGGAAGCAGTATGCGTACATTTGGTAGGACGTTTATGCCTATCCGTATAGGAGGCAAGGAATTTGTTCTTTCGCCGACTATAGCAGAGGTTAGTGATGACGGGATCCTCGGACTGGATTTTGCAAGCTTATACGGGGCCGTCTTGGACCCGAGGGATGGTATGATGAGTATACGGAACCCGTATGGCTTGCATATCCAATGCGTATTGAGACAAGTGTCTTCGGTCGCATCGGTGATACACACGGTGAAGATCCCACCGGGTACCACTTGCGATGTCCTTTGTGGCGGATCAATGGCCCAAAGGAATGAAACTGGAGTCTATGAACCCGACACGGTGTATTTGTCGAGCATCGGGTTGGACTCAGTGGATACATTAGTGGCTAATGCAGCTTGGACTGTATTACCCATAACTAACCGAAGTGGTTCGGTGGTTTATTTGAAGTGAGGCGACAGCGTTGGTAGGATGAGTTCGGTAGAACATGTCGCCGAGGCTAAATTTAATAAACCACTAAACCCAGTTAGTAAGCATCCTATGGATGAAGAATTCCAAAAGCTGATTGATCAGTCAGATTTAAAGAATACGGAGGATAAGGATTGCCTAGCGAGACTCCTACAAAAGTACGAGAGTGCTTTTGGTAGGGAAGGAGGACCAGTGGGTAGATCCGATAAGGTGTTGCACACCATAGATGTGGGCAACGAGAAACCTTTTAAAATCCCGTATCGTAGACTTCCTCTCAAGAAGAAGTTAATCTGTGAAGAGCAAATACAAAAACAGTTGGACCTAGGGGTCATCGTGCCTAGCTCGAGTCCCTGGTCCAGCCCTGTTTGTATGACTACTAAGAAAGACGGTACAATCCGCTTTTGTGTCGACTACCGGAAACTGAACGGTACAACAAAGAAGAACTCATATCCTTTACCAAGGATAGACGAGACTTTAGATAGCTTGGGCGGGAATCAATGGTTCTGTACCTTGGATTTACAATCCGGGTATTGGCAAATACCGATGCACCCCAATGACAAGGAGAAAACAGCGTTCTTCAGCCATATGGGGCTATTCGAGTATAATGTCTTGCCCTTCGGATTGTGTAACGCCCCCGCTACATTCGAGGCCATGATGGAATCCTTATTGAGTGATCTTTTGTGGAAGAAATGCTTGGTCTACTTGGACGACGTGGTCGTGTTCGGCAAGTCGTTCAAGCAGTGCCTTGCGAATCTGCAATTGGTCCTCAACCGGATACTATCGAACGGTCTAAAACTCAAACCCAAGAAATGTAATTTGTTTAAGAAAACAATCACATACTTGGGAAGGATCATTACCCCAACCGGGGTAAGCGCGGATCCAGAGAAATTGGAAGCTGTGGAAGGATGGGAGAGAACCACGAGTGCTAAGGAGGTGAGATCATTTTTAGGATTTTGTTCCTATTACCGTGATTTCATACCAAATTACTCTCGTGTCAGCTTCCCCATGCAGTGCTTAGCTCACTAGACCCCGGGTAGGGCACGGGACCCATTCCCATGGACCAGCGAGCAAGAAGAATCTTTTAATAAAATAAAAGATTTGTTTAGGAATACACCCGTGTTGAAATATCCCACTCCCGAGGGACATTTCATCTTAGACACCGATGCGAGCAATGACGCGATTGGGGCAGCTCTCTCTCAGGTCCAGGAGGGAGTCGAGGTCCCAATAGCATTCGCTAGCAACACGCTAAGCAAGACCCAGCGGAATTATTGTACCACCAAGCGAGAACTTCTCGCAGTGGTGGTGTATACGAAGAAGTACAAGCATTTCCTTTGGGGGAGTGACTTTACTTTAAGAACAGACCATTCGTCTCTTAGGTGGCTCCTTAACTTTAAGGACGCCGAGGGGATGATTGGAAGATGGTTAGCTCATCTATCCGAATTCGGATTAGAGCATAAGCAAATAGAGCACCGACCCGGTGCTAAACATATCAATGCGGATGCCTTGTCAAGACGACCTATCCGAAGGTGCCAAAATGCCACTTGTGAAGACTGCGGAGCCCACAATGCTGTGGTAGCCGGGCTGGTATTTAATTATACCACCCCCCGTATCCCCTGGGAGGAGGCTGTATGCAGCTATCTCGATTGGTCCCCGGAGACCATCAAGAAGTTTCAACAGTCAGACCCCACCACTGCGCGCATAATGGAATACCTACGGTCAGGTATTAAACCGGCAAGGCCGCTAGTATCCCTGGAGGATAGGGAAGCGAGACGATTGCTAGCCCAATGGACCGAGCTAGAGATCCAAGACGGCATACTATGTAGGTGGAAGACAACTCCCACCAACGGTAAGCTGTTGCAAATAGTGATACCCGCCCCGATGAGGAGGGATATCATGTATTATTGCCATGGTCACCAAACGAGTGGCCATTTCGGTAAGAAGAGGTCAATAGAGCGCCTACAAAGGCGTTACTACTGGCCCGGTATGAGAGGCGACCTGCTCCGGTGGATCGCCACTTGCCCGGATTGTTGTAAAAACAAGCCGGGACCCGGCCTGGGTAAGCAACCCTTATCGCAGGAATTGTTTGGTGTCAGATTCGCTCGGGTAGCGATAGACATAATCAGCGGGATTAAGACGACGCCCCGGGACAATACTTGTATGATGGTCGTAACCGACTACTATACCAAGTACACTCGGGTGTTCCCCCTTCCTAACCACAAAGCCGCCACATGCGCGGAGGCATTTGTGAAAGGCTGGGTGCTGCATTTGGGTGTTCCCCTTATGATGCACAGCGACCAAGGAAGGGAGTTCGAGTCAGAACTTTGGCAGGAAATGTGCCATTACCTAGCCATTTGAAAGACCCGGACAAACCCATACCGACCACAGTCGGATGGGCAGGTAGAGCGCTTCAACAGAACCCTTATACAAGTACTAAAGCCCCTGGTTAATACCCACCAGGATGACTGGGATGAACAGTGCGAGTTTGTAGTACATGCCTACAACAACACTGTCCATTCATCCACTAATTGCACCCCAAACATGCCCGGATTGTTGTAAAAACAAGCCGGGACCCGGCCTGGGTAAGCAACCCTTATCGCAGGAATTGTTTGGTGTCAGATTCACTCGGGTAGCGATAGACATAATCAGCGGGATTAAGACGACGCCCCGGGACAATACTTGTATGATGGTCTTAACCGACTACTATACCAAGTACACTCGGGTGTTCCCCCTTCCTAACCACAAAGCCGCCACATGCGCGGAGGCATTTGTGAAAGGCTGGGTGCTGCATTTGGGTGTTCCCCTTATGATGCACAGCGACCAAGGAAGGGAGTTCGAGTCAGAACTTTGGCAGGAAATGTGCCATTACCTAGCCATTTGTAAGACCCGGACAAACCCATACCGACCACAGTCGGATGGTCAGGTAGAGCGCTTCAACAGAACCCTTATACAAGTACTAAAGCCCCTGGTTAATACCCACCAGGATGACTGGGATGAACAGTGCGAGTTTGTAGTACATGCCTACAACAACACTGTCCATTCATCCACTAATTGCACCCCAAACATGCCCGGATTGTTGTAAAAACAAGCCGGGACCCGGCCTGGGTAAGCAACCCTTATCGCAGGAATTGTTTGGTGTCAGATTCGCTCGGGTAGCGATAGACATAATCAGCGGGATTAAGACGACGCCCCGGGACAATACTTGTATGATGGTCGTAACCGACTACTATACCAAGTACACTCGGGTGTTCCCCCTTCCTAACCACAAAGCCGCCACATGCGCGGAGGCATTTGTGAAAGGCTGGGTGCTGCATTTGGGTGTTCCCCTTATGATGCACAGCGACCAAGGAAGGGAGTTCGAGTCAGAACTTTGGCAGGAAATGTGCCATTACCTAGCCATTTGTAAGACCCGGACAAACCCATACCGACCACAGTCGGATGGTCAGGTAGAGCGCTTCAACAGAACCCTTATACAAGTACTAAAGCCCCTGATTAATACCCACCAGGATGACTGGGATGAACAGTGCGAGTTTGTAGTACATGCCTACAACAACACTGTCCATTCATCCACTAATTGCACCCCAAACATGCTAGTGTTCGGCGAGGACATCATAATGCCCGCCGACTTAGTGTATGGAGTGGTTGGGATAGACCCGGAGGCGCCCTGCACTGTGTTGTTTGTGGAGTCGTTAAGGGATCGGTTCAAACAGGCATACCAGGCCGTTCGGAAAGAACTGCTGAAGAGTGCGAAGTGGCAGAAGGTGGGCAGAAGGTGGGCAGAAGGTGGGCTATAGTACCAATTAAGCGCCCTAGAGGCCGGCCGAGAAAGACGCCGGGAGACGAGGTTATGGTGAAAAAGAAGACGAAGGCCAGGAAACGACCTAACCGTAAGAAATGGAAGAAAGTCTCGCTGAGTGAAGGCATTACGTATGGGAAAGGTCCCGCATTGGCTAAGTGGAATCCAGAAAAGGCCGTACGTAAAGCCGGGAAAAATAAAAGGCTAACCGAAGGCGTTAGACGCAGTCCCCGGTTGAGGTCTGCCGTAACCTAACTCAGTACACAACGAGCTGCTGCGTGTTGTCCGCCATAGGCGGGTAACATACGTTCCACGGCTGGAGATGCCGAACGCGCCCTCCCCGGGTGGCTGTATCCCGTGAGTGGCGGTCGGATTAACCGGTACATTCGCTTTGAAGCGTTGTATACACCGCCAAGCTCCAGACGATAGCACTCGGGTAGTAGGCCGCGTCTCGCATGTCGAGTCGAATGTTAGTTCGGATCTAGTTCCCTAGGTGGCGCCGCTGGTGCGACGGGAAAGCGCGGAACTAGGTCACCGGATAGCCACGGTGGGATCTCGCGAGACGAGAGGTCTGACGTCATACTGGTCATAACTGGAGCGGACTCGTGGTGGTTAGACGCCACCCGTTTTCGCTCTGGTTAGTGTTGGCGGTTTTACAGCCCCTAGCTGTCGAGTTAGCTCGGACTAACAACATTCCTTTGTTGGACGAATCCTTCGGGAGGAGTCCAACACATTTGCCAATTTTTATTGGAAGTCGCCCTCAGTGCCATGGCACAGGGGACGATTGACGCTGCGCGTCAAACCGCCAACGTTCAGGTGGAACTAGACGAGGACCCGGAGGTCCCGTCTCGGGTCGTAGAGTCTATGGACTCTTCGACTGAGGAGGCCGCCCGGACGCTCTCGGCTATGGCCGAGGCCACCGACCGGGAGAGGATGCCACCTCCACCACCACGCCCGGACCGCTCGTCTGCAGCAGCGGCTTCGGGTTGCAATGTGGATGTCTTAGACATTCCGATGTATCCTCCGGGATTCAAGACTCGCATCGAACGTATGGCACACGTCGATTGCGAGGCCGGTGTTGTATACACCTCCTGGGGGACCTACATCCCCATGCACGCCTCTATGTTCGGATGCGGACCATTGGCAGTGAAGCAAGGCGTACCCGATGCCATACCAGACGACTTCAAGACTCTGGTTATGGACTCGTGTAGCGACGAGTTGGCAAAAAATATGCCAGTCTCCTGGCTCCGCAACTACCTGAAGTTAGCGGAGAAGATGGCGGTCAACGAGAGTTTGGCCCGAGCCGTACTCATCTCTGAGGGCATCACCCGAAAGGCCTCGGAGTTGAGGGAGTCTGAATCCGACATGGACACAGACTCCACGGTTACGCTGTCGTCGGTGGAAACCGACCGGGTCAAACGGTTGACCCACAAACCTACACCTGCGCCGACGGGTCCTCTCACCGAGAGTGACCTGGAGGCTGAAGACGTCTGGATCGCCGTTGAGAGGTCCACGACCGAGACCTACCCAAGTGCTGACATTCCTGACGCACCTGGTGAGATCTCGGAAGAGGACATCTCGCGCCAGCAGGCTGCTGTCGAAGCTAAGCGAGCCGAGCTCGCCAAGCAACAGAAGCAGCTCATCGCAGCTTGTCGGGCCCACCGCAAACAGCAGGCCCAAGCCAAATCCAAGGTCTCTTCCGACTCTGACTCCCCGGTCAGCGGTAGGAGGAGTCCTCGTTCGGAGGGCAGGAATCCACGAGAGTCGGATTCCAGCCCTGAGGTACCAGCGCAGCCAACCAAGGTTGTGCGCCGGAAGAAGAAAAATGGAGCGAAAGCGTCTCCGGCAGAGCCCACGCCCCCCACCAAGCCGAGGGGTAAGGGCAAACCGAAGGCGCCCGCCTCCACCTCCACTTCTACAAACACCACGGTAGCCACCTCGGCTACTGCAGCTTCCACTGCCAGCACCAGCGGGATAAGCGCCAAGTCCTCTACCAAGGCTCCGACTGGTACTACCACCACCAGCCGAGCCAGCCGTAGGGGAGCAGGTATCTACACGGACAGTGAGGGAAGCGAAAGCGACCCAGAGCTGCCCGAGTCGGCCAAATCTGATTTGTAGTCCGTGACAACGTTGGAAGAAATGACCACAGATGTCCCCAAGGACGATAATCAGAAATGGATGTGGAAGAATGCAGCCGAGGGGTTCAAGGAACGGACTCCCCGCTGCTTCGCGGACTGTGCCTATGACACGGTCCACTACATGTGTCCTGGCGCCGTCAATAAGGACGGTGATAGCGATGACGAGGAATGGATGAAATCCGGTCCCTCGGATACGCCAGTAGGTAAATTTTACCTCATTTGGATTGACCAGCTGAAATCCAAATTGGGGTCTATCTACAGCTACGAGGCCCGGACGAAAGTCCAGTGGGCAATGACCCAATGGGGACCAACGGGCAACCGCCGAAGGTGCCCGTTCGAGTCGTGCCAGCTGGCTCTCACGGGTGAGAAGGTGTTCGAGACGAAGCCCCGCTTCGCTCGGCATATTGTGGAGCATCATATGCACCACAAGCCCGTAATGATGTGTGTGCTCGGAGACCGTCCGAGCAAACTTTGTGATGGCTCGTTTAGCACTCACCGGCGCTGGGACATGGAGAAAACGAGGAAGCGGGCCATTAAGTGCTTCAACGAGCTACTAGCCAACTGGTCCTCGTTGAGTTCGGGATGCCCAGTGAGGTGCACCTGAAGGTGAAAAAGTGGCGAGGGGACGATAAACGAGAGAAGGCCAAAGCCCGCTCTAAGGGTCCTAACGGAGGCACAGCCACGGCTACTGTTGCTTCCAAAAGGACCTGAGCAGACCGGTCCGTAAGCCCTTCGGGTAACAAGGACCAGCCAAGACCAGTGAACCCAGCTGATCGTCGCGAGTCGGGACAACAAGTCTCGGCTGTAGATATGCCTAGCAACCAGGCCCATAGGACGGTTAGCCAGGCGGCCACCCCGGCCACTTCCACTACGACACCTGCACCCGCGGAACAACGCCCGGGCGAAGCCTCTGGCAGCCTGGATGATGGGGGCGAACTCTTCGCTCCCCCATCCGGGTATTCTACTTGGTGGGCTGGAGAGGGATCTTCCGGCAAGCGCCCCACGTATAGTGACTACGCGGCGAAGTTCCCTGCTATGGGACAGGCTGGACCCGAGTCGCAGGTCCTTACCTCCCTGGGCCGGACCAAGCCCCGTGGTAGAGGCCGTGGTGGGCTGGAGTCCACCCGAGCTTCCCCGGGCGGTGGCCGAGGTCGAGGTGGCATCACGGTTGAGGGCCCGTCTGCTCCTCCAGCAGGCACCCCGCCTGCCTCAGTGGAGGCTCCCGCGCCCCCACCAGTGATAGCTCCACCAACGGCCCCTCGGGTGCCCGTTATGGAGCTAATCTCCGGAACTCTGTCAGGTCTTCAGGATCCGAACACGTTTGTTGACCACCGCGATGTCCAAACGGCTCAGATCCAGAATGACCTGATGGCAGAATGGCAGGCTTTGCACCGCCAGAAGTCTGTTGACTACTGGTGTGTGATGACTGAAGCCACCTTCAATCTGGTTTATGAAATCCAGAGGAGGGAGGAAGAGAAGATCAGGCAGCTGGAAAGGAAGAAAGTCGAGGAGGCTCTCGAGTCCTGCCGGCGTCAGCAGATGGAAGCTGAAAAGCTTAAGGAGTTCCACCGCGCTGAGAACGCCGGGTACATTCACAGGTACAAGGAGGCTGACCTCAAATTCTTCCTGGCATTCGGGAAACACTTGGAGGAATGGGACGGCTTTCCGTCGTCCTTGATCTTCATCCCGGATGCCCCACCGGTCCCGGCTGCTCCACCGGTTCCGGCCGCCCCACCGGTCCCGGCTGCTCCGCCGGTTCCGGCAGCTCCCTTACTCCCGGCTACTCTCTTCGCCCGGAAGGCCCCAGCTGCCACGGCTGCTTTACCTGCACCCGAGGCACTGGACAGCCCATCCGCGGTGATGAGCGCCTTGAGCCTGGGGAGCGACACGCCCAGCGAGGCTTCCACGCTGCTCTCTGTGAGCAGCTGCAGCAGCTCGGCTCCATCTGCCTCAGTGGAGTCGGCTGAGAAGATGGACACGGATCCGGAGGATCTTTAAGTGTCCATCTGTTGGTGCTTTCTAGGTACCCGAGGGTAAAAGCATTTAATATGCCAGAGGCACTGATCCTTATACTGGACTCGTTGATCTGGAACGGAACCTGCAGCGAGGATGGACGCTAACCCGAAAGTACCAAAAGGACTACCGCACCTAACCGGGGCTCCATCTTCCCATCTTCATCAGGGCACATCACAACAGCAACGTGGCTTGCCACCACACACATGTCGCCTGGTGGAGCTGCAGAAACCAGTCGTTCCAGATTCGCCGGAAGTCCGGTATATTGTAAGGGCGATCCTGCTACCCTGGTAGGACGCCTATACTCCTCAGTATTAATATTTTGTATAAATCTATTTTTATATCGTATTTATATTCTTATAATTAAAACAAACAAAATTTTTCTCGGGTTATCTACCCCACCTCGGGTCGGTTAGTAAATACTGTAAAATTTTATTCATATCACCTGACTACATGTCCAATATTCTTTATTGCGTCTCGTATTTAATAATAACACCATTGTAACATTGTTACTACTTACCACCATAGGTCGATGGTGCATAAGGCGCCACTTCCTATTTTGTTATTATTTATCAATACTTCGGGTTATATGCGACGATGCCTCATTATGTACATATTATTTATAATGCCCCTTAATGTTCTATATTCAATACGAACTGTATATATATAGACTTACCTATTTATGTATAATACTACTGTATAAAGTTAACAATAGTTATTTATTAATTACACCCAACCCTAGGTAAAGTCTAGTGGGGGTGGTGTAGGGGCCGGCATCGTTGTATATATACTAGTGCCGTTCATCCGAGAGACGTGTTCGTGTGGTGCTTGTTCCTTCTATGCCAGCTAGGTGTCGCTTTGCTATACCTCGTTGGTACAAGAGGGGGCAGCACCATGCCTCGCGTCCAGCTTCTACTAAGGAGCCGGACGAGCGGCAGAAGGGGACTGGACCTGGTCCAGTCCAGACGCTAAAGCATTACCTGCATAACAAAGTGAATAAAGTCCTACCCGAGAGGTAGGGGTTTCTGGGGCTTTGCCCAACCCGAACTACTCGTGTTGTGTTGGTATATCTAGTGGTAAGCGAGCCAAAGAGCCACCCAACATATAAGTCGATACGAACCATTACAATGGTATGAATTAGTAACATTACAATATTCAGCTTTGAAGAGCAAAGACTCATTAGGTCTTTAATCGTAAGTGAGTTTACTGCCTTCTAGTTCTCATCTCTTGTATATATTTCTCCTTCATACCTTTCATATCTGTACCATTTTGCTTTTTGATCTCTTTTTTGAATTTTTCCTTCACTGATATATAATGGACCTCACATGGTAATTCGTTCCACAATTTTATACCTCTATAAAGTGGACCTTTTTTGAATGATTGAAGTCTATACCGCCTTTCAAAGAAAACTATCTTATTGTGGTGGTCGTGAGTCTTCCTCGAGGTACCTTTGACCATGTCCAGGGTCCTCGTGGGCGACATCGAGAGCATCTCTCTTACCCAACGCCTGGAGTCCAACGCCACATCACCACATGGTCACGTGGCCCTCGACTCTTGCGTATTTAAGGCCATTTCACAGCCTTCCTAAAGGTCAGTCCAGTCATGATGGACCATCGTGAGCGACTATGTACTGATACTTCTCTGTGCTGTTGCACAGGGAAGGTGTATGTTACTTTGTTAAAGTAGACACTAGAAGACTGTGTTAGTCATCTAGTGTCGAGATTGTTTAGTAGGTTGAACACTACTACCTGTGAACTGCCATCGAGAACGGCTGATGCCTATGCGTTGTTGACAATAAAGTTTTAACTGGAACCTGGTTAGTTGTTCCTCGTTGTCTAGCGAAAGATTCGATTAACATCGAGGGGTAGAACACTACACTAGTGCCGTGACCTATTGTTAACTTTAGTCCGCATAGGTACTGCAAACTTAAGTTTAACATGCAGGGCCACTTGGATGAAGGTGATGACCCCAATCACCAACGCCAAGGGGCTGCAGGTCCATTAGTGGATATAAATGATCCACTAATTATTGGTGGTTTAACCCACACACTGATAACAGGTCCATCGACTGACCCGCTGGGCCAGTATCAAAGGAATCTATTACTCAATTGGCAAGTATCGACTCAACTCTCTCCGGCTGCTGAGAATTACCTTAGGACACAGAGTTTGTCCTATGTGGAAAGGACAGCATCGCCAGTGGGAACTCCGATAGGCCTTGGTAGTTGGTCTTTCGAGGGTCCTTCTGCCTTTTCTATACCTGGAAGTGTGTAGGAAGTGGCAGGGGACTCACCGAAGAGTTGTTGTGTGAGCAAGAACACCAATTACGACAAGGTCATTATCAGTTGGACACTCTCACAAGTAACACCATGAAAGCTCAGGAGAAGAGTATGGAAATAGAGCTGAGGTTGGAACAGCTTAGGCAGCAAGCGTTAGAGACTTCAAACAAAACTCAAATTGCTAACTGAGAACTTGCAGATCTTTAAGGGAAGGTCAAACAACTCTCGGGTGAAAAAATCAGCTGAGCATTCTAAAGAAGAAGCTGGTCACCTAAATGCTTATGAAAAGCAGGTTGAGAAGCTACGTCAGGAACGAGAAACATTACTCTGTCAGATGCAAGCTTGACGAGGATGCTCGAGCCAGGCAGAAATGCGTCGTCGCTGTGAGGAGCGGATCGTACACGCTGATAAGTTGGCCGAATATCAGATTTAGATGGAACGAAAAGCAAGGCATGAGGCCGAGCTTAAAACCATACAATCTGAGAACTTAGTAGCTCAATCTCTGGAGGATCAGAAGGATTCGAGTACTTTGGAAGGCATGCATGGAGAAAATGATAGACTCCGACGGGAGATAACATCTCATAGAGAGGCAGACCAAGCCAGGGTTAATCGAGAAGTTCTTGATGAACTCGCACTTGAAGAACATCTTCAGGAGCAAACAGACGAGAAAGTACGTGCCGCTAGACCTCAGGAGAAGCAACGTAGTAGTGAATGCAGCACTGCTAGGGTTGCTACTTCAGGAGATCTAGCCAAGAACCTTGACTATAAGGAGTGGCTTAACCGTGCCATGATGGAGGCTAAGCAGCTCTTTGCCCTAAGCGAGCAACGAGATCTCTCGAAAGCAGAACGTAACCGACTGGAATTCCTAGTATTGGAATCGAGACATGCGGAACGTTCGAAACAACAGTTGGAAATCAATCGAATGGTAGGGGCCATCGACAACATCTTGAGAGTAGAATCGAGATCACGTCGATCCCAACCAATTCCCTCGATGCCGCGTGTTGATGGTTTGAGTGATGTTATCGAACAGTTTTCAACTCCCATCGCTCCAAAACAACATGTTGACCCACCTAAGTATAAAGATATCAGGTTCAAGGCCTCACGAGTGAGTGATGCTGGATCTGGTAATATTTGGGGTATGAATCATAGTCGTGCAGATACCACTATAAGAAACATGGGGATGGACCATCAAATACCTAGGAGAGGTACAACATTTGCTCTAGATCAGGTTCGAGTCCCGGTTTCTCCATGACATTTTCCGCTGACCACTACAGACTTTTCACAGCACTATTGATTCTGGAACAGTAATGAAGGACGAGTAGCTGCGGTCTGGCCTAAACTGAGTCCAAATGACCCGGCCCTTATTTATTAACAAGTAATAACGTATTAATACAGAGAAATTACATAAAAAAAAAATTGAACCAGTAGAAGAGTCCCATGTGTGTGCCCTTAGGCTAGCAAGCTGCAATAGTGGGTCACTACCCACAGGTATGTCCAGGTAAGCAGCACCAGTGTGTGTGTGTGTGTGTAGGAGTAGCAGGCGGGTGAGTAGTGGTACTGACCGTATCAATACGTAGACCAATCCACGGATCTCACCCATTGATTCTGGAACAGTAATGAAGGACGAGTAGCTGCGGTCTGGCCTAAACTGAGTCCAAATGACCCGGCACCACCAGAACAATGATACAGTCCTTTTACTCTACACACTAGTATATCTAAAAAGTAGCTTTCAGTGCTTTGGCGACCACATTGTCTATTTTTATCCTGGTACCAAATGGCTAAATACAAAAGAGCAGACATGCTTGTCCAGTCCCCGGTGTATCTGATATCCTCTAGTGGGATACCACATAAGTGCATAAAGGCAGCGCCTGAACGCCTCAGAGAATGTACTCCTGCTCTGGTGGTATCCATCCCAATAGAACTTAGTAGGCGTTTCAGGAACTTAAGTAGTGCTGAGTATTGCAATGGGACCAGTGAATTTCCTTTGCGCACTAGGAAGGCGGGGGCTTCCAGGTCTGCAGTTGGAGTACTGTTAAAGTGTCTCTTGAGTAAAGATACTGCACAAAGTGGTGAGTTAGGAACTCCTACCACCGGGATGTGGTGGACTCTCTGCCCAAATTGGATTGTCTTTGAGCTTGAAACCGTGACAATCATTCCCTAGCTAGTGAATGATACCAACTTTCTTCTTAGAAAGTGTGGTGATACTTTTGCTGCATTGTCTACTACTAGGTTACTCTTCCTGAGAAGGGTCCTGAAGCTAGTAACAATGCACGCCCACATAGCTAAATGGTCAGGTACCAATAAATTCACATTTATAAACATTTCCAGCAATTGCGGGACTGACAGTGTGACTCTAATGGGTATAGGGTCACCGAGGATCCTGCGTAAACCTGACATAGTACACTTAAACATAAAGTTTGTCCTTATCCAAGCTACGTCGTAGCCATAATGTGCATTTAAACTTATCACTGCACTCACGTAATTGTCTATAGTGCTATACTTCAAGTCCGAAGACAGGTACACTGTATATCGACACATGGTCTGAACTGAAGTGGGTATGACTATAGAGGCAGAGATGGTACAGAACGCAATAAATATTTTCCATTGGCTGCATTTAGTTTTCCAGGTGGAAACGCTCCAGGCATGCGCTCTCGCTATCGCCGCCTTCATGTCCAATTCTTCACATAGCTTAACCGCCGCTACAACATAAATACATAGGAAGGTTATGCAGGTAATATAACACTCTTGATAAAGCATCTGCAAGGACGTTAAGTTGTCCTGGGATATGTGATGCTTCAATATGGCAGGAAGTCCATCACTCTCGTATTTGTGCTTTTACCTTTATTCAGTGCGCTCACCACATGAGTGTTATCCGTGTAACAGACAATTTTTTTATCGCGCCATAAAGGTCCCCACCTATTAATTGCCATTAAGATGGGGTATAGCTCCCTGATGTTTATGTTTTCAGGGATGAATTGACTGGGTGATGGGAGGCAGTGTCCATGACTGTCTATGTTCATATTACTCCTGAATCCCCAACCTGCACATATCCTTGCCGTAATTGACACCATAGCCCTTGTCTGATGCGTCCATGTATAAGTCACTTTTTGTGGATGGTAGCGTGCTCACAATTTTCGCTTCGCCATTAAACCACTTTGCGAATCTTAACCACCAGTCTAGGTCTTTGAAGAACCCGGTAGAGAGAGTTATGTACCTTTTAGTGCTTGTGAAAGCGGATAACATGCCTATGACTCTGTGTGAGAATGTCCTTCCCCCTCTGACTAAAGTTGAGCAGTGTGCTAAGATCCCGCATAAACGGCGCAGCTGTTTCTTGGTTGCCCTTTGGCGACCTACAAAGAAACATAGCTCACTGTGCAATTTATTGATCTTACACTCCGGTAGTCTGAGGCGCATTTGTAATGGGTCAATTTCTATCCCTAGGTATATTTGAACTTGTGCAGGTGAAAGAACCTTCTTATAGGATAAGAAAAATCCCAACGAGTGCAATGTGCTATGTAGAAACAAATGTGCTTTTTGGCACTCAGCATATGAGTTGCCCATGGTAAGTAGGTCATCGAGATAGTTAAAGCAATAATAACCGTTAGCTCTCATATAACGAGCTATGCTGACAGTAGTGCCGAATGACACAAAGTTGTCAACTAGATACACTTTCTGTGAGTCGAATATCCACTGTAGGCCCTGGAATCGTCTATCACTTGGCCTAATCATAATAGAACGATACGCTGCAGATATGTCTGTGACTGCCATAAACTGCCATCTCTTTTCTTTACTGCACCTAAGGCGTGGATACAAGTAGGTGCTGATGTCACTATAGACAATTTGCCTTGCTCTACTTCTGTCCTTAGAAGGTTATCAATGAAGTTCCTTGCTTCTTGCGGTACATAGTTCTTAGTACTGTACTCACTGATATGTGTGTTTGGGTCTACTACTTTAAACCCGTGCATTATGCCGTCCATCAGGAAACTAGCGTCATAATCCCATCCGTCAGTACCATAAGCTGAATTAGGACCTCCACTAAGCATTGATAACCAGCCGGCGGGCTTCATTTGAGATCTGACCCCTTTTAAAATATGAGTGGAGTTAATATCCCACAAAGGAGCGTAGTTTTCATAAATTGACAATAATTCTGATATATCCGAAGTACACACAAGCGAGTCCCTATCACAATAAATATCTGGTAAATTATTGCTTGTTACATTGGCCAAGGGACCGTGGGAATCCGGGATATCATGCACACCGTCAATAGTATTTTTACATCAAGATACGCGAGAGTGGATTGGTGGTGCGAATAAAGTTGACCCCCCTCCCACATTAGCGCTTGCTCCACTGCTTGTGGTTGCTGGTTGATTTTTGCACCCCCCTTTTGCTGGGTGGGGGCCCTTACATACAGCGCATACATGTTGCCTATTACACGGGTTATACCAACATCTAGTGAAATTGAACAAAGCGCAAACATCCGTGGGGCAGTGGATTTTATTTTGAGTAGAAGGGCCTTTACCTTTAGTGCCTTGTTTACTACCTGCTTTTAATTTGGCTAATTCAGCCTTCAAATCCTGAACCACCTGTAGGTTATCGGAGCCCAAATTATCAGAAACTGATGCATGTTCAGCTGTCTGAAATCCGGGTAACTCCCCTGAAATCACTCTAGTAGTGAGATCGTGCTCGTATTTAGCTAATGCACTAGAAGTATATGTAGCGTTCAGACCCTTCCAGGCTACGAATCTCATATGGTCACCATAACTTTTTGCAGACCATTGTGGTAAATTAGCAATAGCTAACTTCCCTTGCACGCATGTCATACCATATATTAACTCTCTGTATGTCATATCTGAATAGACTTTATCAGTGGGAATGTGGTAATCTGGCCTTAACCAGTGTTGTGACCTCTTTTTCTTTGAAGCTTCACCTATCTTAAATAAAGTGGATAACAAATCACCTTGGTCCTTTGCATCCAGGTAGCCGGCGAGGTCCCCCTCCACTCCCATATTCTCAGCTGTCAGGCCTGCATTTGATAATCCGGCCTGAATAGTAGCAGAGGGGGGAAGCTTGGCTGGTGTAATCCTGTGTTGTTAATGTGGTGTGTCAGGCAAAGACCCAGTGTAAGGTGTCCCATCCAAGTAATACAGCTGTGGTACCTCCTGTGCTGCTGTGGTTGGGACTGTAGCACTGCCTACTGGGTCTTGTTTGGCCTGATTGAGCAATTTTTGCTGTTTCCCAGCCAGGAAATGCATAAACTCCTGCTGCAAATTGTCTCCCTCGACGAAAGCGGAAGGGCCGCCATCATGCATTCCCGAGCGTTTCCGGACATTGCCGAGGTGGCCCGAGCCGAAGTAATCCGAATGCTTCCGATCCAAGCCATCGGCAATGCTCGGTGTGTTCCCGGTGGATGTTCTGCTGCTCGCATTTGCTTTCGGGTAGATATCGTAAGCCAAGCCTTGACCGTTCCTGTTCCTGCTGCTATCGATGTTTACATCTCCGTAGAACCCCGAGGTGGCGCTCGGTATTTTCTGTGTGCTTCCCGACAATCCCCGATCCTCTCCGAACTCAATTTCGGCGGCGTTCGGGTATCTCCGTGGGTCTCCGGCCATGTTCGGGTTGAATATAGCTTCGGAGGCGCCGAAATCCTCTCCTCGGTCGGCCGAGCTGTCATCGGCGTGTCTGCTGCTGCTCCTGGCCGCATTCGTAAACGCGTTTCCTTGCTGGTGGCTGCTATTAGGTGCAGCCAAGTCACTGAAATTTACGAATGCAGCCTTTCTCTTGTGTGCAGCACTCTGCTGCTTCTGCTGTATATCCTTGAGAGATTTTTTATATTCCTCCTCCAATTCTGCATTTTATAAGTCAATTAAAGCCAGTCTTTCTTCTAAAGCTAAAAGATCACCTTTTTTTCTTAATAGTCCTGCTTTTTCCTCTGCTACTGCAATTTTTTCCTGGAGGATAGCTTCTGATGATTTGGAGGGCTGTGTGTTGCTCTGCCTTCTCTCCCCCAGGGGGGTGGCCATGTTGGAAGCTCCTTGGTCTCCCCCCTGTTCCTCATGAAAGACTGCATTATTCCTGGTCTCCTCTGTAAATTTGTGGTTCAGCACCCCACAATTGGGACAGTGCTTCTTGTTGCCATGGTATGACTGTTGGCATACTAAACAAACCACCATGATGCATAAAAAAAACAAAAAATTGAACCAGTAAAAGAGTCCCATGAGTGTGCCCTTAGGCTAGCAAGCTGCAATAGTGGGTCACTGCCCACAGGTATGTCCAGGTAAGCAGCACCAGTGTGTGTGTGTGTGTGTAGGAGTAGCAGGTGGGTGAGTAGTGGTACTGACCGTATCAATACGTAGACCAATCCGTGGATTGGTCTCACCCATTTTGGAGGGAAAGGTTCCATATTTGGCATTAAAAAGAATGTTTTTGGGCCAAAATACTCATTTTTGTTGATTTCTGCTGCCATGGAAACATGATATTCATTCTAAATAAGAAAATCGATGATCCTATTTGAAGGAACGTTTCACAAGGTCCACTATGGTGAAAACAGAATGAAAATATCGTTTCTAGATCAAAAGTTATGGGCAAAAGAATGAAGATTTATGCTAATTTAGCTAATTACACTATATATAAAAAATGGTTAGTAGATCGTTGGTTAGAAATGTTCGATTTGTGACTGCTTCAGCTTAGAGTACCCTTGAGGTACCAGATGAAGCAAAATTCTTAGGCTGTGAAGCAGTGAGGAAAGTGCCAGCTAACTCGACCTGTCCATTCAAATTACAGTAGAAATATTTCTATGATCAATTTATTGATTTCCTACTGGTTTGAGCCTTCATCATCACTGTTCAATTATTTTTTATTTATACCTTGTAAAGAAAAACGTCATTTTTTTAAAATAGGCATTTATTGTAACTGCACATGGTGATTTTCTGTTACAATATGAAGACAGGATATACAAGATTGGATACATTTGTTTCCTGGAATAGATATAAAAACAGTTTCACAAAAAGCATATTGGCATCACGTTGGAATTGTAGAGGTTCTTATCGTATAACCATAGTGTTGGGTACCGTCTGACGTGGCAGGTGAGTCGAGTCGTCGGACGTTCCTCAGGTTCCGGATAGGTGGCAGCACCGATCCGGGTCTGTGGGGACATCCGACAACGAACACCTGGGTCCTTATATAAAGCCCAGGGCTCAGCCGCTACGTCAGAGGCCCTCCTGGCCTCCAAGTATGTAAGACCATCCCTTAGTATCTGTTAGCTGCCCTATTAATAACTATCGGGTAGCCGTGAGTGTGTATTTTAATAAAGACTATCGGTTGGCATACACTTGAAACACCGTCTTACTCTTTCTTTCCTGAATCGTAAGACCCGAACCCCCCAGGTCCGTAAGACCACGAACCATTACACTGGTGCCGTGACCAGTTAGTTCTGGTGTATAGCCCGGACGTTATAACGTCCGAACGGTTAGTACATGGGTTAGATAGCCTCGCGGAAGCTAACCCAGCAGGGCAACTAGTTGCCCAGGAGAATGGTAATGGATCATTAGTGATCCAAACCCATTCGAACTCCCGAGATGCGGAATCTGCATCTTGGAGAGATCCCGAACCTCACTATAATGATAGTGAGGAAAATTTACCAGACTCTGTACGACGTGAACAGTCCATACAGAGGCAGAGTAATTTGAGGAGTCAACAATCACTTGTTGACGAATTGAGTAATTCGATGTTCGAAGTTGGTGGTAGTACTAACCCAGAACATCCGGCACCGATGGAGAACTACCTTACAGTGTACCCAGAACCGGGCTACCAATATTAGATTACAGCGCTATAGACGGTGACGTAACCTATGCGGTACCGGAAGGTGAGGAATTTAAATGACCGGATGTCCTGTTGTTAAATGAAACCTATGTAACTTTGAACGAGAATCTAAATACCTTGGTCAGAGCTAAAGATGAAGTATTCAATGAAAAACTTCAGTTGGAAGATGACTTGATCGGCATGCGAAACGAATTCGAAGCCAAGAAGAGTGAATACATGAAGGAATTAGAAAGTGAAGAAATAAAACTTCAAGAGATGAGAAAGTCATTCAATAAAGAATATGACAACAGACACATTCGTATACACCTAAGTCTTGATAAGGCAAATTACGAATCCGAAATATGCCATTATCAAAGCGAATTAGAAAAATTGAAACTTCAGTGCAGTAAACAAGCTGAAGACAATGAAACCATCCGGGTAGGTATTATAGCTTACAATAAACAACTGGAGGAAGATACACAGAAACTCACGAATGAGCTTCAGGAATTGCAGGCTACTGCAATAACCCTAGACAAATATGTAGAAGCCGCACAATTGACTATAGGCACTATAGATCCAACTGTGGTCTCTACAATGTTGGCGAAATCATCCCAAGATGCAACTCCAACCAGATATAACCCATTCGTCGTCAATGGGGCTGATAAAAATGTAGTTTCCGGAATCTATAAGAAACCGGATAACACCGCAGCTAACGGAATGAGTATCCAAGATGATAAATGCCCACAGGGAACTACTAATAAAGGATCAACGAATAGTGTACCTACACCTGCAGCTCCTATGCTTGATACAGTAGGTCCGGCACCCCCTATACCAGATTTGAGTCATAAAATTAGAGCGACTCACGTTAATGCTATTAGTGCTAATAATAATACACCAGTAGCACAACCGAATGTACCGGGACCACCGAGACATATGCTAACCTCACCGTCATATTTCTCTCAACCCGGCCATAGTACACCAGCAGGCCCAAAATTGCCGAACCCGCCTTCAGGTCAAAGCAATGGTCCTAATGGTGGACGTTTTCCCAGACCGAATCCACCACAACCTAATGTTACCGGTGGTACGTACCAACCAAGAACAACTTCCTATGTATATAGGCATAATTATAATCCAGCAGGAAGTAGTAATTACCAAAATGGTAATAACTATAATCAGGGATGGAATCAAAATAATTCCTACCCGAGTTATGCATCTTCAGGAACAACTGGAAATGTAAACTATGGAGGTGGATACCCTGGTGGTGCTTCTGGGAACTACCCCAGTGGTGGTCCCCCTGGAGGTAATCCGCCGGGTGGCCCTGGTGGATCTGAATCCGGAGGATCAGGATCGGGAGGAGATGGCAGGAAGCCCAATAGAAGAACTTCCATGCCTGCATGGATGCAAACCATCTTTGAGAAAAGCCAATGCATTCAAAATTTGGGTATTGACTGCTACCGAAAGGGAGCAGACGGCATGGAAGTCATGAACTGGAGCATGCGAGAAGCAGATAGACTACGCGGATGTAATAATCCGGCACGTAGACAGGCACGGATACCCCCTCCTTATGATTCAAATGATCCTTGGAAGGATAGGTATCAAGCTTTTGTCGACGAGGTCAACTGTAGTGGCTGGACAAAAGAAGAAGCTCTACCTTATTTGATCTGCTGGTTGAATAAAGGTGGAAAAGTAGCCCTGAATCAATGGAGGACCGCATACGGAATATACGGCACATATGATCAATTGGTCGAGTGTGCCGCGTACCTTTTTGGTTCAATCGTTAGAGAAGATCCATGGGTAAGCTTTAAGAAAAGGACACAAAAACCTAAAGAATCTCATAAAGTCTTTGGTTTGGAGCTACAGGACTTGCTATCAAAAGCACATCCTAATTGGGCTCATGACGATGACTGCTATCTGCAAGAATTGTTTACACAATTCTACAATGGATTGCGGGATCTGGATCACAAACAAGTAGTTTGGGATTCTTGGAAGGATGATACATCCTTCAGTGACTTATTCATATCAATCGATGGGCATGATATGAAGAAGAGATTGGTAGGTCTAGGACCGAATCCAGTCCGAGCAGCTCCATTGCAATACGGAGGTACCTCTGCTCAGGCATTTCAAAACTTTACAATTAACCCCTGTTGACCTACAGGAGGCTGATCAGGAAGACGAATATGTCTCTGATGAAAATGGAGAATATATTGGATCAGTCCAGGTTGCTGGAAAGTATTACCGACAAAAACGGTATAGGAAAGTACATCCGAAAGGAAGGGGAGGGGCCGTAGCTAGTAATATAGCTTCCGGACCTATTAAATCTGGTAGTACGACCACTATGGTCACTCCTACCGTAGCAGCCACTGCTACTCCGACTAACATGATGGAGACATTAATAGCCGGATTAACAGAAGATCTGAAAAGACCGAGAGTTGATAAATCTCAAAGGAGATGCTTCAGATGCCAAAAGTTAGGACATTATGCTCCCGAATGTATGGCTGAGAAACCTGTCCCTCGTAGACAGGAAGGTGTCTCTGGAATAAGTACAGAGGAAAACTGAGGAGGGGTCCCCCGATGGGCAAAGAAGGGGATCCCAGTGACAAATCTTGCCATGATATCACCATCCGTGACGACAGTTCGCATATAGTAACAAACTCGCCTAACACCGAGGTGGTTGTAGACACCCGGAAGGTTAGGGAAGCTGATATTACAGGTGCCCAGGGAGCACAGGGGAAACCCGATATCAGTAACGAGGTAGGCGGCTATGAGCTAGCCAGGGTTGGTAGTGCCCACCTGCCCCCGGGTCATCCTTGTCTGGAATACCTGAAAGGATGTGGATCGACTCTAGGTGTGAACAATGACGTTCCGATCGTCACGGACACGCCCTCTGTTCTGAACGGAAGGCAGTGGTATGTTTGCCTCACTGTTAACGGAAGATCTGCTGAATTTCTTATGGATACGGGTGCTAGCCACTCCTGTATCTCCAAGAGGTTCTATGATCTTATCCCGGATGAACACGATACTCTCAAATCGGGAGGAAGTGCTCAAACGGCCGATGGCAGTACCTTGCAAACGTATGGGAGAACTTGTGTGAAGCTGCAATTGGATGGAATACATGACTATGTCATGAGCACCACCGTTGCGGATATAGCAGATGAGGGGATACTCGGGTTGGATTTCGCATCCCTGTATGGGGTGGTGTTGGATTCCCCAATCAGGAGTGTTGAGTGTGAAATACCCGTATCCTGTAAAGGTTAGGTGTGTACTGAGACAAGTGAGCAGTATGGCTAGTGTAGCACACACTGTGCGGATCCCTCCGGGGGTAGCCTGTGATGTGCTTGTAAGAAGTGATCCTGCAATGCGCAATAAGCCTGCAGTGATAGAACCGGATGTAGCTACTCTGTCAAGCATCGGATTAATATCTGTAGACACTATAGTAGCAAATGCATCCTGGTCGGTAGTACCTGTCTCCAACACTGGAAACACTACTATCTACCTAAAAAAGGGACAAGTTTTTGGTAACGTGACCCTTTCGGAAACTGTAACGGATAGTAAGTTAAACTTACAGAAGGTAACAGGAAATGATGAAATTTCGGATGACATACTCAAGTTATATGAAGAAACTTCATTAGAAGGTCCGGAACACCGGAAAGAGCTCTATGATATGCTCTGTCAGTATAAGACTGCCTTTGCCAAACCTGGTGAAAAACTAGGCACGACGAATAAGGTAGCTGAAGAGGAAATAAACAAGATGTTGGAACAGGATGTAATCGTCCCTTCCAATAGTCCGTGGAGTAGTCCTGTGTGTATGGTAACAAAAAAAGACGGTACTATCCGCTTTTGCATAGACTACAGGAAGTTAAATGGAGTAACGAAGAAGAATTCGTATCCATTACCGAGAATAGACGAAACCATTGACTCCTTAGGAGGAAACAGTTGGTTTTGTACCTTAGACTTGCAATCAGGATATTGGCAAGTGGGAATGAATCCATCTGATATGGAAAAGACTGCATTTTCAAGTCATATTGGACTATTCCAATATAACGTAATGCCGTTTGGTTTGTGCAATGCACCGGCAACATTTGAAGCAATGATGGAAACTATCCTAAGTGACTTATTGTGGAAAAGATGTCTTGTATACCTTGACGATGTTATAGTCTTCGGAAAAACATTCGAAGAGTGTTCTAACAATCTTAAATTGGTATTAGAACGTATTATTTCTAATGGTCTCAAATTGAAAGCCAAGAAATGCCACATGTTTAGAAAGTCCATAAATTATTTGGGCCGCATCATTAGTGATGAAGGAATAAAAGCTAAAATCGAATCAGTTACGAATTGGAATAGACCTAAAACACCCAAAGAAGTGAGGTCCTTTTTTAGGATTCTGTTCCTATTATAGGGAATTTATCCCGAATTATTCTAGAGTCAGTTACCCAGTACAAACTATTGCTAACTGGACTCCAGGAAGTACCAAGGAAAAATTTCCTTGGACGCATGAGCAGGAATCTGCTTTTCAAAAGCTAAAAGACCTGTTCACGAGTACTCCGGTATTACAATATCCGAATGAAACGGATCATTTCATACTGGACACTGATGCTAGTAAAGATAGCATTGGTGCAGCTCTCTTGCAAGTCCAAAATGGGAGAGAGGTACCTATTGCCTTTGCCAGCAACACACTGAGTAAAACTCAGCACAATTACTGCACAACCAAAACAGAGTTGTTAGCAGTGGTCGTATATACAAAGAAGTTCAAACATTTTTTATGGGGAACGAACTTTACTTTACGTACGGATCACTCCTCTTTAAGATGGCTATTGAACTTCCGAGATGCTGAAGGGATGTTGGGCCGATGGCTAGCCCATTTATCCGAATATGGGCTTGAACATCACCAGATTCAGCATAGACCCGGAGTTAAGCATTTGAATGCTGATGCTTTATCTGAATACCAACTCGGAAATGTGATAATCTGGATTGTACTGATTGTGGAGCTCATAGAGCAGTGCTAGCAGGGATTCGAAGACCATTCGAACCCCTAGTTGCCAGTATACTGGATTGGTCTATGGATCACATACGATGTTTCCAGGAAGCTGACAGTAGTATACATGCAAAGTCAGCGCAATGCTTCAGCTACTAACTAGGTCATGACCTACTGGTAGACCGGAAGTGACCTAATTTCAGCCAATCAGAGGGCTGGATTTGACAGGAAGTGACGTCATAAGGTCATTACCTAGTTTTTTCGACCAATCAGAGAGCTGGATTCCATTTTACCTAGTGACCTGACCTAGTTGCATAAATTAAGAGAATTGCGCAATACCTAGGGTTGACCTACTTGCAAACCGGAAGTGACCTACTAACCTACTTGCAAAAACATATGCACAATAGTAATGACTCATGTTCTGATGCAATATTTCTTTGGATTTACGCAATACTTATGACTCATTATTTTGATATGAGATTAAAATGCAACAAAAACACAACTCGGTCCTTTTTAAATTCAATCTTTTTTATTCTTTCTTCGAATCAGAGTACATGCTAGGTATGAATCATTATAACCATATATGCTTGCAAGCAGAGTACATGGATATCATATGGAAAATGAATTCTTGCTGCAGTACCAACTGCACCCGGTCTTAGCTGGAGTCGGACTTTGGCTACGATTCTCTAAGGCGCGCATTCTCTCCATCAAATCCTTCAGGCCTCTTCTTCCTATGTCATTCTCCTCCAGGGCTACCACTTTGTCCATTAACTCACCCATGACCATGAGAATCTTGTCTATTACTTCCGCCGTGCTCTGAAGCCCGCCTATCATGTCCAATTCACGTTTAACTTTCCCTTTCACCAACAGGTTGCTCACATCTTCTTTCACTGCTACTTCTTCTGGGCTCATTTCGAAGTCCATCTCCTCTTCTTTTCTCTTTTCCTCAGCAAGGGACTTACTATTTTGTCCATTAAGTTGAAGGGCACCTGAGAAAACCTTTTTACAGTGTGGTGTGGGTCCTTGGTCCGACATGTCTGTATAAGGAAGTTAATGCAGTGGGCTCCACACGTTTTAGCGTAAAAGTTTTGTACTTGTTTTCTGCTGAATGACCCGTGACCATCTGACGACTTCTGCATGAACCTCTGGTGATATATAGTTAATGGAGGTAAACCATAGGGATCAAAGTAGAACACATTCCCTTCATGAGAAATGTAAAAGGCCACCCAGTGCTGTCCAGGTTTAGAACTTGGATCTGTGTTACTGACGAAGCACGTAGAGGGAATTGGTTTTTTAGGACATTGATTACTGGCAAAAGTTCCAAGGTAGAAACGCCTTGTGTGTGGATGGTTTCCCAGTGCAGCTGTAATGTCTGAAGTTCTCATTCTTCTTAGTTCATGTGGTAGTCTGTGACAGGAAGACAGTCAGCTGTCAGTTGGATGTTATTGTCGTAGAAGGAACACAAGACGGCAGATATGGCATGAGCAGTCGGGGAAGCAAACCTAAGGGAAATGCCCAGCTTTCCTTGCTTGATGAGATTTATACAACTGTCTTCAGGTGCTCTGTCTGGGGTGAGGTCGAAAACAAAGAAGGAATACCCACCTTTGAAATCTTCCAAAGTTATGCCACAGTCTTGCCCCAAAGCCGACAACCCACTGTCTGTGAACATTTGACTGTAGGCTCTGATGCAGTTGCCTGTTTCGAAGTCAGTCTTCAACTCAAACTTCTGATCGTCATATCTCACGCAAAGTTCCTTCACGTTGAAATGCCTGCAGTTGAAAGGATTTTCCGTCTTAGTCCCAGCAGCTGCTGTTTCCTTTATCATACACAAGACTATCCTGGTGGGGATTTGAGTAGTGTCAGGTTGATTGATTGATTTGTGTTTTACAGCACTTTAGCGGCACTAAGTGGCTATCCCGTGCTTCACAAGGTGATAATTTAACAGAGGAATGTGTCAGTGCCCGCGCATATGTGCACCACACACATCCTGAGGGGATAGGAAAGAGGAGATATAGACCCTTTTAAGTGGGCTAGGGAAGCCCGAGTGTCAGGTTGAGTCCAACTGTAGTCTTGTGAGCCACCGTCCAAAGTGTGTTTAGTGACTTTACACCTGGCTATGTGATAGTTGAAAGGGCCCCAATGTGGGTTCCTCACACTGCTGACGTGAGTTTTCACCACCTCGTCGTCGAGAAGTTGGAGAAGTGACATTTCGGCTTTAGTGATTTTGATCCAGTAGTTTTGATCGGCTGCTTGCATCATGTAGTAATTGGGTTAATTTTTTTGAAGATGAACTTGATTTCACAGTTCGGAGGCAGTACCTTGCACTGTTAATCAAATCCAGGTGGGGCCTCATGACTAAGGCGTGTTTGTTGCGGGCACTGAATTCTGCTCTCCGTGCCGTCCATCCTGCATTGGCGCCCCCTCTCGTCTCCATGTGTCCACAGGTGTCTTTCATGTACTTTTGACATCCTTTCAGCCGAGTCTCTTTGTCTTCTTTGTTGCAGCAAATTGTGTCCAAAATGTAGGCCTTGAGACCATAGTCTTCGTTGTTGCCGGTGACTTTCTCTCCGTTTATAAGCAACTGACAGGATGCAAAGAGAGCGTGTGCCAAGTTGTTGACTGGAGCAGCTTCTATGTCGACGGCAAGGTGGGTTGTTCCGTCGGCCGCCACGGCTTCCAGTTCCATGTACATCTCAGTTTCTGAGAGGTCTGTGTACAGGTTGCTTGGTTCGAAGGTGAAGTCAAAAGTTTCAGTGTGTGGAGTGAGGGCATTGTTGGTAGTCTTGGTTATTACTTGACACTTTAAAATGTCCTTCTGAGTGACAGGTAAGGCGTGCAGATCTAGTTCTCCTACTGCACATACTTGGCCCTTGGGATGAATGAGACTCATGACTAAAACAAGGTGTTCCCTCTGCCTTGAGCTCTACCTCTTCCTTTTTGCCCCTTACGTCCTCCACGCTTGCCGGTTGCTCGTCGTTTGGCTGGAGAAGGTCCAGATGTACCTTTTATGTATCCTTGAGCAGACAAAGCAGCCCTTTTCAGTAACTCCTTTCCTGTTGCTTTACTTCTCCTTACTACACTTTTCTTGAAACCTTTTCCTCCTACCACATCTGACAAGACTCCAGCTCCTGTAGTAAGCAAGGCTTTACCTGCAGATTTGGCAGCTGAGCGTCCTATAGTTTTCAAAAGGGGAACAGCCCCTCTTAGTAAACCACCGATTAACGATCCCAGTCCATGTCCTCTTTGTCTCCCCCTTCCTCCGTATGCCGGTAATGCGCCGTTCCCGAACTGTGATTTTCTGTAGTATTCAGCATACTGACCCCTAGGGGCCAGGTAGGGAGGGGTTCCATAGTAGTGAAGCATGGTTGTATGCCCCTATCCTAGAAGAGGTCTGAAGGCAAGTACCACCGACACTGATCCGCTTTCAAATGGTATTGGTTCCCCGGTCTTGTCTCTTAAGTATATCCCTATCTGTCTGAAGGTGGTTTTAGTGACTGGCAGATATATCAAGTTCTGAAAACTTATGGTTTGCATGTCACCGTTGTAGCGATTTATGTTGATTTGCCTTAGAAGGGGTGCTTTAGAATCACCCACAAGACTGTGCTTGGCTATGTCAGAGTACACGAAAGCAGATCGACTTTTGTACTGAAGGTCTACCACGTAGGGGCTTTGTGTCTTTCCACTTAGGAAAACACTTCCGTCGAAACCTAATTGTTTCCCTAAGTTTTCTGGGAGTTGCATGAGGCAAGGAGGCAAGGAAACTACACTTTTCATTGTATATTTGTTGTAGTGAAACACGGTGGCTTTGTTGTTTTTCCTGTAGTTTCTTAGTTTTCTTACCAACATGCTCTGTAGTTTATTTATGGTCCTGTTCAAGTATCCTATCAACTCTGAGTTGCTTTCCAGGTTCACACCTTCTAAGGCAAACATATTGTAGGTACTTCCTTCCTTGAAGTAATACTTAGAGAGGTATCTGCTTATTTCTTTGAAGCGTGTATATATTTTCACAGCCTGTAACTGACTGGGAGACAGAGGAGAAACATGAGCAGAGTCTGTGAAGACGGCATTTTCTTCGAAATAAGAGACAGACCTTTTTCCCCTCTCATCCATAGACATCACTTCAGCTACAGCTGGCGATATTTCCCTCTTCTCTCTGCCTGCCGTGCCACCTTCCCCCTTATCCTCCTCCTCTTCCTTCTCCTCCTTTTCTGGCGTCGGTTGGTTAGGAGTGAATCCTCCAGATGGCGTCTCAGTTGCAGCAGCAGGAGTTTGTGGACTTTCACTTTCAGGACCAGCAGGAGGAATGGTTTCAGTCGGTCCCACAGGGTCGACATGACGTAGGTTTTTTGTTATTTTTACTCCTCTCTTCAAAGCAGATTGGGCTGATAGATTCGATGTAGAGCTTGAAGATACTATGGGCTCCTGGTTTTCCCAGAGGAAAAAATTCTCTTCTGCGTTTGTTTAATAAAGCTACTACAGTGCGGAGGTTGTTTTTCAGGTCGTTTTCTCCCTCTGCCAAGAGAATGGCTTCTTCTTTGACGTTGTACCACATGGTAGGACAGGTTATTTCTTGAAGAGCACATTCTAACTGAGTAGGAGAGTTAATGTATTCTGCCAAAATTGTGTTGTAACTAGTTAAAGTGTTGTCAGGAAACACGTTCATAGATGAGTTACTAGGTAAAGTTAAGGTAAACGCCATTTGTCTATGTTCTTGACAGGTTCCCAAGAGTTAAACTTGTCTCCATAACCCTTCCACTTGATCAAGGCTTCTCTTTTCTTGCCTTTTCCTCTGTATTTTACTATTTTTTCTATGTTGTAGCGTCTTCCGTGACGGACTTGCACCTTCTGAACTTCAGGTTCGTAGAAGCTTCCTTTTATCTCTTCTCCCAGGAGATCTTTGAGGTGGTACCCTTTGGGTGAAATATCGTCCACTGTGTATATTTCCTCAGTCCAGTTAGGTTCGTACCCTCTGTTGAATGTTTTCTTTGTTTTCAACATTCACACTTGATTTTTTCTCTTCAACTGAAGGACAGGAACTTTTTTCTTTTGAGGTTGATCGTACAACCTGTAAAACAAGACTTCTGAGTCTTTATTTATGTCTGAAGGGGCAGCTCCTAAGGTTTTGTGGTAAGTTAGATTGTAGGACTTAACCAAGTCGGGCAGCAAGTCAACCCAATTGTAGTTATTGAAATGAGAGAAACATCTCCACATTTTTCCTTGTATAGTAGAGTTAAACCTTTCGGCTAAGGCACACTTCACGTCGTCGTTTTCTCCTGTGAAAAAATTGATGTTTTGATCTTCACAGTATTTTTTGAAAATTTTGTTGACAAACTCTTTGCCCTTGTCAGTTTGAATTTGTTGAGGTTTTCTTTCTTTGCTCATTTTTTTGAAAGCCTCTGTGACGTCATCAGCTCTCTTACTTTTCACAGGTTGTCCAAAACCATACCTTGAAAACACGTCTATTCCCGCTAGAATGTACTGGTATCTTTTGTTTTCCTTTGAAAATTCTCGCATGTCTATGAGATCAAGTTGCCACTGTTTGTCTATGCCCCATGTTTGTGTTTTTCTTCTAGGAAATCTTCTCTTGTAAGGTGTGTGTCTGGTGTATGCCTCTACATCTTCCAAAGCTTGTTCTATTTTTTTTTTTTTGTTTTCTTGAAGTGATGACGTTGAAGTTTAGATACACTGGTAAAACTTCCAGGTTGTTTAGGATCTGTGTAAAACCTGAGGACATCTTTCTTCAAAGCCTTGTGCGCCATATAAACTTACGTCCAGTTCCTTTTTGACTTACTTTCCTCTTCTTGATAGGGGATGCTCTCTTTAAGGGACTGGCAGCAAAAGAAGCACTGTGTCCTGCAAAAGCCGACTTGTTTTTGACAAATTTTAAGGTGGGGTTTAACCTTTTAACTGCTCTTATGAAGACCTGGCTTCCTTTAGGTTGGTCCTTTTTCAACGACTTTGGTCTGGCAGCAAAAGCTAACAAATCTGTTATGTCAGTTCCAGGCACATGTTCCCCGTTGACATATATTTCTCCATCTCTGTTCCAATTTTAATATCTGACTTCCGTGACGAGATAATTCTCTGTAGAGATTTTTAGCAGTCGTTCTGTAAGTTGCGGGTATTCTTTCTTTTATGTCGGCGTCCATACCCACTGTGTTGTCTCTTGCACGAGGTCCAGGACCTTCCCCCCCTTTAACTTCGTCTACACTCTCTCCGTCTGAATCGTCAGGAAGTTGTGGAACGTCTCTAGTCTCTGTGAAAGTGTCGTCATCGTCGTCGCCGTCGTCAGTGTCTTCTAAAGTATTGTTCACACCCCTAGCTGCTGCTGCTGCAGGTCCTTGTCCTACTGCTCGACCAGGATAGGGCCCTTCCCTACGTTGTCCTAAGGCCTTGGCTTTTTTAGTTAAAATTCCCGACTTTATCATAAGTTGATTGTACTGTCTAAACTTTTCCTTCAGTTTGAGGTTAGGAGAGTTAAGCACCTCGTGTGCTTTACTTTGAAGGTGGTTTAGGACTTGAACCAGACTGGAATCAGGAGTTAAACCTTCTCTTAAAAGTTGAGTGCTGTAGTACTGGTCTTGAACACTAGGTCCAGGCTGGGGAGGAGAGTAACAGTAGAAGGGTTTTTTTCTCGGGGAACAAGATCCGCCCTTACGAGGGCCATCCTTGAATAAGACATGATTCTTATCGATGTGCTCCTATGAGACCTGTTATCAGGGGTAAGGCTAGACCCAAAATGGTTCCCAAGAATCCATCCTTTTGCTCAAAGGTTTTCCTCTTCTGCTTTACGGTAGCCTTGTGCCTTGTGACTGTCTTCAGTTCTTTCTTGTAGGGTGATAAACGTTTAACTGCATCTGACTCGTTACGCAACAGGTTTTTGTTCATCACGTTGACACAAATTTGACTCATCAACCTGATGACCTCATCGCTGAGACCTTTAATTATGTGGGAACACTCTGCCGAGGAACACTTGGATATGTGTTTCAACAAGTGGAAATGTTTCCTTAAAATTTTAAATTTTCCTCCAGAAGCAGATCTTTTGGTCACCATTCTATCTTTTTCTTTTCGAAGCTGAAGCTTGAGGAATGAAAACCAAGGTATTCCAAGGAGTTGTTATGCTGTTCCTTACCCTGAGCTCGTTAGGTGTGCTCTGCTTAAAGTCCAATAGGATGTATGAATGTTTCTCTTTGGTTTCTGAGTTATATACCTCCGTCAAAAAAGATTTCTGTCCAGGAAAGGCCTGTTTGCTGATGTGTCCTATTTGACTCATGTCTCTAGGGTTTTTAAAAACAACTAGGTAGTGTGCATTTAAGCTCAACGTTCTGAAGGCAGGATTGTTAAAAAACAAGTTTTGAGTAATAAAAATTACACTTAAACTGCGATGGTGACAGCCCACAGTGAAAAGCTTCATTATGGTTGGAACGTACTCGGGATCCATAAGGTCGTCTATCATGACCAGTCCATGTTTAGTCACGTCTCTTTTATCCTCAAACAAAAAGTCTTCTGAAAGAAGACCTTTGTTGAACTTAACCCCCAACTTTACCATTTCGTCGAATCCATCTTGCCATTGACTGTAGCAGTAGTATATGTCGTGTATTTTTGGAGTTACAAGCTCGTCTACACCTTTAATCAACTTGAAAACAAGTTGACTTTTTCCACAAGAAGTAGGTCCAGCTATAATCATAGTGAAGGGGCTTTGTAGACGTGGGTCAAAAATGATCTCCTTTTCCTTGTGATCCATGTTGGATGAAATCTTAAACCAAAGTGACCAAAGGAGCCACCTCAGCCTCTTTTAAGTGAGAAGAGCCCTCTCTTAATCCTTCCACGTAAAGAGCTACGTCAAAAAGCCCCATGTTGTTCAAACTTGCTATAAGACAACTTGGATGAGATATTTCTCTATGCTTCCACACCATAAGGACTTCGAAAACAGGATTTGTGACACCTTTTCTCCCTGGAACAGGGGAGGTAATGACATCAAGTTCTTGCTCGGTTAACCCCAGTTGTCTTCCCAGTTTTCTCCAGTCAAGCATCTTTAACTTGTCTGCCAGGTTCACGAACAAAGTATCAACTTTCCACTCTTCTGGAGGTATTTCACAATGGTCCACTACGTCGTAATACTGCATGTACCATCTGCAATATTCAGAGAGATCGTAACAACCTATGTCACTTAACGCATGTCTTAATACCATCCACTTGCAACGCACGTTCTTTCTGTTCCATGATATAAGCATTTCTCTCCCCATAGAACGAAGAGATGGTGTTTCTTCCATGTAATCCATTAAACTTAGTCTGAGTCCTAGATAACCCCTAATCGAGGGTAGTCTTTTTTCGATATTTTTTCACTGATCTTGAATAACAATTCGTCCGGAAGGTGAAACTCCATAGCAGCCAAAAAAAGGTATCCAGGAAGTTAGGTAGGTAGGTAGGTAGGTAGGTTATGACAGGCTAGGAAGCATACAGTAAACTTATATAGGGTAGGGTAGTGTAGGGTAGCTCTTTACGTGGAAGGATTAAGAGAGGGCTTTTCTCACTTAAAAGAGGCTGAGGTGGCTCCTTTGGTCACTTTGGTTTAAGATTTCATCCAACATGGATCACAAGGAAAAGGAGATCATTTTTGACCCACGTCTACAAAGCCCCTTCACTATGATTATAGCTGGACCTACTTCTTGTGGAAAAAGTCAACTTGTTTTCAAGTTGATTAAAGGTGTAGACGAGCTTGTAACTCCAAAAATACACGACATATACTACTGCTACAGTCAATGGCAAGATGGATTCGACGAAATGGTAAAGTTGGGGGTTAAGTTCAACAAAGGTCTTCTTTCAGAAGACTTTTTGTTTGAGGATAAAAGAGACGTGACTAAACATGGACTGGTCATAATAGACGACCTTATGGATCCCGAGTACGTTCCAACCATAATGAAGCTTTTCACTGTGGGCTCTCACCATCGCAGTTTAAGTGTAATTTTTATTACTCAAAACTTGTTTTTTAACAATCCTGCCTTCAGAACGTTGAGCTTAAATGCACACTACCTAGTTGTTTTTAAAAACCCTAGAGACATGAGTCAAATAGGACACATCAGCAAACAGGCCTTTCCTGGACAGAAATCCTTTTTGACGGAGGTATATAACTCAGAAACCAAAGAGAAACATTCATACATCCTATTGGACTTTAAGCAGAGCACACCTAACGAGCTCAGGGTAAGGAACAGCATAACAACTCCTTGGAATACCTTGGTTTTCATTCCTCAAGCTTCAGCTTCGAAAAAAAAAAGATAGAATGGTGACCAAAAGATCTGCTTCTGGAGGAAAATTTAAAATTTTAAGGAAACATTTCCACTTGTTGAAACACATATCCAAGTGTTCCTCGGCAGAGTGTTCCCACATAATTAAAGGTCTCAGCGATGAGGTCATCAGGTTGATGAGTCAAATTTGTGTCAACGTGATGAACAAAAACCTGTTGCGTAACGAGTCAGATGCAGTTAAACGTTTATCACCCTACAAGAAAGAACTGAAGACAGTCACAAGGCACAAGGCTACCGTAAAGCAGACGAGGAAAACCTTTGAGCAAAAGGGTGGATTCTTGGGAACCATTTTGGGTCTAGCCTTCGCCTGATAACAGGTCTCATAGGAGCACGTCGATAAGAATCATGTCTTATTCAAGGATGGCCCTCGTAAGGGCGGATCTTGTTCCCCGAGAAAAAAACCCTTCTACTGTTACTCCTACCTCTCCTCCCCAGCCTGGACCTAGTGTTCAAGACCAGTACTACAGCACTCAACTTTTAAGAGAAGGTTTAACTCCTGATTCCAGCCTGGTTCAAGTCCTAAACCACCTTCAAAGTAAAGCACACGAGGTGCTTAACTCTCCTAACCTCAAACTGAAGGAAAAGTTAAGACAGTACAATCAACTTATGATAAAGTCGGGAATTTTAACTAAAAAAGCCAAGGCCTTAGGACAACGTAGGGAAGGGCCCTATCCTGGTCGAGCAGTAGGACAAGGACCTGCAGCAGCAGCAGCTAGGGGTGTGAACAATACTTTAGAAGACACCGACGACGGCGACGACGATGACGACACTTTCACAGAGACTAGAGACGTTCCACAACTTCCTGACGATTCAGACGGAGAGAGTGTAGACGAAGTCAAAGGGGGGGAAGGTCCTGGACCTCGTGCAAGAGACAACACAGTGGGTATGGACGCCGACATAAAAGAAAGAATACCCGCAACTTACAGAACGACTGCTAAAAATCTCTACAGAGAATTATCTCGTCACGGAAGTCATATATTGAATTGGAACAGAGATGGAGAAATATATGTCAACGGGGAACGTGTGCCTGGAACTGACATAACAGATTTGTTAGCTTTTGCTGCCAGACCAAAGTCGTTGAAAAAGGACCAACCTAATGGAAGCCAGGTCTTCATAAGAGCAGTTAAAAGGTTAAACCCCACCTTAAAATCTGTCAAAAACAAGTCGGCTTTGCAGGACACAATGCTTCTTTTGCTGCCAGTCCCTTAAAGAGAGCATCCCCTATCAAGAAGAGGAAAGTAAGTCAAAAAGGAACTGGACGTAAGTTTATATGGCGCACAAGGCTTTGAAGAAAGATGTCCTCAGGTTTTACACAGATCCTAAACAACCTGGAAGTTTTACCAGTGTATCTAAACTTCAACGTCATCACTTCAAGAAAACAAAGAAAAAAAAACATAGAACAAGCTTTGGAAGATGTAGAGGCATACACCAGACACAAACCTTACAAGAGAAGATTTCCTAGAAGAAAAACACAAACATGGGGCATAGACAAACAGTGGCAACTTGATCTCATAGACATGCGAGAATTTTCAAAGGAAAACAAAGGATACCAGTACATTCTAGCGGGAATAGACATGTTTTCAAGGTATGGTTTTGGACAACCTGTGAAAAGTAAGAGAGCTGATGACGTCACAGAGGCTTTCAAAAAAATGAGCAAAGAAAGAAAACCTCAACAAATTCAAACTGACAAGGGCAAAGAGTTTGTCAACAAAATTTTCAAAAAATACTGTGAAGATCAAAACATCAATTTTTTCACAGGAGAAAACGACGACGTGAAGTGTGCCTTAGCCGAAAGGTTTAACTCTACTATACAAGGAAAAATGTGGAGATGTTTCTCTCATTTCAATAACTACAAATGGGTTGACTTGCTGCCCGACTTGGTTAAGTCCTACAATCTAACTTACCACTAAACCTTAGGAGCTGCCCCTTCAGACATAAATAAAGACTCAGAAGTCTTGTTTTACAGGTTGTACGATCAACCTCAAAAGAAAAAAGTTCCTGTCCATCAGTTGAAGAGAAAAAATCAAGTGTGAATGTTGAAAACAATGAAAACATTCAACAGAGGGTACGAACCTAACTGGACTGAGGAAATATACACAGTGGACGATATTTCACCCAAAGGGTACCACCTCAAAGATCTCCTGGGAGAAGAGATAAAAGGAAGCTTCTACGAACCTGAAGTTCAGAAGGTGCAAGTCCGTCACGGAAGACGCTACAACATAGAAAAAATAGTAAAATACAGAGGAAAAGGCAAGAAAAGAGAAGCCTTGATCAAGTGGAAGGGTTATGGAGACAAGTTTAACTCTTGGGAACCTGTCAAGGAAAAAAAACAAATGGCGTTTACCTTAACTTTACCTAGTAACTCGTCTATGAACGTGTTTCCTGACAACACTTTAACTAGTTACAACACAATTTTGGCAGAACACATTAACTCTCCTACTCAGTTAGAATGTGCTCTTCAAGAAATAACCTGTCCTACCACGTGGTACAATGTCAAAGAAGAAGCCATTCTCTTGGCAGAGGGAGAAAACGACCTGAAAAACAACCTCCGCACTGTAGTAGCTTTATTAAACAAACGCAGAAGAGAATTTTCTCCTCTGGGAAAACCAGGAGCCCATAGTGTCTTCAGTAGATCTTCAAGCTCTACATCGAATCTATCAGCCCAATCTGCTTTGAAGAGAGGAGTAAAAATAACAAAAAACCTACGTCATGTCGACCCTGTGGGACCGACTGAAACCATTCCTCCTGCTGGTCCTGAAAGTGAAAGTCCACAAACTCCTGCTGCTGCAACTGAGACGCCATCTGGAGGATTCACTCCTAACCAACCAACGCCAGAAAAGGAGGAGAAGGAAGAGGAGGAGGATAAGGGGGAAGGTGGCACGGCAGGCAGAGAGAAGAGGGAAATATCGCCAGCTGTAGCTGAAGTGATGTCTATGGATGAGAGGGGAAAAAGGTCTGTTTCTTATTTCGAAGAAAATGCCGTCTTCACAGACTCTGCTCATGTTTCTCCTCTGTCTCCCAGTCAGTTACAGGCTGTGAAAATATATACACGCTTCAAAGAAATAAGCAGATACCTCTCTAAGTATTACTTCAAGGAAGGAAGTACCTACAATATGTTTGCCTTAGAAGGTGTGAACCTGGAAAGCAACTCAGAGTTGATAGGATACTTGAACAGGACCATAAATAAACTACAGAGCATGTTGGTAAGAAAACTAAGAAACTACAGGAAAAACAACAAAGCCACCGTGTTTCACTACAACAAATATACAATGAAAAGTGTAGTTTCCTTGCCTCCTTGCCTCATGCAACTCCCAGAAAACTTAGGGAAACAATTAGGTTTCGACGGAAGTGTTTTCCTAAGTGGAAAGACACAAAGCCCCTACGTGGTAGACCTTCAGTACAAAAGTCGATGTGCTTTCGTGTACTCTGACATAGTCAAGCACAGTCTTGTGGGTGATTCTAAAGCACCCCTTCTAAGGCAAATCAACATAAATCGCTACAACGGTGACATGCAAACCATAAGTTTTCAGAACTTGATATATCTGCCAGTCACTAAAACCACCTTCAGACAGATAGGGATATACTTAAGAGACAAGACCGGGGAACCAATACCATTTGAAAGCGGATCAGTGTCGGTGGTACTTGCCTTCAGACCTCTTCTAGGATAGGGGCATACAACCATGCTTCACTACTATGGAACCCCTCCCTACCTGGCCCCTAGGGGTCAGTATGCTGAATACTACAGAAAATCACAGTTCGGGAACGGCGCATTACCGGCATACGGAGGAAGGGGGAGACAAAGAGGACATGGACTGGGATCGTTAATCGGTGGTTTACTAAGAGGGGCTGTTCCCCTTTTGAAAACTATAGGACGCTCAGCTGCCAAATCTGCAGGTAAAGCCTTGCTTACTACAGGAGCTGGAGTCTTGTCAGATGTGGTAGGTGGAAAAGGTTTCAAGAAAAGTGTAGTAAGGAGAAGTAAAGCAACAGGAAAGGAGTTACTGAAAAGGGCTGCTTCGTCTGCTCAAGGATACATAAAAGGTACATCTGGACCTTCTCCAGCCAAACGACGAGCAACCGGCAAGCGTGGAGGACGTAAGGGGCAAAGAGGAAGAGGTAGAGCTCAAGGCAGAGGGAACACCTTGTTTTAGTCATGAGTCTCATTCATCCCAAGGGCCAAGTATGTGCAGTAGGAGAACTAGATCTGCACGCCTTACCTGTCACTCAGAAGGACATTTTAAAGTGTCAAGTAATAACCAAGACTACCAACAATGCCCTCACTCCACACACTGAAACTTTTGACTTCACCTTCGAACCAAGCAACCTGTACACAGACCTCTCAGAAACTGAGATGTACATGGAACTGGAAGCCGTGGCGGCCGACGGAACAACCCACCTTGCCGTCGACATAGAAGCTGCTCCAGTCAACAACTTGGCACACGCTCTCTTTGCATCCTGTCAGTTGCTTATAAACGGAGAGAAAGTCACCGGCAACAACGAAGACTATGGTCTCAAGGCCTACATTTTGGACACAATTTGCTGCAACAAAGAAGACAAAGAGACTCGGCTGCAAGGTACTGCCATCGGCCGTTTGAGCACTTCCTCCCGATTTGAGAGTATCGTGTTCATCCGGGATAAGATCATAGAACCTCTTGGAGATACAGGAGTGGCTAGCACCCGTATCCATAAGAAATTCGGCAGATCTTCCGTTAACAGTGAGGCAAACATACCACCGCCTTCCGTTCAGAACAGAGGGTGTGTCCGTGACGATCGGAACGTCATTGTACACACCTGGAGTCGATCCACATCCACATATTCGTCTTCCTGATCAGCCTCCTGTAGGTCAACAGGGGTTAATTGTGAAGTTTCAAATGCCTGAGCAGAGGTACCTCCGTATTGCAATGGAGCTGCTCGGACTGGATTCGGTCCTAGACCTACCAATCTCTTCTTCATATCATGCCCATCGATTGATATGAATAAGTCACTGAAGAATGTATCATCCTTCCAAGAATCCCAAACTACTTGTTTGTGATCCGGATCCCGCAATCCATTGTAGAATTGTGTAAACAATTCTTGCAGATAGCAGTCATCGTCATGAGCCCAATTAGGATGTGCTTTTGATAGCAAGTCCTGTAGCTCCAAACCAAAGACTTTATGAGATTCTTTAGGTTTTTGTGTCCTTTTCTTAAAGCTTACCCATGGATCTTCTCTAACTATCGAACCAAAAAGTTACGCGGCACACTCGACCAATTGATCATATGTGCCGTATATTCCGTATGCGGTCCTCCATTGATTCAGGGCTACTTTTCCACCTTTATTCAACCAGAAGATCAAATAAGGTAGAGCTTCTTCTTTTGTCCAGCCACTACAGTTGACCTCGTCGACAAAAGTTTGATACCTATCCTTCCAAGGATCATTTGAATCATAAGGAGGGGGTATCCGTGCCTGTCTACGTGCCGGATTATTACATCCGCGTAGTCTATCTGCTTCTCGCATGCTCCAGTTCATGACTTCCATGCCGTCTGCTCCCTTTCGGTAGCAGTCAATACCCAAATTTTGAATGCATTGGCTTTTCTCAAAGATGGTTTGCATCCATGCAGGCATGGAAGTTCTTCTATTGGGCTTCCTGCCATCTCCTCCCGCTCCTGATCCTCCGGATTCGAATCCACCAGGGCCACCCGGCGGATTACCTCCAGGGGGACCACCACCAGGGTATCCACCTCCATAGTTTACATTTCCAGTTGTTCCTGAAGATGCATAACTCGGGTAGGAATTATTTTGATTCCATCCCTGATTATAGTTATTACCATTTTGGTAATTACTACTTCCTGCCGGATTATAATTATGCCTATATCCATAGGAAGTTGTTCTTGGTTGGTACGTACCACCGGTAACATTAGGTTGTGGTGGATTCGGTCTGGGAAAACGTCCACCATTAGGACCATTGCTTTGACCTGAAGGCGGGTTCAGCAATTTTGGGCCTGCTGGTGTACTATGGCCGGGTTGAGAGAAATATGACGGTGGGGTTAGCATATGTCTCGGTGGTCCCGGTACATTCGGTTGTGCTACTGGTGTATTATTATTAGCACTAATAGCATTAGCGTGAGTCGCTCTAATTTTATGACTCAAATCTGGTATAGGGGGTGCCGGACCTACTGTATCAAGCATAGGAGCTGCAGGTGTAGGTACACTATTTGTTGATCCTTCATTAGTAGTTCCCTGTGGGCATTTATCATCTTGGATACTCATTCCGTTAGCTGCGGTGTTATCCGGTTTCTTATAGATTCCGGAAACTACATTTTTATCAGCCCCATTGACGACGAATGGGTTATATCTGGTTGGAGTTGCATCTTGGGATGATTTCGCCAACATTTTAGAGACCACAGTTGGATCTATAGTGCCTATAGTCAATTGTGCGGCTTCTACATATTTGTCTAGGGTTATTGCAGTAGCCTGCAATTCCTGAAGCTCATTCGTGAGTTTCTGTGTATCTTCCTCCAGTTGTTTATTGTAAGCTATAATACCTACCCGGATGGTTTCATTGTCTTCAGCTTGTTTACTGCGCTGAAGTTTCAATTTTTCTAATTCGCTTTGATAATGGCATATTTCGGATTCGTAATTTGCCTTATCAAGACTTAGGTGTATACGAATGTGTCTGTTGTCATATTCTTTATTGAATGACTTTCTCATCTCTTGAAGTTTTATTTCTTCACTTTCTAATTCCTTCATGTATTCACTCTTCTTGGCTTCGAATTCGTTTCGCATGCCGATCAAGTCATCTTCCAACTGAAGTTTTTCATTGAATACTTCATCTTTAGCTCTGACCAAGGTATTTAGATTCTCGTTCAAAGTTACATAGGTTTCATTTAACAACAGGACATCCGGTCATTTAAATTCCTCACCTTCCGGTACCGCATAGGTTACGTCGCCGTCTATAGCGCTGTAATCTAATATTGGTAGCCCGGGTCTGGGTACACTGTAAGGTAGTTCTCCATCGGTGCCGGATGTTCTGGGTTAGTACTACCACCAACTTCGAACATCGAATTACTCAATTCGTCAACAAGTGATTGTTGACTCATCAAATTACTCTGCCTCTGTATGGACTGTTCACGTCGTACAGAGTCTGGTAAATTTTCCTCACTATCATTATAGTGAGGTTTGGGATCTCTCCAAGATGCAGATTCCGCATCTCGGGAGTTCGAATGGGTTTGGATCACTAATGATCCATTGCCATTCTCCTGGGCAACTAGTTGCCCTGCTGGGTTAGCTTCCGCGAGGCTATCTAACCCATGTACTAGCCGTTCGGACGTTATAACGTCCGGGCTATACACCAGAACTAACTGGTCACGGCACCAGTGTAATGGTTCGTGGTCTTACGGACCTGGGGGGTTCGGGTCTTACGATTCGGGAAAGAAAGAGTAAGACGGTGTTTCAAGTGTATGCCAACGGATAGTCTTTATTAAAATACACACTCACGGCTACCCGATAGTTATTAATAGGGCAGCTAACAGATACTAAGGGATGGTCTTACATACTTGGAGGCCAGGAGGGCCTCTGACGTAGCGGCTGAGCCCTGGGCTTTATATAAGGACCCAGGTGTTCATCGTCGGATGTCCCCACAAACCCGGATCGGTGCTGCCACCTATCCGGAACCTGAGGAACGTCTGACGACTCGACTCACCCGCCACGTCAGACGGTACCCAACACTATGGTTATACGATAAGTACCTCTACAATACCAACGTGATGCCAATATGCTTTTTGTGAAACTGTTTTTATATCTATTCCAGGAAACAAATGTATCCAATCTTGTATATCCTGTCTTCATATTGTAACAGAAAATCACCATGTGCAGTTACAATAAATGCCTATTTTATAGGACATAAAAAAAAATGACGTTTTTCTTTACAAGGTATAAATAAAGAATAATTGAACAGTGATGACGAAGGCTCAAACCAGTAGGAAATCAATAAATTGATCATAGAAATATTTCTACTGTAATTTGAATGGACAGGTCGAGTTAGCTGGCACTTTCCTCACTGCTTCACAGCCTAAGAATTTTGCTTCATCTGGTACCTCAAGGGTACTCTAAGCTGAAGCAGTCACAAATCGAACATTTCTAACCAACGATCTACTAACCATTTTTTATATATAGTGTAATTAGCTAAATTAGCATAAATCTTCATTCTTTTGCCCATAACTTTTGATCTAGAAACGATATTTTCATTCTGTTTTCACCATAGTGGACCTTGTGAAACGTTCCTTCAAATAGGATCATCGATTTTCTTATTTAGAATGAATATCATGTTTCCATGGCAGCAGAAATCAACAAAAATGAGTATTTTGGCCCAAAAACATTCTTTTTAATGCCAAATATGGAACCTTTCCCTCCAAAATGGGTGAGACCAATCCACGGATTGGTCTACGTATTGATACGGTCAGTACCACTACTCACCCACCTGCTACTCCTACACACACACACACACTGGTGCTGCTTACCTGGACATACCTGTGGGCAGTGACCCACTATTGCAGCTTGCTAGCCTAAGGGCACACTCATGGGACTCTTCTACTGGTTCAATTTTTTGTTTTTTTTATGCATCATGGTGGTTTGTTTAGTATGCCAACAGTCATACCATGGCAACAAGAAGCACTGTCCCAATTGTGGGGTGCTGAACCACAAATTTACAGAGGAGACCAGGAATAATGCGGTCTTTCATGAGGAACAGGGGGAGACCAAGGAGCTTCCAACATGGCCACCCCCCTGGGGGAGAGAAGGCAGAGCAACACACAGCCCTCCAAATCATCAGAAGCTATCCTCCAGGAAAAAATTGCAGTAGCAGAGGAAAAAGCAGGACTATAAAGAAAAAAAGGTGATCTTTTAGCTTTAGAAGAAAGACTGGCTTTAATTGACTTATAAAATGCAGAATTGGAGGAGGAATATAAAAAATCTCTCAAGGATATACAGCAGAAGCAGCAGAGTGCTGCACACAAGAGAAAGGCTGCATTCGTAAATTTCAGTGACTTGGCTGCACCTAATAGCAGCCACCAGCAAGGAAACACGTTTACGAATGCGGCCAGGAGCAGCAGCAGACACGCCGATGACAGCTCGGCCGACCGAGGAGAGGATTTCGGCGCGTTTACGAATGCAGCCGAAGACGCACGGGCCGAGCGCCTCCGAAGCTATATTCAACCCGAACATGGCCGGAGACCCACGGAGATACCCGAACGCCGCCGAAATTGAGTTCGGAGAGGATCGGGGATGGTCGGGAAGCACACGGAAAATACCGAGCGCCACCTAGGGGTTCTACGGAGACGTAAACATCGATAGCAGCAGGAACAGGAACGGTCAAGGCTTGGCTTACGATATCTACCCGAAAGCAAACGCGAGCAGCAGAACATCCACCGGGAACACGCCGAGCATTGCCGACGGCTTGGATCGGAAGCATTCGGATTACTTCGGCTCGGGCCACCTCGGCAATGTCCAGAAACGCTCGGGAATGCATGATGGCGGCCCTTCCGCTTTCGTCGAGGGAGACAATTTGCAGCAGGAGTTTATGCATTTCCTGGCTGGGAAACAGCAAAAATTGCTCAATCAGGCCAAACAAGACCCAGTAGGCAGTGCTACAGTCCCAACCACAGCAGCACAGGAGGTACCACAGCTGTATTACTTGGATGGGACACCTTACACTGGGTCTTTGCCTGACACACCACATTAACAACACAGGATTACACCAGCCAAGCTTCCCCCCTCTGCTACCATTCAGGCCGGATTATCAATGCAGGCCTGACAGCTGAGAATATGGGAGTGGAGGGGGACCTCGCCGGCTACCTGGATGCGAAGGACCAAGGTGATTTGTTATCCACTTTATTTAAGATAGGTGAAGCTTCAAAGAAAAAGACGTCACAACACTGGTTAAGGCCAGATTACCACGTTCTCACTGATAAAGTCTATTCAGATATGACATACAGAGAGTTAATATACGGTATGACATGCGTGCAAGGGAAGTTAGCTATTGCTAATTTACCACAATGGTCTGCAAAAAGTTATGGTGACCATATGAGATTTGTAGCCAGGAAGGGTCTGAACGCTACATATACTTCTAGTGCATTAGCTAAATACGAGCACAATCTCACTACTAGAGTGATTTCAGGGGAGTTACCCGGATTTCAGACAGCTGAACACGCATCAGTTTCTGATAATTTGGGCTCCGATAACAGGTGGTTCAGGATTTGAAGGCTGAATTAGCCAAATTAAAAGCAGGTAGTAAACAAGGCACTAAAGGTAAAGGCCCTTCTACTCAAAACAAAATCCACTGCCCCACGGATGTTTGCGCTTTGTTCAATTTCACTAGATGTTGGTATAACCCGTGTAATAGGCAACATGTATGCGCTGTATGTAAGGGCCCCCACCCAGCAAAAGGGGGGTGCAAAAATCAACCAGCAACCACAAGCAGTAGAGCAAGCGCTAATGCGGGAGGGGGGTCAACTTTATTCGCACCACCAATCCACTCTCGCGTATCTTGATGTAAAAATACTATTGACGGTGTGCATGATATCCCGGATTCCCACGGTCACTCGGCCAATGTAACAAGCAATAATTTACCAGATATTTATTGTGATAGGGACTCGCTTGTGTGTACTTCGGATATATCAGAATTATTGTCAATTTATGAAAACTACGCTCCTTTGTGGGATATTAACTCCACCCATATTTTAAAAGGGGTCAGATCTCAAATGAAGCCCGCCGGCTGGTTATCAATGCTTAGTGGAGGTCCTAATTCAGTTTATGGTACTGACGGATGGGATTATGACGCTAGTTTCCTGATGGACGGCATAATGCACGGGTTTAAAGTAGTAGACCCAAACACACATATCAGTGAGTACAGTACTAAGAACTATGTACCGCAAGAAGCAAGGAACTTCATTGATAACCTTCTAAGGACAGAAGTAGAGCAAGGCAAATTGTCTATAGTGACATCAGCACCTACTTGTATCCATGCCTTAGGTGCAGTAAAGAAAAGAGATGGCGGTTACAGACCGGTAACGGACGCGAGTAGACCAGGAGGTCTATCTATTAATTCACATATGAATGAGACCTTCCAGCACTTTAGCTACACTAGTATCGATGATGTAACTAAGGTACTTAAACCCGGTATGTTTATGGCAGTCACAGACATATCTGCAGCGTATCATTCTATTATGATTAGGCCACGTGATAGATGATTCCAGGGCCTGCAGTGGATATCCGACTCACAGAAAGTGTATCTAGTTGACAACTTTGTGTCATTCGGCACTAGGATGGCTGCTTTCCTCTTTAATAGGATTACTGACAGCATAGCTCGTTATATGAGAGCTAACGGTTATTATTGCTTTAACTATCTCGATGACCTACTTACCATGGGCAACTCATATGCTGAGTGCCAAAAAGCACAGTTGTTTCTACATAGCACATTGCACTCGTTGGGATTTTTCTTATCCTATAAGAAGGTTCTTTCACCTGCACAAGTTCAAACATACCTAGGGATAGAAATTGACCCATTACAAATGCGCCTCAGACTACCGGAGTGTAAGATCAATAAATTGCACAGTGAGCTATGTTTCTTTGTAGGTCGCCAAAGGGCAACCAAGAAACAGCTGCGCCGTTTATGCGGGATCTTAGCACACTGCTCAACTTTAGTCAGAGGGGGAAGGACATTCTCACACAGAGTCATAGGCATGTTATCCGCTTTCACAAGCACTAAAAGGTACATAACTCTCTCTACCGGGTTCTTCAAGACCTAGACTGGTGGTTAAGATTCGCAAAGTGGTTTAATGGCGAAGCGAAAATTGTGAGCACGCTACCATCCACAAAAAGTGACTTATACATGGACGCATCAGACAAGGGCTATGGTGTCAGTTACGGCAAGGACTGGATATGTGCAGGTTGGGGATGCAGGATTAATATGAACATAGACAGTCATGGACACTGCCTCCCACCACCCAGTCAATTCGTCCCTGAAAACATAAACATCAGGGAGCTATACCCCATCTTAATGGCAATTAATAGGTGGGGACCTTTATGGCGCGACAAAATTGTCTGTTACACGGATAACACTCATGTGGTGAGCGCACTGAATAAAGGTAAAAGCACAAATACGAGAGCGATGGACTTCCTGAGAGAACTGTTCTGGCTTACAGCTATTTACAACTGCCATATTGAAGCATCACATATCCCAGGACAACTTAACGTCCTTGCAGATGCTTTATCAAGAGTGTTATATTACCTGCATAACTTCCTATGTATTTATGTTGTAGCGGCAGTTAGGCTATGTGAAGAATTGGACATGAAGGCAGCGATAGCGAGAGCGCACGCCTGGAGCGTTTCCACCTGGAAAACTAAATGCAGCCAATGGAAAATATTTATTGCGTTCTGTACCATCTCTGCCTCTATAGTCATACCCACTTCAGTTCAGACCATGTGTCGATATACAGTGTACCTGTCTTCGGACTTGAAGTATAGCACTATAGACAATTACGTGAGTGCAGTGATAAGTTTAAATGCACATTATGTCTACGACGTAGCTTGGATAAGGACAAACTTTATGTTTAAGTGTACTATGTCAGGTTTACGCAGGATCCTCGGTGACCCTATACCCATTAGAGTCACACTGTCAGTCCCGCAACTGCTGGAAATGTTTATAAATGTGAATTTATCGGTACCTGACCATTTAGCTATGTGGGCGTGCATTGTTACTAGCTTCAGGACCCTTCTCAGGAAGAGTAACCTAGTAGTAGACAACGCAGCAAAAGTATCACCACACTTTCTAAGAAGAAAGTTGGTATCATTCACTAGCTAGGGAATGATTGTCACGGTTTCAAGCTCAAAGACAATCCAATTTGGGCAGAGAGTCCACCACATCCCGGTGGTAGGAGTTCCTAACTCACCACTTTGTGCAGTATCTTTACTCAAGAGACACTTTAACAGTACTCCAACTGCAGACCTGGAAGCCCCCGCCTTCCTAGTGCGCAAAGGAAATTCACTGGTCCCATTGCAATACTCAGCACTACTTAAGTTCCTGAAACGCCTACTAAGTTCTATCGGGATGGATACCACCAGAGCAGGAGTACATTCTCTGAGGCGTTCAGGCGCTGCCTTTATGCACTTATGTGGTATCCCACTAGAGGATATCAGATACACCGGGGACTGGACAAGCATGTCTGCTCTTTTGTATTTAGCCATTTGGTACCAGGATAAAAATAGACAATGTGGTCGCCAAAGCACTGAAAGCTACTTTTTAGATATACTAGTGTGTAGAGTAACAGGACTGTATCATTGTTCTGGTGGTGCCGGGTCATTTGGACTCAGTTTAGGCCAGACCGCAGCTACTCGTCTTCATTACTGTTCCAGAATCAATGGGTGAGACCAATCCACGGATTGGTCTATGTATTGATACGGTCAGTACCACTATTCACCCACCTGCTACTCCTACACACACACACACACACACACTGGTGCTGCTTACCTGGACATACCTGTGGCCAGTGACCCACTATTGCAGCTTGCTAGCCTAAGGGCACACACATGGGACTCTTCTACTGGTTCAATTTTTTTTTTATGTAATTTCTCTGTATTAATACGTTATTACTTGTTAATAAATAAGGGCCGGGTCATTTGGACTCAGTTTAGGCCAGACCGCAGCTACTCGTCCTTCATTACTGTTCCAGAATCAATAGTGATGTGCCTTGTTTAGAATGTTCTATGAAAAGTCTGTAGTGGTCAGCGGAAAATGTCATGGAGAAACCGGGACTCGAACCTGATCTAGAGCAAATGTTGTACCTCTCCTAGGTATTTGATGGTCCATCCCCATGTTTCTCATAGTGGTATCTGCACGACTATGATTCATACCCCAAATATTACCAGATCCAGCATCACTCACTCGTGAGGCCTCGAACCTGATATCTTTATACTTAGGTGGGTCAACATGTTGTTTTGGAGCGATGGGAGTTGAAAACTGTTCGATAACATCACTCAAACCATCAACACGCGGCATCGAGGGAATTGGTTGGGATCGACGTGATCTCGATTCTACTCTCAAGATGTTGTTGATGGCCCCTACCATTCGATTGATTTCCGACTGTTGTTTCGAACGTTCCGCATGTCTCGATTCCAATACTAGGAATTCCAGTCGGTTACGTTCTGCTTTCAAGAGATCTCGTTGCTCGCTTAGGGCAAAGAGCTGCTTAGCCTCCATCATGGCACGGTTAAGCCACTCCTTATAGTCAAGGTTCTTGGCTAGATCTCCTGAAGTAGCAACCCTAGCAGTGCTGCATTCACTACTACGTTGCTTCTCCTGAGGTCTAGCGGCACGTACTTTCTCGTCTGTTTGCTCCTGAAGATGTTCTTCAAGTGCGAGTTCATCAGGAACTTCTCGATTAACCCTGGCTTGGTCTGCCTCTCTATGAGATGTTATCTCCCGTCGGAGTCTATCATTTTCTCCACGCATGCCTTCCAAAGTACTCGAATCCTTCTGATCCTCCAGAGATTGAGCTACTAAGTTCTCAGATTGTATGGTTTTAAGCTCGGCCTCATGCCTTGCTTTTCGTTCCATCTAAATCTGATATTCGGCCAACTTATCAGCGTGTACGATCCGCTCCTCACAGCGACGACGCATTTCTGCCTGGCTCGAGCATCCTCGTCAAGCTTGCATCTGACAGAGTAATGTTTCTCATTCCTGACGTAGCTTCTCAACCTGCTTTTCATAAGCATTTAGGTGACCAGCTTCTTCTTTAGAATGCTCAGCTGATTTTTTCACCCGAGAGTTGTTTGACCTTCCCTTAAAGATCTGCAAGTTCTCAGTTAGCAATTTGAGTTTCGTTTGAAGTCTCTAACGCTTGCTGCCTAAGCTGTTCCAACCTCAGCTCTATTTCCATACTCTTCTCCTGAGCTTTCATGGTGTTACTTGTGAGAGTGTCCAACTGATAATGACCTTGTCGTAATTGGTGTTCTTGCTCACACAACAACTCTTCGGTGAGTCCCCTGCCACTTCCTACACACTTCCAGGTATAGAAAAGGCAGAAGGACCCTCGAAAGACCAACTACCAAGGCCTATCGGAGTTCCCACTGGCGATGCTGTCCTTTCCACATAGGACAAACTCTGTGTCCTAAGGTAATTCTCAGCAGCCGGAGAGAGTTGAGTCGATACTTGCCAATTGAGTAATAGATTCCTTTGATACTGGCCCAGCGGGTCAGTCGATGGACCTGTTATCAGTGTGTGGGTTAAACCACCACTAATTAGTGGATCATTTATATCCACTAATGGACCTGCAGCCCCTTGGCGTTGGTGATTGGGGTCATCACCTTCATCCAAGTGGCCCTGCATGTTAAACTTAAGCTTGCAGTACCTATGCGGACTAAAGTTAACAATAGGTCACGGCACTAGTGTAGTGTTCTACCCCTCGATGTTAATCGAATCTTTGGCTAGACAACGAGGATTCCAGTTAAAACTTTATTGTCAACAACGCATAGGCATCAGCCGTTCTCGATGGCAGTTCACAGGTAGTAGTGTTCAACCTACTAAACAATCTCGACACTAGATGACTAATGTCAATTATACGCATTTGATAGTGTATATAGTTACAGAATAGCAAACAAGATGTTGTAATATGATACGAATTATTTGAATGAGTAACAGTTATATGTAGCGGAACTGTTAATTAACCTTTATACCATACGGTAATAATCTTATGTCCACGGTATAAGCATTAGGATATGCACCATAATTCGTATATATGTGATAATAACAGTTATATGTAACGGAACTGTCAAATATCGAATAAATCACATAATAACATCCACATGTGTTTGTAATGATTAATATCATGACAGAATATATAGTCTTGATAAAGACTTTTAAAGTAACCACACTATCTAATGACATTTTATATATATTATGACCAAGTGAATCCGTTAAGGATTTCGTGAGTTATTAGGTATATAACCGTTATGAATTACACACTTGAAAAAGAAAAAAATTACGGTGGAGTAATGTATATGACAATGTATGTGATACAACCTCGTATTGAATAACTTTTATAGCACCATCCCAATATATATATATATAATACAATATGCCTCGCAGGACAACAATATAAACAATCTGGTGAGGTCTATCTGATCTTGTATTATAAATATGAACATTAATCAGAGATCCGTATGAATAGAAATGCATATACCCGTATCAAAATATGCAGTAATTTATCACTACAGTGTGACTATAGACATACAAACGATATTAGAAAAATAGTTATATGACATTATATACATGACAAAAATAATAGTTGCTGCTGGAATCCTGTGCTGCAGTCTCTCGGGTGCCAGAAAGAAGATATGGTGGTCAGCTAACCACGGGATGGACGTGCTAAAGTTCATTTCATATGATAGGTGAACACGGTAGATGAATTTGGGGCAGCTACCCACAATCCTCTAGGAGTGCTATAGTTCATAGGTATATCCGAATGGTGTAGAGTAAAAGTAGAGTATCAGTCCGGTTTTGTCAACAGTGTAGAAGCGTAATCCATTTAAGTATAGTTGACATAAGTAAAAGTCCAATGTAGGTTGGTCCGGAAGAAGTAGTAGTATGTAGTTTTAGTCCATTCGGGAGCAGAGATAAATGTAGAGGTAGCACAGAATCGTAAAGTCCATCCTTATGTAGTGGTCAGCAACAGGTAACAGTGACAACAGGAATCAAGAACCAGCATCCGGATATGTACAGCAGCATCAATTCTACTATCGGATTTGTTATAAGTTATGAATCCGAATAGACATTTCAGGATATAATAGTGGTATATGTCCTGAATATACACAAATAGCTGGTTATAAATGGAACCCGGAACACAAATAGCAGGTGTTCAATATCCTAGTAGAAGACATTTGCAGTCAATATGATTCTGCAAAGGCTAGATCTGGTTATTAGAAAAAAATAAATATATGTGAAGAAATAACCCGGAGCATGCCTAGGCGGACTTCTTGGGATGCTTCTTCTTAAGGAGCTCTAGAGCCGATTCGGGAGTGCCGTCCCACTCGTCGATATTGACTCCGAATACCCTCATAAACTTAGTGTTTAAGTTGGTAATCCGAGTTATTTCCTCCTTAACACGCTTCTCTAGAACGTGCACGTCCATAGCTGCCTGTTCTTTGGCAGCTGCGGCTGCATCCTCCTGGGACTTTACATCGTCCCGAATGAGGGTCTCGAGGCGCTGCTTTTCGGCATCCGCAACCTCCTTCGTACATAACAGGGTATCATTAAGGAGACCCTGATGAAACTCAGTCACTTTCTCGTGGACACATTTCTCCCAGTGGGTGTAGATGGCCTTCTGGACATCCGCTTCCCCCTGGCGAGACTTCTCGAACCAAATTTCTGCATTACCAGCTTTGATGGTAATGGCATCTTTTAGTTTCGCAGGTGGTGCAGCAACCTTGGGGGGTGTCGACACTGCCTGAGGGCCACTTCCGGATCCGGCGGCAGCAGGTGCTGAGGTCTTCTTGGGGACAAGTCGACCACCCTTTCCAACGACCAAGGTCTGGCTCTCGGGTCCAGGTCCCTGGTTCATGGACGGAAAGTTACGGGTGTTAACTTTCCCCGGCTTAGATACAGCACCTGCGTATCCTGCAGATTCGGGCCTCTTGAAGACAGGAGTACCCTGAACCTGCTCATGTGGGTGGCATGCCAGAGGAGACCTGGAGCGGTCATCTACCCTGGCTTTAGCAGCTGTGGTGGTCTGACCATTACCGTTACCACCACGGTTCTGATCTCTTCTGCTCCTCTCACGAGCTCTCTTTCCCTCCTTACCGGATTCCTCGCATTTCTGCCAGAGGGACTCGTGCATGTCAAGCTTTCCTTTTCCAGGAGTCAGGACTATCTTGGTGCGGAGTTTCCAGTCCTTGGTCTTCGAAACCTCGCAGAGGACTTGGTCCCCTGGTCGGATCTTAGACCAAGTATCCTCACTCAGGCTATCGAACTCCTTCATGAGTTCCTGATGGAGCTCCATAATACGTTTACGAGCTCCATCCAATCCTTCTGCATGGCATTTCTTCTGGTGTCTAGCCAGATCGCTACGTCGGTTATACTGAACCTGCGTAGTACATTTCTTGCCCTTCTTACCATAACTCGGATCACAAATGTAAACCGGGTGATGGTGGAAGTGGGCCTCTACCAGATGCCTTTGGAACCGGGCTGGAGTACTCCAGGTCCGGACCGAGACATCACTCGCATCCTGGCAGATAGAGAAGGGACAGGACTTTTGGTCATCACCGTACCACTTCTCAAGAGCCCAATGTAGCTTGCGCCTCTGGGTATAAGTGTAGTACCCTTCGGTGTGGTTAAGCATAAGCCACATCTTACGATAGGCTTTGCTCTGATTGGGATCCTCGTCCGAAAGGCGCATCCAATCCTCGTCATCCGACTCGTTATTTTTGTTCACAGAGTCCGGGCAGGCGTACAGAGTAGAGCCGTCCTTCTTTACTCCGTTGGCGCAGTCGGAGAAACACGTCGGTATCCGGGTTTTGAATCCGGATTTGGCATTAGCCCACCGTTCAGCCTCGGTTTGAGTTGATGGAGTGGCCTTCTCATCATACTCAACCGAGGACTCATGCACGGATTCCTCGTCCGAGGAAACAACCTCCATGGCAGTACTACCAGTGGCTGAGGTGCTAGCTTTCGGTTCGGCTCTAGCAGAATCCAGAAGATTCTTGAGCTTCCACGCAGCGGACCTCCTGTTCTTGCTCACCTTCCAGTCTTCCGGGTCCTTGGTTCCGGACTCACTGGAGGTTGATGCTTCTACCGTGGTTGACTCGGTAGTACTGCCGGTGGCTGTAACAGAACCGGCTGCGCCTCTTGTGGCAAGCTTCAGGTCCGGGATAGGAGGTGCGGGTACTTCCGCTTCCCTCTTAGCCTTTTCCAAAACCTCCTGTTCAGCAGTCATACGACGGACGATAACCGTCCGAAGGGCTGCACCTCTGTCCATACCGGTTAGTGACTTGTTCTGCACGTCTACTAACTCCTCCTCGGTTATGTAATAACCATCGTCCCACTGTTCGAAATTGGCAGCGGCTTCGCGGAACTCCCTCATGGTCTTGGGGCGCTTGGGTCGGGTAGCAGAGGGACGTGGGTATGTCTGCCCCTCGGGTTCCGAGACGCAGCCTACCCAATCTATGTTGGTCTGTGTTACATTCCACTCAGACCTATCCGGCTTAGCGTAAGCTGCTAGCAGGAAGGCTCTGTTTGCCTCGTACACCACCTGTCGAAAGGCGTTGGAACCACGGCCAGTCTCGGAGCCATTCGGGTGGCATCCTATCCAGCTGATCGGGGGCCATAACGCCTTCGATCGCCATTCTCACCTTCGGGTCCATCTTGTGGGGAGTACCGTCTGGATTCACTACCTGTGCCTGTAGCTCCGGATGGACGTACAGGTACCGGCCGTCATATTCTGCGGGGAACGGGTCAGCCACTGCTGGCTTCCACTGGTCCTTCGGGCCGTCGCCTTGTGTAGTCTCGGACCCAGTTGCTGCTGCTTCAGGATTCGCAGCCTCTCCAGCTCCTTCAGTCGGAAGTGGTGACAACATCTTCTCTGGCTCATTCAACGAGAATGAAGCCAGCTTCTGCTCGAACGAGCGATCGGCGGGTTCCTCCACGTCCATCATCTCGCTTTCTTCCTGTGTCACAGGTGACAAAGCTTCCGGAAAAGCTTCTGCGGACGGAGTCAGCTTATCCGGGTCACCGGATAGCTTGGCTGCAGCTACGGATTCCTCAGCCATGACTGGGGAATCGACATGGGAGTCAAATACTCCTTTTTCCGGCTTTTACGGTGCCGGGGCCGACACAGACGGAGTCTGCCTGCTGAGAGACAGACTCTGAGGGCGCACAAGAGGTTGCTAGACGGTAGAATTTAAGGAAGAAGGGCTGACCCAACTGTCCCAAACGCTACCGTAAAACAATTTGGCGACAGGTCAGCTTTCGTGACGTCATTTCCCCGCGAGTTCGCGGGGTCACGAGAGGTCAGCCGAGACTGGACGCGGTGACGTCATGCGGAAACGCGCGTGCTACAAGCGGAACATCAACAAACTGATTGTCTCACCATTATTACATGGCTTCCAATGGTATAACACGCCTTTCCGGACTTCTAGCTCGGTCCATTGAGCAAGAAACCTTCTCATTTCTCGATTTTCCAAAGAGACCTCAGGTCTAACTTGACGTATACCCTTTGGTATTAATTGCAGTAGCTGCGCAGTTATCGAGTCAGCTTCCTGGAAATGTCGTATGTGATCTATAGACCAATCCAGTATACTGGCAACTAGGGGTTCGAATGGTCTTCTAATCCCTGCTTACACTGCCTTATGAGCTCCACAATCAGTACAATCCGGATTATCACATTTCCGAATTGGTATTCGAGATAAAGCATCAGCATTTAAATGCTTAACTCCGGGCCTATGCTGAATTTGATGATGTTCAAGCCCATATTCGGATAAATGGGCTAGCCATCGGCCTAACATACCTTCAGCATCTCGGAAGTTCAGTAGCCATCTTAAAGAGGAGTGATCTGTACGTAAAGTAAAGTTCGTTCCCCATAAAAAATGTTGAACTTCTTGGTATATACAACTACTGCTAACAACTCTCTTTTGGTTGTGCAGTAATTGCGCTGAGTTTTAATCAGTGTATTGCTGGCAAAGGCAATAGGTACTTCTCTCCCATTTTGGACTTGCGAGAGAGCTGCGCCAATGCTATCATTGCTAGCATCAGTATCCAGTATAAAATGATCCGTTTCATTCGGATATTGTAATACGGGAGTACTCGTGAACAGGTCTTTTAGCTTTTGAAAAGCAGATTCCTGTTCATGGGTCCAAGGAAATTTTTCCTTGGTACTTCCTGGAGTCCAGTTAGCTATTACTTGTAATGGGTAACTGACTCTAGAATAATTCGGAATAAATTCCCTATAATAGGAACAGAAACCTAAAAACGACCTTACTTCTTTGGGTGTTTTAGGTCTATTCCAATTCGTAACTGATTCGATTTTATCTGGATCAGCTTTTATTCCTTCATCACTAATGATGCGGCCCAAATAATTTATGGACTTTCTAAACATGTGGCATTTCTTAGGTTTCAATTTGAGACCATTGGAAATAATGCGTTTTCATACCATTTTGAGGTTATTAGAACACTCTTCGAATGTTTTTCCGAAGACTATGACATCATCAAGGTATACAAGACATCTTTTCCACAATAAATCACTTAGAATAGTTTCCATCATTGCTTCAAATGTTGCCGGTGCATTGCACAAACCAAACGGCATTACGTTATATTGGAATAGTCCAATATGACTTGAAAATGCTGTCTTTTCCATATCAGATGGATTCATTCCCACTTGCCAATATCCTGATTGCAAGTCTAAGGTACAAAACCAACTGTTTCCTCCTAAGGAGTCAATGGTTTCGTCTATTCTCGGTAATGGATACGAATTCTTCTTCGTTACTCCATTTAACTTCCTGTAGTCTATGCAAAAGCGGATAGTACCGTCTTTTTTTGTTACCATACACACAGGACTACTCCACAGACTATTGGAAGGGACGATTACATCCTGTTCCAACATCTTGTTTATTTCCTCTTCAGCTACTCTCTTTTTCACTAAAGGTAACCATCTATACGGTATCTTAAAGGGTTCCGCATCTCCAGTAACTATTTTGTGTACTACCTTATTTGTCGTACCTAGTTTTTCACCGGGTTTGGCAAAGGCAGTCATATACTGACAGAGCATATCATAGAATTCTTTCCGGTGTTCCGGATCTTCTAATGAAGTTTCTTCATATAACTTGAGTAAGTCATCCGAAATTTCATCATTTCCTGTTACCTTTTGTAAGTTTAACTTACTATCCGTTACAGTTTCCGAAAGGGTCACGTTACCAAAAACTTGTCCCTTCTTCAGGTAGATAGTAGTGTTTCCAGTATTGGAGACGGGTACTACTGACCAGGATGCATTTGCTACTATAGTGTCCACAGATATTAATCCGATGCTTGACAGAGTAGCTACATCCAGTTCTATCACTACAGGCTTATTGCGCATTGCAGGATCACTTCTTACCAGCACATCACAGGCTACTCCCGGGGGGATCCACACAGTGTGTGCTACACTAGCCATACTGCTCACTTGTCTCAGTACACACCTAACCTTTACAGGATACAGGTATTTCACACTCAACACTCCTGATTGGGGCTCTAACACCACTCCATACAGGGATGCGAAATCCATACCGAGTATCCCCTCATCTGCTATATCCGCAACGGTGGTGCTCATGACATAGTCATGTATTCCATCCAATTGCAGCTTCACACAAGTTCTACCATACGTTTGCAAGGTACTGCCATCGGCCGTCTGAGCACTTCCTCCCGATTTGAGAGTATCATGTTCATCCGGAATAAGATCATAGAACCTCTTTGAGATACAGGAGTGGCTAGCACCCGTATCCATGAGAAATTCGGCAGATCTCCCATTAACAGTGAGGCAAACATACCACCGCCTTCCGTTTAGAACAGAGGGCATATCCGTGATGATCGGAACATCATTGTTCACACCTGGAGTCGATCCACATCCTTTCAGGTATTCCCGACAAGGATGACCCGGGGGCAGGTGGGCACTACCAACCCTGGCTAATTCATAGCCGCCTACCTCGTTACTGATATTGGGTTTCCCCTGTGCTCCCTTGGCACCTGTTATATCAGCTTCCCTAACCTTCCGGGTGTCTACAACCACCTCGGTGTTAGGCGAGTTTGCTACTACATGCGAACTATCATCACGGATGGTGATATCATGGCAAGATTTGTCACTGGGATCCCCTTCTTTGCCCATCGGGGGACCCCTCCTCAGTTTTCCTCTGTACTTATTCCAGAGACACCCTCCTGTCTACGAGGGACAGGTTTCTCAGCCATACATTCCGGAGCATAATGCCCCAGTTTCTGGCATCTGAAGCATCTCCTCTGAGATTTATCAACTCTCGGTCTCTTTAAAGCTTCTGTCAATCCGGCTTTTAATGTTTCCATCATATTAGTCGGAGCAACAGCGGCTGCCACAGTTGGCTTGGCCGTAGAGGGCGCATTACCAGATTGGGTCGATCCGGAAGCTGTTTTACTAGCAACGGATCCTCCCCTCCCTCTCGAATGTAGCTTCCTGTACCGTTTCTGTCGGTAATACTTTCCAGCTACCTGGACTGATCCAATATATTCTCCATTTTCATCAGAGACATATTCGTCTTCCTGATCAGCCTCCTGAGAATCGACCGGGGCTAATTGAGAAGTTTCATATACCGGAGCAGGTGAACCTCCATATTGCAATGGAGCTGCTCATACCGGGTTAGGTCCTAGACCCACCAATCTCTTATTCATATCATGTCCATCAATTGATATGAATAGGTCACTGAAGGAAGTGTCATCCTTCCAAGAATCCCAAACTACTTGTTTGTGATCCGGATCTCACAATCCATTGTAGAATTGTATAAACAATTCCTGTAGATAGCAATCGTCGTCATGAGCCCAGTTTGGACGTGCTTTCGATAGCAAGTCCTGTAGCTCCAAACCAAAGACTTTGTGAGATTCTTTAGGTTTCTGTGTTCTTTTCTTAAAGCTCACCCATGGATCCTCTCTAACGATTGACCCGAATAGGTACGCGGCACATTCGACCAGTTGATCGTAGGTACCGTATATTCCATATGCTGCTCTCCATTGGGTGAGGGCTACTTTTCCACCTTTATTCAACCAACAGATCAAATAAGGCAGAGCTTCTTCTTTTGTCCAACCACTACAGTTGACTTCGTCGACAAAAGCTTGATACCTATCCTTCCAAGGATCATTAGAATCATATGGAGGGGGTATCCGTGCCTGTCTACGTGCCATATTATTACATCCGCGTAGTCTATCTGCTTCTCGCATGCTCCAGCTCATTACTTCCATGCCGTCCGCCCCCTTTCGGTAGCAGTCAATGCCAAGGTTTTGAATACATTGGCTTCTATCAAAGATGGTTTGCATCCCTGCAGGCATGGAAGTTCTCCTATTTGGCTTCCTGCCATCTCCTCCAGATCCTAATCCTCCGGATCTGGATCCTCCTCGGCCACCTGGGGGATCACCTCCTGTCGAAAGGCGTTGGAACCACGGCCAGTCTCGGAGCCATTCGGGTGGCGTCCTATCCAGCTGATCGGGGGCCATAACGCCTTCGATCGCCATTCTCACCTTCGGGTCCATCTTGTGGGGAGTACGTCTGGATTCACTACCTGTGCCTGTAGCTCCGGATGGACGTACAGGTACCGGCCGTCATATTCTGCGGGGAACGGGTCAGCCACTGCTGGCTTCCACTGGTCCTTCGGGCCGTCGCCTTGTGTAGTCTCGGACCCAGTTGCTGCTGCTTCAGGATTCGCAGCCTCTCCAGCTCCTTCAGTCGGAAGTGGTGACAACATCTTCTCTGGCTCATTCAACGAGAATGAAGCCAGCTTCTGCTCGAACGAGCGATCGGCGGGTTCCTCCACGTCCATCATCTCGCTTTCTTCCTGTGTCACAGGTGACAAAGCTTCCGGAAAAGCTTCTGCGGACGGAGTCAGCTTATCCGGGTCACCGGATAGCTTGGCTGCAGCTACGGATTCCTCAGCCATGACTGGGGAATCGACATGGGAGTCAAATACTCCTTTTTCCGGCTTTTACGGTGCCGGGGCCGACACAGACGGAGTCTGCCTGCTGAGAGACAGACTCTGAGGGCGCACAAGAGGTTGCTAGACGGTAGAATTTAAGGAAGAAGGGCTGACCCAACTGTCCCAAACGCTACCGTAAAACAATTTGGCGACAGGTCAGCTTTTGTGACGTCATTTCCCCGCGAGTTCGCGGGGTCACGAGAGGTCAGCCGAGACTGGACGCGGTGACGTCATGCGGAAACGCGCGTGCTACAAGCGGAACATCAACAAACTGATTGTCTCACCATTATTACATGGCTTCCAATGGTATAACACGCCTTTCCGGACTTCTAGCTCGGTCCATTGAGCAAGAAACCTTCTCATTTCTGATTTTCCAGAGAGACCTCAGGTCTAACTGGACGTATACCCTTTGGTATTAATTGCAGTAGCTGGGCAGTTATCGAGTCAGCTTCCTGGAAATGTCGTATGTGATCCATAGACCAATCCAGTATACTGGCAACTAGGGGTTCGAATGGTCTTCTAATCCCTGCTAACACTGCCTTATGAGCTCCACAATCAGTACAATCCGGATTATCACATTTCCGAATTGGTATTCGAGATAAAGCATCAGCATTTAAATGCTTAACTCCGGGCCTATGCTGAATTTGATGATGTTCAAGCCCATATTTGGATAAATGGGCTAGCCATCGGCCTAACATACCTTCAGCATCTCGGAAGTTCAGTAGCCATCTTAAAGAGGAGTGATCTGTACGTAAAGTAAAGTTAGTTCCCCATAAAAAATGTTGAACTTCTTGGTATATACAACTACTGCTAACAACTCTCTTTTGGTTTTGCAGTAATTGCGCTGAGTTTTAATCAGTGTATTGCTGGCAAAGGCAATAGGTACTTCTCTCCCATTTTGGACTTGCGAGAGAGCTGCGCCAATGCTATCATTGCTAGCATCAGTATCCAGTATAAAATGATCCGTTTCATTCGGATATTGTAATACGGGAGTACTCGTGAACAGGTCTTTTAGCTTTTGAAAAGCAGATTCCTGTTCATGGGTCCAAGGAAATTTTTCCTTGGTACTTCCTGGAGTCCAGTTAGCTATTACTTGTAATGGGTAACTGACTCTAGAATAATTCGGAATAAATTCCCTATAATAGGAACAGAAACCTAAAAACGACCTTACTTCTTTGGGTGTTTTAGGTCTATTCCAATTCGTAACTGATTCGATTTTATCTGGATCAGCTTTTATTCCTTCATCACTAATGATGCGGCCCAAATAATTTATGGACTTTCTAAACATGTGGCATTTCTTAGGTTTCAATTTGAGACCATTGGAAATAATGCGTTTTCATACCATTTTGAGGTTATTAGAACACTCTTCTAATGTTTTTCCGAAGACTATGACATCATCAAGGTATACAAGACATCTTTTCCACAATAAATCACTTAGAATAGTTTCCATCATTGCTTCAAATGTTGCCGGTGCATTGCACAAACCAAACGGCATTACGTTATATTGGAATAGTCCAATATGACTTGAAAATGCTGTCTTTTCCATATCAGATGGATTCATTCCCACTTGCCAATATCCTGATTGCAAGTCTAAGGTACAAAACCAACTGTTTCCTCCTAAGGAGTCAATGGTTTTGTCTATTCTCGGTAATGGATACGAATTCTTCTTCATTACTCCATTTAACTTCCTGTAGTCTATGCAAAAGCGGATAGTACCGTCTTTTTTTGTTACCATACACACAGGACTACTCCACGGACTATTGGAAGGGACGATTACATCCTGTTCCAACATCTTGTTTATTTCCTCTTCAGCTACTCTCTTTTTCACTAAAGGTAACCATCTATACGGTATCTTAAAGGGTTCCGCATCTCCAGTAACTATTTTGTGTACTACCTTATTTGTCGTACCTAGTTTTTCACCGGGTTTGGCAAAGGCAGTCATATACTGACAGAGCATATCATAGAATTCTTTCCGGTGTTCCGGATCTTCTAATGAAGTTTCTTCATATAACTTGAGTAAGTCATCCGAAATTTCATCATTTCCTGTTACCTTTTGTAAGTTTAACTTACTATCCGTTACAGTTTCCGAAAGGGTCACGTTACCAAAAACTTGTCCCTTCTTCAGGTAGATAGTAGTGTTTCCAGTATTGGAGACGGGTACTACTGACCAGGATGCATTTGCTACTATAGTGTCCACAGATATTAATCCGATGCTTGACAGAGTAGCTACATCCAGTTCTATCACTACAGGCTTATTGCGCATTGCAGGATCACTTCTTACCAGCACATCACAGGCTACTCCCGGGGGGATCCACACAGTGTGTGCTACACTAGCCATACTGCTCACTTGTCTCAGTACACACCTAACCTTTACAGGATACAGGTATTTCACACTCAACACTCCTGATTGGGGCTCTAACACCACTCCATACAGGGATGCGAAATCCAACCCGAGTATCCCCTCATCTGCTATATCCGCAACGGTGGCGCTCATGACATAGTCATGTATTCCATCCAATTGCAGCTTCACACAAGTTCTACCATACGTTTGCAAGGTACTGCCATCGGCCGTCTGAGCACTTCCTCCCGATTTGAGAGTATCATGTTCATCCGGAATAAGATCATAGAACCTCTTTGAGATACAGGAGTGGCTAGCACCCGTATCCATGAGAAATTCGGCAGATCTCCCATTAACAGTGAGGCAAACATACCACCGCCTTCCGTTTAGAACAGAGGGCATATCCGTGATGATCGGAACATCATTGTTCACACCTGGAGTCGATCCACATCCTTTCAGGTATTCCCGACAAGGATGACCCGGGGGCAGGTGGGCACTACCAACCCTGGCTAATTCATAGCCGCCTACCTCGTTACTGATATTGGGTTTCCCCTGTGCTCCCTTGGCACCTGTTATATCAGCTTCCCTAACCTTCCGGGTGTCTACAACCACCTTGGTGTTAGGCGAGTTTGCTACTACATGCGAACTATCATCACGGATGGTGATATCATGGCAAGATTTGTCACTGGGATCCCCTTCTTTGCCCATCGGGGGACCCCTCCTCAGTTTTCCTCTGTACTTATTCCAGAGACACCCTCCTGTCTACGAGGGACAGGTTTCTCAGCCATACATTCCGGAGCATAATGCCCCAGTTTCTGGCATCTGAAGCATCTCCTCTGAGATTTATCAACTCTCGGTCTCTTTAAAGCTTCTGTCAATCCGGCTATTAATGTTTCCATCATATTAGTCGGAGCAACAGCGGCTGCCACAGTTGGCTTGGCCGTAGAGGGCGCATTACCAGATTGGGTCGATCCGGAAGCTGTTTTACTAGCAACGGATCCTCCCCTCCCTCTCGAATGTAGCTTCCTGTACCGTTTCTGTCGGTAATACTTTCCAGCTACCTGGACTGATCCAATATATTCTCCATTTTCATCGGAGACATATTCGTCTTCCTGATCAGCCTCCTGAGAATCGACCGGGGCTAATTGAGAAGTTTCATATACCGGAGCAGGTGAACCTCCATATTGCAATGGAGCTGCTCATACCGGGTTAGGTCCTAGACCCACCAATCTCTTATTCATATCATGTCCATCAATTGATATGAATAGGTCACTGAAGGAAGTGTCATCCTTCCAAGAATCCCAAACTACTTGTTTGTGATCCGGATCTCACAATCCATTGTAGAATTGTATAAACAATTCCTGTAGATAGCAATCGTCGTCATGAGCCCAGTTTGGACGTGCTTTCGATAGCAAGTCCTGTAGCTCCAAACCAAAGACTTTGTGAGATTCTTTAGGTTTCTGTGTTCTTTTCTTAAAGCTCACCCATGGATCCTCTCTAACGATCGACCCGAATAGGTACGCGGCACATTCGACCAGTTGATCGTAGGTACCGTATATTCCATATGCTGCTCTCCATTGGGTGAGGGCTACTTTTCCACCTTTATTCAACCAACAGATCAAATAAGGCAGAGCTTCTTCTTTTGTCCAACCACTACAGTTGACTTCGTCGACAAAAGCTTGATACCTATCCTTCCAAGGATCATTAGAATCATATGGAGGGGGTATCCGTGCCTGTCTACGTGCCATATTATTACATCCGCGTAGTCTATCTGCTTCTCGCATGCTCCAGCTCATTACTTCCATGCCGTCCGCCCCCTTTCGGTAGCAGTCAATGCCAAGGTTTTGAATACATTGGCTTCTATCAAAGATGGTTTGCATCCCTGCAGGCATGGAAGTTCTCCTATTTGGCTTCCTGCCATCTCCTCCAGATCCTAATCCTCCAGATCTGGATCCTCCTCGGCCACCTGGGGGATCACCTCCTGGTGGACCGTTATTAGGGTAGTGCCCGGACGAACCGCTAGGGCATCCGCCACCATAACCGGCATTTCCAGTTGTTCCGGAAGGTGCATACCTAGGGTAAGAATTATTTTGATTCCATCCCTGATTGTAGGTATTACCATTTTGGTAATTACTACTTCCTGCCGGATTATGATTATGTCTATATCCATAGGAAGTTGTTCTTAGTTGGTACGTACCGCCGTTAACATTGGGTTGTGGAGGATTCGGTCTGGGAAAACGTCCATCATTAGGACCATTACCTTGACCCGAAGATGGGTTCGGCAATCTTGGGCCTGCTGGTGTACTATGGCTGGGTTGAGAGAAATATGAAGGTGGGGTTGACATATGTCTCGGTGGTCCCGGTACTCTCGGTGGTGCTACTGGTGTATTATTATTGGCACTAATAGCATTAACGTGAGTCGCTCTAATTTTATGACTCAAATCTGGTATAGGGGGTGCCGGACCTACTGTATCCAGTATAGAAGCTGCTGGTGTAAGTGCATTATTTATTGGTCCTTTGATAGTAGTTCCCTATGGGCAATTACTATTTTGGACAATCTTTCCGCTAGCTGCGGTATCATCCGGTTTCTTATAGATTCCGGATACTACATTCTTATCAGCCCCATCGTCAACGAATGGGTTGTATCTAGTTGGAGTTGCATCTCTGGATGTTTTTGCCAACATTGTAGACACCACAGTTGGATCTATAGTACCTATAGTCAGTTGGGCCGCTTCCACATATTTCTCTAGGGTTATCGGAGTAGTCTGCAATTCCTGAAGCTCATTTGTGAGTTTCTGTCTATCCTCCTCCAGTTGTTTATTGTAAGCTATAATGCCTACCCGGATGGTTTCATTGTCTTCAGCTTGTTTACTACACTGAAGTTTCAATTTCTCTAATTCGCTTTGATAATGGCATATTTCGGATTCGTAATTTGCCTTATCAAGACTTAGTTGATCGTTCGTATCTATGTATGTCTGGATACGAATGTGCCTATTGTCATATTCTTTGTTGAATGACTTTCTCATTTCTTGAAGTTTTACTTCTTCACTTTCTAATTCCTTCATGTATTCACTCTTCTTGGCTTCGAATTCGTTTCGCATGCAAACCAAGTCATCTTCCAACTGAAGTTTTTCATTGAATACTTCGTCTTTAGCTCTGACCAAGGTATTTAAATTCTCGTTCAAAGTTACGTAGGTTTCATTTAACAACAGGACATCCGGTCGTTTAAATTCTTCACCTTCGGGTACCGCATAGGTTAAGTCGCCGTCTATAGCGCTGTAATCTAATATTGGTAACCCGGGTCTGGGTAATCTGTAAGGTAGTTCTCCAAATGTTACCCTTTTTGGCATCGGTGCCGGATGTTCTGGGTTAGTACTACCACCAACTTCGAACATCGAGTTACTTAATTCATCAACAAGTGAATGTTGATTTATCAAATTACTCTGCCTCTGTATGGACTGTTCACGTTGTACAGAGTCTGGTAGATTCTCCTCACTATCATTATAGTGAGGTTCAGGATCTCTCCAAGATGCAGATTCTGCATCTCAGGAGTTCAAATGGGTTTGGATCATTAATGTTCCATTGCCATTCTCCTGGGCAGTTATTTGCCCTGCTGGGTTAGCTTCCGCAAGGCTATCTAACCCATGTACTAGCCGTTCGGACGTTATAACGTCCGGGCTATACACCAGAACTAACTTGTCATGGCACCAGTGTAAGGGTTTGTGGTCTTACGGACCTGGGGGGGTTCAGGTCTTACGATTCGGAAAGAAAGAGTAAGACGGTGTTTCAAGTGTATGACAACGGTTAGAGTTTATTACAAATGTACACTCACAGCTACCCGGTAGTATTAAGAGGGCAGCTAATAGTCATTAAAGATGTTCTACATACTTAGAGGCCAGAAGGGCCTCTGACGTAGCGGCTGAGCCCTGGGCTTTATATAAGGACCCAGGTGTTCGTCGTCAGATGTCCCCACAGACCCGGATCGGTGCTGCCACCTATCCGGAACCTGAGGAACGTCCGACGACTCGACTCACCCGCCACGTCAGACGGTACCCAACACTATGGTTACATATTATGTACCTCTACAGTACTCTAAGCTGAAGCAGTCACAAATCGAACATTTCTAACCAACGATCTACTAACCATTTTTTATATATAGTGTAATTAGCTAAATTAGCATAAATCTTCATTCTTTTGCCCATAACTTTTGATCTAGAAACGATATTTTCATTCTGTTTTCACCATAGTGGACCTTGTGAAACGTTCCTTCAAATAGGATCATCGATTTTCTTATTTAGAATGAATATCATGTTTCCATGGCAGCAGAAATCAACAAAAATGAGTATTTTGGCCCAAAAACATTCTTTTTAATGCCAAATATGGAACCTTTCCCTCCAAAATAGAATGTTCTATGAAAAATCTGTAGTGGTCAGCGGAAAATGTCATGGAGAAACCAGGACTCGACCCTGGGACCCTCCAACTTCGAAGCAGAAGCTCTACCCCTGAGCTACTTCCCCTGGCCTCACATTCTCTACCTTCCAACTACACCTGGATTGGTATGATACACACACTAGGGGGCAGTGATTACCTGGTACCAAGCTCTCTAGAGATCCCCCTCGCGAGGCGGGACCACTCGGTATCTCCACCAAGTACGGGGAATTACTGCCCCTACACTCCTCCCCATCAGCTTCAACCACCATCCACTAGCACCCGGCATTCCCCTTCAAACCAGTTAACTGGAAATTGAGGCTTTATCAAGCAGTGTTAGGGCACTCCTGACATCCTAATGTGATCTGTGGTAGCTGATATGAAAGCTGTGTGATGAACTCTGTGAATATGCTATACCGGTATACCAATCCTTTACGCCTGAACTCTGCTTAAGCACAGGATATGAGTGCTATAGCTTTTATGATGACTTTGGATTCGGTATCAGCATCCAGTACATTGATTACTACAGAACAGCAAAGGATACAAGTGCTGGATTACGAGTTCTACTTATTTACAAACTGACTACTGTGTATACGACTACTAGCAGGTCGAAGCACTTGCTGATATTATTTCTGAACTCTTACATATATGGACACTACGGTATCAGTCCCAGATAACAGACTGTTATTGGATTATACAAGTTTCATCTACATATCTACCATAACCAGAGGGATGAGGATTAGGATACGAGTCAGGACAACATATAAAGAGACTTTGAGAACAATTTTTCATTGTTCCAGTTATTATTTTATCTTACATTTACGTATTAAGAAAATTACTCTAATTATGTTTGGGAGGTATTCTACTATCCTGGTAGATTACCAAGTAGAGTTATATATCTGGCAATTGTTAAGTCCAGATTAAGGTTGTCATACATTGGACATGTGTTCATGAGTTGGTTTTTCCAGTACATTGAGTAATAATTACATCCTACAGGTGTTCATGTAAATAATGTAAAGTATTTATAGTCCTATAGTCTGTACAGTAAATTATTTTTATAAAAAAAAACAAAGGAGAAGGGGTCTAGAGGTAATGTGGTTATCAGGTTCTTTATTTATAACCATTCTGAGTACTTAGTAACCATTCATAATAGTCAACACATTTGATTTCAAGGTTCATAGAAATCTTTCAGGTTGTATGAAATAACCTGGTATTGTTATACTTACTGGATACATTATCTCACGATTCTGGCCATCAGAGTGCCTTTTTGGTCATAACGCCGTTCCGTTATCCAGGTTTAACCACACTCTGAGTGCTTTTATTTTTTTCTAAGACCATGTTGGTTTGAACCTGGACATGTTAATAGATTGGAGAAGGATACAAAGTCACCCTCTATGGGAATCGTTCCCCGGCCACTGTGGCAATAGACAGACTTGCTATCCACTACACCAAGCTGAACGGTGCTAGAAAACAATGTACATGAAGGATTTGAATGAGTTTTCCAACATACCTGATGTTTACACACCTCGTTAGCATAGAATCCAATGGTGCTATGTCCTGTTATTAACAGGGAAACATCCTTAGATATCCCATATGAACATGCAATTCTCATTTCTCCATTTTCTTCTAAATAAATAAGAATCCAATGATTTTCCATAGCGATACCGGTCGGCACCCACCCCGTTCCGGCCATTCCTTGTTCGATGCGTATTCGACCAAGTTCTTCAGCTAAAAGTATGTCAGGTTACATCCGGGCACCTACCCGCTTCACTCAACAAGACAGAATGGCCGTGTGCGTTAGATCGTTATGTAAAATCATTAGATTCCCATTTATTTAGAAGAAAATGGAGTCCTAGGTTATCAGTACATTAATAACTTAATATTAAGTGCATTAATGTGTTAGATGACATCATTTTATGTTAACTACATGTGTATCTTTATACCTGGACTGGTGTGACACTTGTGATATATTCATACAGTACATACTCGTGTGTATCCTATATGGTTAAACCAGGTTATGAGCCAGGCAACTCGTATGCTAACCGTGTGCCCTAGATTGTATTTTTATTGTGTTAATACTATAACTTAGTTACTACCCTATTGTGTAGCACCTTGTCCTAGTCTTGGTGGGGGTAGTGTAGTGGCACGGTTTGTGATAGCATTAGATAAGTACGAGTTGGTCAGTTCCCGAGTGGGGCAGACACTTGGATCCGGGTCGGGTGCGCTGGGCGAGCAGTGGCACCACTGCTCTCCGGGCTTCCAGTGAGTGGCGGAGACAGAATTCTTAGGGAATATGTACGAATATGAGTTCCTTCTCTCCTCTGGCTCTGAGAACTAAGCTAACACTTTGGTACGATTGATTTGGAACTCGGAAACATTTAGTTGGTCTGTAATTAGGAATCCTGAATAAAACCTTGTTGCCTCTTAGGTAACCGGAGACTGTCGTTTGGTAGTTCTTTCCGCATATGACATACAAACTCGGAATACATGACCATTACATACTTAACAGGTGTTCCTTTGTGCAGAGGGAGAAAGCAGCTGTCAAGACTGAGAACCGCAGTCCCAATCTGTCTAGGGAGTAACATTTAGTTGGGTCTACATTTGTCGTTCCTGATGATACAATAGCCATCTCTGATTGGCAGTATAGTTAAACTCTGTACAGGTTACCAGTGTCGAACTGGATCTTGTGAGTTACTGGTCTTAAATTGGGCTTCATGCAATACAGTTGTTTAACCTTGAGTTCTCTTGTGGATCTGTGGAGTAGTGGAATAGTATGTCAAGGTGAAGTGCGACTGCAGCAACGACTATTTACATGGGTGTTGTCTCCACACTTGGATAGTTGTGTGTAGTAGCAAATTGAGGTCAAACATGTTTGCCTCCAATCCTCAGCTGCCACACAGCAGTATCAAGAGCTTTTGTCATATTCCTGGGATGCCCCAATCACCCACCCTTTTGATGACTAATATAGGCTTTTCACTAAAAAAGCATGATAGTCATATGATGTACTCTAGTACAAGAAATGGCTGTTTTTTTTCACCACTGCCCGCCTACCCCAAAAACCCAAGTTTCTGGGGTAGGTGGGCAGTGGTGACAAATACTAGCAATGCACATCAAAAAGTGCCAGTCCACATTATCGATGCAAAGCATCACAAAGTAAAAAGAACCTAGTAGTGGTACCATTGTACTCTTGACCAAGAAATTTTTGTCTCTGCACCACTGCCCACCTAAACCGAAAACACAAGGTTTCAGGGTAGGCGGGCAGTGGTGACCAATACTAGCAATGCACATCAAACAGTGCCAGTCCACATTATTGATGCAAAACATTACAAAGTAAAAAAAAACCTAGTAGTGGTACCATTGTACTCTTGACCAAGAAATTTTTGTCTCTGCACCACTGCCCGCCTAAACCGAAAACACAAGGTTTCAGGGTAGGCGGGCAGTAGTGACCACTTAAGTTAAGGACAAAATTCTACCAGTGAAGAAATACTGCACCAAGCAGATTGATAGGGTAATATTAATAGCCTTCAGTTCACCACTGTAGTATGGCTGGTGTATTATGCAATTCTTATCTGTTAGTCAAGGATAGTATTCAGTAGGTCCAGGAAGCTTTCCTTAAGGTATTTTGACTATGAATTAACTTGACCCAGATATATCCCCATTGACCTCCATTATATCCACTTAAAATGACTTACTTGTGTCGGGAATCGCAGTCGCTATGCATCGAGGCTTGAATGTAGTCGAGACTATTATTATGGATAGGCGCTCTTCGGGAGCGTCTCCTATGCTACTCGTAAGATGGCACCACACGTGGTCTCGAGCGGTGTAGAACGGGAGGCGGACCAGAGGGCGCTCAGTGCGGAACTAATCAACCATGACGAGGGGTATATATTCCGCCGTCCTCATATGATCGGGGTCTCACAGAGCTACCGGGCTGGTAGACTGATCTAGTCTCTAGAACGGCCTAACGAATGTTATAACGAGAGCTTTACCTCCTTCGGGGTATAGACTATAGGCATATGAAAGGTTGAAATGTGTTCGCAGTCCTTCTGTAACAAGTACTGTAATAAAGTGATTCTGAAACCTACACGAACTGACTAGTTATTGCTTCAATATTATAGTTGTCTCGATATTAAGGTGTATCTCGAAATAGCAATACCTACACTGGTGCCATGACCAGGATTCAGCAGGTGTTAGGCTGGCAACCGGTCAGTATGTCGAGAACCGTTTAGAGGAAGGGGAGGATGTGGGAGAAGCCCCAGGCTTTGCCACGCCGACCCAATCGGTGGGATCAGGCAGTTTCGTCGGATCCGAAGACTTGGAAAGCGAGCATGTGCTCTCGTCCGATGAAACATTGGGAGAGGATGAGTTCATCCCGAAAGGAGTAAAGTTGGATGAAGAAATTTATCCTCCTAGCTCTCGAGGTAGAGGCTTATTGTTTTTCAATACTCGGCCTCCAAAACGAAATGCTTTCTCGTCACCTATAGGTAGGACACGAGGGAGAGCTAGAGGCAGCGCTAGAAACCCTGAACCAGGGGGCACTCTAGATGAAATAGACGAGAGTCTCTTCAACCCAGGATGCTCCGATGCCTGCAAAACGATCTGTAGCGTTTATGGATAAGGCCATTCAGGAGGCTGAAAAAGCTCGAAAGGAGTTAGAAGAGTTACGAGCTGACCTAGCAAAATGGAATGCTTTTATGGACAATATCAGTCAAAGATATGAAATGAAACAACAGGATCTGAATGCTACTACGCATCAGTTAAAGGCAGTAAAAAGTGAGGTGCAAACCACACAATTGAAACTTGGTGAGACCTTTGATCAATTTCAAACGATTAATAGTAATCTGAACCAATTGATACAGTTGAGGAAAATGAGGAGGTCTGTCGAGGTATTATGCGTGAGAATAAAGACCTCGAACAGCAGAAGGCCGATTCTGTAAGAGAATTAGCTGATCTCCAAACAAGGAAAAGCATGCTGGATGACTACATCAAGAGAACGAAGGCACAGATACCGCCTTTCAATGCATCCAATGTGAGTGCGGTACCAAACGTTGGGGATCAACATCAACCCATAAGACAGGATAGTTCAGATGCAATCTATATTGAAACCCTCTAGTTCGATATTGAAACCCTCTAGTTCGACACAAGCTGGAGCTACGGGGGGAAATGTGAACTCGAAAGCGAGTGGCTCTTATAAAGCAACAGCACCTGTAAGGGCAATGAGCACCGTTACGAGTGGTACTTCTCAAAGTACACAAAGTCAGGCCCAATCGAGTGTTGCGGGTATTAGCCAGGGTAATACTCAAGCTCCAACGAGCTCAGGACAGACCTCGACACAGCCAATGTCCCAACCGGTAGCAAACCCCTTAACTGTCCAATATGCAAATGGAACAGTTAGTGGAGCTTGTTACTCTACGCGACCAAGTACAACCACAACGGTTTGAAAGTCTAGTTTGAGTCCAAGAGTGAGTGATTTGTACAACACCAACCCAGCAATAGCTGGCTTAGGATTGGATACAATCTCTCGACTGTTTGACGGGTTTGATGTTGTCGAGAGAAGTGTAAAACTTGCTTGGTCCATCAAAAAGTCGACTAATGCAGCTCGAAGGGTTGCTTCACAGCCAAAACCATACAAGGGTGACATACCTCGGCTGGAATGGTTAGCGGGTTTCATGGATGACATGAAAATCAGTGGTTGGAGTGATGAGGAAGCTCTTCCTCAACTCTGTAAATGTCTTCGAGAGGGAATAGGAAAGGTAGCTCTTGATAAATGGACTGAAGAATGCCCTAGTGGATCTTTCTTGCAGTTAATAGAGTGCGCCAGCTATGTTTACAGTACAGTGGGACGTACAGACCCACGAGTAAAATTTCGAAAATGTACTCAAAAGCCAGGAGAGTCTCCCAAGATATATGGATTGGCCCTACAAAGCCTATTAAGGAAGGTGCATCCTCAAATGCCAATGGATGACGAATTCTTTATGGAGGAATTGTTTGTGCAATTCGTTTTCAGTCGAGGGGATACCAAAACTGGCGACGTGATAATGATAAACCGGCCCAGAAAGCCCCTGTCGAGGGAAAGAAGTTTGCAGAACCTCTTAATCTGGAGCCCGATAAAGATATGGTTGAAGACTAGTAAAAGAGATCACTGAATCTCTAAGAAACGGAAGGAACGTACTAGAAATAGACCAAAATTAGACAAGAGTAGCAAAACTTGCTACAGGTGTCAAGAAAAGGGACATTTTGCAATGGAATGCCCGGCTGAAAAACCTGTATTACGAGGTAAACAGGAAAACTAAAGGGGGTTGCTTCTAAAGGCGACCAAGTGACCCCAGTAAGGGAACTTCACCATACAAGTGATGCAGTGAATCGGGAGGGATCTAAAGTGGTAAAGATGGCTAGTGCTGTGATAGGTGGGCAGGAACAACCCACTGAAAGAGAGACTAGCACCCTCGAGAAGGAAAAATCGTTGACTATAGATGATAGTCGATTCGAAAGCTCGAGTGAAGAGGGAGTCAAGCTTAAGGAAGTCTTGAGAGCTGCGGGTGCTCAACTCTCCCGGAGTCATCCATGTTTCGAATACCTAAAGAAACAGGGATTGGACCTCGGTATCACTAAAGATTTTAAACGGTTCACAGTAGATCCTTCTCCATTGGGGGAAGACACTGGTATTTGGCTGTATCTGTGCTAGGACGCATTGCTGAGTTTTTAGTTGATATGGGAGCTAGTCACTCCTTTATCAGCTCTAGACTTAACAATGCATTGCCCGGTAAGACTGAAAACTTCTCTTCGAAGGTCCAGGCTTGCTCGGCCGACGGTACCCAGATGCAAACGTATGGACTACCTTTTGTTCCATTAGAAGTAGGTAAAAGGGAACTCATTTTCTCACCTACAATAGCAGACATAGCTGATGACGGGATAATAGGCTTGGATTTTGCCTCCCTGTATGATGTTATTCTTAACCCCAACAATTGTTCTAACAATAGATCAACCTTACAGGGTTAAAGAGCAATGTGTATTACGACAGATCTCTTCGATAGCAACAGTGGCACAAACTGTGAAAATACCTGCAGGGACTTCGTGTGATGTACTCGTGAGGAGTAATCCGAAGTTAAGTCCGTGGTCCGTGGTTGAGCCCGATACGGAGTATCTTGCTAGTGTGGGTTTAGTTTCTGTCGACACCTTGGTTTCGAATGGATCATGGACGGTCATACCCATCTCAAATCCGGGAACGGAAGTTAGGTACTTACCAAAGGATCGAGAGATAGCCACTGTTACAGCTGCGGAAGCAACTGTAAGTGCTATAGGCCCTAAGAAAGACTTGACTGTAGATGAAGTATGCGTATTGCCGGAGGCTCTCGAGAGATTGGTTGAATCTTCCGAGTTATGTTCAGGGGAACAGACTGAGGAAATACGGTTATTACTTCGAAAGTATAGCAAAGCTTTTAAATCGGCAGGTGAACCCTTGGGCCATATTGAAAAAGTATTGCACCGAATTGAAACGGCATATGCCCCACCTTTTAAAATGCCTTATAGGAGATTGCAATTGGTGGAGGAGCATATTGAATCGATGTTAAATGATGGTGTAATCATTCCAAGTACTAGTCCATGGTCTAGTCCTGTACAAATGGTTACAAAGAAGGATGGTACTATGAGATTCTGTGTTGATTACAGAAAACTCAATGATATCACCAAAATGAATGCTTATCCCCTACCTCGAATAGATGAAACCTTAGATTCCTTGGGTGGAAAGGAATGGTTCTGTAGTCTGGACTTGGAGTCAGGCTATTGGCAAATTGCTATGAGAGAGGAGGATAAAGAAAAAACTGCGTTCACTAGTCATATGGGGTTGTATCAATTCGAATTAATGCCTTTCGGATTATGCAATGCACCGGCAACTTTCGAGGCCATGATGGAGTCAGTCCTGAATGATCTCTTATGGAAAAGCTGCTTGGTATATCTTGACGATGTGACAGTTTTTGGTAAGACATTTGAATAATGTTCTACCAATCTCGAATTGGTTTTAGAACGAATCCAACGCAATGGATTAAAAATAAAACTGAAAAAGTGTAGATCCCGATAAGCTGAAGGCAGTTTCTGATTGGGAAAGGCCCGAAAGATGTACGGTCGTTCCTGGGATTCTGTTCCTATTACAGAGACTTTATCCCAGGCTTTTCGAGAATTGCGTATCCTTTAAAAAACAATTGCACATTGGACTCGAGATCCATTCCCTTGGAAGAATGATCACGACATAGCTTTTGAGGAATTGAAACGTTTGTTTAGGGAAACACCAGTGCTGATGTATCCAAATGAAACTGGTCATTTCATTTTGGATACAGACGCAAGTAATGAGTCTATTGGAGCAGCATTGTCACAAGTGCAAGATGGTATTGAGGTTCCAATAGCTTTTGCGAGCAATAGCCTTAATAAGGCTCAAAGGAATTACTGTACCACTAAACGAGAGTTGTTGGCTGTAGTGGTTTACACGAAGAAGTTTAAACATTTCCTCTTTGGAGGGAATTTTACTCTTCGAACCGATCACTCATCTTTGAAATGGTTGCTTAATTTCAAGGAAGCGGAAGGAATGATCGGCAGATGGCTAGCACATCTAAGTGAATTTGGGCTGGAGAACAGCCATATCCAGCATAGGCCAGGCAATCAACATATAAATGCTGATAGTTTGAGCAGAAAACCTATTTGGAAATGTGGCAGGCTCAAATGTGGTGACTGTGGTGCTCACGAGGCTGTTATAGCCAGCGTGGGAACCCCTGTAGATCCTGTTTTGGCACAGAACCTTCTACAGTGGACTCCTGAATCGATATTGAAGTTTCAGGATGCAGACCCAACTCTAGCACACCTAAAAGAATGGGTTGAGAAAGGTAAATGTCCAACGAGACCAGAAATCTCATTGGAGAATAGAGAACTGAGGCTATTCCTCTCACAATGGTCGGAATTATTAATTTGGGATGGTTTATTGTGTAGATGGAAAATTAGACCATAAAGGCGAAGGATACTACAAATAGTAATGCCTTCTGCAATGAGACGGGATGTTATGTTCTTCTGCCATGGACATACAACCAGTGGTCATTTCGGTAAGAAGCGTTCACTCGAGCGTCTCGCACAGAGATACTACTGGCCTGGAATGTCTAAGGATCTTGAAAGATGGATTAAGACATGCCCACAGTGTTGCCTGAACAAACCAGGTATGGGGATAGGTAAAAGTCCTCTACAACAAGAATTGTTTGGTGTAAGATTCGCACGAATTGCTCTCGATATCATTACGGGTTTTAAAACAACCATAAATGATAACACATGCATGATGTTGGTGTCGGATTATTACACAAAGTACACAAAAGTGTTCCCCCTACCAAACCATCAGGCCAAGACATGTGCAATAGCACTGGTTAAGGGCTGGATACTTCTACACCTTTTATGTTACACTCGGACCAGGTAAGGGAGTTCGAATCTTCCATCTGGTAAGAAATGTGTCATTACCTTGCCATATGTAAGACGAGGACCAATCCATACAGGCCACAGAGTGATGGCATGGTGGAAAGGTTTAATAGGACTCTGATCCAATGCTTAAAACCATTGGTCAACACACATATGGACGATTGGGATGATCAATGTGAATTTGTTGTACATGCATACAACAATACAGTACATGCTTCGACTAATTGCACGCCGAACATGTTGGTTTACGGAGAAGATATCATTATGCCAGCCGACTTGGTTTATGGTGTAATCGGGATCAGTCCCGAAACATCATGTAGCATAATGTTTGTTGAATCCTTACGAGACAGGTTTAAGCACGCTTACGAGTCCGTTAGAATTCAACTACAAAAAAGTGCAAAATGGCAGAAAATAGGTTATGATACAGGTTTGAAGCCTCGTCACTTCAAACTTGGGGATAAAGTGGTTCGATTCATGAACCACTAGCCAATATCAAACTAGCCTATAATTGGGATGGCCCATATACTGTCTGCGAGATAGTTAGTATGTCAACCGTTTTTATACAAACCTCGTATGGGAGGCAGTATAAATCGAATGTGGATCGATTACGACCATGGTTAGGGAGAGATCTCACCACCGAAACCTATGGAGTTGGTTTGGAACTCGTAGAGGAGGTGGGGGAGGCAGTATGGATTACCCCGTCAATTGCAAAGAAGGGTCCAGGGAGACCTAAGAAGCAAAAGACAGGGGGGGAACCCCGAAACCTAAGCAATCCCAACCTAAAGGTGAAAAGAAAAAAGTCTCGGCGGGTGAAGGTAAACGGAAGAGGAAAATGACTGTTAAGACTAAGCAGACAATGGAAAAGGCTCCTCCCGCTACCAGGTCTACAAAAACTCCTCCTGAGGGGGTGAGGCGCAGCCCTAGGATTATGGCTAGGGATGCAGTGACCTCGAAGATCACAGCTAGTGTATTGTCCTGTCTGTTATTGTGTATTTTTGTATTGGCTAATGAGGAACGTAACCCTAACGCAATGACTGGAATGCTGACCTTTTCGATGATCTTGTGGGTGGAGGACGGAGAATCCGGCAGAATAGCTATAAGGCATTCTGTATTATTATTCCTCCAGGGGCTCCTAATGAATTGAAAAGACGTCGACATGGAAGACCGAAGGGACCGGTTAACTAGCGGAACAACTCGCTACCCCGAAAGGGATTGGCGGGAAAAGTGTAGTGGAACTGGGTCAAGTGACCTCATTATCAAAACAGGGTAAAGACGTATGGTTAAATTAACGTGCATGATTGCGCATGCACATTGTTTTAAAAGATATCAGGAGACATTGTGGATCCCACCACTTTGCGACTTGGCTGGGGTGCGCTTTTTTTTTTAGTGGTTTTTCTGTCTTAGGTCAGCATCTCTCGAAAGAAAAGATTAATTAATGTTAAACCCTTGTGTACCCCCATATACACAAGGTGTGTTGGTTGGCTCTCGAGTCAACCACACTACCCTAACGGGACCATGACCGAGCAGGAGGTCCAACTGACTCTCGCAAGCGGTGGTGGGGGTAGTACCCCCTCCCATAGCGGGCTCGAAGGAGCAGAGAACGGAGCCGATGGGTCGCCTGCTAGTTCAGGCAACACGGTCTCACCGGCACGTCAAGAGGAAGACGATCTTTTAAGGGTAGGCACCCTGAGCATTTCAGATGCACAGAATGAACCCGAGATCAACGTCGAGGATGACTCTGAGGAGGAGTCCGAATCGTTCGGTCAATCTTACATCGAGACACCTAAGTCTCAAGGTGAGATTTTCAAGCGTCCTAGTATCATAACTAGGTCGACAAAGGTCAAAGCAGCTGACCAATCAGCTTCTTCGAATGCTGAGGCTACAGAACGAGCCCCGTTGAATGTTTGCCAAAGTTTCAATCCGGAAGATGAAATGGATACAGAATTGCGTAATACCATTCTGAATAGACTAACTCCTCAGGAGTTTGACAATTGCGAGATGTTTTGGCTGAAAAACGTATGGTGGATGTGCTCTCGGCTCATCCCAACATGCGTGGTTCGCCAAGATAGTACAGGAAGCAGCCGAAATGGTTGTGCGCACCCCGAAACCAGTGTCCACAGTAACGGTTCAATCCCTCCCGCATAGTGCAAACGAGGCGAAGCGACATGGACGTTGACCAGGCAGAGAGTGTCAGTGACACTGAAATGGTGTCTCGAATGAGAAAGAAACCATCGGCTTCTTCGACACCTAAGGTCCCTAAACCTAAGGTCGATAAAAAAGAGGATTCTCCTAAAGAGGAGAAACTAACCCCGAAAAAGAGCGGCAAGAAAACTATGTCGCAGAAAGAGAAAAAGCTAGCAGCTAAAGAAGCAAAGGAGAAGAAGCTCCGAGATGAGGCATTAGCCTCAGCCGTGGAGCATCAGAAGAGGCTTGAGGAAGCCAAGAAAGCGTTCGATGCAGACAAGTCGGATAAAGAAGGGGAGAAGGAACCACCATCGGAAAATGATAAAATCATCTTCGCCAATGCCTTGTCGAAGTTCAGTAGGTTTAAACCTATGAGCTTCAAGGATTGTCACATGGATGAAAAGAGACATTGTGCTCCCCCTGCTGTCTATCCCGACAACATGGAGGACGACGAGCAATGGCTTCGCAGATCCAACGAGGAAGAGTCAGTTTTCCAATGTTATTAGGACTGGTTCAATAGAGTCATGAAAATGGACAAAGCTTATTACTTGAGACCAGAAACTAAAACTGAAGTGGGTCTTTGTCAAGTATGAAGAAACAAAACGAACGCCTGTCACGGGAGTAGGTTCGAGGACGCTATTCATTGGGTTAACAAGATTCACAGTGAGCTGATGGCCGGATTCACGACCAAAGATGCTATAGTAGCGGAAGAGGGTTCCGAGACTGATGTCCCGAAACTAAAGGAATCCGTTGGCGAGTATGTCAATGGTAAATTGAGAGCTCGATATGTAGTTTCCTACGTGACAGACCGACTGGACTTGCAGAAAGCCTATTACGAGGAAATGAAAGAGTGGGATAAGGCTGCCCATCCCTCGAAGAGGAAGGCAGATGAAAAGAATGCCTATGGTATTTCGAAAAAGAGGTCTCGGTTTGACAAAGGTGGACCCGTGTACGTAGCAGGTGCTACAACAGTCCTCCAGAAATTTGAACCAAAGCCAAATCTTTCGATTCCAAGAAAACTGATTGGAATCAAAGCCCTAGCTCGAAAGTACATGCCGGGAGTCTGTCATCGTCTTCGGCGGAACACTTCCCGACATTGCCACCTGGCGACCCTGATAGGCTAGTTAAAAACTGGCAGGAGAAATTCTCTAAAGCCCTCAAAGTCTTCGGGGATACAGTTGTCCAGAATACTCTGGCGTGTGTTGGTAACATTCATGACGCTGAAAAGGGTCATCTCTACCAACAGGAGGAGGAACATCTTCGCGAGAAGGTCGAACAGGCCGACAAACGTGAAAAAGAGGCCCAGAAAAATGAAGAATACTGGGGGGTTAGAGTTGCAAAGGAGAGATCCATCTCGGACCAACTTAGATTTAAGTTCGAGATGTGCTTCAAGGGACACACTTTTGACGAGTGGAAGGGCCAACCTTCTCAATTACGGGAATGGTTAAAAGACTTAGAGGACTCGGATTAATTTGTTTTTAGTTTGAAGGACTCAATAGAGGATGATTGTTATGTGTTAGTACATACCACGTCCACCAAAGCTTTATCGAAGCGTTGTATATATAATACACGCTAATTTGGAGACCACTGGATACCGACCCCTACCTCGAGGGCTACCTTAACCTGAGCTGTCGAGATGATAACCTGGAATATTCTTCATTACGAATCTGGACTAACCTCGTTGGTACTACCATATACGTTGGACTTAATTGATGGACTTACCTATGTGTTCATCTTGAAGAGGATTTAATCTTCTGGCTCGCGGGACCACCGTCCAGGACTATGGACCCCTCTATTGAATAATATGTGTTTACGTCTTATAAAGATGAATTGTGATGTTTTATGTGATTCTCACGTTACAAACGAGATCACTTATATACAACCTGGTGCATGGATATAGGTTGTGGACTATATATATTGGGTTACTTCGAAGCTGAGCTTCTATTTAATACTCAGGAGACCCATTAGAAACCTCTTCAGTGTCAACCCTGGAAGTAGGATATGGACTACCTTGATCTTTCCAATGGAGGCTGAATGAAGTAGGTCTCTCGAGGTCAGGCAGGTTGTACTCTATGTTATAACTATGTTGTTATTAACTTTAACCATACCAATATGTACCGAAATTCATGTTGAACCTTGTATTTGACTGTCTATTAATAATATGAGAACTTTACTACGAAGCTCATGATATTTTTAATCAAGGTTACATGATCTGTATATGAGTTCTTTTAAGAACTGATATGTTGGGTTTCTTATGAGTAAACATGATGATTATGTGTATGTATTAATAATATCTCGTTATGGTCTCGATTCCCTAGGTGAATTGTATAGATAAACTATGGTAAAATCATTACTGTATCTATCACCATTTTTACCCTAGTGTTATCTGGAGGAGGGTAGTGTAGGGAATTGCAGTCGCTATGCATCGAGGCTTGAATGTAGTTGAGACTATTATTATGTACCGTCTGGTAGTAGGATAGGCGCTCTTCGGGAGCATCTCCTATGCTACTCTTAAGGGGGCACCACACGTGGTCTCGGGCGGTGTAGTACGGGAGGCGGACCAGAGGGCGCTCAGCGCGGAACTAATCAACCATGACGAAGGGTATATATTCCGCCCTCCTACTATGATCGGGGTCTCGCAGAGCTACCGGGCTGGTAGACTGATCTAGTCTCCAGAACGGCCTAACGAATGTTATAACGAGAGCTTTACCTCCTTCGGGGTATAGACTATAGGCGAAAGGTGGAAACGTGTTTGCAGTCCTTCTGTAACAAGTACTGTAATAAAGTGATTCTGAAACCTACTCGAAACGACTAGTTATTGCTTCGATAGTATAGTTGTCTCGATAATAAGGTGTATCTCGAAATAGCAATACCTACACTTGTATCCAAGGACTTGTTTTCCATCCACCCTGAGAAATGCCCGCCCACCCTGAAAACACCCGCCCGCCCCATGAAAATGCCCGCCCGCCCCATGACAACGCCCGACCGCCCCGTCCTGGGTCGGCCTCGCTTGCCACCACCACCACCACCACCACGAGCGCACACACCCCATTGCTGGTCACTGGTTTGTGGTTGAATAACAAATAATTTTCTTTTGATGTTTAAGCTAGAATAAAGGAGGCAGAGAAAAAAATTAGGTAGGGTAGGTAGGTGTAAAAGGGGTAGGGTAGGGGTAGGATAAAGTAGGGTAGGGGTACCTCTTAAGTAATAGGGGGGAAAAAACACCCCAGGCGCGCATATGTATAACATATACACACCCCTTACCCTACCCTACTTTACGCTATATACCCCTACCTTCCTACCTCTACCTACCTACTCACTCTACCTACCTACCTACCTACCTACCTACCTACCTATCTATTTATCTACCCTACCTACCACCACAACAATGGCAAAAGCAAAATATCCTACAGATTTGTCACTGTTTATAATCAGTGAAATGATTGGAGACGATTATTTGAAGGAGCAAGCACCCACTTTAGGAATTCACATGGATGCACTACACTATCTTACATGTGAAGACAGTCCCCCTGAGCAATAGGGAAGGCTCATGCTGTGGTAATACTTGGACACAACACACCCTTTCAAATATGAGATAAGTGGGATGTCCATTTTGCTCTAAAGGAAATTGATAAAAATAAGTCATCAGGCAGAGACAGAAAAAGGGGAGATATATTACATTGTGCATTATTGTTGTTGATAAATCAATTCACTCATCTGATACAAATTAGTCTGGACAGGGGTATTTTTCCAAAATAATGGGCAATGGCAGTTGTAAGACCATTACCTAAGGATGGAGTCTTAGCAATGGTAAAAAATTGGAGACCCATATCAATATTACCAATGCCGTCTAAAGTCATTGAGAAAATTATGTATTATTACTTATGTGAAAGTATGAAGAAAAATGGTACTTTTTGTGAAAACCAATATGGTTACAAAAAAAGGGACAGGTACTGGTGATGCCACTTTTGACTTTGTTAATGAGCTTTATGAATGTAGAAACAATGGTCTGATAACAGGGGCTCTATTAATAGACTTCACTAAAGCATTTGACAGTGTATTACATTCAAAATTGCTAATTAAACTCAGTAAACTTGGTTTGAGTAAATCTAATTTTCTATGGTTTAAAAGTTACCTGGAAAATAGAAAACAACGAACTAGCTATGGTAATAAATTGTCCTCAAACCAAGATATTGATTACGGTGTCCCTCAAGGATCAGTTTTAGGTCCCCTGTTGTTTGTCCTATATATTGATGATGTTGTTAAGGTCTTAAATGCAAGATTAAACTGTATGCTGATGACATTGTGATTTATAGTTCTAACAAAGATGTAGACTTGGTTAATGAGAATTTGAATGAAGATTTAATTAACTTTAAGCGTTGGGTTATCAAAAAAACAGACTAACAGTAAATCCAACTAAAACAAAATTTTTGTGGTTTTGTAGTGCTCATAAATTAAAAAGATGCCTGGATTCTACTATAGACTTCAATGGCAGCACTGTGCAATCTGTCACCTTCTTTCCATATCTAGGTGTACATATTGACAGTAAACTTAGTTTTGATAAACAGATTAAAATTATTAAAAGAAATGTATGCAATAAACTATTTAGGTTTGCTAAGTTAAGAAAGTTTTTAACACAAGAGCAAAGTGTAAAGATATACTGTTGTACAATCAGACCAATTATAGAATATTGTTCAATTATAAGTACTAGTTGTAATGAGGATAGTCTTACGGCATTACGACTGCAAAATAGAGCTCTTAGAGTTTGTCTGAAATGCAATATTAGATGATATAGTGTGAAGGAGTTGCATGAAATTTGTAAGGTTCCAGTGTTAGAGAAAAGATTTGACAGGCTATTATTATGCTTAATGTATAAGAAATCAAAGACTGTGTTAAATAGACCACAATCGTATAATACAAGGTCTCAAAAGAAGATTGTTTTTGAACTACCTAGGGTTATTACTAGACACTATAAAAGATCGCCATGGTACAGAGGGGTGGCTCTGTTAGGCGCATTTCGGCAATCTGCGCCGATTGCCAATTTTGCTTTGCGCCATGCACAAATGGTGTGAGTTTTCAATAAAGTTTATAAAGATTTCCTTAAATTCATTTCTCTTGCATATTTGGGAGATGAGTATTTATGTTTGCCAACAGATTGTATGAGCATACACATCTTTATCACTTTATATATATAAAATATCTCAGACATGTCAGACCTGCTTGCCGATACACTGATATTGGTGCTTCGCGCAAAATTGGAACTTTGCGCGGCGCCGATCTTGCCCAATTTGCAAATTGCGCTGCGCTGTTTGCAAATTGTGCCGATTCGTGATTTGCGCGTGACAGCTCTCTTGAATACTCTACCTGAGGAGATTCAGAAAGCTACGACAAAGGTAAAATTCAAAGAGGGTCTGATGAAGATAGAAAATATAAGGTTGAACCTGAAATTGGGTTATAATTGACAATGAGAAGCAGGTGTGGAAACCGCGCCGCTTCATATTCATATTTATACTCACATTCATATCCTTTTTCATGTTTACATCCATATTGATATTGCTGATGTTCCCATATGCATATAACAGCATATACCACCAACTCTAATTATCACTTATTTGAACTCAAGACAAGGTGTATCTAGCTGTAATGATGATGTACTGAAATAATTTGTAGAGACACAAATCTCTATGTATGACATATTATTTACTATCTATCTCTTTTTGCTTTTAGTTTGTTTGTCTGTACTTTCTATGTTAATAACCTATTGAGTGAATATTGCCAGTCCCTATTTTTCTATCTCCTGATTGTGTTCATATTGACATTTGTCAAGATCCATGAAGTTATTGTACTGTTTCATTTGTGACTTTCCTTTGAAAAATCAATAAAACTTGGTCTGCTCTATAGCATTATTTAAATGAACATAGCAGTTCATTAATGCAATGAGCAAGTAAAAAAAACACAAAAAAACTAAGGTTTAGAAAATATCGGTCTAGGTCAAAGATTTTACGATTTCAACTTAGTGGTGAACACCAGGGAGAAAAAGGATTTCATCAGCTTGACAGATGCTCGCAAAGGACCACACTGGAAGGTATTGGGAAAGCAGCTTTCGTTGACTGACACGGAACTTACCGCTTTGGCCACAACCATCTCAAAACTAGCTGATGGTCGTAAACCTTGTGAAGTGTTGAGGATATGGAAATACACCGCCGTTTGTTTTAGTGGACATCCTATGTGGACTCAACTTGAAAAAGGCAAGTTGTTACGCTGAGGAATCATTGAAAGCAGTGGAAATGGCCGCGTACGAAAAAAGAATGGTGGATGGTGTAGTCGATTTGCTTTAAAAAAATACTGTCGCTGCTGCTGCCGCTGGTTGAAAAAGGTTAAAAGAGGAGATCAAGTGTCGCCAATTTGTTTTGAGCGCAGGAATAAAAAGGACTGAAGGACTGAGGAGAGGAAGATTGAACAACATACTGAATACGACACCAGGAGCACCACTTGTGGGGAACATCCATCACCAAAGACGGTAAGCGCCGAGTCACCAAGTGAAGGGAGAAGTGAACTTCGCGACATAGTGAGTCAAGATTGCTTTTCAGTGCGACAAGAGAGAGAAATGCACTGGATCTTTCCTGATGTCAGGTCTGCCACTCACGTCACCGGTGAACCGACACACAGTAACAGAGCCTGGAGCAGATGTGGCCTCGTGACGGGACAGGCAGCGACAGCTGACAACTTATGTCTCTAGACACTCCTCAGGAGGATCGAAACAGAGGAGCTAAGTGTGCCAGAGGGACATGGCACACACGTAAGAAGTTGAATGGGTTCTAAACTGCAGCCCATAACAGATGGGGTACGGACCTCCTCGATATCCGTTAGGGTGAAGTGTGTTTATATACCCCTTGTCTATGTAGAACGCGCAACTAAGGTGGCCAACAACAAAGTGTGAAAATAAAAAGCTAATAATTTAAACCATCTGTTGTGTTTTATCAAATTTATTCTATTGCTACAAAGAATTGTGATTTTCATTTTGAAACTGAAAATAGGGTCTGTGAGGCACTTTTTTTCAGATCCTTTCTTAAAAAAACAAAAGTAGCGATGCTATGTGCTTAGGCGGTCGGCATCTCTAATGTGGCCACCTGGTGAGAGCAGGCGCACTCATGTTGTTTGTGCACAGGCAGCGGCGGTGGCAACAGTTTACAGCTCACTGAGTTGCTACATCGTTGTTCCAGTGCAATATCCTTGTGCCGCATTGCAAAACGGGTGAAATTGATTACTCTGCCACCAATTTACATAAGGTTAGGGCGCAATTCACAAACAGCACTGCACAAATTTGAGAAAACGTGGTAAGACCATTTCTACTGGTTTTGTTTTTAACCACATAGGGGTTCACTTAGTTTAGCTATAAGCAGTTCCAATAATATCCACTAGGTGTCAGATGTGAAGAAAACACTAGGTTTTTTTACCGCAAAAAAGCGCAGGCAGCTTAAAGCAGTTCCAATAATATCCGCTAGGTGTCAGGGCACCACTAGTTTTTTAAACTCCACTAAACCCATCTATAAGTAGTTCCACTAGGTGTCAGGTCAAAATGACGTTGTCAAGGTCAAGGTAACATCTTTGTTTATATTTTAATGTTGCCATGACAACAACACATTTGTTTATGTTTTGTTGTTGCCATGGCAACCGTCTCGCATGCCTTCAATTGCAACATTTCAAATTTCCCGCCTTTTAAACTAGACTATCTCTCAGCCAATCAGAGCTCAAGAAACTAGGTCATGACATCACTTCCGGTCTCTCGAGATTTCAAATTTCCCGCCTTCAAAACTAGGTCACTTTCGGTTTGTAAATAGGTCAAATTGATTTCAGTAGCTGTTCCTATGCACTGAGTTTGCCCCTATATACTACTTCTGTCATCCATGGCTATATATATAGGATGACGAAATAGTTCAAAGGGTCCTTGAGTGGCCAACCCTCTCTTAGTATATGGTTAACACCTATACAGACTCAACTGGGTAGCTAGTACACGCCCATGGTATAGATCCTGTTTCATATGTCATTCTAAATTGATTCTTATCAGCATTATCTTTATGATTACAGCAGGCCATTTTCACCCAGACCCGACCAAATTTCACCCAAAGACCTCCATTGTAAAGCATAGGCCACTGTCTTTTCCCATCAAAATAAGTAACACTGTCTCTATAGGTAAACGTCTGGAATATTTGAATGATGTGTGCACAATACAGATCTTCAAATTGGGATATCTTTAGAGAACCCCTCTTTGAACTGAACTATTGAAATCATTCACAAATATTCTTCCATGAATTGTCTCCATACTTTTTAAACCAAAAATGATAGACCTTACCTTGGAAGGTGCTAATTCCTGGAGGCCCTAGCTTTATAAAGCATTGCCTTTGTTATGAGGGTAGCACTCTGTCACTTCCAGCAAAAGTAGACAAGCAGTGCAAATATGTTTTTTTTGCTGGTCTTGCCTTTTCGAATATATGTCTGTTCCCCGAACTGATCTGCAGAGACTACCTGGTTTGTGACGGCAAACATGATTACCAAGCAAGTAAAAGGATGCTGCCTCTTCATCAAGTTGTGTCAATTCTAGAAGGTACCATGTTACATATCTTGCATAATTCCAATGGCCAGCTGCAAAAAAGTAAGGTACTATCTTCTGGATAAAATACACATACAAGGTGAAATTTGCTTCCCTTTCTGCTCTAAAGAACATATGCGCCCGTAACACTGAAAGTAGGAAGCAATCTACCCAAAGACGACCTGTTTTTTGAGGAACGTGCTGCTGATAGTTCATATTCCAGGGATTCCCATGATTTCTTGCTAGATTGTACTGATTCTCTCATGATTTCAGTTGCTACTATACGAAAACCTCTCATTGCCTTTGGCCAAGCCTTACCATTTTGTTCGTAGTTCCATTGTATGCAGCCCCAAGGATCTCCTTCAATCCTGATCCTGCCATGAGATTTCCAATGGATCCCAAGAAAGACATAAGCAAATGCATACCACCTGGTCTAGGTAATAGATGTTTCCATCTGTTTGGGTTGGACCACTTAATTTGCAAAAGTACTTTGTACAGTTGTAGGTCAGCAACCAAGTGGAGGCATCTCTGGCCATGAGACTTGAAAAATGTCTCCAAGTACATTATGCTGGTGAGAACTGTGTCTGGGTGGCTTGGTGGTGCATCTATGAGAGGACCATACACATACTTTGTTGCCTTTGAAATAAAGCCATTTTCCCTGGCCATATGTGCCATGTAGCCAGACCATTCAGCTGGGGGATCTTCTTCTGAGTCATTGGTTATGACTTCATTATGCCATTCAATATCAGCATTTAGTGCTTGGGTTATTTCATCCATTTTTTTCATTGCCTCATGGAATGGTATACCATCATGGTCATGGTTACTGGAGGCATTGGATTTTTTTTCACCTTGATAAAGCTGGAGATCATTTTCACACAGGGTATCAAGCTTGATTTTGGTCATATTGGGTATACTGACTCTGGGTATGATAGGTCTGATTTTGTCTGCCTTTTCAACCTGATCTACACAAAGTGATTGTTGTTGAGTCACCTCTGTGACTAGGGCATGTGTTCCTCTACATTTGGCGTGAAGATGTGAAGATCATAATTGTCAATCCATGACGAGAGCTGCCCTTGATTTTTCTCAAGACCTTGGATTGTTTGAGGTTGAGATCCCATGTAAATAGCTGCTGAAGTTCTAAAGCGAAGGACCTCATCATAAGTTGCAGTGATTCCATAATCATGTAATAGTGTCACAAGCTCCTTAGACCCATGTCTATGGTGTGTAGGGGCCAGCTCTGGCTGTAAGTCCATGGCGGTAGGCCATCTGCCCCGTTCAGTCAGTATAAGCTGCCCCCTTGTGTATTATACTGATCCAGATGTAGGTGCAAGGTAGAGAATGTCAGACGGGGAAGTAGCTCAGCGGTAGAGCTTCCGCCTGCAGGTTGGAGGGTCCCGGGTTCGACTCCTGGTTTCTCCAGGACGTTTTCCGCCAACCTCTACAGGTGTAACTTTAGAGCTAGACCCAGCGTTGCTTGGGCAATGTCATAGTCCTGCTGTTTAGGGATCTCATTGGCCTCTGAGTTAATTTTCCTTTTCTGTTTTTGGATCATTTGGGTTTCCTCACTCTCATGGTCAACTTTGATTAACTTCAGGTTTTTTGGCAGATGATCTTTAAAGCAAAGTAGGCTTGTACAAACACTGATATCCAGTTTGATGAGGGTATTTCCAAAGTGAATCTGCAATTTTGAAATAAGTTCTCTTCGACTCATCAATTCATTTTATTTGCAGAACCCAGAATATGAGTCCGCAGTTGTCCAGATACAAGTTGGATCACTCTCCATAAGCTCAATCACCATCCCAATATCATTCTTATTCACTGGCTATTCCTTATTTTCTGGTGTTTTCGCTGCCTTGATGTTCCTTGCCCCCATGAATGTATTATAACTATAATACCTAGCATCTGCTGCATGCAGATCACTGGGGGCACCAAGCAATCTCAGTTGCACATCATAAGCCTGCTTATCACCCTGTTGCTCACATATTTGTAGGACCACAGATTTTAAGTCATTCATGCCAGCTCTTTCAGCTGCCCTGCAGAGGCTAAACTCTCTCCACCTCGATGGATTCTTCTTATCCTTCACTTTACACTCCTCCCCACAGAATATACAATGACACTGAAAGTTGAAATGACATATATAGTTCTGACTTCTGTCTTGTTCTTGGTGGTTCACTTTGTGCTCTGCTACTTTTCGGTTTGCGGTTGTTGACTGGATGGTTTATATGTTCTTGTGAAATGTATGATGCCATGCATTCGCTGTGGTATTTTATGATCTTGTCATCACATTGAGTCAGGTCAGTGTGTACTGTTAGATGCAGACAAATTCCTCTTACTTCACTAGCCTTGATTATACTGTTTAGTCCTCCAAATCCTGCAGTACTCAGCTTACTGCTTCTGTTACATCCAGGGAATATACACATCTCTTCGATGATGGTGATTCTCCTAAAACAGATTTTTAAAAAGAGAAAGATATTTGTATATTCATGATAATATCATCCGATTTCTGAATCAAGATGACACACTCTGTTTTTTATAAATGTATTAATACCTTTCAATGGTGTAACTGAGAGACATCAGATGTCTATAGATATATTGAATATATTACCCACTTTGTTACTCAATACATTTCATTAGTTAGTGTTCCCAATTGGTACAGGCTCTGTATCACCAATTCAATGCAACTTTTGGGATCAGGAGGGGAAGTGAGGGCTAAGAGCCAATATTGGAAAAGGGTTGAATCCTTTTACATGGGTACACTGCAGGCGAGGGTGCATAACAATGCATGCTTTGTTTTTCTTAAATATGGTAGCCATATGATTCATCTTAAATTCGTATATACTCTCTATATACATATTATAAGTGGTTGGTAAGTGGTAATAATCATATGAGTGGCAGGGATTTTGTTCATAATATTGAGACAACTCTCCCACTTGTTTTTAAACGTCTAAGGGTTTGTGGCCTTACGGACCTGGGGGTTCGGGTTTTACGGTTCGGAAAGAAAGAGTAAGACAGTATTCCAAGTGTATGCCAAGGGTTAGTTTTATTACTTAACGCACACTCACGGCTGCCGGATGATATCAAAGAGGCAGCTAATATTAAAGAATAATGGTCTACATGGTGTGGAGGCCAGAAGGGCCTCTGACGTAGCGGCTGAGCCCTGGGCTTTATATACGGACCCAGGTGTTCGTCGTCAGATGTCCCCACAGACCCGGATCGGTGCTGCCACCTATCCGGAACCTGAGGAACATCCGACGACTCGTCTCACCCGCCACGTCAGACGGTACCCAACTCCTATGGTTTAATAACGTGTACCTCTACAAACGTATTTTTTTAACGTTGTTATGCCAAGTGGGCTATGTTATGAGTGGATTGGACGATGGGTGGAGGAATAGTTGCCTGAGGGTGAGTTTGATGTGTTGTATAACTGAATGATGCTGTATTTAAAAAAGAAGTGGTTGGGAACGAAACATTAGTATTTGGAAATTGAAAATTTTCATTAAAATGACAGGGATCTTCTTCATCATGAAGGTGAACTGTATAGGATGTCGACAACAATGGATTTGCATACACACACAGCAGTTACAGGTAGAACCCCTACAACTGGTGGGTGGGGATTGAACTAATTGGACTCCCCCTTGTAGAATATATGCAAAGAATCACTATGAGCGATTATTGAAAAAATAATATTAAGAAAATGCTGTGTATGAGTGGATTGGAGAATGGTGGGGAGAGAATAGGTGCTTGAGATTAAGGTATATGCATTGAGGAACTGAATAATGTTGTAGTAACAAAGTGGTTGGGAACGGGACACAAATTGTAGCAGAGGTGTCTGGTGAAGGATTCCAGAGAATTGAATGACCCCAAAAACTCCATATTACAATTTCCTTTAGGGCTTAAATAGGTCTAGATTGTGCATATTTATGCATAGAGTTAAGTACCAGAGCTATGACAATGCTGATATCTTGATTAAAAGACATTTAAGAAAGGTGTGGTATCTATAGCGACACAACATTTTTAATACCTAAAATAACAATTAGAGATCGTGAGGGGGGGTTGATATTGTTCAAATAACGTCATAAGAATTCTTAGGATATATTACCTAAAAGGTGGAAAAGGTTTGAGGCCCCTATCATTGTCATTGATAGTTCATATGAAGTCTTACTCTAAAAAGTTTTTTTTGGGATTGTAGAGGTACATAACATATAAACCATAGCGTTGGGTACCGTCTGACGTGGTGGGTGAGTCGAGTCGTCGGACGTTCCTCAGGTTCCGGATAGGTGGCAGCACCGATCCGGGTCTGTGGGGACATCTGACGACGAACACCTGGGTACTTATATAAAGCCCAGGGCTCGGCCGCTACGTCAGAGGCCCTTCTGGCCTCCGAAGCATGTAGAACACCATTGATAATTATTAGCTACCCTCTTCATACTATCGGGTAGCCGTGAGTGTGCATTCGTAATAAAATCTATCCGTTGGCATACACTTGAAACATCGTCTTACTCTTTCTTTCCGAATCGTAAGACCCGAACCCCCAGGTCCGTAAGGCCACAACCCCTTACACTGGTGCCGTGACCAGTTAATTCTGGTGTATAGCCCAGACGTTATAACGTCCGAATGGCTAGTACATGGGTTAGATAGCCTCGCGGAAACTAACCCAGCAGGGCAATTAGTTGCCCAGGAGAATGGCAATAGATCATTAGTGCTCCAAACCCATTCGAACTCCCAAGATGCAGAATCTGCATCTTGGAGAGATCCCAAACCTCACTATAATGATAGTAAGGAGAATCTACCAGACTCTGTACTAAGTGAACAATCCATACAGAGGCAGGGTAACTTGATAAACCAACAATCACTTGTTGACGAATTGAGTAATTCGATGTTCGAAGTTGGTGGTAGTACTAACCCAGAACATCCGGCGCCAATGCCAAAAAGGGTAACATTTGGAAAACTACCTTATAGATTACCCAGACCCGGGCTACCCATATTAGATTACAGCGCTATAGATGGCGACTTAACCTATGCGGTACCGGAAGGTGAGGAATTTAAACGACCGGATGTCCTGTTGTTAAATGAAACCTATGTAACTTTGAACGAGAACCTAAATACCTTGGTCAAAGCTAAAGATGAAGTATTCAATGAAAAACTTCAGCTGGAAGAAGACCTGACTGGCATGTGAAGCGAATTCGAAGCCAGAAGGAGTGAGTACATAAAGGAACTCGAAAATGAAGAAATAAAACTTCAGGAAATGAGAAAGTCATTCAATAAAGAATATGACAATAGACACATTCATATCCAAACATACATAGATACGAATGATCAACTAAGTCTTGATAAGTCAAATTACGAATCCGAAATATGCCATTATCAGAGCGAGTTAGAGAAATTGAAACTTCAGTGTAGTAAACAAGCTGAAGACAATGAAACCATCTGGGTAGGCATTATAGCTTACAATAAACAACTGGAGGAGGATAGACAGAAACTCACGAATGAGCTTCAGGAATTGCAGACTACTGCAATAACCCTAGACAAATATGTGGAAGCCACCCAATTGACTATAGGTACTATAGATCCAGCTGTTTAGTCTACAATGTTGGGGAAAACACCCAAAGATGCAACTCCAATTAGATACAACCCATTCGTTGACGATGGGGCTGATAAGAATGTAGTATCCGGAATCTATAAGAAACCGGATGATACCGCAGGTAATGGAAATGCACCTACACCAGCAGCTCCTATGCTGGATACAATAGGTCCGGCACCGCCAATACCAGATTTGAGTCATAAAATTAAAGCGACTCACGATAATGCTATTGGTGCTAACAATAATACACCCGTAGCACAACCGAGAGTACCGGGACCACCGAGACATATGTTAACACCACTTTCATATTTCTCTCAACCCGGTCATAGTACACCAGCAGGCCCAAGATTACCGAACCCATCTTCGGGTCAAGGTAATGGTCCTAATGATGGACGTTTTCCCAGACCGAACCCGCCACAAACCAATGTTAACGGCGGTACGTACCAACCAAGAACAACTTCCTATGGATATAGATATAATTATAATCCGGCAGGAAGTAGTAATTACCAAAATGGTAATAACTATAATCAGGGATGGAATCAAAATAATTCTTACCCTAGGTATGCATCTTCCGGAACAGCTGGAAATGCCGGTTATAGTGGCGGATGCCCTAGCGTTCATCTGGGCACTATCCTAACAACGGTCCACCAGGAGGAAATCCTCCAGGCGGCCCAGGAGGATCCGGATCCGGAGGATCAGGATCGGGAGGAGATGGCAGGAAGCCAAACACAAGAACTTCCATGCCTGCAGGGATGCAAACCATCTTTGATAGAAGCCAATGTATCCAAAACCTTGGCATTGACTGCTACCGAAAGGGAGCAGATGGCATGGAAGTCATGAACTGGAGCATGCGAGAAGAAGATAGACTACGCGGATGTAATAATCCGGCACATAGACAAGCACGGATACCTCCTCCATATGATTCCAATGATCCATGGAAGGATAGGTATCAAGCTTTTGTCGACGAAGTCAATTGTAGTGGCTGGACAAAAGAAGAAGCTCTGCCCTATTTGATCTGTTGGTTGAATAAAGGTGGAAAAGTAGCCCTCAACCAATGGAGAGCAGCGTACGGAATATACGGCACTTATGATCAATTGGTCGAATGTGCCGCATACCTATTCGGATCAATCGTTAGAGAGGATCCATGGGTAAGCTTCAAGAAAAGGACACAGAAACCTAAAGAATCTCACAAGGTCTTTGGTTTGGAGCTACAGGACTTGCTATCAAAAGCGCGTCCGAATTGGGCTCATGACGATGACTGCTATCTACAGGAATTGTTTATACAATTCTACAATGGATTGCGGGATCCAGATCACAAACAAGTAGTTTGGGATTCTTGGAAGGATGACACTTCCTTCAGTGACTTGTTCATATCAATCGATGGACATGATATGAAGAAAAGATTGGTAGGTCTAGGACCTAACCCGGTAAGAGCAGTTCCGTTCCAATACGGAGGTACACCTGCTCCAATATATGAAACTTCCCAGTTAGCCCCGGTCGATTCGCATGAGGCTGATGAGGAGGACGAATATGTCTCCGATGAAAATGGAGAATATATTGGATCAGTCCAGGTAGCTGGAAAGTATTACCGACAGAAGCGGTATAGGAAGGTACATTCGAGAGGGAGGGGAGGATCCGTTGCTGGTAAAACAGCTTCCGGACCGACTCAATCTGGCAATGTAACCTCTACGGCCAAGCCAACTGTGGCAGCCGCTGTTGCTCCGACTAATATGATGGAAACATTAATAGCCGGATTAACAGAAGCTCTGAAGAGACCGAGAGTTGATAAATCTCAAAGGAGATGTTTCAGATGCCAGAAACTGGGGCATTATGCTCCCGAATGTATGGCTGAGAAACCTGTCCCTCGTAGACAGGAGGGTGTCTCTGGAATAAGTACAGAGGAAAACTAAGGAGGGGTCTCCCGATGGGCAAAGAAGGGGATCCCAGTGACAAATCTTGCCATGATATCACCATCCGTGATGATAGTTCGCATGTAGTAGCAAACTCGCCTAGCACCGAGGTGGTTGTAGACACCCGGAAGGTTAGGGAAGCTGATATAACAGGTGCCACGGGAGCACAGGGGAAACCCAATATCAGAAACGAGGTAGGCGGCTATGAATTAGCCAGGGTTGGTAGTGCCCACCTGCCCCCGGGTCATCCTTGTCTGGAATACCTGAAAGGATGTGGATCGACTCCAGGTGTGAACAATGACGTTCCGATCATCACGGACATGCCCTCTGTTCTAAACGGAAGGCGGTGGTATGTTTGCCTTACTGTTAACGGAAGATCTGCTGAATTTCTCATGGATACGGGAGCTAGCCACTCCTGTATCTCCAAGAGGTTCTATGATCTTATACCGGATGAACATGATACTCTCAAATCGGGAGGAAGTGCTCAGACGGCCAATGGCAGTACCTTGCAGACGTATGGTAGAACTTGTGTAAAGCTACAATTGGATTGAGTACATGACTATGTCATGAGCGCCACCGTTGCGGATATAGCAGATGAGGGGATACTCGGGTTGGATTTCGCATCCCTGTATGGAGTTGTGTTGGAACCCCAATCAGGAGTGTTGAGTGTGAAATACCCGTATCCTGTAAAGGTTAGGTGTGTACTGAGACAAGTGAGCAGTATGGCTAGTGTGGCACACACTGTGCGAATCCCTCCGGGAGTAGCCTGTGATGTGCTGGTAAGAAGTGATCCTGCAATGTGCAATAAGCCTGCAGTGATAGAACCGGATGTAGCTACTCTGTCAAGTATCGGATTAATATCTGTAGACACTATTGTAGCAAATGCATCCTGGTCAGTAGTACCTGTCTCTAATACTGGAAACAGTACTATCTACTTGAAAAAGGGACAAGTTTTTGGAAACATGACCCTTTCGGAAACTGTAACGGATAGTAAGTTATACTTACAAAAGGTAACAGGAAATGATGAAATTTCGGAAGACTTACTCAAGTTGTATGAAGAAACTTCATTAGAAGATCCGGGAGACCGGAAAGAGTTCTATGATATGCTCTGTCAGTATAGGACTGCCTTTGCCAAACCTGGTGAAAAACTAGGTACGACAAATAAGGTAGTACATAAAATAGATACTGGAGATGCGGAACCCTTTAAAATACCGTATAGACGGTTACCTTTAGCGAAAAAGAGAGTAGCTGAAGAGGAAATAAACAAGATGTTGGAACAGGATGTAATAGTCCCTTCCAATAGTCCATGGAGTAGTCCTGTGTGTATGGTAACAAAGAAAGACGGTACTATCCGCTTTTGCATAGACTACAGGAAGCTGAATGGAGTAACGAAAAAGAATTCGTATCCATTACCGAGAATAGACGAAACCATTGACTCCTTAGGAGGAAACAGTTGGTTTTGTACCCTAGACTTGCAATCAGGTTACTGGCAAGTGGGGATGAATCCTTCAGATATGGAGAAGACTGCATTTTTGAGTCATATTGGATTATTCCAATATAACGTAATGCCGTTTGGTTTGTGCAATGCACCAGCAACATTTGAAGCAATGATGGAAACAATCCTAAGTGATTTATTGTGAAAAAGATGTCTTGTATACCTTGACGATGTCATAGTCTTCGGAAAAAACATTCGAAGAGTGTTCTAATAACCTAAAAATGGTACTAGAACGTATTATTTCCAATGGTCTCAAATTGAAACCTAAGAAATGCCACATGTTTAGAAAGTCCATAAATTATTTGGGCCGCATCATTAGTGATGAAGGAATAAAAGCTGATCCGGAGAAAATCGAATCAGTTACGAATTGGAATAGACCTAAAACACCCAAAGAGGTGAGGTCCTTTTTAGGATTCTGTTCCTATTATAGGGAATTTATTCCGAATTATTCTAGAGTCAGTTACCCATTACAAGCAAAAGCTAACTGGACTCCAGGAAGTACCAAGGAAAAATTTCCTTGGAAGCATGAACAGGAATCTGCTTTTCAAAAGCTAAAAGACCTGTTCACGAGTACTCCGGTATTACAATATCCGAATGAAACGGATCATTTTATACTGGATACTGATGCTAGTAATGATAGCATTGGTGCAGCTCTCTCGCAAGTCCAAAATGGGAGAGAGGTACCGATTGCCTTTGCCAGCAATACACTGAGCAAAACTCAGCGCAATTACTGCACAACCAAAAGAGAGTTGTTAGCAGTAGTCATATATACCAAGAAGTTCAAACATTTTCTATGGGGAACGAACTTTACTTTATGTACGGATCACTCCTCTTTAAGATGGCTACTGAACTTCCGAGATGCTGAAGGAATGTTAGGCCGATGGCTAGCCCATCTATCCGAATATGGGCTTGAACATCACCAGATTCAGCATAGACCTGGAGTGAAGCATTTAAATGCTGATGCTTTATCTCGAATACCAATCCGGAAATGTGATAATCCGGATTGTACTGATTGTGGAGCTCATAGGGCAGTGTTAGCAGGGATTCGAAGACCATTCGAACCCCTAGTTGCCAGTATACTGGATTGGTCTATGGATCACATACGACGTTTCCAGGAAGCTGACTCGATAACTGCGCAGCTACTGCAATTAGTACCAAAGGGTATATGTCCAGTCAGACCTGAGGTCTCTCTGGAAAATCGAGAACTGAGAAGGTTTCTTGCTCAATGGACCGAGCTAGAAGTCCGGAAAGGCGTGTTATACCGTTGGAAGCCATGTAATAATGGTGAGAAAATCATGCAAGTGGTGATACCACATGCAATGAGACATGACATTATGTATTTTTGTCATGGGCACCAGACCAGTGGTCATTTCGGAAGGAAGCGCTCATTAGCACGACTTTCCAAGAAATACTATTGGCCTGGCATGTCAAGAGACTTGCAAAGATGGGTAACCACTTGTCCGGATTGTTGTAAGAACAAACCCGGACCCGGGATGGGCAAGCTCCCACTATCCCAAGAACTTTTTGGAGTTAGGTTCGCAAGAATCGGGGTAGATATCATTAGCGGATTGAACACAACCGCTAATGAGAATACCTGTATGATGGTAGTGTGTGATTATTATACGAAATACACTAAAGTATTTCCACCACCGGACCACAAAGCAGTTACTTGTGCCAAAGCCTTTGTAAAAGGTTGGGTATTAAGTTTCGGTGTACCATTAATGTTACACAGTGACCAAGGCAGAGAGTTCAAATCAAATCTCTGGCAAGGTATGTGCGAATACTTAGCTATCTGCAAAACTAGAACCAACCCGTATAGGCCACAAAGCGACGGATTGGTAGAAAGGTTCAATAGAACCCTTATCCAAGTCCTAAAGTCACTCGTCAATGAACATATGGACGACTGGGATGAGCAATGCCATTTTGTGGCACATGCTTATAACAGTACGGTACATTCAAGTACAAATTGTACTCCGAACCTTTAAGTATTTGGAGAGGATTTGATAATGCCTCCCGACTTAGTATTTGGAGTCGTAGGGATGGACCCGGAACTACCTTGCCATGTAGTTTTTGTGGAATGCTTGAGAGACAGATTTAAAAAGGCATATGAGTCTGTCCGAATTGATTTGGAGAAAAGTGCCAAATGGCAAAAAGCTGGATACGATACCGATCTAAAGCATCAGAAATTCCAATCCGGAGACAGAGTTCTAAGACTACATGAACCACTTAGACACATAAAATTAGCGTCTAATTGGGATGGTCCCTTTACTGTAACACAAGTTATCAGTGATTGTACCGCAATTATAAAATCTGACCTTGGTCGACTTTATAAGTCAAATGTGGCTAGATTAAGGAAATGGTCTGGGAGGGAGACCTCCACAGAAATGTATGGTGAAGGTTCCGGAAAGATCCTGAACCAGAATCGTATAATAGACCAGGTAAAGAACACTACAGTGAAGCAAGGCCGTGGTAGGCCTAAGAAGTGTTCCGAATCAGTGGCACCCACGGCAACACCGATTAAGCGTGGGGGAGTTAAAAAAGTCTCGGCAGGTGAAGACAAGAAGAAGAGGAAAGGTGTCTCGAAGGCTAAGAAATACCTAGAATAGGCTCTTCAGACTGTCAGGTCCGATAAAGAACTATCCGAGAAGGGGAGATACGTTCGTCGCAGCCCTCGAATTGCCCAGAGGACTGCAGTGACCTAACCTGTATACACAACGGGTGTAATGTTTACATTTAGAGGAACGGATGACAACTGACCCGAAAGGCTTATTTGTCGCCGCCGCATGATGTACCAATGGGTAGTGGACGGATAATCCGGTGGATTTGCTTAAGCTTTCCATAATCTCCACTTAAATCCCCAGACGAGTCATCGGCGTGAGCGATAATTACCTAAAAACAATCAGTTTGTTGATGTTCCGCTTGTAGCACGTGCGTTTCCGCATGACGTCACTGCGTCCAGTCTCGGCTGACCCCTCGTGACCTCGCGAACTCGCGGGGAAATGACGTCACAAAAGCTGGCCTGTCGCCATATTGTTTTTTCGGTAACGTCTGAGACGGTCGAGCTCGCTCCCGTCTTGGATTTTACCGGCTAGCAAACCCTCGCTGCTTCCTTAGAGTCTATCTCTCAGTAGGCAGACTCTGTCTGTGTCAGCCCCGGCGCCGGAAAAGCCGGAAAAAGGAGTATCTTACTCCCGTGAGAGATTCCCCAGTCATGGCTGAGGAATCCGTAGCTGCAGCCAAGCTATCCGGTGACCCGGATAAGCTGACTCCGTCCACAGAAGCTTTTCCGGAAGCTTTGTCACCTGTTACACAGGAAGAGAGCGAGATGATGGACGTGGAGGAACCCACGGATCGCTCGTTCGAGGAGAAGCTGGCCTCATTCTCACTGAATGAGCCAGAGAAAATGCTGTCTCCACTCCCACCCGAGGGATCCGGAGGGGCTACGAGTGCTGAACCCGCAGCGACTGGGTCCGAGACCGCACAGGTCGACGGACCGAAGGACCAGTGGAAGCCAGCAGTGGCTGATCCGTTCCCGGTAGAATACGACGGTCGCTACCTGTACGTCCACCCGGAACTACAGGCAAAAGTTACCTATGATGACAGTACACCAGTTAGGTTGGACCCGAAGGTGAGAATAGCTGTCGAGGGCGTCATGGTTCCCGAACAGCTGGATAGGACGCCTCCCGAATGGCTCCAAGACTGGCCGTGGTTCCAACGGGGACTCATGGTGGACGCTGCTTTCCGCGAAGCAGTGTATGAAGCCAACAGAGCTTTCCTGCTCGGAGCGTATCCGAAGCCGGATAAGACCCTGTGGAACGTCAAGCAGACAAACATCGATTGGGTAGGCTGCGTCTCGGAACCCGAGGGGCAGACTTACCCACGTCCTTGTGCCACCCGGCCCCAGTACCGGACCACGAAGGAGTTTCGGGAAGCCGCTGCCAACTTTGAACAGTGGGACGACAGTTATTACATAACCGAGCAGGAGTTAGTGGATGTCCAAAACAATTCGCTAACCGGCATGAACCGAGGTGCAGCCCTTCTGACGCTAAGAGGCTAAGAGGGAAGCGGAAGTACCCGCACCTCCTATCCCCGACTGAAGCTTGCCACCCGAAGCACAGCCGGTTCTGCATCAGCCACCGGCAGTACTACCACCCCGGTAGAAGCCTCGACCTCCAGCGCGTCCGGAACCCAGGAACCGGAGGAAGACTGGAAGGTCAGCAAGAACAGGAGGTCCGCTGCTCGGAAGCTCAAGAATCTTCCGGATTCTGCTAGAGCCGAACCGAAAGCTAGCACCTCAGCCACTGGTAGTACTGCCATGGAGGTGGAGTCCTCGGACGAGGAGTCTGTACACGAATCCTCGTTTGAGTATGATGAGACAGTGGGACGACGGTTATTACATAACCGAGCAGGAGTTAGTGGATGTCCAAAACAATTCGCTAACCGGCATGAACTGAGGTGCAGCCCTTCGGACGGCTCTCGTCCGTCGTATGACTGCAGAACAGGAGGCCCGGGAAGAGGCTAAGAGGGAAGCGGAAGTACCCGCACCTCCTATCCCCGACTGAAGCTTGCCACCCGAAGCACAGCCGGTTCTGCATCAGCCACCGGCAGTACTACCACCCCGGTAGAAGCCTCGACCTCCAGCGCGTCCGGAACCCAGGAACCGGAGGAAGACTGGAAGGTCAGCAAGAACAGGAGGTCCGCTGCTCGGAAGCTCAAGAATCTTCCGGATTCTGCTAGAGCCGAACCGAAAGCTAGCACCTCAGCCACTGGTAGTACTGCCATGGAGGTGGAGTCCTCGGACGAGGAGTCTGTACACGAATCCTCGGTTGAGTATGATGAGACAGTGGGACGACGGTTATTACATAACCGAGCAGGAGTTAGTGGATGTCCAAAACAATTCGCTAACCGGCATGAACTGAGGTGCAGCCCTTCGGACGGCTCTCGTCCGTCGTATGACTGCAGAACAGGAGGCCCGGGAAGAGGCTAAGAGGGAAGCGGAAGTACCCGCACCTCCTATCCCCGACTGAAGCTTGCCACCCGAAGCACAGCCGGTTCTGCATCAGCCACCGGCAGTACTACCACCCCGGTAGAAGCCTCGACCTCCAGCGCGTCCGGAACCCAGGAACCGGAGGAAGACTGGAAGGTCAGCAAGAACAGGAGGTCCGCTGCTCGGAAGCTCAAGAATCTTCCGGATTCTGCTAGAGCTGAACCGAAAGCTAGCACCTCAGCCACTGGTAGTACTGCCATGGAGGTGGAGTCCTCGGACGAGGAGTCTGTACACGAATCCTCGGTTGAGTATGATGAGAAGGCCACCCCATCAACTCAAACCGAGGCTGAACAGTGGGCTAACGCCAAATCCGGATTCAAAACCCGGATTCCGACGCGTTTCTCCGACTGTGCCTACAGAGTAAAGAAGGACGGCTCCACCCTATATGCCTGCCCGGACTCAGTTAACAAAAATAATGAGTCAGATGATGAAGATTGGATGCGTCTTTTGGACGAGGACCCCAATCCGAGCAAGGCCTATCGAAAGATGTGGCTCATGCTAAACCACACCTAAGGGTATTACATTTATACCCAGAGGAGAAAGCTGCGTTGGGCTCTTGAGAAGTGGTACGGTGACGACCAGAAGTCCTGTCCCTTCTCTATCTGCCAGGATGCGAGTGATGTCTCAGTCCGGACCTGGAGTACTCCAGCCCGGTTCCAAAGGCATCTGGTAGAGGCCCACTTCCACCATCACCCGGTTTACATTTGTGATCCGAGTTATGGTAAGAAGGGCAAGAAGTGCACTACGAAGGTTCAATATAACCGACGTAGCGATCTGGCGAGGCACCAGAAGAAATGCCACGCAGAAGGTTTAGATGGGGCTCGGAAGCATATCATGGAGCTTCATCAGGAACTCATGAAGGAGTTCGACAGTCTGAGCAAGGATGCTTGGTCTAAGATCCGACCAGGGGACCAAGTCCTCTGCGAGGTTCCGAAGACCAAGGATTCGAAACTCCGCGCTAAGATATTCCTGACTCCTGGAAAGGGTAAGCTGGACATGCACGAGTCTCTCTGGCAGAAATGCGAGGAATCCGGCAAGGAGGGAAAGAGAGCTCGTGAAAGGAGCAGAAGGGACCAGAACCGTGGTGGTAACGGTAATGGTCAGTCCACCACTACTAAAGTCAGAGCAGATGACCGCTCCAGGTCTCCTCTGGCTCGTCACCCCCACGAGCAGGTTCAGGGCACTCCCATGTTCAAGAAACCCGAACCTGCCGGATACGCAGGCGCCGTATCGAAACCTGGGAAAGTTAGCCCCCGCAACTTTCCGTCCTTGACCCAGGGACCTGGACCTGAGAGCCAGACCTTGGTCGTTGGAAAGGGTGGTCGACTTGTTCCCAAGAAGACCTCAGCACCAGCTGCCGCCGGATCCGCATCCGCTCCAGCCGCCCTCCCAGTCAACTTCACCCCGGAGCAGTTAAACCTTTATCTGCAGATGGGGCTGAAGCAGAACCAGCCTCCAACCTACTGTGTGCCAACAGCAGGCGTGTCCGGAAGTCCCACACCCGGAAGTGGTCCTCAGGCCGCATCGACTCCCCCCAAGGCTGTCGCTGCACCAGAGAAACCAAAAGACGCCATTACCATTAAAACTGGTAATGCGGAAGTTTGGTTTGAGAAGTCTCGCCAGGGGGAAGCAGATGTCCAGAAGGCCATCTACACCCACTGGGAGAAATGTGTGCGCGAGAAGGCGACAGAGTTCCATCAGGGTCTTCTTAATAATACCCTGTTGTGCATGAAGGAGGTTGCGGATGCTGAAAAGCAGCGCCTCGAGACCCTCATTCAGGACGATGTAAAGTCCCAGGAGGAAGCTGCTGCAGCTGCCCAAGAAAAGGCAGCTATGGACGTACACGTCTTGGAGAAACGTGTTAAAGAAGAAATCACCCGGAATACCAACTTGAACACCAAGTTCATGAGGGTATTTGGAGTCGATCTCGACGAGTGGGACGGCACTCCCGAGTCGGCTCTAGCTCTTCTTAAGAAGAAGCATGCGAAGAAATCCACCTAAGCATGCTACGGGTTATTTTCTAAAATTTTTTTTTCTCTCCACTAATAACCAGATTTAGTCTTTGCGGAACCCTACAGGTCTGCGAATGTTTTTTTATTAGTATATGAACACCTGTTCTTTGTGTTCCAGGTTCCTTTTATGACCAGCTTATTGTATAATTCAGGCTGTATAATTCTTATTATACCCTGAATAGTCTATTCGGATTCAGAACTACACTTACAAACAATTCGATAGTAGACTTGCTGCTGTCAGACGTATCCGGATGCCGGTTCCAGACTTCTGCTGCTATCTGTGCTAACCACTATACTAGGATGGACTTTACGATTCTCTGTTACCTCTACATTTCACCTATACTCCCGAATGGACTAATACTACATATTACTACTACTTCCGGACCAGCCTATATTGGACTTTTCATTTATGTCAACAATACTTAAATGGATTACGCTTCTACACTGTTGACAAAACCAGATCTACACTCTACTTCTACTCTACACCATTCGAATATACTTATGAACTATAGCACTTCCAGAGGATTGTGGGTAGCTGCCCCAAATTCATCTAACGTGTTTACTTTAATAACCAGGAATCATAGACTTTAGCACGTCTATCCCCTGGTTAGCTGACCACACTTACCTTCTAGTATCCGGAAAACTACAGCAGAAGACTCCAGCAGCATCTACCATTTTTATATTGTACATAATGTCACATATCTATTTTTCTATAATGTTATTTGTATGTGCATATTCACACTATAGTCATAACTTACTATATATTGTGATACGGGTATATACATATCTATTAGTACGGATCTCAAATTGCTGTTCATATTTAGAATATAAGATCCGTTAAACTACACCAGAACGTACATATTATTGTCCTGCGAGACATATTGTATCATAAATATATTAATCTGGTGTTATAAAGGTTATTTGGTACACGGTGATATCATATATATTATTATATTCATTACTACACCGTGATTTTTTTTCTTTTCAAGTGTATAATACAAGTGGTTCTATTCGTACTACTCACGGAATCCTTAACGGATTCACATGGTTATAACATACGATGATGATACATAATTATATGTCATTAGATAGTGTAGTTACTCTTAAAGTCTTTTTCAAGACTATATAATCTAATGTGGTATTAATAACTACATACGCATATGAATGTTATTATGTGATTTATTTAATATTAACAGTTCCGTTACACATAACTGTTACTATCACATGTATACGAATTATGATACTTGTCTTATTACTTATACCGTAAACATGATATGTTATCCTATGGTATAATAAGCTAATTAACAGTTTCGATACATACAACTGTTATTCATTCAAGTAATTCGTATCATATTCCAACATTCAATTTGTTATCATGTAACTACATACACTATCAAATATATGTATATGACATTCGAATCATATTTAACTTGGTGTTAACGTTATATCTATGGTTGTACCTCTATTACTAAGGGTTTAGACATATAGAAATGTTATTCCTGTAATATTACTATAACTTTAACACCCTCCTAATGTCTGGGGGAGTGGTGTAGAGGTACATAACATATAAACCATAGCGTTGGGTACCGTCTGACGTGGCGGGTGAGTCGAGTCGTCGGACGTTCCTCAGGTTCCGGATAGGTGGCAGCACCGATCTGGGTCTGTGGGGACATCTGACGACGAACACCTGGGTCCTTATATAAAGCCCAGGGCTCGGCCGCTACGTCAGAGGCCCTTCTGGCCTCTGAAGCATGTAGAACACCATTGATAATTATTAGCTACCCTCTTCATACTATCGGGTAGCAGTGAGTGTGCATTCGTAATAAAATCTATCCGTTGGCATACACTTGAAACACCGTCTTACTCTTTCTTTCCGAATCGTAAGACCTGAACCCCCAGGTCCGTAAGGCCACAACCCCTTACAGGATCTTGATTTTTGACATGAGTCTGAAATCTACCTATATCATCCAAGCACTCCCGGAGAAATATGGTAGAACCCTACATGTATGTGTGGGTTTTGATAAGATGCATCAATTATTACTGATATGAAGTACCAGCAATTAACATTAAAGATACTAGGGCCAAGGAAAAAAATAATGCATGGTTGTAATTCCAGTACACTGACTAAAAATTTACCTATAGCCATTGAAATACAGCTTAACAATCCCAATGCAATGACAGATACCAGCCAGAGTGTATACTCATTGATGGATTGAGGTGCCAGGTTTGCATCCCATTTGATTAGACTTATATTGATAGCTGATAGTAGTTCAAAAAGGATCCAAATCAGACCAATATTGTTGTTACACTTGGTACGAATGACCTTGAATATCACCCAAGGAAATTCTCTTGCCAGACTCTGTCTGCTTGTTGTTGTTGCCATGAAGAATACAGAGTTAGCATTAACATACATAGACACTTAGTTTCGTATTCATTTAGTTTTGTATTTTCAAAATGAAATGATTATCAATATTTTTGATAATCCCAGCAAAACTAGATAGGCTTGAGATGGGACAAACTGTAGGCCTGTAATTTGCAAGCAAAAGTGCTGACTCATTCCTTTGCTTTCCTTTAATATCACTCACAAGAAAAAAAAATGGCATTATTACCTCTGATTACTGACATTATTTTCACAAATCTGTGTCAGTCAATCTATAGTTGATAAAGTCATAAATAACCTAATAGATTTGAATGTAACCTACCTGCTGCTACAATTCCATGACAGAAAAGGAAATTCTCTTGCCAGACTCTGTCTGTTTGTTGTTGCCATGAAGAATACAGAGTTAGCATGAACATGCATGAACAGGCAGAGTTGGTTAGTTTTGCATTAATTTAGTTTCGTATTTTCAAAATTCAATGCAAAGTATTAGGAGAATATATGTTGAATGCAGAATAGATATGTATGCAATTATTATGACATCACACTTGGTCAGTGCAGCTATTCATGTTTGGTAGAGCAATGACTGAACTCAGATATTTCTGGAAAAAATTGATTCACTGTCATTAAAACAGGTAAAACAGGCCTACTTCTACATATTTTATGAGTATATACAAAGTAGAATTCATATGCAGTGATGGTATCAGGAGGAGATTTAACACTGAGCAATGAGATGCTGAAGGTGGTCGACTTAGGGTATGAGGTCGGAAATAGGTGAATCTACCCTATAGATCTATGTTATATATATATATATATATATATATATATATATATATATCCTGATATATATATCCTGATATAACCTCTGCCACGACAGATACTGGTCAGCCTGTCATGTCAGATACCAAAAGTATAGGGTACCTACCTTCTCCACTGCTTACAAAATATATCTGTAATGGTTTTAGTCTTATGGACCTGGTGGTTCGGCCTTACTATTCGGGAAAGAAGGAGTAAGACAGTGATTCAAGTGTATGCCAACGGATAGTTTATTAAATACACACTCACGGCTACCCGGTAGTTGGTGATAGGGCAGCTATTAGTTATTAGAAAATGGTCTTACATGATCGGAGGCCAGAAGGGCCTCTGACGTAGTGGCTGAGCCCTGGTCACCTATCCGGAACCTGAGGAACATCCGACGACTAGACTCACCCGCCACGTCAGACGGTACCCAACGCTATGGTTGTATAAAACGTACCTCTACACCACTCCCCCAGACATTAAGGTAGGAGTTATAACTATTGTATTATTATAGGGATAACATTACGATATGTCTAAACCCTAATAATAGAGGTACAACCATAGATATAACGTTTAACATCATGTATAATATCATTCGAATGTCAATTTCATATATTTGATAGCGTATATAGTTACAGAATAACAAACCGGATGTTGTAGTACAATGGGAATATGTTGAAAGGGTAACAGTTATGTGTAACGAAACTGTTAATTAACATTTTATACCACATGATAACAATCTATGTTTATGGTATAAGTATTAGGATAAGTATTATAATTCGCATATATGTGAAGATAACAGCTATATGTATCGGAACTGTCAAATATTGAATAAATCACATAATAACATCCTAGTAGGTTTGTAATTATTAATAACACAAATGATTATCTAGTCTTGAGAAAGACTTTTAAAGTAACTATACTATCTAATGACATTTTTATATGATATGACCAATGAATCTGTTAAAGGGTTCGTGAGTTTTTAGAAATACAACCATTATGAATTATACACTTGAAAAAAAATTTTAGTAGAATAATACATACGACACTATCATGTACCAAATAACCATTATAGCACCAGATAAATATATACAAGTTCATGTCTCGCACGACAGTTAAGATAATCTGGTGAATATACACTATGAAATTACCGGATCATGTTAAGTAATATGAATAGTAACCAGAGATCCGTATCAATATAAACCCGTATGAAAATATGCAATAGTCTATCATCATAGTGTAACTATGCACATAGAAATAATATTAGCAAAAATAGTTATATTATATCATATTATATACATGACAATTATAAATGCTGATGAAGTCTTGCGCTGCAGTCTGCCGGATGCCAGATGGTAGTTAAGGTGGTCAGCTAACCACGGGATGGACGTGCTAAAGTCCTTTTATAATCCAGGGTAATAAATGTAAACACGGTAGTTGAATTTGGGGCAGCTACCCACAATCCTCTAGAAGTGCTATTATTCATAGGTATATCCGAATGGTGTAGAATAACAGTCCGGTAGTCAACAGGTAGAAACGTAATCCTTTTAGATGTGGTTGACATAAATGTGAGTCCAAAACGGGTTGATCTGGAAGTAATATTACGAAAGTAATATAGTGCTGTTTATAGAGGTGTTCATAGGTGTAGAGTAATCCATTTGGAACATTAGTAGAGAGTCCATCCTATATAGTGGTCAGCAACAGGTAATAGCAGCAATCAGGAACTAGCATCCGGATACGAGTAACAGCAGCAAATCTACTATCGGATTTTTTATAAGTGTAGATCCTAATCCGAATAGACTATTCAGGATATAATAGAAAGTTATATGTCCTGAATTATACAGTTAGCTGGTTATAAAGGAACCCGGATCACATAGAATATAAGTGTTCATATTCTATTTAAAGACATTCGCAGATATATAGTGTTCCGCAAAGACTAGATCTGGTTATTATGGGAGAGAGAAGAAATATAGCAGAATAACCCGTAGCACACTTAGGTAGATTTTTTAGCATGCTTCTTCCTAAGAAGATCTAGAGCCGATTCGGGAGTGCCGTCCCACCCGTCGATATCGACTCCGAATACCCTCATAAACTTAGTGTTTAGATTGGTATTCCGGGTAATTTCTTCTTTGACACGTTTCTCCAGAACGTGTACGTCCATAGCTGCCTGTTCTTTGGCAGCCAAGGCTTCATCCTCCCGAGCTTTGACATTGTCTCGGATAACGGTCTCGAGGCGCTGTTTTTCGGCGTCGGCCACCTCCTTCATGCACAACAGGGTATCGTTTAGGAGACCCTGATGAAATTTGGTCGCTCTATCGTGAACACATTTCTCCCAGTGGGTGTAGATGGCCTTCTGGACATCTGCTTCCCCCTGGCGAGACTTCTCAAACCAAATTTCTGCGTTACCAGTCTTAATGGTAATCGCATCCTTTGGTTTCGCAGGTGGTGCGACGGCCTTGGGGGGTGTCGACACTGCCTGAGGGCCACTTCCGGATGTAGGGCTTCTGCACACTCCTGCTGTTGGTAGACAGTAGGTAGGGGGTGCTGGGTTTTGTTTCATCCCCATCTGCATGTACAGTTGTACCTGCTCTGGGGTGAAATTCACTGGTAAGGCGGCTGCAGCAGCTGCGGATCCGGCAGCGGCAGGTGCTGAAGTCTTCTTGGGAACAAGTCGACCTCCTTTTCCAACGACCAAGGTCTGGCTCTCAGGTCCAGGTCCCTGGGTCATGGACAGAAAGTTACGGGTGTTAACTTTCCCCGGCTTAGATACAGCACCTGCGTATCCTGCAGGTTCGGGTCTCTTGAAAACAGGAGTACCCTGAACCTGCTCATGTGGGTGACGTGCCAAGGGGGATCTGGAACAATCCTCTACCATGGCTTTAGTTGCTGTAGTGGTCTGACCATTGCCGTTACCACCACGGTTCTGGTCCCTCCTGCTTCTCTCCCGAGCTCTCTTTCCCTCCTTTCCGGATTCTTCGCATTTCTGCCAGAGAGACTCGTGCATGTCCAGCTTCCCTTTGCCGGGAGTCAGGACGATCTTGGCGCGGAGTTTCGAATCCTTGGTCTTCGGAACTTCGCAGAGGACTTGGTCCCCTGGTCGGATCTTTGACCAAGCATCCTCACTCAGGCTATCGAACTCCTTCATGAGTTCCTGATGAAGCTCCATGATGCGTTTACGAGCTCCATCTAATCCCTCTGCGTGGCACTTCTTCTGGTGTCTAGCCAGATCGCTACGTCGGTTATACTGCACCTTCGTAGTACATTTCTTCCCCTTCTTACCATAACTTGGATCACAAATGTAAACCGGGTGATGGTGGAAGTGGGCTTCTACAAGATGCCTCTGGAACCGGGCTGAAGTGCTCCAGGTCCGGAGCGAGACATCACTAGCATCCTGGCAGATGGAGAAGGGACAGGACTTTTGGTCGTCACCGTACCACTTCTCAAGTGCCCAACGCAACTTACGCCTCTGGGTATAGGTATAATACCCTTCGGTATGATTAAGCATAAGCCACATCTTTCGATAGGCCTTGCTCGGATTGGGGTCTTCGTCCGAGAGACGCATCCAATCCTCATCATCCGACTCGTTGTTCTTGTTCACTGTATCCGGGCAGGCGAACAGTGTCGAACCATCCTTCTTTACTCCGTACGCACAGTCGGAGAAACACGTTGGGATCCAGGTTTTAAATCCGGATTTGGCGTTAGCCTAATGTTCTGCCTCGGTCTGAGTTGATGGAGTTGCCTTTTCATCGTACTCCACCGAGGACTCGTGTAGCTATTCCTCGTCTGAGGAAACAACCTCCATGGCAGTTCTACCAGTGGCTGAGGTGCTGGCTTGCGGGTCGGCTCTAACAGAATCTGGAAGATTCTTGAGCTTCCGAGCAGCAGACCTCCTGTTCTTGCTGACCTTCCAGTCTTCCGAATCCTTGGTTCCGGACTCACTGGAGGTTGATGCTTCTACCGGACTTGGATCGGTAGTACTGCCGGTGGCTGTTCCCGTACCGGCTGTGCTCCTAGCACCTAGTTTCAGGTCGGGGATAGGAGGTGCGGGTACCTCTGCTTCCCTCTTAGCCTTCTCCAGGGCTTCCTGCTCTGCAGTCATGCGACGGACGAGGATCGTCCGAAGGGCTGCACTCCTGTCCATTCCCGTTAGTGACTTGTTTTGGACGTCAACCAACTCGGCTTATGTAATAACCATCATCCCACTGTTCAAAATTGGCAGCGGCTTCACGGAACTCCTTCATGGTCCAGTACTGGGGCCGGGTAGCACAAAGACGTGGGTAAGTTTGCCCCTCGGGTTCCGAGACGCAGCCTACCCAATCTATGTTGGTCTGTGTAACATTCCACAGAGACCTGTCCGGCTTCGGATAAGCTCCTAGCAGGAAGGCTCTGTTTGCCTCGTACACTACCTGTCGAAAGGCAATGTCCACCATGAGTCCTCGTTGGAACCAAGGCCAGTCTCGGAGCCATTCAGGTGGCGTCCTGTCCAGCTGATCGGGGACCATGACGCCCTCGATATCCATCCTCACCTTCAGGTCCAACTTGGCAGGAGTACCGTCTGGGTTTGTAACCTGTGCCTGTAGTTCCGGATGGACATACAGGTACCAACCGTCGTAGTCTGCTGGGAACGGGTCAGTCACTGCTGGCTTCCACTGGTCCTTCGAGCCGTCGACTTGTGCAGTCTCGGACCCAGTTGCTGCTGCTTCAGGATTAGCAGCGTCTCCAGATCCTTCAGGAAGGGGGTGACCCGTCCGTCCCAAACACTACCGAAAAACAATATGGCGACAAGCCAGCTTTCGTGACGTCACTTCACGAGAGGTCAGCCGAGACTGGACACGGTGACGTCATGCGGAAACGCACGTGCTACAAGTGGAACATCAACAAACTGATTGTTTTTAGGTAATTATCGCTCACGCCGACGACTCGTCTGGGGATTTAAGTGGAGTTTATGGAAAGCTTAAGCAAATCCACCGGATTATCCGTCCACTACCCACTGGTACGTCATACGGCGGCGACAAATAAGCCTTTCAGGTCAGTTGTCATCCGTTCCTCTAAATGTAAACATTACACTCGTTGTGTATACAGGTTAGGTCACTGCAGTCCTCTGGGCAATTCGAGGGCTGCGGCGAACGTATATCCCCTTCTTGGATAGTTCCTTTCTGGACCTGACAGTCTGAAGAGCCTTTTCTAGGTGTTTCTTGGCCTTCGAAACACCTTTCCTCTTCTTTTTGTCTTCACCTGCCGAGACTTTTTTAACTCCCCCACGCTTAATCGGTGTTGCCGTGGGTGCCACTGATTCGGAACACTTCTTAGGCCTACCTCGGCCTTGCTTCACTGTAGTGTTCTTTACCTGGTCTGTTATACGATTCTGGTTCATGATCTTTCCTGATCCTTCACTATACACTTCTGTGGAGGTCTCCCTCCCAGACCATTTCCTTAGTCTACCTACATTTGACTTATAGAATCGACCAAGGTCTGATTTGATAATTACGGTAGAATCACTAATAACTTGTGTTATAGTAAAAGGACCGTCCCAATTAGACGCTAATTTTATGTGTCTAAGTGGTTCATGTAATCTCAGAACTCTGTCTCCGGATTGGAATTTCCGATGCTTTAGATCGGTATCGTATCCAATTTTCTGCCATTTGGCACTTTTTTCTAAATCGATTCGGACAGACTCGTATGCTTTTTTTAATCTGTCTCTTAAACATTCGATGAAAACTACATGATAAGGTAGCTCCCGGTCCATTCCTACGACTCCAAATACCAGGTCTGCAGGCATTATCAGGTCCTCTCCAAATACTAGAAGATTCGGAGTGCAGTTAGTACTCGAATGTACCGTACTGTTATAAGCATGTGTCACAAAGTGACACTGCTCATCCCAATCGTCCATGTGTTCATTAACAAGCGATTTTAGGACCTGAATAAGGGTTCTATTGAACCTTTCCACCAATCCGTCACTTTGTGGCCTATACGGATTGGTTCTAGTCTTGCAGATAGCTAAGTATTCGCACATACCTTGCCAGAGATTCGATTCGAATTCTCTGCCTTGGTCACTGTGTAGCATCAATGGTACACCGAAAGTCAGTACCCAACCTTTTACAAAGGTTTCGGCACAAGTGACCGCTTTATGGTCCAGTAGTGGAAATACTTTGGTGTATTTCGTATAGTAATCACACACTACCATCATACAGGTATTATCATTAGCGGTTGTATTCAGTCCACTAATGATATCCACCCCGATTCTTGCGAATCTAACTCCGAAAAGTTCTTGGGATAGTGGAAGCTTGCCCATCCCGGGTCCAGGTTTGTTTTTACAACAGTCCGGACAGGTGGTTACCCATCTTTGCAAGTCCCGTGTCATGCCAGGCCAATAGTACTTCTTGGAGAGTCGTGCTAATGAGCGTTTTCTCCCGAAATGACCACTGGTCCGATGTCCATGAGAGAAGTACATAATGTCATGTCTCATTGCGTGTGGTATCACCACTTGCATGATTTTCTCACCATTATTACATGGCTTCCAACGGTATAACACGCCTTTCCGGACTTCAAGCTCCGTCCATTGAGCAAGAAACCTTCTCATTTCTCGATTTTCCAGAGAGACCTCCGGTCTAACTGGACGTATACCCTTTGGTACCAATTGCAGTAGCTGTGCAGTTATCGAGTCAGCTTCCTGGAATCGTCGTATGTGATCCATAGACCAATCCAGTATACTGGCAACTAGGGGTTCGAATGGTCTTCGAATCCCTGCTAGCACTGCTCTATGAGCCCCACAATCAGTAAAATCCGGATTATCACATTTCCGAATTGGTATTCGAGACAAAGCATCAGCATTTAAATGCTTAACTCCGGGTCTATGCTGAATCTGGTGATGTTCAAGCCCATACTCAGATAAGTGGGCTAGCCATCGGCCTAGCATACCTTCGGCATCTCGGAAGTTCAATAACCATCTTAGGGAGGAATCATCCGTACGTAAAGTAAAGTTCGTTCCCCATAGAAAATGTTTGAACTTCTTTGTATACACAACTACTGCCAACAATTCTCTTTTGGTTGTGCAGTAATTCCGCTGAGTTTTACTCAGTGTATTGCTGGCAAAGGCAATGGGTACCTCTCTCCCATTTTGGACTTGCGAGAGAGCTGCACCAATGCTGTCATTACTAGCATCGGTATCCAGTATGAAATGATCCATTTCATTCGGATATTGCAATACGGGAGTACTCGTGAACAGATCTTTTAGCTTCTGGAAAGCAGATTCCTGTTCATGCGTCCAAGGAAATTTTTCCTTGGTACTTCCTGGAGTCCAGTTAGCTATTACTTTAATGGGTAACTGACTCTAGAATAATTCGGAATAAATTCCCTGTAATAGGAACAGAATCCTAAAAAGGACCTCACTTCTTTCGGTGTTTTAGGTCTATCCCAATTCGTTACTGACCCGATTTTATCGGGATCAGCTTTTATTCCTTCATCACTAATGATGCGGCCCAAATAATTTATGGACTTTCTAAACATGTGCCATTTCTTGGGTTTCAATTTGAGACCATTGGAAATAATACATTCTAATACCAATTTGAGATTGTTAGAACACTCTTTGAATGTTTTACTGAAGACTATTACATCGTCAAGATATACAAGACATCTTTTCCACAATAGGTCATTTAATATGGTTTCCATCATTGCTTCAAATGTTGCTGGTGCATTGCACAAACCAAACGGCATAACATTATATTGGAATAATCCAATATGACTTGAAAATGCTGTCTTTTCCATATCTGATGGATTCATTCCTACTTGCCAATATCCTGATTGCAAGTCTAGGGTACAAAACCAACTGTTACCTCCTAAAGAGTCAATGGTTTCATCTATTCTCGGTAATGGATACGAATTCTTTTTTGTTATTCCATTCAACTTCCTGTAGTCTATGCAAAAGCAGATAGTTCCATCTTTTTTTGTTACCATACACACAGGACTACTCCATGGGATATTGGATGGGACTATTACATCCTGTTCCAACATCTTGTTTATTTCCTCCTCAGCTACTCTCTTTTTCGCTAAAGGTAACCGCCTATACGGTATCTTAAAGGGTTCCGCATCTCCAGTATCTATTTTGTGTACTACCTTATTTGTCGTGCCTAGTTTTTCACCAGGTTTGGCAAAGGCAGTCCTATACTGACAGAGCATATCATAAAATTCTTTCCGGTGTTCCGGATTTTCTAATGAAGTTTCTTCATACAACTTAAGTAAGTCATCCGAAATTTCATCATCTTCTGTTACCTTCTGTAAGTTTAACTTACTATCCATTACAGTTTCCGAAAGAGTCACGTTTCCAAAAACTTGTCCCTTTTTCAGGTAGATAGTAGTGTTTCCAGTATTGGAAACAGGTACTACCGACCAGGATGTGTTTGCCACTATAGTGTCTACAGATGTTAATCCGATACTTGACAAAGCAATTACATCCGGTTCTATCACTGCAGGCTTATTGTGCATTCCAGGATCGCTTCTCACGAGCACATCACAGGCTACACCTGCGGGAATTCGCACAGTGTGTGCTACACTAGCCATACTGCTCACTTGTCTCAGTACACACCTAACCTTTACAGGATACGGGTATTTCACACTCAACTCTCCTGATTGTGGTTCTAAAACCACCCCATACAGGGATGCGAAATCCAACCCGAGTATCCCCTCATCAGCTATATCCGCAACGGTGGCGCTCATGACATAGTCATGCATTCCATCCAATTGCAACTTTACACAAGTTCTTCCATACGTCTGCATAGTACTGCCATTGGCCGTTTGAGCACTTCCTCCCGATTTGAGAGTATCATGTTCATTCGGGATAAGATCATAGAACCTCTTGGAGATACAGGAGTGGCTAGCACCCGTAAGAAATTCGGCAGATCTTCCGTTAACAGTGAGGCAAACATACCACCGCCTTCCGTTGAGAACAGAGGGCGTGTCCGTGGCGATTGGAACGTCATTGTTCACACCTGGAGTCGATCCACATCCTTTCAGGTATTCCAGACAAGGATGACCCGTGGGTAGGTGGGCACTACCAACCCTGGCTAACTAGTAGCCGCCTACCTCGTTACTGATATCGGGTTTCCCCTGTGCTCCCTGGGCACCTGTACTATCAGCTTCCCTAACCTTCCGGGTGTCTACAACCACCTCGGTGTTAGGCGAGTTTGCTACTACATGCGAACTATCGTTAGGGATGGTGATATTATGGCAAGATTTGTCACTGGGATCCCATTCTCTGCCCATAGGGGGACCCCTCCTCAGTTTTCCTCGGAAGCCATTTTATTAACACCGGACCCTCCCCTTCCTTTCGGATGTACTTTTCTATACCGTTTCTGTCGGTAATACTTTCCAGCTACCTGGACTGACCCAATATACTCTCCATTTTCATCAGAGACATATTCCTCTTCTTGATCAGCCTCCTGTAAATCAACCGGAGCTAATTGAGAAGTTTCATATACCTGAGCAGGGGAACCTCCGTATTGCAATGGAGCTGCTCGTACCGGGTTAGGTCCTAGACCCACCAATCTCTTCTTCATATTATGTCCGTCGATTGATATGAATAGGTCACTGAAGGATGTGTCATCCTTCCAAGAATCCCAAACTACTTGTTTGTGATCCGGATCCCGCAATCCACTGTAGAATTGTGTAAACAATTCTTGCAGATAGCAGTCGTCATCATGAGCCCAATTTGGACGTGCGTTTGATAGCAAGTCCTGTAGCTCCAAACCAAAGACTTTGTGAGATTCTTTAGGTTTTTGTGTCCTCTTCTTAAAGCTTACCCATGGGTCTTCTCTAACGATCGAACCAAACAGGTACGTGGCACACTCGACCAATTGATCGACAATTGAAATTCAAGTAGAAAAAAACAATGAGCCTTAGGGTTCCATGATCTTGATTTTGCATATTTTGCATTGTATGCACAAAGGTTGGCTTCTGCAAATTCTATTGATATCAACATCGCACAAATTTCATTTTCAATAGGTAAATATCACTCACAAGTTGGAACCACTCATATTTGTAAAGGAGTTATCATATTGTGCGACCTCTAATTCTTGGAATGCAACATAATATACCTAAATACTTTTGATATACAAATATATATAAAATAGAAATATATTTAATGATCCATTAACGTTACAAGAATAAAAACACATTTCACAGGTTAATATTCATGTTTTTTTAAGAACAATTTCCTTTATTTGCAATATAGTTTTTTGAATGGTATTCAAGCACGTATTGTTAATAACACATGCAAATCTCAAGTGGCCACCATTCACCTTTTCAGGTAGTCTCATAGGCAGCCATGATGGTAACACAGTAGAGTACAAGCTCCACTAGTGTAACAAGGGCAAATGCTTACATGATACAGTGTTAACCCCTAGGTGCCCAAGCGCGCTTTAAAGTGCGGTTTTGGGCTTAAACCACCATTATACCAAACACAGGGAGTCAAAACTTGAAAATTGAGGTGTGATATTATGTGATTCATTAGAGGGCCACCCTCCAGGGGGCTAAGACCAGACATGACACCAATATTACGCTAGATCATATACATCCAATGTCCCATACTCCCATTAGATTCTAAAAGAAATGTTCATATCCATAGAGATAATCCATGCATTGTTACTAGCATATTATGTCTCCTGAGTGGTAGTACACACACTTATATATATACAGAATTGAATAAGGCCTCAGAATTGCAGGTATTATGGATGGGGGGGGTCTATATAGTACACAAGAGAGACCAAATACTACCAATGACAACAAATGGAATGTTTTGGTAACTATGGTTACCAAACCTGACCAATAAATTCCATGTCCTTAACTGAAAGTCTTCACTGAGTTATGAGTATTCAGGAAATGCAATACAGAGCCAGTATCAAAAGATGAGATCAAAATAACACATGGGCTTATCAACTAAGTAATATAATTGTGAAATAATGTAAAATCTTCAAATAATTCTGGGCAACAAAAGGTTAAACTTTATCGCAGGTAATGTGTGCGTGTTTGTGTTGCTAGTGGAACTCATGCATAATTAAGTTTACACCAAAAGCGTAATGTCGCACCAGGAGGCTTTTTCACTGCACTTAAACTATATTTGAAATGTGGACCTCTGGATGCTGTGTCAAAACAAATGCATGAACAGCCTCCCTGATAATACATCTGGAATGATATGCCAATAAACTGATAAAAGACAGGAAAATAAACAAAACTTCAAAATATATGTAACCTATATACAATACAAAATATGAGCCATAACCACATAAATAACGTATACATATACTATTGCTATGAAAACTTGACTTTGAACACTTGTGACACATTATCCTTGGCATTGGCATAGACAAGGTAGACTTCTCCATCTACTTTAAATGTCTCCCAGTCTGCAGAAGAGTGTGTGTTAAGGCGATGTTTCTCAACAAATTTTTCCACTCCTTGCCACCGGTAGATGACGCTAGTGTAGTGTTCCCGGGGTGCCCCGTATGAACCGGAAGCACCACCATGTTGCTGTGCATTTGATACCACAAGGAAGGTATCTGCACCCACTGTGAAGGCCTCCCAGTCTACAGCACTGGAAAATATGATTATATATCAGCCACATAATTCGCAAGGAACAATTCATCTATCCATCCTTAGATGGCTACCAATTTACTAGGCTAAAGTGCATCAAGATCTAGTCAATGTCATGTAAATTTCAGATTTTGATCAAAAGGAAAGCATCGAAGCAAGTATTTAGTGTTGATTACAAGGGAACTACCCACTTTAACAAAATGCCCTTAGAAATAGAAGCGACTTGCAGTCACCACTCAAAGACAAAATTTAATGTCATTATGTGTGTTAGAGGAGCTACTTCTCTTATAAGACTTCATTTTCTTATCAAAAATATTCATAACTTACCTGTAGGTGGTAATACTTTGGTACATCTCAAACTGTTTCCTGAGTTTGTTGAGTCTGTAGATGGTAGAGTTAGTTTTATATCTATCTGTTTCTTCTGTGGCATGGGGGCCATAGTTAAAGGCATTAGCCACCACCAGATAATAGTCATCCTGAATGATGAAAAACTCCCAGTCAGTTGCTCCTGTTGTCTGCAAAAGGGGGAACAATGGTTTCATAAGCTGGAACCCATATTGTACATGATATTATGTGGAGGGCATGAGGCAACGATTGGTGCAATTTTAGGTTTAATTAGATGGCCATTTTTGCTCATTATACAAGAAATTATGACTATTGCAAGGGAACACAGAAATCATTTTAACATTGAGACCATATTGGGAATCAATGTGATTGAAGGTGATTGAAGGTGTTGTAGGGGCCGGCATCGTTATATATATATATTAGTGCGGATCACCCGAGAGACGTGTTAGTGTGTTGCTTGTTCCTTCTGTGCCACTCAGGCATCGCTTCGCGATAGCCGGTTGGTACAAGAGGGGGCAGCACCACGCTGCACATCCAGCTCCTATGGCAGATCGGCAGAAGGGGACTTGACCTCGTCCAGTCCAGATGCGTTACCTTACCTAAGTGTATATAATAAAGGCCATCCGAGAGGTGGAAGTTTGAGGGCTTTGCCCAACCCAAACTACTCGTGTTGTGTTGGTTCTTATAGCTACTAAGCGAGCCGAAGAGCCACCCATATCTATATACAATAGAATGAACCATTACAGTGTTTTCACAGGGTAAAATGTGATTTTCCCAGTCAAATCGTCTGATAGAAGCACATTTAACATTAATTACTGACACCCTGGATTTTTCTTTAAACACAGTAAAATTAAGTAATCTCACCTCTAATGTCTGGAATTTGATGAAGTGGCCTTTTTGCCAGAAGTAGATGACAGATTTGAGTCTTGTTGTGGATGTAGGGGGCCCACTGAAGGAATTAGCCACCACCAGGAAGTGGTAGTCCTGAAGTTGGAAGTGGGTCCAGTCATATGCACCAACCGTCAATATTGTCTGGATGCTGCTGAACTTCCGCTTCAGCTTATCCCAGAGATAGATGTCTGAACCTATTGTGTGGTTCTGATCTTTGGAAGAGAGAAATTTAAGAATGGGTATGGTTTATTATTCCCACCTGTAATTTCTTTAGGAATAGTATTACACTTAAATTCATGAACTTGAACCTTTTGTCATTCTTAAAGGCATGGTCAAACTAATTAGTTTGACATGATTAATAATATACCAGCTATCGCTTACAGCTACCTCAATGTACTCCAATTAAAAACCCTACCATTGTCATGAGTAATTATTGCTATAGCTTTGATATATCAAGGTGTCCCAACTAAAGACTTGTCCATTGGCATGATTAGTTACTGTTATAGGTTACACCTTCCTCAATTATAATTTTATACTCCAACTAAACACCCTACCTTTGCCATGGTTAGAAGCTCAGTATACTATATACTATATAACTAAGGGCATTACTATTACTAGTGAGGGGTGTTTCATAAGGGAAGCTTAAGATATCTTAAAGTGATTGTGTTAATAAAGTAAATAAGTAAATTGTGCTTAATACTTGTGGTAAGGCAACTTGTCTTAAACATCATCCATTGTCTTAAAAGAGTGGATAAGCTGTGTGTTTCATAAGGGTTTACCACAGGTCTACAGGTTATAATAGTGACTTCCGACAGCACTTTTGTGTTTCATAAGCAATATTTATCTGCACCCCAACCCTAGATATAAATTTTTAACTTTTTGAATTTGTACTTTTTCATGCATTGTACCTGTCGAGGGTTTTGATGGTAGTTAGTGAGCCAAACGATGTTGTATCATTTGCAGTTTACACTACTTTATGGCACTTTTACGAGGAAAAATGGACCTCGTTATTTTCAGGTTATCATAAAAGTTGAATACTTGTCATGAATACATAGATGGGCCCACCATTAGACGAAATGTATCACAGCCTGAATGTACCGCCGTCTGAATGTACCTCCACCTAAACCCACTGGTCGTAATGTACCAAGACTGTGGTCGTAATGTCCCATCCAGAAAGTCACAATGTCCCATGCCTACTCCTACTCTTACTTATTTTGTCAAGGGAAGCATTTCTCTCAGTGGATTGCGGATTTTGCACACTTTATTTTACCGGAAACTTAATATAAAATGCTACAATGCGGTCCCTTTTGCCTGGTGGGGGCGGGTCTGTAAAGCTGATATTTTTTAATTGCCTTAGAGGTATGTAAAACCTAGACATGGAAGGAAAACAGAATGTCAAGTTTGATGATAAAATTTGTTAGATGAAATGAGATGGATTCTAGTTTACACTACTTGTAACCCTATTTTATTTTGTTTGTCCTCCATACCCAACATGATGACTTCTGACAGAGGCGTAATACTAGATATTGGACCTTGTGAAAGCCTATTATAACTCATGGCTGACCTAAAGATGGAGGGGGGGGGGATGCCTGTAGATTGCGTGACTGTTGGATGGCAGGATGGCCCTATTGCCAGCTGTGGTACATTGCTACCAGGATCGTGGTACATTACAACCAAGTGGATGGGACATTACGACCAGGAGGGGTGGTACATTACGACCACAGGGGTGGTGCATTACGTCTGGGACATTGTAACGTCTATAAATCGATGACCCAGGTAGGTTGGAATTGAGCTTAAAGGGTTTTTGATTAGCCAAATAGATCGGAAAGATGAAATAAAGGTTATAAAATTGTAAAATACTAAAAAACCTACCAAAAGTAATGGCCTGATTATGCGTAGGGGTCTCAAATAAGCACAGGTCGAGATCGTATGAGTGCAGGGAGTAGGACTACCTCCAAATCCACTCCAGGTTGTCATATAAGCGCAGGGTGAGACTAGAAGACAGATGACCCCCCGCCCCCCACCCCACTTGCCAGACTCTAACACTGCCACTATGCCCACTCACGTCAGAGTCGGATCAATCTCTACTATATCGTAGAATGGTCCTGAGTTAACAGAACGGACCTTTTCAAAAAGTGTCTTATATGCCCTTATCGATTATTTTTATGTTTAGATTATGAAGACAAATAGAGAAATTAAACAAAATGTCTCCGTTGCTATGTCCATGACGTGGTAATATGTCTACTTCCAGTTCTTTCAAAGGGAACTACTTTTGATAAAATAAAAACGGAAAAAAAGAGAAAAAAAATGGGGGTTCGGGTGCAGAGCCCCCCATATCTTCCAGATCCATCATTGTACAACATTGATAACAGAAATACAAACTTTTCACATCAAACCAGCTCTATCGTTTGGAAGACTTTGGAACTGTTTCACCATTGTCATCATTTGTCTTCATACGCACAAGTAATCTCAATTCAGATTGGCTTTTATCAAATCTGCATGACAACAGATAATGCCATCACATTAGATGTCTGCTACGAGGATTTCCTCAATTTTAATTTAGATCCAAGAGGGTCATTAACATTTCAGTTGAAATTCTTGGATGGATTCGCTTAAAAGTGACTCGTATTACTAGATTGAGGTAAGATTATAAAGATCCTTTGCTATATACCCTAAAATCCATCACTATTAGAGACCGTCCACTGAACTGGACTTAAGCGTTGGTTCCACAGCCATACAATCGGTCGGAATAGCCCTAATCCGACGATTTGTAATATATCAAAAGTATAGAAAAAAATCGGTCGGATTAGCGCTAATCCGACTGATTTAGGTCTGTGGAACCAGCGCTTTAGGCCAAAACCTTGAGCCAAGACGGCAAATCTAAAGACATCTCAAACTTAATAAATTCTGAAATCAGACAATATTCTGAAAACGTATACACGTATCTCTGGAGGCCATTTCTTAACACACTATGATTGCTGTGCTTTAAATAGTATTGAGAACCTAATAATTTTGCCATAACAGCACGATGCACTAGTAGTCCCTAATGTCTGCACCAGTACGACTGCCCTACTAAACATTATGTAATTAATGCATAGCTGCTAATCGTAGTGAGCAGTCGTAGGGTAGTTCCTATGATAGCTTGGCTTATTCTTGGCATTTCTAAATAGTAGTGGTTGTGTGTAGTCGTAGTACATTGAGAAATGGTTAAAAGACCGAAAATGAGCCAGATAGGTCAGGCACAAAGTATAAAGGTCTGGAATGAGCCAGGTAGGTGGGAAATGAGCTAAATGGGTTGGAAATGGACAAGGTAGGTCGGAAGTGAGTTGACAAAAAGCAGGAATATGCCAGGAAGCCTACGTCAGAAATGAGCTAAAACGTCGCAAATGAGCCAAGTAGGCAGGAAATTAGCTAAAACAGTTGGGTATGAGTCACATAAATCGTGGAATGAGACAGGTAGGTCGGAAATTAGCTTGTGCAATGGGTGGGGGGGCTAAATGAAAAGGCTAAAAAAAATTTGGACCAAAAGAATGTATCAGAAATAGTTATGATAACTTAGCAGCTTTTACAACAACTGTAACACGTTTTCTGACAATGAGAGGTACAATGACATCACACAGGGAATTCCCTGGGGGTTTCCCAGTGCATGCAATAGGTCCATTAATAAGACGGTCCTCATGCAGAAATATGCAAAGTTACCACATCAGAAATCTCTATGATGTCTTATATTATTATTTATAATCAACTTTACTAGAAGTGTGTTTCGTAACAGGTTATCATAAGAATCTTTTTTACCACAAGTTAACAGGATATTTACAACAACTTCTTATGAAACACACTCACTTAAGACATGTTAAGCAGTTGTAATATGTTGTCTTAAACTTCATCACTTTTCTTAAATGCGTCTTTCCTTATGAAACACCCCTCTGCCGTGATAAGTAACTGCTATAGCTTACAGTACTCCTGATATACATGTACTCCAACTATTAAGGACCCTATCATTGGCATGGGTAGTCACTGCTATATATTATAGCTATATAGATATTATCTTAAAGTACTCTAACTACGGACATGCCATTATTTTGTTTGTTTGCTGCCACAATTTACACATATCTGAATGTGCTGCTCGGGCTTCCCTAGCCCACTTAAAAGGGTCTATATATTCTCTTTGCTATCCCCTCAGGATGTGTGTAGTGCACATATGCGTGGGCACTGACACATTCCTCTACGAATTGTGTAATGTAGTTCTCGCCATGAATATGACCTTAGTTGTCGAAATGGCGTTAAACATCTATTACTTACTCACTCACTGAATGTGCTGCTACCAAGGATCCTACCATTATTATGGTAAGTATCTGCTAGAGTTTACACCTATCTCAAAGTGCTCAAACTAAAGATCATACCATTGACATGGTTGGCCACTGCTAAGTAATGCTGTCCCTCTATTTCAAAATACTCCAAGTCCCTTGCAGTCCAAGTAACAAGTTCTTGGTGGACATTGAAGCGTTTCTGGTTCCGGCTCCATCTGTAGATCACCGACTTAGACGGACGGTCCCGTCGGGGGCCATGGTTGGCCACTGCAAGGAAAAACTGAAATATAAAGACATGCACTTTTGTAGGAATTGCCTGTGCTTAATTTTATGTTGAATCAATAAAAATTACTAGATACAAATCTTCAGAGGCATGTTCATTGGCTTAGATCATTCATCACGGGGTGGAAATTAAATGATGTGGGACAAAGATAGATTTTGGTTGAAGAAGCAGTTCAACCTAAGAATTGCACCATTTGAATTTATGATGTATTTGATTGCACTGAGTGGTTTCTCAAATACAGGTGCAATATTCAAGAAGACTTATTCTTTGTGTTCATAATATATTATGCCTACCTGTTTACCAATGGCAAAGTGCTCCCACCCCTGGGCACCTAACGTATACAGACTCTGGTAGACCTTAAAGCGGCCCTCCTCCCACTTAAAGATGGTGGACTGCTGCTTCTTCAACCCTCTGGTACTGTCACTGTGAAAGGAATTGGTATATACAATTCACATGATTGAAAAACGCATACACAGATTACTACTTTTCAACCTGTTTAAGTAATAACAAAGTTCCCCTTTGTGCTGAGATTGAATGATTTTGAATTCAACCATTGATTTTGGTTATGGCAGGGAAACTAGGTACGACTCATGTGATAAGGATTAATAAGATTTCTTTATTTTTTTGGGAAAAAAAATAATTCAAATGACAAAAATAAATGTTTACAGTTCACAATTTACAGTTACAACACAACATAATAATCATGACCCTTACTACCTGTAACTGGCTGTGGCCATGAAAAGGCCTTCCCCAGGTATTGTGAACACCTCCAGGTCTATGGTGGGTGCGGCTGTCACTAGGTCCTGGTGCCATACCACATAATCTATACCTCGCCTACTCCGCTGACCTGCCGTATGTACAATATAGTGGTTAGAAATTATCTAAGATTGATGTAGGCTAAAATCTTATCTTTGGAAAACAAGAAAGAAAAGATTGAGATTTGTGTAGTTTATATCAACCAAGGTGTCCATTGATAACTTAGCCTTGAATGTGATGAGGAAGAGCTATTGCAAACAATCCCCATGTAAAACCTTGAATTTCAAATATTTCAGTAAAATTCAAATGTAACCACTTTAGTTTCAGTGTTGATTTAGATCCCTGTATGACAAAGTTCAGACTAGACAGCTATTCCTAGTGTAGGGGCCGGCATCGTTGTATATATATTAGTGCGGTTCATCCGAGAGACGTGTTCGTGTGGTGCTCGTTCCTTCTATGCCAACCAGGTGTCGCTTTGCGATACCCGTTTGGTACAAGAGGGGGCAGCACCATGCCTCACGTCGAGCTTCTACTAAGAAGCCGGACAAGCCGCAGAAGGGGACTGGACTTGCTCCAGTCAAGACGTACGCTTGTTAGAGAGCATACATGAATAAAGGCCTACCCGAGAGGTAGGGGTAATCTGGGGCTTTGCCCAACCCGAATCACTGGTGTTGTGTTGGTGTCTTTAGTGATAGGTGAGCCAACGAGCCACCCAACATTTAAGTCGATACGAACCATTACACTAGTAATGGTTTAAGAATTACTCACCAGGTGGCAGCAGTATGGCCTGCCACAGTCCACTGTAGCAGACTTTGAGGGTTTTGTGTAAAACATCAAACCACAGTTTGCCTGTGTCCCTCCATGTACAGACTGCCTGCAGGGGGTAGGAAGGTTGTAAGGCTGTAATATAGTGATGGACATCTTGTCATGTCAGCCTTGATGACAATTAACTTAACCTAGAGTAAATCTCCATTTATCATATTGATCAATAAATCCTGCTAGGTATATGTCCATAGCTCCTAGCATCAGTGCAAGTTCGAACTGATTACTAGTATAACAAATACATCAAAAAAGGTTGAAATCATTCACCAATTACCTGTTGGTGATTTGCTGAGTAGGGTCGCATCTATGCAAGATGACACATTAGCATAAATCCTTAAGAGAATATGGCATATAGTATATTACATGTTCTAAATAAACTACCTATATAAGGTTAGAGAATCTGAGACAAGTACTCTCTGTCATGATATCAGGGAGACACATATCACCCATGATGAATGTAATTGCCCTTAATCAAACTATCAATATCGATTTTTATACAACTCATGACTTCTTATTGAGCAGCATAACATATCATCTCTAGTACAGACTCTTCATCTTGACAACTTTAGATGGCCCAGGAAGATGACCCTAAATGACAACCCTTGAATGACAGGACGCAAAGTCGTCAACAGTTTGTGCTACATATTACAAGTTAAATTCGAAAAGTTTGAAGTCATTTATTTCATCCAGGCCATCCTATTTTTCGCTGAATGATGTGGATTTACATATCCTAAATGCATCATCTACACTGTCAGCCCACCACAAGGGTTTTACAGTAGAGTGCTTCTTATATAGTAGCAGCTGCTGTAGGTACAAAACCAATGACCCAATGTGGATCCTGCTGTATGCACTACAGCGGTATTTATAGCCCATTAACAATTGCGTCTGAGAGTGTAACTTACGTAGACCTACATCGCCGATTGGGGGAACTCGGCTTACATCTGGAATTCTTGGATCTGTCGCTGGACAGGCTACGGCAGAGGCATCAATTCCTGGTAATAACATCAACTGTTTAAGAAAACCCTGGAACCAAATGAAGTTTGATAATCATTTTGTGTGATATAATTTTGTAGATATTTCCAGAGTGGTATTCAAAGTTCAGATTAGTAAGCAGTGATTTGAATTATCAATTTTTCCATTTTGGAATACATAAGCTTAGTTTTCTCCATACAATATTAAATCTAATGTGATATAACTCGCTCTAAAGCACTTCTTTTTATAAATATATGTTATCATTACAATTTGTATCACAAGCCTATCCCAATTTAGCCTACGCCAGTTACTCAAATTATTTCCATGTCACTGCTGGAATTCACAAACCTGACCTGGGACCTTTAATCAAAATAATGTGGACCACACTTTGTTTTTCTTTATTCTGGACTTGTGATAATGTGCTAATAATTTTGTGATCACTCACCATTTCATCTCTATATCAGCATAATTATCAGAGAAAATTTGGTATCTTACTTACTGTGAATATTGTGTGCTTGTTGTCAGCATTCCCAATATGGAAATTAGTTTTGCGGATGCTGAGGAAGGCTGGGAAGGCTCGTTTTAGCCTTCTCGTCCTGGCCTTCCCACAGTCCTTTCTCAGGCTGACCTTGTTCCCGGTGAGGCTGAGTATCAATGTGTGCCATCCACCGTCTACCACCTTTACCTTGTCAAACTCAACCATCTTCACCACCCCACTACGACGGTCATGGTAGTCCATTTGTACCTAGGTGAAATTAGGAAAAGATTAATACATATTTATTACACATTCAATTTGAGATCGTGTTCAAGAAGTCCTTTATGCTTGAAGATTGCTCTCTGTACATGACATAAAACCCTTAGAAACCATAATATTAGACAGCAATTTGTGGGATGAAAGAAACTCCCCTCAGGGTGAATATTGGCTGATTCTTCTAGGTCGTGTAATGTATGACCGTTGGTGGTTCGGAAAGGATCACGAATACAAGGGAATTTGGTTTCGAAAGGCAACAAGTTTTTATTCAGTATCCTAAGTTACAGGGAGCTAAGTAGATTCCGTATGGTAAATAGACTGTTCGGAAAGCTTGGATTTACGACTACCAGGTAAGGTCTCGGAGTCAGTAAAGTTCAGATGGTATCCCTGGAGAATCCGGTAGGATTCTCCCCTTCCTAGGTTCCGACCCGACTATTATATAGCCACAGGGGTTGGGTGGCGACCTCTCGTGTTTAACCCCCGCAGCCCGGAGGGTGGTGCTGCCACCGCCCGCCAGGCGTACCAGGCTCTCAACCCGAAAGGTCGCTCCGTTCGGAACCTAGGCAACCCGTAAGCCATAAACACTACTACTAAACCGTGCCCCTACACTACCCCCACCAAGACTATAACAAGGTGATACACAAAGGGTAGAAACTAAGTTATAGTATTTACAAATATAATATAAAGGGCGCACGGCTGGCTTACAGGTTGTCTGACTCTACATTAAAGTATAAACATGGAAATATGATGAGTATTGATATGGTTATATAAACACATTTACACCATAGTATGTACGTTATCAGTGTAATAAATACATCTAATCTGGAGGCCATTTCTTAACTCACTACGACTGCTGTACTTCAAATCGTAGTGACTGGCCTTAACATAAGGCCATTACAGTATCATGCTTTAGTGGGCACTAATACCTGCACTTGTACAACTGCTCTACCAAGCCCTATGTAATTACTGCATAAGTGCTAATTGTACAGAGCAGTCGTAGTGCTGTACCTACGACAGCTCGGCCTATTCCTGGGATTCTCAAATCGTAGTGGTGGTGTGTAGTCGTAGTATCTTAAGAAATGGCCTCCAGATGTTTTGCTTCAGTGTTATTATTTACACAGTACATATAGAGTTTAAGGTGTTACCCATCGTAGTTTATACAGTAAGAAGCGGAAGACAATTTCCGACTGTACGTGTTCCGGATGATGCAGACTTGGGTGTTCCCCTTCCGATACCAGTGGGCCGTTCCCTACCCCGTTGGTTAAGGGTCTGGCTTTCAGGTCCGGCTGGTCCCATTTCCGGAAAGTCCTTATCTCGGTCCTTATTCACATCAAACACCGGTGGGGCAGCGCCTCTCAATGAAGACAGAGGAGACGATGCTTCCAGACTACGATCCCTACGATCAGGTGCCAGGCGTTGGATCCCACAGAATGAGATCTTACCCGGCTGCGGCTTCATACGCTTTGCGGACGTGGCCTTATTGGAGTCCCGATAGGCGCTGTCGCCCCGGTACTCCCTCATTTCTCCAAACTGTTCATTGGTAATCCTTAACCTTCCTGGAGTGTAGTTCAGCTGAAACGGCACCTCCAGTTTGGAATTGACGTGCGTTTCAACTTTGCACAATTTACTGACTTTTGAATTCAGACTCCGGAAGTTGGTTTTCTTCCAGGAGTCCCACTTATCAATCAGAAGTTTGTGCAGATCTAAGGCTGCTTTCAGAGCTGATGTCAGATGTCGGACCAGCTCGCTCTTTCAGAACGTGGTCAGTCCCGAACAGATGGCGCTGTTCCTTCCTTTGTTCATATAACACATATACACCGGGTGATGGTGCATATGCTCCTCAACAATGTGACGGATGAATCTCATATGGGTGCTGAACTTTTCGGGTTCATCGCTACCCCTAGCACAGATAATAAACGGACAGGTTGTGTTATTATCCTTATCCCAACTATCGATAGCCCACTTGATCTTACAGTAGGCATCGAAATCGTAATACTCCTTATTTCAGTTGTCGATAGTGTGCTCGACCCAATTCACATAGAAGTAGTTCGGATTCCGGTCCTGACGAGTGTACTGTACTGTGTGTTTACTCTATTTATTTGGTGTTATTTTAGACCTTGCTTTCTAATTGTTGCATGTAGATGTAGTAAAGTACATTTTGGGGTTTGAGCTAGCTTCCTATAAATGGCAGAGCGCGTCACTACCACAGCCCAGTACACATAACAGCCGTGCAGTGTTCCTACTCAAATAAAACTAGTGAGAGATACCTCCTGACTGAAGACTTTTATTGTTCCTCCTCCTCGGCTACTAACACGTCAAGCACAACAAGAGCACAACAGTTCATCAAATACTCCGACAACTTTCGATGGTCAACCCTCCATTATATCCTCTAGTTCACACACTGATGACATCACAACTCTATCTCCTTTTCACATTAAGTCTTTTCGGCAATAACTCCCAATTATTAAGATCGCGCATTATCACATAGTAGGCAAGGCAGCAGGCAAGTCTAGCCCAATTCATCCCCTGATTAACTAATGCAGTGTACTCACATGGAGAGTCTTTATTGTTATTATGCTGGTTCAAGTTTAGTGTGGATCCCAGGTCCATGCAGGGAGGATCCCTACATGGAGAGGGAGAGGCCCTTCCCAGGCCTGGAGTCCGTTGATGTTGATTACTGCTGTCAGATGCTATCTCCTCCTTGTAATAGGTCCGTAAGTTGAAACCCTATCATCCCTAGTTAGTATTGTTCTAAGTCCCAGCTGACTATGCCTGAGCAACCCCCAGAGCTACCCAGCTTGTGAAAGGTGAGGATGATATTACTAACAAGTGCATGTTGAATCTGCGCTACTGGAATGCTCCTTTCCCTGACAGAGGTAGGCTACTCCCTGTTGTGATCTAATGGTATCTAGCTACTAACAGTTAGCTCAGATATGAGTGCCCAACTCTCAATGCTGTTTCCATGCTCCCTCTGAACGAACTCACTGTCTCCCACTCTGAATTCCACAAATATGTTATTCAAGTATTATTATTATCCCGGCGCGCCTGCGCAGAGACATGTGTTTGTCTCATGACATCACCATCTCATTTATTTCCCTTTTCATTGCTCAACTTTGTAAAGTAGTTCTGTCCTAATCTAATATTCTTCTTCCCATTATTCATCATTACTCCCTCCAGTTCTACTGGTCCTAAACTAATTATCTCTTTCATTTTCAGATTGGATTTCGGAGGTTTATCTCCTTCATCCGCCGACTGGAGCCATCAAGCCTTCCGTCTCAGATTTCATTATGGACCTGAATCATGACAATTTATATTCTAATCTCTGCGGAGCACGCCATCCACTCTTTTGTCCGCCAATAAATACCAATTACTTTATCTTGCCTTACTGCCTTTTTCTTTGCCTTTCTACTAAATTGCTTTACATATCTCATTATTGTCAGCACCGCTGGTTACACATTATTATCCATTATGGACTTCTCCTACACCATCGTACACCACCTCATCCACTCTTCATCATCCTGCTCCCCATCCATGTTAATGAACGGAGGGCAGCTGTAGTACAGAGTATTTCTCTTACACTCCTCCAGACATTTGGGAATCATGTGCATGAATCCACTCCTGACGTTGTTCCAGATTTTCTTTTCGTCCAGAGAGGGAGCCTCCTCGTCATCATACAATTCGGGATGGTCTATGTCCGTAGACCAATCCCAAGTCGCTGACTCTGCGGTCTCCTGTGAGCCGGAAGCCACAGGTTTCGGGACCGCAGTAGTCTTTGGAATGGCCCCAGTTGGCTTCGGACTTGTGGCTGCCGGGACCTGAGTTGCCTCGGTTCCGGCTCCCTCCTCCTCCGCCTTCTTATCCATCTTCTCCTTCTTCTTAAGCTTCTCCCTCTCCTCTTTCTCCTTTTTCTTAATCAGGGCTTTCGCCTTCTTACTTAGACTCTGCTTCCAACCTTCTTTTTCCTTAACAGTGCCCTTCGTACTTACTCGGGCCTGCATCCGGGCTTAGGTGTCTTCTACTGACGCACTCAGCCCGGTACTTATTTCAGCCAATTGTTCTCTTTGTTTTCTTAACACCTCTTCTTGTTGCTCAAGTTTCTCCTCGGCTTCTGATTGCATTCTTATGGCTTCTTTCTCAATCCGGCTGTCTTCAGCTCGCAGCTCGGATTCAGAAAGAGTGTCAGATGAGACGGAGGATCTCCTGGGGGTAGACTTAGCAGCAGTCACTCCCACAGCTTCACCTCCGTCATCGATGTCCATTTGGTCCGATCCTGAATCAATCTTAACAGGGCTCGGTGGGTTCCGTGATGGCTGCATCCCGTACCAGAACAGGGATGCATGCTTCTCAACGGTGGCTTCCGGGTGCTCCCGGCTCCACTTGTCCTTAACGTATGCCACCGTACGGTAGAACTCTTGGTTCACACTCATACCGGTGGCAAAGTCCATATAGTTAAGTAACCATATGTCCGGAATCGACAGATCTTCAGGGATCGCCTTCTTAATCAAGTTCCTCCACATCTCAGGAATCTTTTCCGGTTTTGATGTTTTTTGATTACAGATATAGTCTTTCTCGAGGAAGATTGTATCGCCATTCGGCCACACGATGCTTCCCAACGAATAGTCAATCTTACCATGACTTTCCGGGGGGGTCCATCATGGCTTCAGTTGATTCTGAATGTGCGGATTTTGCTGGGGAGGGGGGTGGAGGCATCTCCGTAGTTCCCACTCCACTAGTGTTCAGATCCAGACGTACAAGCGTGTTTGCTGCTTCCAAATCTTTCAAAGCGGCCTCTTCTTCGGGATGAATGGGGCTCATTCCCGAACGGTCCACCATATCTACCTCCATACTGGATTTGGACATCTTTTCCGCCATTTAGACGGAGTTCAGATGCAGCAAGTTAGACCAGTAGTACTTCAACGTACTCCTCGGCTTTATAATCTTAGTTAGTGTTTATCGAGTTTAGCGCTTGCAGCAGGGAAAAATCAAGCACGTCGAGAATCCTCGGCATGGTCGCTTGATTAAACAAGATGGCGTCAATTCGCGCGAGAAACCCCGAACCCAGGGTCAAGGGTCAAACCCTCGTTCCCGGTAATTGGGTCACACGGCACCACGTGCTTTCCACGCATCTGAAAACAAAACGGTCTGTCAGAGCTCGTATTGTCTTCCCGGCTCGATATCATCTGGAGTACCCATGGAGAATACGTATAGCATTATGCTGATACGCCGGATCAATCCGTCCATTACCTACTGGAACCTCGAGGAGCCGACAAAAGAGCAGGTTAGAGCGGTTTCATTACAAACTGACGAGCATCCCGAAGGTGCTGTCAACATAGTTGACACCACGCTCTGTCATAACAAGTAACGACAAAAAACATTCAAAGACACACACAAAAACAGGACAATACATCGTTGTGTTTCAGGATTCAATACTTATAAGAATCCACTGTTGGGCTTATTTAGGTAATACAGCTTCTCTGAGCAATCCTAGCACTACGGCGAACGCCCTCCTTAATAGTTCTATTTTTAACATTGGGGGACTCCGCTCCATTCCCGAGATCCAAGCTAGCCTTTGGGTTCCCGGTCCGCTTTGCCCTCCCTACTCCTGCCGAGACTTTTTTATCCTTAACATCACTCTCATTTGATTTGGTTTCATTCTTCTTACGTCTTCTTCGTTTTCGGGTGCCGAGCATCGGCATCCTTTTAGGTTTCTTCTTAATTCTTTTTTCTTCATTTACAGGTTTTTCCGGATCTTCATCCCGATCCCCTGTACCAGGACCTCCGCCTAGTTCAGGTAAGTCAATGACTTCTGGTAATTCCATAACATTCGGACCTAACCCATACATCTCTTCAGCTAACTCCCTACCTCGGTACGGCCTTAGTACTTCAACATGACATCGTCGTACATTCCCGTACAGATCTTTTATAAAGCAGGTCGTTTCCGAAATTATCTGAGTTATGATGTGTGGGCCATCCCAGCTAGACACCACTTTCAATTTATCAAGGGGTTTATAGAATCTGAGGACCCTATCTCCCACCCTGAAAAATCTAGGTTTCAGTCCAGTGTCGTAGCCCACTTTCTGCCATTTCGCTGATTTCCCTAGCTGATTCCGAACTAGTTGATAGGCTTTCTTAAAGTTATCCCGTAAGAATTCCACAAACATAATCGAACACGGGGTTTCAGGACTTATTCCAATTACCCCAAATACTAAATCCGCTGGCATTATGATGTCTTCACCATAAACCAACATATTCGGAGTACAATTAGTAGAGGCATGCACTGTGCTGTTGTATGCATGCACCACGAAATCGCATTGGATGTCCCAATCGTCCTGACGCTTATTCACTAGCGGTTTCAGAACTTGTAGTAGGGTTCTGTTGAACCGTTCTACTAAGCCGTCCGATTGGGGCCGGTACGGATTAGTGCGCGTCTTGCAGATAGCTAAGTACTTGCACATTTCCTGGAATAATTCTGATTCAAACTCCCTTCCTTGGTCACTGTGGAGCATCAAGGGTACCCCGTATTGCAACACCCAACCTCTCACGAATGCTTCTGCACAGGTGATGGCTTTGTGATCTTTCAGAGGGAAGACTTTCGTGTATTTCGTATAGTAATCGCAAACAACCATCATGCAAGTGTTATCCCTAGGGGTTGTATTAAACCCACTAATGATGTCAATCGCAATTCTGGCGAAGCGTACTCCGAACAATTCCTGAATCAATGGGTTCTTTCCTAATCCTTCTCCGGGCTTATTCTTACAACATTCGGGACAAGTGGCGATCCACCTTAGCAAATCTCCACTCATTCCCGGCCAGTAGTATCTCCGGGTGAGTCTTTCCAGAGATCTACTCTTTCCGAAATGGCCACTTGTCACATGGCCATGGCAGTAATACATAATATCCCGACGCATAGCGTTCGGAATAACAATCTGAAGAATCTTTTTAGTTGGACTAATTTTCCACCTACATAAGATTCCATCTCTGACCTCTAGCTCGGCCCATTGGGCTAGAAGTCTTCTCATCTCCCTGTTCTCCATGCTGATAGCAGGACGGACAGGTTTGATCCCTAACGGAACTGTTTCCAGGAGTTTCTTGGTAATGGGGTCCTTACCCTGGAACTCGCGAATGGCCTCTGGTGACCATTCTATTGAAGTTCCCGGATAGTCCCTGAGTGGCATATGCGTGGCAGCAATTACTGCGTTATGCTGCCCGCAATCACCACAACTCCCCCGACCACACTTCCGGATTGGCTTCCTAGATAGGGCGTCTGCATTGGTATGCTTCTTCCCGGACCGATGTTGGATCTGGCTGTGCTCCAACCCGAATTCCGAAAGGTGCGCCAACCATCTGCCTATCATCCCCTCGGCATCCTTGAAGTTAAGGAGCCATGGGAGAGATGAATGGTCGGTTCTTAGTGTAAAATCGGATCCCCATAAAAAGTGTTTAAATTTCTTAGTGTACACCACCACAGCCAGAAGTTCCCTCTTAGTGGTGCAATAATTCCGTTGGGCTTTATTCAGAGTGTTGCTAGCAAATGCAATCGGGACTTCCACGCCGTCCTGGACCTGGGACAGTGCGGCCCCAATGCTATCATTACTAGCATCCGTATCCAATATGAAGTGACCTGAAGGGGTTGGGTATTTCAGTACCGATGTATCCGTAAATAGGGCTTTTAGTTTCCTAAAAGACTCCTCCTGTTCATTCCCCCAGGGGAATGGCTCCCTAGCTCTCCCAGGTGTCCAATGGGCGATGCTTTGCATAGGAAAACTTACTTGAGAGTATCCCGGAATGAAGTCTCTGTAGTAACTACAGAACCCCAGGAAAGATCGTACCTGCTTAGCAGTTCTTGGTCTCTCCCAGTCCCGAACACTCTCTACTTTTTCCGGATCAGCTTTAATCCCATCGGTGGATATAATCCTACCCAGGTAAGTGATTGATTTCTGAAATAATCTACATTTCTTAGGTTTCAGACGTAATCCATTGGATACTATCCTCTTGATCACTTCTTCTAGATTATTCAAACATTCACGGAATGTCTTTCCGAAGACAATTACATCGTCCAGGTATACTAGACATTTCTTCCATAACAGATCACTCAGGAGAGTCTCCATCATGGCTTCGAAGGTAGCAGGTGCATTACATAACCCGAAGGGCATAACCGTATATTCAAACAGGCCTAAGTGACTGGAAAATGCTGTTTTCTCCATGTCCTTGGGTTCCATTCCAATCTGTCAATACCCGGATTGGAGATCCAGGGTGCAGAACCAATTGTTCCCTCCCAGGGCGTCTAATGTCTCGTCAACCCTGGGTAAAGGATACGAGTTTTTCTTAGTTAGTCCATTTAGATCCAATCCATGGTCTTTCAGGTGCTCCAGACATGGATGGTTCGGGGGAAGGTGTGCCGCACATACACATGTGAATGCCTCTATCCACCGTTCCTCTTCTTCCTCTTATCCAAGTGATTCAAAAAAACTCCCTGGCCAGCCAAGGGCACCAGGTGAATCGGATCTCTCCCTCATCCTAGCGGCTCAGTACCAGGGACTTGGGCCAAAATGATGGGACTACCGAAATCCCCATCTCTCAATAAACCTGATGATCTTATATTAGGCGCGGTTTCGTTAGCCGGCGCGATCGGATGTTCATTGGTTGTAGTGTCCAACCCTACCGTAGAAACCTCACTTCCGGAATCCAATGCCTCGGTCTCATTCCAGGATGGATCCCTATATTCCTGATAGGTTAGGCCCGGGGCGCCATGGCTTCCCGGGAGCTCACCTTCCGGACACTGATTCTCGTCTTGTTCAGACAGGGCTGCGCACTTCCGAGAACCAAATCCTGGTCACGGCACCAGTGTAATGTATGACCGTTGGTGGTTCGGAAAGGATCACGAATACAAGGGAATTTGGTTTCGAAGGGCAACAAGTTTTTATTCAGTATCCTAAGTTACAGGGAGCTAAGTAGATTCCGTATGGTAAATAGACTGTTCGGAAAGCTCGGATTTAAGACTACCAGGTAAGGTCTCGGAGTCAGTAAAGTTCAGATGGTATCCCTGGAGAATCCGGTAGGATTCTCCCCTTCCTAGGTTCCGACCCGACTATTATATAGCCACAGGGGTTGGGTGGCGACCTCTCGTGTTTAACCACCGCAGCCCGGAGGGTGGTGCTGCCACCGCCCGCCAGGCGTACCAGGCTCTCAACCCGAAAGGTCGCTCCGTTCGGAACCTAGGCAACCCGTAAGCCATAAACACTACTACTAAACCGTGCCCCTACAGTCGTATATGCCAGCTTGTATATACAGCCCAGATCTATTAGGTGACGAAAGTGCAGAAACCCATCCTATTCAGTAATAATTATTATTCACATTTATTATGGCCTTGTGTTAAGTGAGATGCCGAGGTATGTGCAGCAGTGTACAGAACCTAACTATCCATGCACTGTGCGACTCGTAGTCTCCAGTTGCCTATTTCTTGAGCAGTTCGAGTAGACTATATTCTTGCTGTTCCTGATATTCAAGGTTAGACAAAGATTTCTTGCACCAATTCGAGACCTGGGTCAAAGAGCGCTGGAGTCTTTCCTCAACCACTTTGAAGTGCTTGTGGCTAGTGTAGACTGCCACATCTTTAGCATATATACGTTATGTTATTAATATCACCACAGTTTCTGGCCAGCTGGTACAGATTGAAAACAAAAATCAGTGGACCGAGGACGGATCCTTGAGGTATCCTGAAGGGCACTTGTCTATTTTAAAAGATCTGTACTCCCATACAAACTCTGTATAAAACGTAAATTAGTCTTCTAACCAACCCAGGTTCTGCGTGGTAAGACCTAGGCTTTTTGACAGTTTAACAGTGGTCTGTGGGGAACACATTCGAATGCCTTCTTTAGATCGAGATAGGCTACACCAATGCATTTACCCTCGTCCTTGGCTTTATAGATGTTAACTAGCTCGTACTCAGGGCCCATTGTACCTTTGCCCCTCTGGTACCAAAATGGTGAGAACTGAGTCCTCCAGCCAATTCATTAGCCTCTCGTAGATTATAGTGCATCAGACGCTCTGCACTTTTCAACAGCATACACAACAGTGATATTGGTTGCCAATTTGCGACTTCCTCCCTTTTCCCAGTTTTGGTAATAGGGGTGACTCTGGCATTCAACACAGGTATGACTGTGTTAATATCCATCTCATCAAGTATAAGAAATTGACTCCTATCCCTCACCTTGCCCCTGAGTATCCTGAGCCCCAGCCTGGGTTGAGAAGACTCTGTGTGTATAACAGAGAAGATGTTCTCCTCCCTCACGACGGCCTGGGGTGCTGCCCTGAAGGTGACCAGCACAGAGAACTCCTCAGGGAAGTACTCACAGAACCTGCAAATAGGGGTGTGTTAGTTGCCAGTGATGTTTCGAGTTCGGGATCATTATCTGGAGCTGACAAATGTTGCCAATATCAATCCAATAAGGCTCATCAAGGGAATGAAAGCTTTAAAAAAGACGCTTTTGTTCAATTTACATTCAACAGCTATCAACATATTGTACAAATAGAACCAAATTGAGAGAGGCATTAAGAGCGATAAAATTGATGTGCAAATTATATGGTTCTGATATGTATTTGTCAAAAAAAATGTATGTGTTTAGTGAAATTGTTGTGAATACCTACCTGAAATGTCGGCACGATATACAAAAAAAAAGTACAAACAATATATGAAAATATCCTAAAATCATAACGGGAATTTCTTATTTTTTTCTCTCTAAGTAGCAATAATTAGAGAAGTTTTATTATGAGAGAATGGTGTACATGTTAGATTTCCTACCTGAACACCTGAGATGATGGGAAGTGGAGGGACTGTGCAGGCATGGTGAGGTGGAAGGCGTGGAGGTTGACATGTTCGTCGTATGTGATTTCCACACCAGGGGGCAGCCTGTACCTGTCAGGGGCTACCACGTGCAGCAAGTAGATAGGCTTCAGGTCTGAAATAAACCATCAAGAACTCTCAATGATAGGGTTCCTCCATTGATCCTATCATACTGATAACAGTATAATTTATCGCGTACCGGTATATGTATATTTATCATCCATTCAATCATACAATGTCAAAACAGTATAAAATCAATAACAATCCATACATAGCAAACCATTAGTAAATGTATCATTAGTACCACATCCCATACATAGGGGGAGGCACCATAAAGGGGCCACCCAGTCATATGACACAATCCATTGTGATGTCACACATATGTATCCATGACAATAACTCTGCATGTAACCATAGCAACCAATTGTGTAAAGTGGATCTTTTTGACTACCTTAGCATGACTTGTAAAACATTTAGATATCCTGAAGAAGGTTAATAAATTAACCGAAACGTCGATCAACTCGATATACGAAGCACTCAACGAGCAATTTACCTACTGTTGTAAAATATTTCTCCTACTGAATAAAAATTTGAACTATACTTGACCTAGTCTGGTTTTGTGTGATATAATAATTTCTAAGTATTTTAACTCACACACACTAGTATCCTGCCCTAGGATCACCAGTTTGTCAAAAGACACCACACATAGGGAAGTTCTGGGGCCCCTACCCCATACCTTTAGTCAACCAACAGACTCCACCCCCTAGAATCCCCCCATGGGATCCTACCCTGAGGTTCTTTAAAAGAACACTCTAGTGGTAATGTATCATGCCTGACACACTCATGGAGACCAATCAACCAACAGAGGCAGCTGCAACAAACAACGCAACAAACATAAACACAGAACCAATCCGAATTCCAGCCGACATCCTGCCACATTACAAACTAGCAAGAAAAATAGCCCTAAACCTGAAAAAGGCAGAACATCACGAGAATTACCTCGACCAGCGCATCACCAACAACATTGTTCCAAGAGGACTACAAACCAAAATCACAGCCCAAACCCCCGATACAGATTGGACTTTCCAACTCAAGTGGGAACAAACACAACTGGACTGCAGCAAAAAACTCAGGAACCTTCTGAAAAACTACTACACTGACAGATCCAAAGTACTAAAAGAAAAGTACCAAGAGGTACTTGACGCCATCAAACCACAATGCGACCCAACAATCTACCAAGAAATTCTGAAACTAATCAGCAACATAGAAAATGAAGTGGAAAACAACCTACAAGAAAAAAGGCAAAAGAAATCGCAGATTCATGAAATACTCGCAAGAAGCAGCAGCAGAACGCTCTATCTGCAACCTCAGCTCAAAACAACTAACTCCCCAACAACTCAGTCTACTAAACAAAGGCCTGACCTTTGTCCCAACTCCACCAAAACCATTCCATGTACACACCAACAGAAGAATTGATTTAGCCTTTCACTTCAAGGACTATCCACCCTACAACCCCCCCCCCTGGAATATTTTCAAGAAACCTGGAACAGGCTGGACTCCCACAGTAGTCCACAAACAAATCAACTCACTCAACGACAACATCAGAAAGCACATGCTCAAAGAACCAACTTAAGTCAAAACTAAGGACAACCTTACAGAAGCTGAAAGAACAGCACTATTTGAATTAATTGAGGATGACACAATTATCATAAAATCTGACAAAGGAGGAGCCATAGTAATTCAAGACACTCAGAAGTACATAGATGAATGTAACAGGCATATAGAGAGACCCCACAGGACCGAACTGTACCAGTAACCAACAGAATAAGAAAAAAAACTCAGGGAACTGAAAAAAAACAAAACTCGATAACAACAGAAACACTGAAGACTTCCTCCTACCAAACAACATAAGAACTCCAGTCCTCTACACCTAAGATCCATAAAACGGGCAATCCAGGGTGACCAATCGTCTCCGGCATCAACTCACCAACAGACAAAATATCAGCATTGTTGGACAATGTGTCACAACCCATACTACCCAAGATCCCATGTTTGATAAAAGACACCAAACATTTCTTAAATATTATTCAAGAAATTGACCACATCCTAGATGGAGAGAGACTAGTAACCATAGATGTATCAGCACTATATACATCCATCCCACATGATGAAGGCCTGAAGGCTGTTCAAACAGCACTAGAGTCCTTCCCTCATCCTCAACTGGACCCACAAACAACAAATGAACAGTTAAAACTAGTACTCAACAACAATGTCTTCTCATTCAACAACAAATTCTATCATCAGACAAATGGCACAGCCATGGGAACAAAAGTAGCACCAGCATATGCCAACATCTTTATGTATGTCCTAGAATCAGACCTCATGAGAGACAGCCCACTCAGACCCAGAATATGGAAAAGATACATTGATGATATCTTCACAATATACAACTGCACAGAAGAGGAACTGGAGGAAGAAATGAGGAGAATAAATCAGTTCCACAAATCAATCAAATTTACTTATGAATCCAGCACCAGAGAGATCAACTATCTGGACACCACGGTCTATGTAAAACCCGACGGAAAATTAGAAACTAAAGTCTACAAAAAAACCACAGATGCAGGCCTGGACTTACACTACAAGTCATACCATCCTGCACATCAGAAATCCTCCATTGCCTATAGCCATGCACTCCGATACAGAATGATCTGTTCAGAAGAAACCAATCTGACCCAAGTCTGCAAGGACCTACTGTGACTCTTGACCATCAGAGGACATCCACATGACAAAACCAAAGCACTGATTGAAAAAGCAAAACTGCACCCAAGACAGGATCTCCTGAAAAAAAAACACATCCAAACCAAAAGGATCATTCCTTTCATTCTCACTCACAACCCATGGAATACAAGAGCCAATGCCATCTTAACACAAGCAAAATCCTTCCTAGAGTACACTGAAGACTTGAGAAAATTCCAACAACAGAAGCTCGTAGTTGTATACAAACGACCTGCCAACCTACGTGACTTATTGTCACATTCTGCCTACCCGAGAAAACAACCAAACAACCAAAGCCGCCCTTGCATGATCCTCAGCTGCAAATATTGTGAATGCATCCATAGAACCAACACCTTCACCTCCACTTCCGACAAATGGACAATTAAAATCAAAGGAAATGTAACGGGTTCCTTTCTCCTCTATTCTATTGGACAGACAAGTCAACAAGAGGAGGATTCGGGTGTATGCGAACAGGGTTTTATTTCAGTTCGGATGACACAGACGGCTACCCGGAGGTAGCTCGGAGAGATTGTATGAGATGCCGGATTCTCTGTTCTAGGTTAGAGAGCTTCGTACGGCGATGGTCTCACTATCTCTGACGCGGCGACTGAGCCCTGTCCTCCTCTTATAGGTAGGGACAGTAGTGCCCCCCCGTGCCTCGCTCACACCACCCGAACAGATGCTGCCACCTATCCGGGAAGTGGAGGGCGAAGCCCGGGTGGCTGACTCACCCACCGCGCCAAAGGACCATAACGTAATATATATATGTATACCTCTACAGAAACAACACATGCCAATCCCGTAGTGTGGTGTATGTCATTACATGCCCAGCCTGCAATATCCAATATATTGGTGAAACAGGAAGAGCCATCTCTGGTGAATGCAAATACACCCGGGACACCCCGGTATCCAAACACTTTAGGAAGCACGATGTACAGAACAAGGATATGAGAGTGACAATCATAGACAACACGGCAGTCGCCACAAACACTCGCAAACGCCTGGAGGAGGCCTATATTAGATGGTTTAACACTTTGAGTCCAGCCGGACTCAACCAGCAACTATAAATAGTAACCTGTATGGGTGAGGGAAGCCAAACCTATGTCATATCCGCCCGTTTCCATGCGGACGAGGATCCCTCGGATCGCTTAGCAACGGATGCCACAAAAATGCTATAAATAGAACCATTTGGCGACAGTTATGTCATTCGACACGATCTTTTTCAAATGACAACACATCCATCTGCAACGCCTACTCACAAGCATGGACAAATTCTTACAATGTGACTACTGTCAGGAGTTCATTAAGAACACTGACCCAAGCAAACTTAAGGGAGTGTTTATTTTTTAACAACAGGGGGGGGTTTGGTGAGTTTGAGGGGGGGCGTAAAATAGTTTGACCTCTCCTGAGGGGGGGGCGAAAAATATTTCGACTGCGCTTGAGGGGGGGGGCGTAAAATTTTTAGACCCTTCTCAATGAGGCATGAATTGACGTGACCTGCCGTAAATACCCAATTTGTAGTGGGGATAATTTCTTAATATATTACTTGCAGAAGGAGAAAGTTTGTACTGATAATTTACAATGCATCAGAATGCACCATTTTCTTTCTAAAATTTCAAAATTTTTCAGGGGAATCATACTTCCAACAAGATTGTATGCAGAGCTCTCAACACTCAAGCATCTGGCGTGAATCTCACGCATCTGGCTTGATTCTCACACATTTGGGGGTTGTCTCACTCTCTCACGCTGAGGAGCCTGTTTCTCATTTTAGACTTTGTAATTTCAGTATATACTTATATAGTGAACTTGAGCATCTATCCTCGGTTTAATGTACCAAAATGCTCTAAAAATCAACAAATGAACTTCCATATTTCTCCAAATTTTCTTGGGGGCATACCCCCAGACCCCCTGGAACTGGATTTATTTCAATGCATCTCGGAAATCTAGAAAATTCCAAGCTTCAGGGAAAAGTCTCACTCTTTGGCTCCATTAGAACATGAGAGCTCTGTGGTATGTGCGACGCCTGTTACAGATGGCTCATGCATACATGTGAGCAAACTCCTCATTTTTTTCAGTGTTTTCCATTATTCTAAGATCTCTCAGGGTCAATCTTTGTCCAGATCCCATGAGATATCATTTTACCATTTTATATATATGGTGGGGTCTTAGAAAGATTTGGATACAAGGGCATCAGCCACCCTGAAAAAACACCAAAATGCACCAATTGATGTCTCAATATTCAAAATTGTCCTGGGCGAGATACCCCCAGACCCCCCTCATTTTAACCTATCAATGGCAAATCAAAGAAGAGTCTTTACTTTTAATGCCTCGATTTTTTTCGCATTCGGAATTTGCATATATGTCATGGTCTGTTCTCTCTCTCCCTAGCCTTTCCTCCCATCTCCTCTTCCCCTAACCTTTCCCCAAATCTCTCCCCTCATCTGGAGTGGGCCTAGCAAGACATACCTGACCTGACCTGGATGGCCTGACCCTGATGGCCCGACCTTTACCCACCCAGACTGCCCCTGGACAGATCCATCTGGACAGACTCACACAGACCGGACTGACCCGGACCAGACAGATCTACCTTGACTGCCCCCAGACTCACCCTGGATGGATCCACCCTGACAGACCCAGACCTGGACTCGAAATACCCGGACCAAATGGACTTGGACCAAATGGATCTAGACTGAACCTACCACAACAGACCCAGTCAAGACTTCAATGGGACCCAGACCAGACCGGACAGAATCAGATGGATCCAGACTGAACAGAACCAGACCATACAGACCCATACGAGATGGACTCGACGGGGATAAACCCGACCCATCCAGTCGGGTCATCCAGTCATACCTCAACAAAATGCACCATTCGACTTCTCGATATCAAAAATTTTCCTGGGGGACATCTCCATATACCCATAGGCTCCCTGAGCCAAAAACAGTGTATTGATGATGCAGGGGTAGTAAAACCTTGGGTACAGATGGGATGTGTGCCCACCTGCACCATCCAGTCATACGTCACCAAAATGCACTATTTGACTTCTCAATATTCAGATTTTTTCCTGGGGGACATACCAGTCAGGTCATCCAGTCACACCTCAACAAAATGCACCATTCGACTTCTCAATATTCAAAATTTTCCTGGGGGACATCTCCATATACCCTTAGGCTCCCTGAGCCAAAAACAGTGTATTGATGATGCAGGGGTAGTAAAACCTTAGGGTCAGGTGGGATGTGTGCCCCCTGCATTTTACAGTCATACATCACCAAATTGCACCATTTGACTTCTCGATATTCAGATTTTTTCTGGGGGACATCTCCATATACCCCTAGGCTCCCTGAGCCAAAAACAGTGTATATGATGCAGGGGTAGTAAAACCTTGGGGTCAGGTGGGATGTGTGCCCCCCTGCACCATCCAGTCATATGTCACCAAAATGCACCATTTGACTTCTCAATATTCAAAATTTTCCTGGAGGACATACCCCCATACCCCCCTCTGATTCTTACTCTCTATCACACATTAATCACACTAACAATAAAAAAAAAACATTCCCAAGAGTTTTAAACATTTTTCTTGGAAAGCAGTATGCACATACTTAGAGTTGGCCTGGCCATTCGCTCACAAATTGACCTGAGAATACATGATATTCTTGTCTAGATTTTCCAAATTTCCCTGGGGAACAAATCTGCAGATAGTACTTTACAGCAGAATCAAGTAACTGAAAGGCTAGGGGCACATCAATTCATGTCTTGGCAGTCTTCTGGTATCCAGGGTTCAAATTTCCATTAGGATAGCAAGATATCCATCATACATAAAGGGGTCAGACGTTTTCAGAAACCCAAACCCCCAACCCATGTAAATGGTAAAGTTTTTAATTTGCAGGTTTGGATTGCTTTGGTTACCCCCCTCCCCCCCAAACAAAATTTTCAAAGGCTGTGCTAAAACAGCCCATCTCCCATTCCCTATAGTTAAGAGTCATAAAGGCCCATGTGTGTCTGCAACAAGTTGATTCAGACTTAAAAGATCCTTCAAATACAGTTTGCTTGCTTGCTTTAAACTAAGACCACAGAAATCAATCTTGTGATTCATCCAGATCCATGGGATGAGATCCCATTCAAACATTTTATATGAATGCATAAATTTAGGCTCTAGATTTATAAAACTGTTTGACTGGGGCAGGTGATGCCCCAAGACCACCCTATACTTAGCTTGTCCTGGCTGCTTGTGAAACAAAAGACATAAGGCTAAGTAGTGTGTGACTCGCACTGCAGCTACTGATGAAATTGGTCTTGAGAAGTGGAACCCTCTTTTCAATTTCTTGCATTCCAATAGAAAAATAATGAATTAATAATAATAACTCTGGGAAGTGATCCTTTTACCTTATACTTCAGTAAAACAATACAATTGAGTGCGATATGATGCTGTACAATGTGGTGCAACACAACTCGATGTTGGGGGGGCGCAAAATATTTTGACCCCTCCTGAGGGGGGGGCAAAAAATAATTTGGCACCTCTCAAAGGGGGGGCGTAAAATATTTTCAGGGGTAAAAACGAAAACTCACCAACCCCCCCTGTTGTTAAAAAATGAACACTCCCTAAGCACCTAAACTCTGTATACAAAGGCCAAACTTTAACCCACCGCACTTCCTCAGAAACTACCGGTAAGTTCACTTGTCAAGAACATCTGTGTAACTCAACGTTCACCAACAAAAGTAACCTAAGAAGGCACTACCGTAATATCCACCATACCACAAACTACCAAATTTCTGCCCCTATATTATGTATGAAAACGCACCGCACTAATAGATGGCATGGACCCAAAATAAACTGGGATCACCGCAATTTTGATATAAAAAAATGTGAAATTAAGAATTATATATCTGGGTACTCCCTTTTTCAGCTCCAAACAGCAGGGAGGGAACCCAAACATCCAACAACACAGCACTGAAAACTTCAAAATTGGGGAGCAACTCCAAAACAACACTGCCAACCCGCTCACCTTCAACTAGCTCCATCTCAACAAATAATTCCGGGGAGGAAGATAACACTTCAGTGACCTTGGATAAAAGCCCACCAGTCTTCCTAAAGGTAAAGCTACCATCTATGCCAACATTTGACCAAGTGGACCCGACCAACAGAGAGAGAACTGCCCCTGAAGCCCCCAAAGCCATCATCAAAAAGGTCAGAAAAATCATGAACGCTCAATACCGTCCGGTCACCACTTACAAATCAAAGGAATTTGTCAGCACTGATGATGACAGCAGCAGCGATAACGAAAAATCTACAAAGTTGTAACTGTCCCACCGTTCAAAAACAGTCCCATCAAACCTATAAACCCCAAACCAACAACTAGTAACACTATCAAATTGCCAGACCCACCAGCCAACAATAATGCCCAGATTGAACTTGACCTAGCCCTAAGTGATGACGATACCCTGGAGGCTGATGAACCCAAGCCATCCACCCTCATCCCATCCATTCAAAATCCACATCCACCAAAGGTACCAACACCCACCACCTCAACCCACTCACAACCCAGAGACCCACGCCAACGCCCTACTCCAGCAACTGAAAACCGGCGTGCCCTAGTGGCCACGCCCCCTGTCCAAGAACCAGTCCAACCATATGTGCCACCCCCTGGACCCAGACCAGTCATCCCAGCATACAGACCCACGCCCATACATAGGCCAGAATGTTCAGTCCCTATTTTACCGATGTTTTATATCAGATAGTGTGGAATCTTCATGAAGATCTTGAAAGAGAGTTTTATGAAATTCTCAGAAGACGCAACCTCCTGTGTGTAAGGCACACCCAGGACAAGAAAGTACCAAATACTAGACAAGATTGATTTTTCACCGCCATGTCATATGAACAATTTATTCTATAAATTATTAACATCATGCTTGCATGTACATTTTTTATATAATTTATCGTGTACTGGTATATGTATATTTATCATCCATTCAATCATACAATGTCAAAACAGTATAAAATCAATAACAATCCATACATAGCAAACCATTAGTAAATGTATCATTAGTACCACATCCCATACATAGGGGGACGCACCATAAAGGGGCCACCCAGTCATATGACACAATCCATTGTGATGTCACACATATGTATCCATGACAATAACTCTGCATGTAACCATAGCAACCAATTGTGTAAAGAGGATCTTTTTGACTACCTTAGCATGACTTGTAAAACATTTAGATATCCTGAAGAAGGTTAATAAATTAACCGAAACGTTGATCAACTAGATATACAAAGCACTCAACAAGCAATTTACCTACTGTTGTAAAATATTTCTCCTACTGAATATAAATTTGAACTATACTTGACCTAGTCTGGTTTTGTGTGATATAATAATTTCTAAACAGAGTAAAGCACATAAAATACTTCTACTGAACTCAGTGGATCATGTAGGCTATCGAGAGAGAGAAAGAGAGAGAGAGTGATATTGGCTTTAAACGGTGAAATTTATAAATTTCCTACTGAGTAGTAGCCTATCGATATAGTCTGTCTCCTGTGATTGAATCCTTGTCTATGTAGACCTGGTGTAGAATTACCTTGGATATATCTAACGTCTCCTATGGTACCATGCACATAGGTCAAACGCCAACCTTAATGTTGTCTAAACCGTGACCCCTGACCTAAGGTCAGCCAAGGTCGACCAAGGTCAAGCATGAAGGTCATGCGGGTAGAGAGAGGACCACAAAAGGCAGTGTGATCCTGACCTTATAGACAGTGTCCACTTTAACCTGAGGGGACAATTTGTTAACTGTTTAGAGATGAGTTTATTTAGTTAATCTCATTCATGTAAAGCACTTTGCTTTTCAAATTACTGCTTTAGTCTAAGACTTCTAGCCTTGCTATCTTATCATGTTAGACAGTAACTGAGATATAGCCCCCCAGGCAATGAAAGCATCAGAGAGCTCATTGATTGTCATCTACCTATGAGAATTCTGATATAACGGAAGAGATACAGCATTTAGTAAAGGTTTTCTCTGCAGGTTATTTTCTGTCCTCCTTAAACCCATGATAAGCATCATGTATTTTCTCTACTGAAACCTTCAAACTTTCAATAATTAATATGGGGACTAAAGTTCATAAACTCAAGGTCTAACCTATTAAACCGTCACTACCGGAGGCTTCAAGGATCATGAGATAATTATTGGTTGTCTGGGCCACAAAAGACCCGTATGTAGCTGATCTAGTGATCGATTTCACCACCAGGTGGAGAACACAGTCATGGGATCAGATAAGATACATCAATTCAATTCACTTCTCTATTCAAAGTGAATGTATACTATAGCTGGGGCCCTTTCTCACATTTTTTCACTTAGTACTTCCACAGATAGTGGGGCTTTATACCCTTAAAGGGCCACCTAATTACTTAATAGGCCTACATCATGTCCACAGTCGTCATGATCCATGAAAGCAGGGTTCTACTCCCCTTAAGGTGTCACGGTACTAATAGGGCCAAGGACGTTCTGATTTTCCCCCCATCTTCCACCATAAAACTGGCGTCAATCGGGTTCTAATTTGATGGCGTTCACAAATAAAGGCTTAAATTGAAGCTGAAGTCATTCTTGATTTTTTTAGCATGGTCAACCATAACGGAGTCAGATCTGTTTTTGCACCAGTTGCCATGGAAACCACCATGTTGAATAAATTACATGATACAGGCACCCCTGACAAGTCACAAATGTGACCTTGGACCCCTCTCTGACACAATAGGTTTCCATGGTGACCAAAAAATTTTTGCAACTTTTTCCCCCCAAATCGTTACCTTTCTTCTGGTACCAAAATTATTAATCTGCGATAAAAATAAGGTCCCCTGGCACTGATTATACCAAGCAAAACACTGTTTTTAGTTGGGACTATTTAGCTGTCCTAGGTTTACTGGGGCGGAATACTACTGTGACACCATGACTGTATTTATGTATCATGTCCACCCTATGAGGCTGCATGATGCATAAAGCCTGGTGCACAAAGCCTGGTGCATCATAGCACAAAGCCTGGTGCACAAAGCCTGGTGCATCATAGCACAAAGCCTGGTGCATCGTAACACAAAGCCTGATGCATCATAGCACAAAGCCTGGTGCACAAAGCCTGGTGCATCATAGCACAAAGCCTGGTGCACAAAGCCTGGTGCACAAAGCCTGGTGCACAAAGCCTGGTGCACAAAGCCTGGTGCATCATAGCAAATAAGGGACATGAATTTTGAATCATTACTTGCCCTAAATTGGTTAAGAGAGGTCTCACTTGAGAAGGTACGATCTCTGACCTTCAAAAGATAGATCAAAAGCAGAAGCTGCGACCTTTTAAGGGGTAGATCAAGAGGTGGTATCTTTATGTGAGCTCAGAGAAAGTGTAAATTTTCCTTGGTGATGTTTATAGTTATAACTCATGGTGCAAATGCATGAGAGGGCTTTATCAAAATTGTTGCTCCTATGGGAAAAGGTAGTTTTGCCTAAGATGTGTCTCATTAGTAGTCTCTTTCTTTGTAGTTCTAGCTCTTTTGTGTGTTGCACTATCGCAAGTGGTCAAAACAAGATCTCTTGAAAGAGTGTGTGACAAGAGTACCTGATAGTGCAGCACACACTTAAGCAAGGCAGGTGCCTTTCCAACTAACATTGTGAGTGGAAGCTGAATGGTGAAGCAAAGCACTTGGTATGGTTCACAAAAAGGCTGCTCAAATGACAAAGAAAAAGTCGGTGACTGCATGTCTCCCCAAATTTTACTTTCATTCGTCGGCATGATGCTCCAATGCACTGCTGGGGATTCAACTTTAGGGTATCATGCCGTTCATTTGGGACATTGTTTATCAACCACATAGTTTTGACATCATCCATTAATGTACTATGTGGGAACTAAGGGGTTAAGTATGGATATGTGTACACATATATATATATCTCAGGATTAAGTAACCTAATCATTGATTGGTTGCTACGGTTAAGCTTCTCGTAATAAGATACTTGATCTGTCCGTTTTGTTGCTGGGTTTGAGAAAAACTACAGCCATAGAAGAAAATCAATTCGTTAGGTTTTCAATGGACAATGTTAGTCTTGAATCCAAATGTCACATTGGGTGAAAAGATTTTATCATTAATTGCAATTGATATGTTCCTATTTACACGTACACTGATATCTTTGGTGACGATAGTATTCGCTAGATTTATAAACATCGATCAGTTAAGATGCATTAAATAGATAAGTGTCGGTAGCTTCTAAAAGTATAAAAACGTTCAGCAGGGTATTGCTTGTATGGTGAATAGAGCTGGGAGTAGGTGCCCACTTTTCCAAAGAAGTTATGCTCTGCTTCACCATTCAACTTCGACTCACAATATTAGTCTGAAAAGGCACCTGGAGCGTGTTGCTTCTTAGGTAAAAAGAGCTGTCAGTAGGTACCCTCTTTTCAAAAGAAGTCATACTCTGCTCCACCATTCAACTTGCACCCACCACATTAGTCTGAAAAGTCACCTGCCTATAGTATATTATACTGACTGGCTTCTCCCAACTAGGTACCTACTCAAATCTCCCTTTTTTAGCACCATACTTGAATGACCACTTGTGAGCAACAAAAGGGACAAGTTATAGCTACATGAAAAGAAAGGACTGGAAATGAGGGCATTTTTAGCCAGCTCTTCCTTTTACTATAGGAGCAACACCCTCCTGCCTTGCGTAAGTGTGTGCTGCACTATAAGGTACCTACCGTTGTCATACACTATTTCAAGTGATCTTGTTTTGACCACTTGTGACAGTGCAACACACAAAAGAGCTAGAACTACAAAAAATAGACTACTAGTGAGGCACTTCTTAGGCAAAACTACATTTTCCCATAGGAGCAACACCCTCCAGCGTGTGTAGTGGGGGGGGGGGCGGGTAGTGACCCTCCCCTCATTCAGCAAGTCATGAGATTCAATTCTCCATACATTCACCAAGACTATACATGCATCATTATGACCAATCGACATAATATAGTGATGCCCCTTTCAAGGAATTTTAAGGTGTAGAGTAGTAAAAACAAATCCCACACATAAACCTTTGTATCAACCTGATATATATACATGTAGCACTAATTCACCCCTTGGATGTATAAATGGGGAAAAAAGTTCATTTCTACTCCCCAGGCTATGAGCTGTCGGGCCAGATGAAAGGCCCTGTCAGGTGTTAAGTTACTTGACCCTCCCCTACTATCATTATGAATCTATTAGAGCAAGGTAAAGCTTACAGGTAGGTGGGTGGATGGTGGAGTGGGGTTAATACAGGAGTGAAGGGGGGGGGGTGTCGAGGGGTGACTTGCATCTCTACAGGTACCCTCACTTTAGTACAGACGTAGATGCGTTGTCATATACCTAGTATTGCAAAAATTGTCTCCCACTATTGAGAAAATAATTTAGAATATAAAAAAAATAAGTGTTGAATTATAGTTTTTTCCATTCAAATTGTTGAGATAGTATGGGTTTATTAGACTATTGGGAAATAAGCAATCCATCCCCTCACCCTCATTCTCTCCCCTTTCCCTAATTCCTGTCGATTGTCTATAGTGATATATAGGGCTCAGGGGGGCATTATGTCACTCAATACGTCCTCCTCCATTTTACTGTCTACATAAATCAAACTACCACTTATTTCATCTGACAGGCCTGTTTAATCCACTTTGCACATCTTCACCATCAATTCGATGGAGTAGAGCGATCTTGATATAAAGGTAGCTTATGTTGTTGAGTTTGCTATTGCCATGGGCCAAGACTTTCAAGCATTAGATTATAACAAATACCAAGGAAAACATGTAAACTTAATATTGTGCACTTGTCATTGTTGGTTAATACTACCAAGACTATAAACAATTGAAAGACAGCATTATGCCTCCATTTAAGATCATCCATGATCTTCTGTTGCCAATGTGGTATATCTAAGCAGAGAAGTTATATATTCTCTGGTTTATGCAGTAACCTTAGAGTATTGCATTGGTACATCGAGACTACGCACTGAGAGTGGCACAGAGCATCAATACAGCCAATGTGAATAACTCGCCCGTGCTGTATTGATTCTTGCATTAAGACACATATAGTGAGTTGAAGTATCATGTATCCCTTAAGGGATTAGTTATGTCACAATTAGAAGGGGCTACATTCCACAGTCTGGTGTGTAGGATACAGGGACAAATGAATATGACAGTGTATCAATTTTGGCAATATGTAGCCTTAAAATGGTTATAACCTATAAAGGCACACACTCTCTGACATGATAATCCTTACTGTGTAATACTGATCATGTTTAAGGATAATGCTAAATCCTCCAACTCCATCTAATGTCACACTCCTAGTCTTCTCTGAGATGTGCTCTCAACGATCTTACCACAAAGCCTTTGACTTCTGTCAGTTGGTGCAAAGGAATCTGAATTAATGTGCTTACTATGGACACAATGTGTGTACACTGTGACTTATTATTCTGGTAGAATAATACTTATGTATTCTACCTGCAATAGTGAAAATATAAACCTATGTATCTCATAATTGACTGATGTGCTGGGATGCTACCGCTGGCTGTCAGTATTTTTGATTGATTTGAGATCATTGTGGTTATTTTTCAAAGGTTCTAATGCCTCCCAATGGTAACTACAGATTGACATTTTCAAATGGTGCACACCTGTCCACTAGTTTACCCCTCCACCATGGATTTATCTACTCTATCTAATTCCTCTATGTATTAATGTTTTATGATTACGAGGCCGACAGGATTGTCTACATTGCTCTTTTCCTCCTACATGTACGCAGCAGGTTAATTCAAAACAGTGCTAATTTACCACTGTTTTGAATTAACCTCCAGAGGTAGTGTTAAGATATCGTCCCTTATCATTAGCAGATGGGGGATTATGATGAGAGCTTTTGACCCCTCCGCAAGGGGGAAGGAATATTTCGACCCCTGCTTTATGTTTTTTGTCCCTCTGACTGCAGGCCCCTCCCTAAAAGACATAAACTATAGAGATACCAACAAAAGGGGTTGTACTTTGGATGTGTAGGCAAAGATGCTTGTCAGCGACTTCTCCTACACAAGGGGAATAAGGTTGAGAATCAATTTGGGCCCTTTCCCTTTCTTTGCCTCTACATGGATGGTATATTTTAGGCAGTTGTCGATCCTGAAACAGTTAACCCTTTTAGCCAAAAAGAAAGCCAGGGCATAACCATGTACATGTATATGTGTGCGCTTCCAAGTGCCTGTGAAAAGCCTCACTCCACCCCCACCCCAATTTATCAATTTTATAAATAATGACCACTCCCAAAGGTGATGAAATTCAATTAGCATTCCCACTGTGACAGGTGATTGGTGTCTTAGTGTGAAGTAAGTGGTTTCACCATAGGGTGCCATCACACAGGCCATTTACACCTCTAAACCATTGTAAAACATCCAACCCTTTAAAGGCTAGTTGTGAACTAATGTATTATGTCCATTTATAGACATGATACATGAGTGTTGCAATATCAAGTAATTCATCAGGGCTATATCCATGTATCATGCCAACCCAAAATTGTATGTACACAGATTGATGTATTCTGCAGAGCAGGCCTGCCAGCATTGTATTGGTACATCGTGACAGCCAGTGGGTATGATGCACTAATGCATTAGCAGTCAAGGGTTAAGTGAGACTCTTAGATTTACTACATGATCCCTCAAAACTGTTCATTCCATAGATAGTTCCTCTTTTGCTGACAAAATAGAAAGTTCACCAAGACTAATGATTTAGTGGGCCTGTTGGTGCAATACTCCCTAGTTTACAGTGGTGCTTCACAAAAGTGAAATAATCTAGGTGAATAAGAGTCTAGTGTATACAAATGTTAAGCAATCAACTTCACACTGGGAGGGTTATAAGGTAAAGTGTTGGGCCTCATAGTATGACAGTGATGTAGTGTGACATATATAGAGGGATATAGAGAGTGGTGATGCTAGGTAAGAGACTAGATACAGATATGTGGTTTTATAGGCCTACATCTGGGGGTACTTCATAACGACCCTTGTGGTGTCAAGTGGTTGCACAATTGCTTACATGCTCTGATTGATTGGTAATGTGTTGATGGACTATTACTCACAATGATTTATACTCTTAAGTCAACCTTCATAAAGGGATATTCAAGGGTACAGCACTAGTCCGATATCTTCCCGATCGACAATGATTCATCAATTTTTCTTCAATAGGAATCACCTGACCTTTTACTAATATTGATTAATTAATCTCGAGGTGCCTGAGTCTGGTGCCGTGGTGATATCTTACCTATACATAGTTATAAATTGCATGTACATGTATGGTTATACCGTAGCTGCATTATTTTTATAACTTACCTGTATATTTGTACATGTTATATATATAGTCATATCTTACCTGTACATGGTACTGGCAGCCTGCAGTGTACTTCCATGGTCAGTAGGGCCACCAGAAGGCAGCTTTTTATCAGGTTGATAAGGGTCCAACACCCTGGAGGAGGACCTAGACCCTCCATCCTCTATCACAGGGTGATCACATCTATGGAGAGAAAGGATAATACTTCATGAAATGATAGCTCTCTATATTGATTCTAATCTGTCTTTCCCCTTAACCTCGACCTCTCTATTATATCTCCATAGTTAAAAACAGCAACTTTATACTATACCTCAAAAGGAGCTTTTTATATCATACTAGATCCTGATCACTAGTGACATCAGGACTGAGTCCCTGAGCCAGAACGAAGCAGTCCTTTTGATCATTGAGCTGCTATGTTAAACAAAGGGAAATTTTCCTTCTGATCCCCTGGTTAAATTTGTCTAATTACAGTGGCATTCATTTGAAGAGGTTAGGCATAGAAATAGAGCTATTGTCGTCGAACATATCAATGTGGTATTCGTCAGGTCAAAGGAATCCCAGGAATGATCTCTTCTATTATATTCTATTGTTGTAACAACAACTCTTCTTTTTGGTTGCTACAGTAGAATATATGCTAAATTGATAAGCTTTGTCCACAGAGTCTGTGCATTATCGGGGTGTATTCAGTGTACTAGGTGTCCCCCCGGGGTGCTTAGGAAACCACCTCGATGGGGGCAGGGGGGGTCCTATGATAGGCCCTATTACAATTTTGGGTATCGAATTTCGATAATGATTGCAATTTTATACAAACAATTTCCTATGTAATTTTGGAAATGGACACAGTGCTCTAACAATAGCCCTGTCCCTAGATGTACTCAATGATATACCACCCATGTAGAGGCAAAGAAAGGGAAAGGGCCCAAATTGATTCTCAACCTTATTCCCCTGGTGTAGGAGAAGTCGCTGACAAGCATCTTTGCCTCCACGTCCAAAGTACAACCCCTTTTGTTGGTATCTCTATAGATTGTGTCTTTTAGGGAGGGGCCTGCAGTCAGAGGGATAGAATTAGCCACGCCCTAAACTTACCTTTAAGCTATACAAACACCTGGGCATACATGATGGGTGTTCCTAAATTATATCTTCTATGCAGATAGAAAAGGTGTATATTGATTTAGGAGACTGACTGTTGGTGTTATAAATCTCACACCTGTCCCAGCCGTTCTAGTAATGACCCTTTGCAGGGTGACCTGCCCTCAGGCCTGGACAAACCAACCCCATCCACAATCAATTTCATCCTAAACCAATCAACAAATTACCACTCAATCACCCTTTTCAAAATGCTTCCGACTCAATTCACAATGATTTCATAAAGGTCTAGAGATTTTCTTGAAATTTCATTGAATTTTCCGAGAATATTCTAGAGGAATTTTGCCAAATTTGATTTTGGCGCCAAATAGCAGCCGACATTAGGCCACCATCCATGTCAGGAAAACCACGCCCCCTACAGACTAATTTATGGTAACTGACCGCTAGGGGGCGGGTGGGGGCATCTCCCCCTGGTGTCAGATACAGAGACTACAATGCCCGATGAAGACAATTGTCGGCTGCCTCTATTGATGGATATCTTTGCACTGTGGGGTAGGAGGTGGCACCCTATATGTTTTAATTAACTGCCATGTGAACTTTTGTAGGGGTTGTTCTTTATATGTATTATGGAGATTTATCTGTTAAGTGAATAAGGACAGATCGCCCTAAACTCGAACACTTTCCTGTTTGGTACCAAATCTCGACCACTACTCTTTCAGGCATTATAATCATGAACTGAGGTTATCGTCACTTATTTTGTCAAAAGTTGTTCCTTTGGCAATTCATTAGAAATAACTTGTTGTACATCATGTCCCGTATAGTCACCTTGAAGGGTGCTCTAAAATTCTAATGTGTAGCAATTGATGTTAACCAAAGAAATTGGAGGGGAAACGACATGGTTAATTTCTCCTAAATGTAGCAAAAAATGTCAGCCTTGTTTGAAGAAAATGAACACACTAGACACATTCAACGTTTCAAAATTTGTCGAGAGGGGCATTTCTTAAAACTGCTATTCAACAATGTTATGAGATGTCTTCCTATGATTGAGCATGGCTTGCTGAACAATGTTATGAAATGTCTTCCTATGATTGAGCATGGCTTGCTGAACACTGTTATGAAATGTCTTCCTATGATTGAGCATGGCTTGCTGAACCATGTTATGAAATGTCTTCCTAGGATTGAGTATGGCTTGCTGAACTCTCCGAGGCTGCAAAACACTGCTAGATGTTCCTTCTGCAAAATTCTGGCCAAGGTCACGAGAATTAATCAAAATGAAAGAAATATATTACCTACCTGTAAGTCAAAGAAATCTTATTCTCTTAAAGTTACAATCCATATCTGATATTCTTCCAAGAGCAAGTTGTCATAGACGAGGCTACAGAACATAGGGCTTCTGGTAGGGTTGGTCATAGCGAAAGAATCTCTGGCTCAATATGCCATGAGACTCCAATTTGAAAATGCCTATGCGAGATTGTAGCCATAGGTCCACGAGCTAATCAATCACTTTTCTTGCAAAAGCAAAGGACTAATGCATTAAATGTGCTCCCTTTTCTCCTCTTGTGTCTCATGAGTCCATTTGGTCGTTCCAAATTCTTAGGACATTGCCGTGAAAATGTCACTGTCTTATTGTGTTTCTTAACATGTCTTCTTCGGAGATTTACGTGGTCCTTATCAAAGACAAATCCAACCATATTGTATTTCTGCTCATCAGGTATATCATATCACATTCCTGATCTGTAGGGGGGCAAATAGCACAAAGAGGAATCCTTCATAAAATTAATCAATGATACCACAATTCCTCGCATATAAGGCGCACCTCAAGTGTAACGCCAAATTCTATAGGGTGCATCTCAGCCCAAATTGTGGCGACCTTTTTAATGTTCTATAGTCGAAAATCCTCATGTATAATGCACAACCCCAACTTTGTCCAGTTATATAAGATCATCATGTACTAGGCCTCCATCCTCGCGTTTAAGGTGTACAAGCATACGCATATGCGGTACCTCCTGCATACCATTTTAACATCATCCCACGACAAAGACAATGGACATAGAGCAAGTAACTAAATCTCAAGGTGCATGCACCAGTTAGTTTAAGCTAATCCTGAAGTTGGTAGCAAATACTCTGCGATGCTCCTAAGTGGTAAGATATTGTGATGCTGAATTATAATGTCCTTAATGCAATGCTCCTGTGGGTTAATGGTCCAGGTAGGGTAAGGGTCATGGAGGAGGGATGGGAGAAACCTGTGCGGCCGTAGTACAGGTGCGTAGAGTGGGGAGATAGTGAGAGGAGGGTGTGCTCACAGTCACATCCATACAGGGTGGTAGTGGAGGGGTATGCGTGAAGACAGACACACTGCAGGCAGGGGTAGTTTTGCTGTTGGAGGCATAGGCCATGGGCATTGAGTGTGAGAGAGTGAGACCATGGGCGTGGAAAGCAGGGGGGGCAGGGGGGACATGTCCGCCCCCCACTTTTGGTCAACTCCTCAAAAGGTCAAAACTGAAAGGTCAAGCAAAGGGAGGTCAAAAATTGCAGAAAACCACCCTGTTCCCACCCACTCTGAAACTGCTTCCCACGCCCCTGGAGACAGAGTGGGAGGGAGAAATCGGGGATTTTGCTTTTTAACAGTTCTATTGTCTCACACTAATAGTACAATGCACGCTATTTGTGTGAATATTTCCCAATAATAGTTTTGCCTGATTCAGACTAACTCTGACATTTTGAGAGAAATATTGCTAGACAAGAAATATAGATAGACACGGGACATCACCCTAGTGAAGAACCATGATTACAAGAGGACACCTTTGATACGAAATTTGGATGCTCAAATCTCACGAGACAAGGATGGAAGATCGTGGACTTGGATCTTACAAGTTAATTATGGTCCCTTTAAAAGGCTTGATGAATACCCATAGCAAATTCTATACACAAGTGACGGAAATGGAAAACCATCCTTATCTACTTGTAGACACAAGAACCAAATATCAAAACTTGGATATTTTTGTATTGCCAAATGCACTCTCTCAACTGATCTGAACGGTCGTTACAACCCAAAGTGCATACATGGACTTGTTTCATTTAAACACATTTCAATGCATGCTACAAATGGTACTAGATTTTACTGTAAAATTATTTGTCAATAGAGTGAAATCGATTTTGATCATGCATGAACTATGTAGAGGTACACTTTACTAAACCATAGGAGTTGGGTACCGTCTGACGTGGCGGGTGAGTCGAGTCGTCGGACGTTCCTCAGGTTCCGGATAGGTGGCAGCACCGATCCGGGTCTGTGGGGACATCTGACGACGAACACCTGGGTCCGTATATAAAGCCCAGGGCTCAGCCGCTACGTCAGAGGCCCTTCTGGCCTCCACACTATGTAAACCACTGTCTTTTAATATTAGCTGCCTCTTTGATATCATTCGGCAGCCGTGAGTGTGCATTAAGTAATAAACCTAACCGTTGGCATACACTTGGAATACTGTCTTACTCTTTCTTTCCGAATCGTAAGACCCGAACCCCCCAGGTCCGTAAGGCCACAAACCCTTACACTGGTGCCGTGACCAGTTAATTCTGGTGTATAGCCCGGACGTTATAACGTCCGAACGGCTAGTACATGGGTTAGACACCCTTAGGGAAGCTAACCCAGCAGGGCAATCACTTGCCCAAGAGAATGGAAATGGATCGCTAATGCTCCAAGCCCATTCGGACTCACAAGATGCAGAATCAGCATCTTGGAGAGATCCCGGACCCCACTATAATGATAGTGAAGAGAATCTGCCAGACTCTGTACGACGCGAACAGTCCATACAGAGACATAGTAACTTAATAGGCCAGCATTCAATTGTTGACGAATTATGTGATTCGATGTTCGAAGTCGGTGGTAGTACTAACCCAGAACATCCGGCACCAATGCGAAAAAGGGTAACATTCGGGGAACTACCTTATAGGTTACCCAGGCCCGAATTACCAATATTAGATTATAGCGCTATAGATGGCGACTTAACCTATGCGGTACCGGAAGGTGAAGAATTAAAACGACCGGATGTCCTGTTGTTGAATGAAACTTATGTAACTTTGAACGAGAATTTAAATACCTTGGTCAAAGCTAAGGATGAAGTATTGCATGAAAAACTTCAAATGGAAGAGGACCTAACTGGCATGCGAAAGGAATTCGAAGCCAGAAGGAGCGAGTACATGAAAGAACTCGAGACTGAAGAACTAAAACTTCAATCTATGAGAGAATCATTCAATAAAGAATATGATAATAGGCACATTCGTATCCAAACATACATAGATACGAACGACCAACTAAACCTTGATAAGACAAAATTCGAATCCGAAATTCGCCATTATCAGGATGAGTTGGATAAATTGAAACTTCAGTGCAGTAAACAAGCTGAAGACAATGAAACCATCCGGGTAGGCATCATAGCTTACAACAAACAACTGGAGGAGGATAGACAGAAACTCACGAATGAGCTTCAGGAATTGCAGGCCACTGCAATAACTCTAGATAAATATGTAGAAGCAGCCCAGTTAACTATAGGTAATATAGACCCAGCTGTGGTATCTACAATGTTGGGAAAGACATCTAAAGATGCAACCCCAATTAGATACAGCCCATTCGTTGATGATGGGGCTGACAAGAATGTGGTATCCGGAATCTATAAGAAACCGGATAATGCTGCAGTAAATGGAACCGCATCTAAACCAGTAGTTTCAATGCTGGATACGATAGGACCAGCACCACCCATACCAGATTTGAGTCACAAAATCAAAGCGACTCACGATGGTGCTACAGGGAATAATAATAATTCACCCGTGGCACAACCAAGAGCACCCGGACCAATGAGACATATGTTGACACCACCTTCATATTTCCCCCAACCCGGCCACAGTACACCAGCAGTACCAAGATTACCGAATCCACCCCCAGGTTCTGGTAATGGTCCTACTGATGGACGTTTTCCGAGACCAAATCCGCCACAAAACAATATCAACGGCGGTACGTACCAACCGAGAACATCTTCCTATGGATATAGAAATAATTATAATCCATCGGGAAGTGGCAATTATCAGAATGGTAATAGCTATAACCAGGGATGGAACCAAAATGATTCTTACCCTAGACACGCTTCTTCTGGAAACACCGGTCACAATAGTGGATGGCCTGGTGGTTCATCTGGAGGCTATAATAATAATGGTCCACCAGGAGGAAACCCTCCAGGCGGCCCAGGAGGATCCGGATTCGGAGGATCAGGATCAGGAGGAGATGGCAGGAAACCTAACAGGAGAACTTCTATGCCTGCAGGGATGCAAACCATCTTTGATAGAAGCCAATGTATACAAAACCTTGGCATTGACTGCTACCGAAAGGGAGCAGACGGCATGGAAGTCATGAACTGGAGCATGCGAGAAGCAGATAGACTACGCGGATGTAATAATCCGGCACGTAGGCAGGCACGGATACCCCCTCCATATGATTCTAATGATCCATGGAAGGACAGGTATCAAGCTTTTGTTGACGAAGTCAATTGTAGTGGCTGGACAAAAAAAGAAGCTCTGCCATATTTGATTTGTTGGTTAAATAAAGGCGGAAAAGTAGCTCTCAACCAATGGAGAGCAGCTTACGGAATATATGGTACCTATGATCAATTGGTCGAATGTGCTGCATACCTTTTCGGATCAATCGTTAGGGAAGATCCGTGGGTAAGCTTTAAGAAGAGGACACAAAAACCTAAAGAATCACACAAAGTCTTTGGTTTGGAGCTACAGGACTTGCTTTCGAAAGCACGTCCAAATTGGGCTCATGATGATGATTGTTATCTACAAGAATTGTTTATACAATTCTACAGTGGATTGCGTGATCCGGATCACAAGCAAGTGGTCTGGGACTCTTGGAAAGATGACACTTCCTTCAGTGATCTGTTCATAGCAATCGATGGACATGACATGAAGAAACGTCTGGTAGGTCTCGGACCTAATCCAATAAGAGCAGCTCCATTCCAATACGGAGGTACACCTGCTCCGGTATACGATACTTCCCAATTAGCTCCGGTTGAATCGAATGAAGTTGATGAGCAAGATGAATATGTCTCCGATGAAAACGGAGATTATATTGGTTCAGTGCATGTAGCTGGAAAGTATTACCGACAAAAGCGGTATAGGAAAGTACATTCGAGAGGGAGAGGAGGATCAGTTGCTGGTAAAACAGCTTCCGGATCAACTCAACCTGGCAGTGTAGCCTCTACGGCGAACCCAACTGTAGCAGCCACTGTTGCTCCGACTAACATGATGGAAACATTATTAGCCGGATTAACAGAAGCTCTAAAGAGACCGAGAGTTGACAAATCTCAGAGGAGATGTTTCAGATGCCAGAAACTGGGGCATTATGCTCCAGAATGTATGGCTGAAAAACCTGTCCCTCGTAGACAGGAGAGTGTCTCTGGAGTAAGTACAGAGGAAAACTAAGGAGGGGTCTCCCGAGGGGCAAAGAAGGGGATCCCAGTGACAAATCTTGCCATGATATCACCATCCGTGATGATAGTTCACATGAAGTAACAAGATCGCCTAACACCGAGGTGGTTGTAGACACCCGGAAGGTTAGGGAAGCTGATATAACAGGTGCTATGGGAGCACAGGGGAAACCCAATATCAGTAACGAGGCAGGCGGCTATTCGTTAGCCAAGGTCTGTGGTGCCCACCTGCCCCCGGGTCATCCTTGTCTGGAATTCTTAAAAGGATGTGGATTGACTCCTGGTGTGAAAAATGACGTTCCGATTGTCACGGACATGCCCTCTGTTCTAAACGGAAGGCGGTGGTATGTTTGCCTTACTGTTAACGGAAGGTCTGCCGAATTCCTTGTGGATACGGGAGCTAGCCACTCTTGTATCTCCAGGGGGTTCTACGACCTTATACCGGATGAACATGATACTCTCAAATCGGGAGGAAGTGCTCAGACGGCCGACGGCAGTACCTTGCAAACGTATGGTAGAACTTGTGTGAGACTACAGTTAGATGGTATACATGACTATGTCATGAGCGCCACCGTTGCGGATATAGCAGATGAGGGGATACTCGGGTTGGATTTCGCATCCCTGTATGGTGCTGTATTGGAACCCCAAACAGGAGTGTTGAGTGTGAGATACCCGTACCCCGTGAAGGTTAGATGTGCACTGAGACAAGTGAGCAGTATGGCTAGTGTGGCACACACTGTGCGAATCCCTCCGGGAGTAGCCTGTGATGTGCTTGTAAGAAGTGATCCTGCAATGCGTAACAAACCTGCAGTGATAGAACCGGATGTAGTTACTTTGTCAGGTATTGGATTAAATTCTGTAGACACGATAGTAGCGAATGCATCCTGGTCGGTAGTACCTGTCTCCAATACTGGAAACACTACTATCTACTTGAAAAAGGGACAAGTTTTTGGAAACGTGACCCTTTCGGAAACTGTAACGGATAGTAAGCTAAGCTTACAGAAGGTAACAGGAGATGATGAAATTTCGGAAGACTTACTTAAGTTGTATGAAGAAACTTCATTAGAAGATCCGGAACACCGGAAAGAGTTCTATGATATGCTCTGTCAGTATCATACTGCCTTTGCCAAACCTGGTGAAAAACTAGGTACGACAAATAAGGTATTACATAAAATAGATACTGGGGATGCCGAACCCTTTAAGATACCGTATAGACGGTTACCCTTAGCAAAAAAGAGAGTAGCTGAGGATGAAATAAACAAGATGTTGGAACAGGATGTAATAGTCCCTTCCAATAGTCCATGGAGTAGTCCTGTGTGTATGGTAACAAAAAAAGACGGTACTATCCGTTTCTGCATAGACTACAGGAAGTTGAATGGAATAACGAAAAAGAATTCGTATCCATTACCGAGAATAGATGAAACCATTGACTCCTTAGGAGGAAACAGTTGGTTTTGTACCCTAGACTTGCAATCAGGCTATTGGCAAGTGGGAATGAACCCTTCAGATATGGAGAAAACTGCATTTTCAAGTCATATTGGATTATTCCAATATAATGTAATGCCGTTTGGATTGTGCAATGCACCTGCAACATTTGAAGCAATGATGGAAACAATTCTAAGTAATTTATTGTGGAAAAGATGTCTTGTATATCTAGACGATGTCATTGTCTTCGGAAAAACATTCGAAGAATGTTCTAATAACCTAAAAATGGTACTAGAACGTATTATTTCAAATGGCCTCAAATTGAAACCTAAGAAATGCCACATGTTTAGAAAGTCCATAAATTATTTGGGCCGCATCATCAGTGATGAAGGAATAAAGGCTGATCCGGAAAAAATCGAATCAGTTACGAATTGGAATAGACCTAAAACACCCAAAGAAGTGAGGTCCTTTTTAGGATTCTGTTCCTATTACAGGGAATTTATTCCGAATTATTCTAGAGTCAGTTACCCATTACAAGCAATAGCTAACTGGACTCCAGGAAGTACCAAGGAAAAATTTCCTTGGACGCATGAACAGGAAACCGCTTTCCAAAGCTAAAAGACCTGTTCACGAGTACTCCCGTATTGCAATATCCGAATGAGACGGATCATTTCATACTGGATACTGATGCTAGTAATGATAGCATTGGTGCAGCTCTCTCGCAAGTCCAAAATGGGAGAGAAGTGCCAATTGCCTTTGCCAGCAATACACTGAGCAAGACCCAGCGCAATTACTGCACAACCAAAAGAGAGTTGTTAGCAGTAGTCGTATATACCAAGAAGTTCAAACATTTTCTATGGGGAACGAACTTTACTTTGCGTACGGATCATTCCTCTTTAAGGTGGCTACTGAACTTCCGAGATGCTGAAGGCATGTTAGGCCGATGGCTAGCCCATTTATCCGAATATGGGCTTGAACATCAACAGATTCAGCATAGACCCGGAGTTAAGCATTTAAATGCTGATGCTTTGTCTCGAATACCAATCCGGAAATGTGATAATCCGGATTGTACTGATTGTGGAGCTCATAAGGCAGTGTTAGCAGGGATTCGAAGACCATTCGTACCCCTAGTTGCCAGTATACTGGATTGGTCTATGGATCACATACGACATTTCCAGGAAGCTGACTCGATAACTGCACAGCTACTGCAATTAGTACCAAAGGGTATACGTCCAGTTAGACCAGAGGTCTCTCTGGAAAATCGAGAAATGAGAAGGTTTCTTGCTCAATGGACCGAGCTTGAAGTCCGGAAAGGCGTGTTATACCGTTGGAAGCCATGTAATAATGGTGATAGAATCATGCAAGTGGTGATACCACATGCCATGAGACATGACATTATGTACTTCTGTCATGGACATCGGACCAGTGGTCATTTCGGAAGGAAACGCTCGCTAGCACGACTTTCCAAGAAATACTATTGGCCTGGCATGACACGGGACTTGCAAAGATGGGTAACCACCTGTCCGGATTGTTGTAAAAACAAACCCGGACCCGGGATGGGCAAACTTCCCCTATCCCAAGAACTTTTCGGAGTTAGATTCGCAAGAATCGGGGTAGATATTATTAGTGGATTTAATACAACCGCTAATGATAATACCTGTATGATGGTAGTGTGTGATTATTATACGAAATACACTAAAGTATTTCCACTACCGGACCACAAAGCAATTACTTGTGCCGAAGCTTTTGTAAAAGGTTGGGTACTAAGCTTCGGTGTACCATTAATGTTACACAGTGACCAAGGCAGAGAATTCGAATCAAATCTCTGGCAGGGTATGTGCGAGTACTTGGCTATTTGCAAGACTAGAACCAATCCGTATAGACCACAAAGCGACGGATTGGTGGAAAGGTTCAATAGAACCCTCATCCAAGTCCTAAAGTCACTCGTTAATGAACATATGGATGACTGGGATGAGCAATGTCATTTTGTGACACATGCTTATAATAGTACAGTACATTCAAGTACAAATTGTTCCCCGAACCTTTTAGTATTCGGAGAGGATTTGATAATGCCTGCTGACCTAGTTTTTGGAGTCGTAGGAATGGACCCTGAACTACCTTGCCATGTAGTTTTTGTGGAATGTTTAAGAGACAGATTTAGAAAGGCATATGAGTCTGTCCGAATTGATTTGGAGAAAAGTGCCAAATGGCAGAAAGTAGGATACGATACCGATCTAAAACATCGGAAATTCCAATCCGGAGACAGAGTCCTTAGATTACATGAACCACTTAGACACATAAAATTAGCGTCTAATTGGGACGGTCCCTTTACTATAACACAAATTATCAGTGATTGTACCGTAATTATTAAATCTGACCTTGGTCGACTCTATAAGTCAAATGTGGCTAGATTAAGGAGATGGTCTGGGAGGGAGACCTCCACAGAAATGTATGGTGAAGGTTCCGAAAGGATCCTGAATCAGAATCGCATAATAGACCAGGTAAAGAACACTACAGTGAAGCGTGGTCAGGGTAGACCCAAAAAGTGTTCCGAATCAGTGACACCCACGCCAACACCGATTAAGCGTGGGGGAGTTAAAAAAGTCTCGGCAGGTGAAGACAAAAAGAAGAGGAAAGGTGTTTCTAAGGCTAAGAAGCACCTAGAGAAAGCTCTTCAGACTGTCAGGTCCGATAAAGAACTATCCGAGAAGGGGAGATACGTTCGCCGCAGCCCCCGAATTGCCCAGAGGACTGCAGTGACCTAACCTGTATACACAACGAGTGTAATGTTTACATTTAGAGGAACGGATGACAAGTGACCCTAAAGGCTTATTTGTCGCCCCCGCATGATGTACCAATGGGTAGTGGACGGATAATCCGGTGGATTTGCTTAAGCTTTCCATAATCTCCACTTAAATCCCCAGTCGAGTCATCGGGGTGAGCGATAATTACCTAAAAACAATCAGTTTGTTGATGTACCGCCTGTAGCACGTGCGTTTCCGCATGACGTCACCGTGTCCAGTCTCGGCTGACCTCTCGTGACCTCGCGGACCGCGGGGAAATGACGTCACGAAAGCTGGCCTGTCGCCATATTTGTTTTCGGTAACGTTCAAGACGGTCGAGCTCGCTCCCTTCTTGGATTTTACCGGCTAAGCAAACCCCCCGCTGCTCCTCCAGAGTCTGTCTCCTGGTAGACAGACTCCGTTTGTGCCGGCCCCGGCGCCGTAAAAGCCGGAAAAAGGAGTAGTTTACTCCCGTGGTCGATTCCCCAGTCATGGCTGAGGAATCCGTAGCTGCAGCCAAGCTATCCGGTGACCCGGATAAGCTGACTCCGTCCGCAGAAGCTTTTCCGGAAGCTTTGTCGCCTGTTACACAGGAAGAGAGCGAGATGATGGACGTGGAGGAACCCACGGATCGCTCGTTCGAGGAGAAGCTGGCTTCATTCTCACTCAATGAGCCAGAGAAACTGCTATCTCCACTCCCAGCAGAGGGATCCGGAGCGACTGCGAGTGCTGAACCCGCAGCGACAGAGTCCGAAACTACCCAAGTTGACGGACAGAAGGATGAGTGGAAGCCAGCAGTGGCGGAGCCTTTTCCAGCTAGTTATGATGGTCGCTACCTGTATGTCCACCCGGAACTGCAGGCACAAGTGACCTACGCGGACGGGACACCAGTCAGGATGGACCCGAAAGTCAGGATAGCTATCGAGGGCGTCATGGCTCCCGAACAGCTGACCAGGATGCCTCCCGAGTGGCTTCGAGACTGGCCGTGGTTCCAACGGGGACTTATGGTGGACGCCGGTTTCCGTGAAACCGTGTACGCAGCTAACCGAGCCTTCGAGCTCGGAGCGTATCCGAAGCCTGATAAGTCCCTGTGGAACGTCAAGGCTACGAACATTAACTGGGTAGGCTGTGTCTGGGATACCGATGGCCAGACCTACCCACGCCCTAGTGCTATCCGGACGCCGTGCCGGACCACTAAGGAATTCCGGGAGGCCGCTGCTAACTTCGAGCAGTGGGACGACGGTTACTACATAACCGAACAGGAATTGGTGGATGTCCAGAACAATTCACTAATCGGATTGGACCGAGCTGCAGCCCTTCGGACGGTTATTGTCCGCCGCATGACTGCCGAACAGGAGGCACAGGAAGAGGCTAAGAGGGCCGCGGAAGCACCCGCACCTCCTATCCCCGACCTGAAGCTTGCCACCAGAAGCTCCGCCAGTGCTACATCAGCTACCGGCAGCACTACTACTCCAGTAGAAGCCACGACCTCCAGTACATCCGGAACCCAGGAACCGGAGGAAGACTGGAAGGTCAGTAAGAACCGACGATCCGCTGCTCGGAAGCTCAAGAATCTCCCGGATTCTGCGAGAGCCGAGCCGAAACCCAGCACCTCAACCACTGGTAGTACTGCCATGGAGGTTGAGTCGTCTGACGAGGAGTCGGTGCACGAATCCTCGGTTGAGTATGATGAGAAGGCCACTCCATCAACTCAAACCGAGGCCGAACGTTGGGCTAACGCCAAATCCGGATTCAAAACCCGGATCCCGACGTGTTTCTCCGACTGTGCGTACGGAGTTAAGAAGGACGGCTCTACCCTCTATGCCTGTCCAGACTCAATCAATAAGAACGATGAGTCGGATGATGAAGATTGGATGCGCCTTTCGGACGAGGACCCCAATCCGAGCAAAGCCTATCGAAAGATGTGGCTTATGCTAAACCACACCGAAGGGTATTACACTTATACCCAGAGGAGGAAGCTGCGTTGGGCTTTAGAGAAGTGGTACGGTGACGATCAAAAGTCCTGTCCCTTCTCTATCTGCCAGGATGCGAGTGATGTCTCGATCCGGACCTGGAGTACTCCAGCCCGGTTCCAAAGGCATCTGGTAGAGGCCCACTTCCACCATCACCCGGTTTACATTTGTGATCCGAGTTATGGTAAGAAGGGCAAGAAGTGTACTACGAAGGTGCAATACAACCGACGTAGTGATCTGGCTAGACACCAGAAGAAATGCCACGCAGAAGGTTTGGACGGGGCCCGGAAGCGCATCATGGAGCTTCATCAGGAACTCATGAAGGAGTTCGATAGCCTGAGCGAGGATGCTTGGTCTAAGATCCGACCAGGGGACCAAGTCCTCTGCGAAGTTCCGAAGACCAAGGATTCGAAACTCCGAGCAAAGATAGTCCTGACTCCTGGAAAGGGTAAACTGGACATGCACGAGTCTCTCTGGCAGAAATGCGAGGAATCCGGAAAGGATGCAAAGAGAGCTCGTGAAAGGAGCAGGAGAGACCAGAACCGTGGCGGCAACGGTAATGGTCAGAGCACGACAAAACCGAAGGTCAGAGCAGAGGACCGTTCCAGGTCCCCTCTGACAAGGCACCCCGCAGAACAGGCTCAGGGCACTCCGGTGTTCAAGAAGCCTGAACCTGCCGGATACGCTGGAGCCGTATCTAAACCTGGGAAAGTGAGTTCTCGAAACTTTCCGTCCTTAAACCAGGGACCTGGACCTGAGAGCCAGACCTTGGTGGTAGGAAAGGATGGTCGCCTTATGCCAAAGAAGACCACCGCATCTGCTGCCGCCGGATCTGCATCCGCTCCAGCCGCCCCACCAGTTACCTTTACCCAGGAGCAGTTAAACATGTACCTGCAAATGGGACTGAAACAGAATGTACCACCTGCCTTCTGTGTACCAACGACAGGTGTGTCCGGGAGTCCTAAACCCGGAAGTGGTCCACAGGCCGCCTCGACTCCTCCCAAGGCTGTCGCGGCACCTGAGAAACCAAAGGACGCCATTACCATTAAAACTGGTAATGCGGAAGTTTGGTTTGAGAAGTCTCGCCAAGGGGAGGCAGATGTCCAGAAGGCCATCTACACCCATTGGGAGAAGACCGTTCGTGAGAAAGCGATCGAGTTTCATCAGGGTCTCCTAAACGAAACTCTGTTGTGTATGAAACAGGTGGGCGACGCTGAAAAGCAACGTCTCGAGACTCTCATCCGGGACGATGTAAAGGCCCAGGAGGAGGCTGCCTCAGCTGCTCAAGAAAAAGCAGCTATGGATGTACACGTGTTGGAAAAGCGTGTAAAGGAGGAGATCACTCGGAACACCAACCTGAACACTAAGTTCATGAGGGTGTTCGGAGTCGACTTGGACGAGTGGGACGGCACTCCCGAGTCGGCTTTAGCTCTTCTGAAGAAGAAGCATGCTAAGAAATCCGTTTAAAGCATGCTAGGGTTATTTCTTCCATAATTTTTTTCCAACACCAAATGACCAGATATAGTCTTTGCGGAACCCTAAAGGTCTGCGAATGCTTTTACTAGTGCATGAACACCTATGCTATGTGTTCCGGGTTCCTTTGACCAGTCTATTATTCAGGTTGTATAACATTTATTACACCCTGAATAGCCTATTCGGATTTATAATTTCATCCATGAATAATCCGATAGTAGACTTGCTGCTGTGAGACGTATCCGGATGCCAGTTCCAGACTCCTGCTGTTACCCGTGCTAACCAATTACTAGGATGGACTTTACGATTTACCTCTACAACTCATCTGTACTCCCGAATGGACTTATATCTCTACTACTATTACTTCCGGATCAACCTATATCGGACTATTATTTTACTTATGTCAACTAAAACTTAAAAAGGATTACGTTCTCTACACAGTTGACACATCCGGACTAATATTCTACAAATCTACACCATTCGGATATACTATAAACTTTAGCACTACTAGAGGATTGTGGGTAGCTGCCCCAAATCAACTACCGTGTTCACTCAATATAAGGAAACTATAAACTTTAGCACGTCCATCCCGTGGTTAGCTGACCACACCTACCTACTAGTACCCGGAGGATACAGCAGAAGACTCCAGCAGCATTTATAATTCCTGTATATTGTATATAATGTCATATTTCTATTTTTCTATAATATTATATGTATGTACATATCCACTAGATACATATTATAATACGGGTACATAGACATTTCCTGATACGGATCTCTAATCACTATTAGTATTTATATTATAAGATCCGTTAAACTTCACCAGATAACACATATTATTGTCCTGCGAGACAAAATATATAATAAGTATAATGATCTGGTGCTATAAAGGTTATTAGGTACACGGTGATAATATATTATTATATTCATTACCACACCGTGATATTTTTTTCTTTTTTTCAAGTGTATGTTATAAATAATCATATTCGTACTACTCACGGAATCCTTAACGGATTCGTATAATATTAATATGTCATTAGATAGTGATGTTACTATAACAGTCTTCTTTAAGACTACATATTCAAATGTGTTGTCAATGACTACAAACACACATACGGATGTTATTTTGTGATATGTTTTATTATCGACAGTTCCGTTACATATAGCTGTCATCATCACATGTATACGATTCATATTAATTGTCTTATTAATTATACCTGAAATATAATACAAGTTTATGTGGTATAATAATTAAATAGACAGTTCCGTTTCACATAACTGTCTCTTCTTCAAGTAATTCGTATAATATTTCAACATCCTAATCGTTATATGTAACTAAATTTCACTATCGAATATATATATATGACATCTGGTTCACAATTTATTTAGTGTTAATGTTATACCTATGGTTGTACCTCTATTACTAAAGGTTTAGACATGTAGAAATGTTATCCTAGTAATATTATATGTATAACACCCTCCTAAATGTCTGGGGGAGTGGTGTAGAGGTACACTTTACTAAACCATAGGAGTTGGGTACCGTCTGACGTGGCGGGTGAGTCGAGTCGTCGGACGTTCCTCAGGTTCCGGATAGGTGGCAGCACCGATCCGGGTCTGTGGGGACATCTGACGACGAACACCTGGGTCCGTATATAAAGCCCAGGGCTCAGCCGCTACGTCAGAGGCCCTTCTGGCCTCCACACTATGTAAACCACTGTCTTTTAATATTAGCTGCCTCTTTGATATCATTCGGCAGCCGTGAGTGTGCATTAAGTAATAAACCTAACCGTTGGCATACACTTGGAATACTGTCTTACTCTTTCTTTCCGAATCGTAAGACCCGAACCCCCCAGGTCCGTAAGGCCACAAACCCTTACAACTACATGGTTCTACCCCAGGGTTCTACACGAAAAAGATTACACAGGTTCTCCCTCTTTTTATTTTACTAAGACCCACCAGGTGATGTTTTATATAGGGCCCATCATAAAGCCGTTTTACCTATACCGTTAAGGTTGGTGCTCTTAGTGTCTGCTTGTGGAAATCTTCATCCCACTGTGAATTTGGCGTGAATTCGAACTGTGGGAAGTAACAATTGGTGAGGATCGGTGTTGGGTGGATAGGGTGAATAGAGAGGGAAACTAAAGATCACCTTGTAAAAACCATTAGACTTTGTCTTCTTGGATTTGGACAATAGACACGTTACTAAGATTCTGCATCACATCAGATTTCTGCGAGACTTGGCATATTGATGACTCAGGTCGTCAGGATGACGACCTACAGTCGTCATTTTACTACCTAAAGTTGTAGTTTTAGGTATCTTCAACTTAAGGACCTAAAGTGGTCATCACTGACTAATTTCGGATCTTCCATGTTATCAGTGCACCCCATGAAGTACTAATAGAAATTTGTCGCTATAAAGTTTTAAATCTTTTTTTTCTGTAGTGCTTCCCCATTGCCCTTTACTCATTTACCAAAGCATTGCTGAATTTAAAAAAAATAAGCATTGTAGTTTACCATTCATGCATTATGATATCTTTCTATTACATATATCCTGCTATTAAATGCGTCCGCCCTGTTTTCACGAGTTTGGACTTAATTATGGGTTTTGGTTGAAAATAATCAATAGCCACTGTACAAAGCTGGAGAATCTTGATATACAGGGGTACAGTGGGGCATTGACCATCAGGAGGGCATTTTAAAACCATAGCTATAGATATCGTTTTGAAATGCCCTGCTGATGTTGTAAATGTCTGAAACCATACCACAGTGCGACTAATCTGGACTACCTAGTGGTCAAAATACTTTTCAAATAAATGATGTGTAGACTCTACGGCATCACGGTATACCCCAAGGCTCTATTTTTTGCCAAACCCCAGACAAACCCATGATATTAACTAACCATTTATAAGTCCATCTAAACACTGTGTCCAATGTTAGAGGCATACAGACATTCCCATGTTCAATCTGCCCAACCTGAGTCCTCCTCCTGTCTTGAGAATAGATGGTAACTGTAGACTGAAACCTATCCCCACCCATGACAAGTGCCCAGTGTCAGGGGTTGGGGCATGTGAAGGGCCATCTTGGTCCCCTGTGCCACCCTACCTGCCTCTCTGTACACGGTCAAGTGGGTCTCAGTGGTACCCTATCATGAACAATCTCCATCAAGTATGTTTCCACAAGATGTGTACAGAGGGGGTCAGCTTGTTTTCCCATCCTAAACGTCAGGTCAATTTCTATGTGAAATAGAGAACTGGTATTTATTTACTTTTAGAACTAAATTTTGAAGAATAGAATCTACTGGGAGAAAGTTCTCTCTCACTCTGAAAAATAACTGTTGAATCTACCAGGGATCCTAGTAAAACGTAACAGTGAACCACAGTAATCGTATTTCACTGAAGCAGTGTAGTTTCTACAATGAAGCCTCAAATGGCAGTATGGTGGTACAATGAATCTCCGTGAAAATAATGATGGATCTCTGGCAACTTTGGGACAAGGATCTCACTTTTATTTTGGAAACTTCTTTTTTTACTGTGCATAGTTTAACATCCAACGATTGACTGTCCATTCTTGTCCAAGTGATCAGAAGCTACCAATTTGCTGTTCCTTTGCTTCAAAAGACAGATGAGATATTCAAACTCTTCACATGGAAATAGACTCTACTGTTTTGCGAGATATGGAGATAACAACCACACCTTGCTCAGATTTCGGCCTAAACCAATTTGAATGAAGTAGAAGCAAAATTAAGTGAATCGATGGCACTCAGAGGCACCATTCATATCAGCCAATCTATGAGAACTTGAGTATAATGCGTGAAGTACTATTTTAAATGATAACAATTTGTTTCATCATGTGTCACATCTTGTCAACTCTCACTCTACTTGACAAACAATCACTCACCTCCATAAACTTTATGATAAAGATGTAATGTGGGGCCATTTTCCACCAACCGATGTGCTCATTCTATCGGCCGATAGGTGCAACCCTCGGCAGACAGAGAGCCAATCACCACAATTGAATACTATGGGAAAGGTTGGCACCCCCAGCGGCCATCAGTATTCGTCTGCAGGTCTATCGGAAGCTAGAGCGTCCAAGTCAGGAGGGTCTTGCCAAAACATGACGAGGAAGAACCTTTTATCTTTTTTGAGGGATTACTGAGGGAAAGGTGCATGGGTAAACTCCTCTTCACTGTATTGCCAAATAACTACTCATTTAAAGGATGTAAAGACAACAAAGAATGGACAATTTTCCCTTCTACCCAGTGCGTTATGTCTCAAAACAATGATTTATTCAATTTAATTCCTAATACAGCTGATCTAGACACATCCAGCACATATTTAGTTTTGACCATCCATACACGCTTTGTCCTCTGAACTGACGAAAATACTTTTGGCATTACGAAAACGTGCACGTTTTATTTTTTGGGTTCACGTTTGTGTTTTGGCAAGACCCTCCAGGTGACAGAAAATGGGCCTAAGTGACCATGTGCCAGAATGGATGAATACTCAACGCTGACTCTATATTCAATGACAATACAAGTAAGACGAGCATGCATTGATTGATCAGCATACATGGAAGGCCTTTCTCAAGATTTTACAGTGTTGCCAAATCGTTTTACAGTGGAATGTATGGAAAGCTTCTTTTTTTTTTAATAGAGTAAGAAACGTGCCCGTTTTACCTTCCCAATCTGACGAAAATTCTTTTGTCAATATCAAAACGTGCACGTTTTGTTTTTCACTTCTCGTTTCCTTTTTGGCAAGACCCTCCAGAGCGGGCCTAGGACATTACTTACGATCACCCGCTTTCAAGTCACAGTGGCTGGGTGTAGTCGTTCCATCTTAAGAAATGCCCTCCAGCCAACATACCTATCAAATATCACTCAGCTTTAAGCATATTCACTCAAAACAGTGATCTGGTGATGTAAGACACGCGTGGGCATGTGTGGAATAAATAATCATTAGGGGCAATGGTTGATACAGACATACAAATTCGTACAAGATTTGAAATAAGTTGTTAGTATAGATGCATGCATAGTGATTCCTCAATTTCAGTGTAACAGATATTTCCTTGACACAACATTGATCTTTGTTCCTTGTTAGCGTAAAAGTAATTTTGGGTGATGCTGCATCGTGACGCATGTGTCAATGTGTACGAGAATGGGTCATAATGCAAGTGTTCATCTGTACGGGGATGAGTTAGGGCTGGCAACAATATTTACCATTCAACCAACAAAACGCATGCACCCTGACTGAACTGCACCCCAATTTGCTATGGTGTACGTCACTAGGAGGCTATTTCTTAAGGTAGTACGTCTGCATACAGCCACTTAGATTTGACAACCTAAGTAGTTTAGAATGTATCGGAACAGGACTATAGCTAATCTAAGGATATTACTCACTGTGGATGCAGCCAATCAGGGGGCCTCCCTCTTGGCGGGAAATTCAAATGTGGGGTCACGTGACCCAAACCCCCTGTGGTGTGCCACCAAAATGGCACTGTCTGATTGGCTGGCTGTTTAGGTCATGTGACCTCTCTTATGCAAATAAGGTCACATGACCCTAATTTGAATGGACCAATCAGAGGTCGTCATTTTGGTGGAAAATTTGAATAATTTCGTGACGTGACTCTATTTTTTTTAAATTTTTTGCCAAAATGGAGACCTCTGATTGGTTGGCTGTCCACACGTCATACCGTCAGCTGTATGCAAGCAAGTAGTTATGTGACCTTATTAGCATATAGAGGTGTGGTTTATTATGCAGATGAGGGTGTGACTATAGTGAGATATTTTTTATATAAATAAAAAAAGGCAAGCTGAAAGTTTGCCAAGAAAAAAAAACTAAAAAAACAAACAAAAAACTCTCTACATAACATAGTCGAATATCAGAGAGGAACATGACAGAACCAACATATTGAGATGTACAGATTCAACTTTTGTTTGTCATAATTCAGACTGTATATGGTGTAATCTTGGTGTACAACTTTGGAGCAAGTACCCTCTTGAAATGAAGGATAGGTGTAAGCCATATTTCACATCGACATCTCATCGATATTACAAGTGAAATCCACTGAAGTGCTATACCAAGTACTCCATTCAGTTTGTCTGGACATGATACTTCTCAGTTGAGCAGCTGGTACACCAGGGTAAGGAACTTTGCTACACAACATTCGGTCGACACACTTTTGACAAAAAGAGTCGAATGTTCCCTTTGAACAATGACACATCTTTCTCAAGAAGTCTGAGCTCTCTTCCAAAAGAGAAAGCAACGTGTTGACCGATTCTATCGTATATCGCCTTTTGACGAAAGCACATGTGTTCTCGTTATGGAACTGATATACTCCTATAGCTCTATCTGTGGTGGTACCAACCACTCTTTGAAATGCATCTTTGAAACACACACTCAATGAATCAAATACGTTAGAAACAAACACTTTATGAACACCTTGGTTTAACAACGGGGCCTTAAAGAACAACACATCTTTTACAGTTATTTAAATTTTTTTTATTATATTTTTTTATTTTCATAACTCTAAAGGACTCGTCGTCACTCCGTCAGAATGTACGCAACACTTCACATATAAGTAACTCAGTCCCTTTTTCTCTATCGTGTAAGTGTGCATTTTGTTTTCTATTAATTTAAAATTTGTGTTAACAGCGTGGATAGTTTTTCATTTCAAAAGAACATCCAAGAAGTCTTCAGGTTCTTGAACGTTGTTATTTTTATGACACCCTTTGCACTCCATTTCTTTGATTTTCTTTCACCTATCGAGTCTTTATCATAGCAAATGTAAGTCTTGGAGGTTAGACTTAGAATTCCATCACCCTCCCACTCAGATTTGAAAAGACCTGGAGTTCTCTGATCGTGAATGTATCGTTTCTAACAACAAGCGAGGGGGATCCATTCTTTTACATCTTGGGTTTTTATCTTTACTAAAAGCTCTAAGTGGTCATCACACACCGCTGTTGGAATCCAGTTTCGTTTCTCTCTAAAGTACGATTCTATCAGGTCAGGTTTCACGAGTTGGTCCAACGATTCGCCCCTGAGAGCCATATAAAGACTGTCAGTGTCCATTTGACAAAGAGCGTAATCATGTCGATCGATAAATTTATCCAAAAAGTCAAACGTGAACTCTAACATTTTCAACTTGGCGTACTGGTTCACCATGAATCCTTTTTGAATAGGAAGATAGTTCCTGACTGTTTTTGGTTGCAGTTCGACTTCAAAGAGATCTGTGCTCAACTCTGAACCCTTTTTGAACCGCCACGAATTGGTCAATAATTCGAAGGTTCGACCTCTAGTGTATTTCACCGTGGTGTGTTTTTCTTTGTTGCAAATTGTTTTACCATATGTGGTGTTTCCCATCAACTTGTAACAGTCTGACAGAATCACCACGTCTTCGCGCCGCTGTTACTTCGTCTGCAAAACCGGTGAAGGGTCGTCTAGGAAAGTATTCTATGAACATCTGCACTTCGGTGACTATTAAACCGTGACCCAAATACCACTTAAGAGGAGGTGTTTCCAAGAGAATCTTTTTTCCGTCGTAACTACCTATCAAGGATCTCTGAGGAGCGTTCATCAGGTTTTCATTGTTAGCAAAGTCTGTCATGTTTCGAAATGGTCACGTTCTTGAAAACAGGAGTCATTTCTTCGAAGTATTCACATAGGTGAGGAGGAGTAGTAATGTCCACCTGAATCAAACCGAACATTTTCCCGTCTTTCACAGAGGATATGATGTCACTCTCTGTCATGGGATTTCAAGCCGCTTTCAAGTCATCGACCTTCCAGTGTTGTTCGGATGCCATAACCTGCGGATCCTGGTGTTTCATCTTTCTCCATTCACACTCCCATACGATCATCAACTTTTGACCTAGAGCTTTTAAGTAAGCGGTCACTCTAGCTGTTCTGTCACGTTTCTCGTCCCTGTCTGAAGTACATGGATATCTGCGCAGCGGTATGCACTCGTGAGCGTGGAACCAACACCCATGAAATTGGAAAACGGTATTAGAGGGTGGGTGAAAACCGTCTACACAAATTTTTCGGCAACCTAGAGATATCTCCCCTCTGTTGAAAGCGTGCCGAAGTTTCACGCTGTGGGTGTGCTCCACGTAGCGTAACCACTCTAAAGTGGTCTTAGAGTGTCTTTGCCTAATTTTCAGTTTGAACTCGGTCTCGGGTCCTCTCACCAGGTAATAACCTGTGCAGTGTGCTTCGCTCATGCAGCGCAAGTACAGAGAGTTAGCGTCTACACCTAGGATGTGTTTGCACGTTCTCGCTTCTTCGCCGTACTTGTGTTCCCTTATCAGTGTGGCACCCTTCTCGTGAAATCTATGGAAGATTATGGAAGGACCCCCGACCAGATTTTTTTTATCAGAGAGTGGAGGTGGGAGTCAAACTGGTGGAAGGTCACGAACAGGGTCTCTGTGGTTTGAAAAAGGAACCGTAAAGTCAAACCCGGAAGGGAGATGCCGTCTTTGAACATGTCGATGTTGCGCTCCCTGAAAAATTCAGCATGATTATTCAATGGCTCTATGAAGGGTTTCACGTCTTCGTTGTTGTAGTGGATCAAGTTATCTTTGAAAGTTTGCATGTTCTGTTCGGACCAAACTTTTTCACATTCGGCGTAGTCAGATTCAGACATCTTGGTGCCAGTCAGTTTGCTGTCAAATGCAGATCTTGGTGGTAGTGTTCTGTTTTCCAGTTTCCTGGTAGTTGTCATCTATTTGTAAGGAAAGTGCCCTTTGTGCTGATTTTTGGTGAAAGCTAGTAGATAATTCGCGTAGTTATAACCAGGTGCCAAATAGTTTACTACGTCCAAGAAAACAGTGTGCCGAATGTAAATCACCAAGAATTCTTCATTCTCTCGGTCTTTGGAGGAGAAGAATGAGTGAAGCTGTACTTTGATCAGATTTAAGTCATAACAGCCGAGTTGAAACCTATGACGAGAACTTGGCGGAGATATCTCAAAAGTCTCTTCTTCAGTTCAACTAAAGGGTGTCTTGTCCAAGTTTCATTGAAGTCAATGTCAGGAGCCTCCTCTAGGTGGAGAGCTTCAGCTATCCTCTCATCTAACTTCGCTAACGTCGGCCGTTAAAGTTCTAGCACTGCTTCCCCGATGACCTTGGCAGTGTCGTTTATGTAATTCAAAACTTTATCCAACAAGGGGTCTGAATCTGTGTCGGATTGTCTCACGAAGCAGACCGGACCTTCGCGGCCTGGAAAGTTGGATGCGACGCTAGCAGACAGAGGGACGTGTTCCCACAGGACTGACACGTGTTTGGTCGACAATACTTTGGGCGGTCTGAAGAAAACTTCGAAATCGAAGGTAATTTTGTAAGGGTACATTTTTGAATTTCTGTCTGGAGGAAAAATGGAAAAATCTGCTAGTGCTTCGAAAACCATTTTCGAATTTTGGTAGATTCCACCTACTTATTTCAAGGCGACTTGTCTGCAAGGGGAAAGTTGGTTCCTGTGTCTTTTCAGTAAGAACCTGGTCGTGAATGCCGACTTAAACTCGGAGCATTCGTAGATGCCAGTGTATTCATTGAAATCCGTAACGAGGGACACATGCAAACCGTGTGTCGCGGACAGGTGTAGGTTGACTTTACCTTGGGAGGCAGATGTTTTGGAAGGTAGACTGATCCGGGTAACTCGGTTTTTCAGGTTCTGACCTCTCACTTTAAGGGTGGTGTAAACCACTATTTGTATATCAAACAAGTTCTCTAATGTGGGTAAGTCCCTGATGATCAAACCTGGAAAGGTTTCAGGTTTCACAATTTTGAAGCATGTTTGCCGGTCTTGTATAAGTGAAAGGATATGCAGCGAAAGACGCATAACTTGTCCCTGTTGGGAAAATCTAACACCTCCTGCTGCTACTTTTTAAGTCGACCCGAATGGGTAACCCTGCCCCCTCTGGGGAATTCTCTGGGTCCCATGTAAATGCAAACGTTCAAATTGGTGGAAAAAAGAACTTTCCACTTGGTGTCAGAGTTTCAAAGTTTCTGTACTTCTTCGGAAGTGACAGTGTTTTTCATGAGGGAGAGAAGCTCTTTCAAAGTTTCTGAATTAGTTATGGTGGGGAGGGGTTGTAAAAGAGTCGCGTTGTTTTGGGAGGCGTGAAAGTAGCGTAGCTTGTTTCTGTTTTCTCTGTGTTGTAAAACTAACCCTACTGACAAATCCACTTTGTATCTGAGTCTTTGTGTGATGTGAATCTGACACATAGTATCTACAGCGTCACTCAACTCACCAGTTGGTAGTCTTAAGTTTGTTACACTCACGCAACTCCCGTGTGTCCTGACTCCTGTTTGTATTGCAGGCCAATTCCTGGTGAACATTTCCTCACCCTCCGGTATATTGCGTATTATCAGAATAGTCACTCCGTCCAGAGATTCGCATCAACAGGTGATTTTTTTTGCAATTTTCTTCGCTGCATAGAGGACAAAATTTAGGTATTACCCTACATTTTTCCACTTGTCTGTCATAATTGTACACCCTTTTAAATTTTTAAAAACACTTTTCACAGATATGATGATCCATTTTCACTGAGTTACTTATATGTGAAGAGAATTTTCTTTTCATTATTTTTCATTTATCTATCTATCTAACTAGCTATCTATCTATCAATCAATATATCTATCTATCTATTTACCTGTACACCTATATACGCAACATACCTACACAAAGTATATACACCTACATACACGTCATATAAAACATATCTCACACACGTCTCAATCAAATTTTATCAAGAAATTCAAGGATGTTCTCTTTTTTGTCAGTTCTTTCAGTGCCTTGGTCTAAAGCTTCACACCATCCTGTGTCAGAGTTTTCTGGGGTCCTTTGTACCTGCGCACGTGGATGACGTTCTTACCCTTGTAGTAGCTGACAGCAACATACAGCGCCCTTTCCGGATCCAGGATGATGAACTCTGTGTTGTAATTGGGTAGTCTTTGGGAAGCCGCTCTGTCGCGTATCCGTACCTCCTCTTCGACTTCAGTGATGGTTGCTATTAGCTTAAGGAGTGCGTCAGTGGTGAAGTTTACTTTTCTGGTGGGCGTTGAGGTGCACTTTACGGCGCTGTAGCGTTCCTTGGAGATCCTAACTGTTAGGCGCATTTCGCCAATCTGCGCCGATCGCCAATTTCACTTTGCGCCAGGCACAAATGGTGCGAGTTTTCAATAAAGTTAATAAAGATTTCCTTAAATTCATTTCCCTTGCTTGTTTGGAAGATGAGTATTTATGTTTGCCAACTGATTGCATGAGCATACACATCTTTATCACTTTAGATATATATAATATCTCAGACATGTCAGACCTGCTCGCCAATGCACTGATATTGGTGCTTTGTGCAAAATTGGAGCTTTGCGCGGTGCCGATCTTGCGCAATTCTCAAACTGCGCTGCGCTATATGAGAATTGCGCAGATTGGTGATCCGCGTGCTACACTAACCCCAGATCTCCAGCTTCAAACTGTCGATGAAGAACTCCAATCTGGGG